>CM072823.1:22775736-23975736 GCA_036937905.1 Salvia rosmarinus
TATTCTTCAAAAGTTATCAATTGTCTTTGAATTTGGTTTCGTTAGCTATTTGTTTAAACATTGTCATTGGAAAAGTTACATCTACAATATCTTTCAAGATAATTCTTGTTTCTTTTCCTATAAAGCTTTTGACAATATGATTCATTGAAATGTGTTGTCTTTATGAAAAAACTTACTTTCTTATGCTTGAATGGTTGTTCAACAGTATTTTGAGCTTATACTTCTAAATTTGCGGTTTGATGTTGTATTCGTTGATGTGTCATATTGCATGATAATATTTGAATATTTTTGCTTATCACCGATGTGTACACATTCATTATCTAATTGTTATATCTAGGTCGAATATCCATCCCTTGACCATGGTTCGAGGCATCCAAATCAAAATCTTGAGTAGAGAATTGTTATGTTTTGACTTGTAATGCATTAGTAAAGTGGGAGAAGAGGTAATGGTTCGTGAATTGTTGTGCTATCTTGTTATACTCGATAACCGAATAGAGAGAAGCAATGGTTGTAGCAAAAGATGATCCGCTCGGATGGCAACAAAAAAGAGAAGAGAGAGAGAGAGAGGTCTGGGTATTGATTATACCTTGAAAAGTCAAATTGCGGAGAAGTGCATCACCGCAAGCACATAATCGACCCTATTCATCTCCATCATAATCATCATCATTCAATGTATTATCATTTTCCGATTCGATAATTCATATGAATCGATTCGACAATTCATCATCTTCGATCGATTCATATCCGCTTCTTCTATGTCTATCAAAGTGCCGTCAAGATGAACTCGTGTCATGTCATCATCAACCACTACACTTGTAATTAAAGGCATTTCATCCTCTTGAAATGGCGGGTACTATCGAACTAGATGATTCATCCGAGACTTCCACATTAGCTCTCGCTTTAATTTTGCATACATCCCACCAACCTTTGTAGATTGTTTTAAACTCGGATAAGGACAATAGTATACTTGAGCGGCTTGTGTGCAAGGACAAACGGTTCATACTTATTATACCTTCGCCTATAATTCATAGAAACCAATTTGTATTCGGGATGCACCGATGTCCCCAATCGTGATGGATCAAACCACTCGCGTCTAAACATTGTTACGGTCTTCATAGGTAGCCCATGGTATTCCAACTCACAAACCTCCAGAATCGCCCATAAAAATCGAGTTCATTCTTGTTCTGCACTATAAGTTTCACCTTTAATGCACACACCATCGCTCATGGTGGCTCTTTGTGTCCCATGCTCTAACGTGTGAAATTTATACCCATTTATGTAGTACCACGGATGCGTCTTAATCAACGGAGAAGGCCCTTTGCTAAATCCAATATGAATGGATTGACGACATTGTTGGTATGGTCTTTGACCTAAATCCAACAAATCAATAAACATCTATCAATCGGTGATTAAATATTACAAAAGGGTCGGTTAATGGGATTATATACTCACATATGTATCAAACCAATGTGAGAAGTTTACACGATTTCCTTTTGAATCTCGGAGGAGGAGATCCGTGGATGTAATCTTTTCAAGAAATCGATAAACAAACTTCAAAATAAATAGTTATAATTAGTATTTAAATAGTTATACTAATTGAAAGTTATCAACGTGAAATTATAAATACTTACTTTAAATAGTTCTCCTAAACTTCAACGCAATTCAATAGCACATATAATCGAGTAGCATCATACTCACTCGAATCTAGATATCTCTTGACATTTTTCCAAAAGGCGCCCACCTTGCTTGAATATTGAAAGCATATCCGGGAAGTCTTCATGCCAATATCTCCCCAACATTATAATTACGAGGCACAATCTTATGTTTCGCTTCTTACGTGACCTCAAAATAATAAGAATGAATGTTGATGCTTCTTCTACTAAGTACGCATTGCAAATAGAACCTCCACTCGAGCTTTATTTCTCACGTTGTTTTCAACTTACGTAAGTATCTATCAATGTATATAAAAGATTAATAGTTATATGTGTATATTTATACATATGGACAACAATTGTTAAAGTGTCCGTTTACCTTTCAAATGGATACATCCATCGGTATTGAGCGAATCCGCAATATACGAGCTTCATCTCGCTAGATGGTGGTAGATGTTCCATTGAATCGAAGAAACTAGGAGGAATATACTCGAGCTTGCATAAAATGACCGGAATATTTTCTTGAAGTTTGCACATGTCCTCAAGTTTGATGTTTGAGAGGTCAAATCTTTGAAAAATAAACTTAATTCATTCTCGCTTTCCAAACATTAGGTGGGAGAAGTTCTCGAAATGCAATTGGGAGTATCTGTTGCATAAAAACATGGCGATCGTGACTCTTCATCCCAAACATCTTCAATTTGGTCATGTCTACACATCTCGCCCATATTTGAGACATACCGTCTCGAAATCTAAGACCTTTCACCCATTCGCACAAGACTTTTTCTCATGTTTGTCAAGTGTGTAAGAAGCTTTTGGATACTTGCACATCGACTCATTCATCTTCAACTCGGTCTATTGCGGCAAATTAAGTTCTTCTCGATTTGCTCGTATCTTCGTCTTACCCGAATATTCATCACAATGTTGAACACATTATCAAATACATTCTTCTCTATGTGCATGACATCCAAATTATGTCGAATCAAAAGAACTCGAAAGACGGTAAATCCCGAATATACTCCGCCTCCAACCACTACCAAAATATTTGGAAATACTACTATTTATTGCATCACTACCCATTTCACCACCTTCACTAGTCCCATTCCTTCAATCCTAGATAGTAGTTCTTCTCCGATAGCGCTTGGTGGACGACTAGTAATCACCGTATTCTTCTCGAATCCTCTTCTCTCCTTCCGAATTGGTGATCGGGTTTAAAACTTTGATGATTATCAAACCATGACTATTTACCACTTTTTGGTAAAGTAAACGCTTGAGATCCTCCATGCAATGTGGACAAGCTAACCTTCCAACAGACTCCATCCGGACAACATAGAGTACGCAGAAAGTCACTAATTGTCCAAAACAATGCAGACGATCTGAAAATTTTGTTTCAATGAGACATCATAGGTAAGGACACCGCTTCCACAAATCTACTAACTACGAAATTAATGGTTGCGAGAACACATCAATCTTTTCTTTTGGATTACGTGGCCTGGCACTAGAATTGTGAGAAACATATATTGTTCCTTCATACACATCCATGGAGGAAGATTATAAGGAGTAACTATAACGAGCCATGAAGAATATTGTTGTCCCGATTGACCAAAAGGTTGGAAACCATCGATCGAAGACCCGATCTAACATTCTGAATCTCGATTCAAACAAAGGAAACTTCATGTTCAAATGCTTCCATGCGGTGTGTGCACGGATGGCACATGACCCCATCATCGATCGACGATGCATGCCAACTCATATTCTCCGTGTAGCCTCGGATGCATACAACCTCTGTAGTCGAGGAGTAAGAGGAAAATAATACATCTTCTTACATGGAATTTGTGATTTCTTCGAGTTTCGGATGCTCGATTATTGCTCTTGAAACGTGGATGCTCACAAACTTTACATCTCGTCAATTCGAATCTTGTCGCCATAAATCATGCAATTATGTGGACAACAATCTATCTTGTGCACAGCGATCCCATGCCACGCAACAATTTCTTCGTCTATAGAAGTCGTCGTACAAGATTACCATCTAGATTTGTCTCTTTCATGAGTTACATTATTTGATCAAAACCTTTCTCGGATATATTATTCTCGACTTTCCAACTCGTAAGTCGAGCCACAATGCACAATTGTGAATGGTTTGAGCAACCAGCCTAACGGTTTATCGACGTCATCAACATGTCGTAAAATTTTCGTGCCTCGAGATTTGGTTCCTCTTCGAGCTCGGCAAAGTTAAACTAAGGACCAGCAGATCCATTACCATCGCCCGTACGCACTTGATTGAGGTTCGGGGATATCTTGCATTGCGGGATCTATACTCACATTTGTCTCCCTCGAAAGATCCAAGTGTTATAATTTGGAACAAATCAAAATTTTGAAACGTGATATCGCACGGTATCTTGTACTTGATAAGGTATATTATTGCACTTCTTACAAGGACACTTGATCTTTCCCCATCCATGAATGATAGTTGATTCTAGCAAACTCAATGAAGTTTTCAAGTCCGCTAAGAAAATCATGATTTAATCCACCACAAGTACTAAACGCTTATACATCCATTCACGATTCGACTCATCACGAGGAAGTGGAAATGGGATTACGGAAGTGAGAGGCAAATGTTCTGTCATGGGAAATGGGATTCTAGAAGTGAGAAACAAATCTTGGGAGATGAATGTTCATAAATGTTGGGAGATGAAGTGAGAGGCAAATATTCGAGTACCAACTACTAAGCCCGACTTTAATTTGGTTAATGATTTGGAAGTACATTTGGTTAATGATTTGGAAGTACATTTGTAAGAGGGAGAATTTAGGTGAAGAGAGATGCCGATAACTCTATTTATTGGTAAATAGAGGTACGCGGCATAATTTTCTAATGTTTGGTTATGTTAGGATAATATTTAGATGCAAAAGACGGTATACTCATATTCGATCAAGTCTATTTCTATGTTTCATAACAAAAGGTTCTCACGTTATAGAAATAGAAATGCACCAGACATATACTATATAAAAAGTAACACGGATGCATGTCGACATGAAACTAATTTGTAGAGGTATAAAATCGATGCATAAATATAAATCACCAAATAGAAAAAGTTCACACATGATTAGTCTTATTTCTCTTTGATAAAAGAGTAGCAATCACAAAAAATTCGTCTCCTAACCCCTTCACGTGTGGGACATGTGATGTAAATGATCACAACATTAATAAATATAGCAATACATATAAATATTAATGGTGTGATCACTTACATCACATGTGAAGGGTTAGGAGAGAATCTTGTGATTGCTACTCTATTATCAAGAGAAATAAGACTAATCATGTGAACTTTTTCTATTTTAAATATGCCATGTTGTCCAGATTTTGAATTTTACGAATATGGATGAAGAAAAGTACTGTTATTGTTACGATGTATATGCAAGAAAGATTGATTAAATTCGACAACAGAAATTACTTGATAGCTTGTTCACTTGGTAATGACTTGTAACAAATTTTGGTGCTACGGAGTTGATTGGTCATAGATAGATTCACGAGCAACGATGCGTAGGAAAAGAAATAGTTGCTATTTTATTCACATTTTGTGCATCTTTTTGGTTCCTCAAATTTAATTATGGATTATTTATATGATCTCGGTTTAAATAAGGTTGATAATTGCTAAGGTAGTTTTCTTGGGTCAACTATTGAAACCATCTAATGTTTACTCAAATTTGTAATTTTGAGTTACTTTAAAATGTATTTGTAATTACAATATTCTCTATTTTTCAATATTAAAATCAGTATCATAGGTAAAATACCATTATTTTGGAGCAAAATTGGATAAGTTTTGTTGAGCGAAGTTTGGGATATTGTGATTTTAAAAATTATAAAAAGTATTCTTTGCAATTGTAACATTTCAAAAGCTATGAGGAAGTTATAAATTTTAGTAAGTGTTTGTGCTATTTTGGCTATTAATTACATGTTCATATGTAAATTAATTTTGTGAATATATGGATCTATTTAGGAAACCTTTTGTCTATCGCACAAATATTTTTGTCTTTGCATTGAGATTTCAGTCAGAGAGAGGGAAAGAGATCGTGAGAAAAATCAACGTGGTGTTAGTTATGGATTTGTTTGCATGTGATATAAGTTTGTCCTCATCGGTTAAGAGTTTAGTTTAGTTGCAAAAAAAGTGAACAAGCTATCAATTTTTCATGAATATTTTCAATTAATGTTTATATATAAATTATACAATTCTCTTGATTACGTTCTCTTTTAGCTAAATTTTCAATTCCCTTAACACGTGTATTAATTATAACGTGAATCTGATTTAAATTCGACTCCCATACCAAACTTCCATTCTAAAATGAAAACTGCCTTAAAATTTCCAGACCACTGAACCAGACAAGAATAATTCCTACCTATCCCATGTCAAAATGGTAGATGAAAGCTTTCTATAACAATATATAGCTTAAAATATAAATTAAAATCCATACATTATAAACAATAAAATTATATTTGTAGCACCAATTTATTCCATACATTAAAATCCAACATACTCATTAAATAACCAAGTATAAATTCTTAAGGGCACCTAAAATCCAACATACTCATTAAATAACCAAGTAAATCCAACATATATACCAATACATATATACCAATATACCAATATACCAATACATACCAATATATACCAATACATATATACCAATATATCAATACATACCTATATACTAATACTTACATATATACCAATATATACATATATATATACCAATACATACATAAACATACATACCAATAATGTACCAATACATACATAATGTACCAATAATGTACCAATACATACATAAACATAATGTACCAATAATGTACCAATACATACATAAACATAATGTACCAATATATACATATATACATATATACAAATACATACATAAATATAAATTTTAAATAGATATATATATATATACGGCAGTGGCGGTGGCGGTGGCGGCGGTGGCGGGGCGGGCGGCGGGCGGGCGGCGGCGGCGGCACGTGATGCGGCAGGCGGCGGGTCAAGGCGGTGGGTGGGTGGCGGGGGCTGGGCGGTGGGGCTGGGCGGGGCTTGGGGCGGCGATGGCGATGGCGACGGAGGCAGACGCGGGCAGGCGGCGGGTGGGGCTGAGGCGGTAATTAGGGGGAGGGAGAATCAAAGCGAGCGTAATGAATTTGGGGAAGAATACGCGTATGAAATAATATTTCTTAGCGGTGGATTAGCGACGACAAATATCCGTCGTTAAATTTAAAACCATCTAGCGACGTACTAACGACGGAAAATGTTAACGACGGACATAATCCGTCGTTAAAATATGTTCAAAATTGAAAATGGACTAACGACTATAATATCCGTCGTTCTAATTCTTGGCGTAAAAAAATTAAAAAAATTAATAGTAACGACGGAATAAATTCCGTTGTAAAAATTATTTAGAATAAATAAAACTAACAATAAAATTAACGACGGAAAGTATCCGTCGTTAATATTAATTAAAAAATAAATATTAAAACATCCGTTATTTTACGACGGATCAGCGACGTCTATTTAAATTGTACAATAAAAAAAATAAAAAATCCTTAATTTAACGAAGGATTATGTCCGTCGTTAAATTCAACGACGGATTAACGACGAAAGTGACGTCGTTATATGTTCGCGCAAAATAGGCCCGCCAAATTCCGTCTTAAATACGTCTCAAATCCGTCGTTAATTTATGCCGTCGTTATTCCGTCGCTGAATGGCGACCCGAATTTTAGACGTTGCTAATCCGTCGCTGTTCGCACGTTTTTTTGTAGTGATATATGCATCTATGCTTGAAGTAGTTTAGATTGTGTGTACATATGATTGCATGTTGTTGATCTGGACGAACAGTGATTTTATAAAATTAATAGACTAAGTTACAGTTGTCCGATGATTGTGAATTTTTAATATGTTGAAATTATATGTGTCTAGTATGTCTCTGTAAAATTTCAAGTCAATCCAACTTGATTTACTATGTTAATTGTATTTATCAAAAACACTACACAAATCTATGAAATTGCCGTGTTCATCACCCACGGGCCATGGCTTTAGTTTTGTGTTTGGCTAATGGTAAAACTCTAAAATTTGGCATGAAGATAATTTATCATGTCTAGAAGACTCATGTGAATTTTAAGAATTTTCTAAAAATGTTTACCATTTATTCCAGATTTTACAAGCTAACTGCACAAAACTGTCACGGGAGTGATAGCTTGTGGTAAAATATTTTTATCTCCCAATCTATTTTGAATCATTGAGTTAGGATTTTTCTGGATTAAACTAGACTTAAGTGGATTTTCAATATGATTGGTTGCATTCCCAGATTCCTTATAATGAACTCACGGTGAATTTTTAAAGTTGACGTATTATAGTAAGCCTTTTTGGACAAACTGCCTTAGTAAATTTATATGTTAATCAACTGTTCGTGTACGACTTTTACGTGAGATGTTCAAGCCGTTTGTAGTCCGATTTTGACTTTGGTTTCTTCATAAGAAATATTCCTTACCATGTCTAGTTGTGATCTGGAAAGATTGATCTCAAACCAAGTTTTATAGGTATACCTTTCACTGACCCAAAGTCACCTACTTGAATGTTGTCCTTTCCAACTAGTCAACTTTGGGCTTATGTATTTCTCGATGCATCAGATATTTTCCAGTATGGTCTTCATGAAACATGTAGTTCTTGTTACAAGGTTTCGAAATTGGTAGCCTACAGTCATTTTGGCATTGTGAGTCAAAAGTTACGAGCCTTGCAAAACCCCTCGTCGTTAAACTAAAACTGAAAATTCTGAAAAACATTTCTAAGTATGGAAGTCAGTTTGAGTTGCCCACTTTGAGACCCTATATCTCCAGAACCACGACTCTTTTGGATTTAATTCCTTCTTAGAACTTGTAGTACATGTTTAGAGGTTTCCAGAATGTATCTTTGTGCGGCCATACGTATTCTAACTCGAGAGTTATGAATCGTCAAAGTTTGCCACTTGGGTTAATTTTAAGCTGTTTTGCTGATTTTCAAACACTTAAAATTTGACTAAGTGTAGAACTCCCCCTATGTGAAATATGCCTTATGTGACTAACATGCTAGTAATTGATGCATTCATTATGTTATGTCGCAAGGTACGTTAGAACATTAATAGATGCACGAATTATGATAAAACGACACAATACGATATTTTTACGGGAGCATGCCTTAACGTGAAATGTTTGACTAGGTGCTCCTACATGCTCAATTGAGTGTATACCATACCTTGATATACACTAAAGTAGAAATATGGGTTCTAAGACCCGATGGATATTTCAACTTCAAAACCTCGAGGCCGAGAATAGATAGGCTAAGCTAGGCTTGCATTCCAAGAAATCGATTTAGACAATCGACGGTCCGGTGGGCTTTACTCTACTAAAAATATAATGCTTCAAAATATTTATTTACGATGCTTATTTCAACTGCTGATAAAATGTTTACAAGATTATCGCGAAAATATTTATGTTTTGTGTATGTATCCTATCCATGAGATGTTATGAGATGTTATGAATGTTGTTGGGTCTCTCAACTTATGAATAAAATCGATATCGGATCTATCTTAGGAAGGACAATACACATCTAGGATTAATGTGTACACTAAGGTACTGTGTCTTTGTAAGGATAATTCATGGCGGTCATGGGGTCGTAGAGGAGGCCTCCTCCACGACTTTCGACTATGATGATATGATGAAATGATGATAAGGGATACAGACATACACACCAAGAAAATGCTCGCCACCGATGATTTTAAAAAAAATGATGAAAATATTTTAGTAAGCACAAGGCATTTTCAACTAAAACCCTTGTGTCTTACCATGATGTGGCAGTGTAATCTACAAATGATAAAATATTTTTGGCATGAGTCCACTGAGTGCATTCTTGTACTCAGCCCTGCATGTTTGTTTTTAAATGTGCAGGTTGAGCAGATGATGGATGGGGCAGTGTTGAGCAATAGGAATGTTGTCGCTGAAATGCTTTATACCTTGATTGTACATCATCATATATACATATCACATGTCTTCCACTGCAAGAACCCTAAATTATGTAATATAGTCCAAGAATATAAATGACATATGTGTTACGTTTATTATTAAAAAGAGTCTCCTTGTATTTTTATCCCTGTTTAGAGTTATAGTCCCTGTTAATCCGTACTTAGGATTTAGGGGCTGTGACATATAGATAGTGGATTACGTTGAAGATGGTATGGTTAGAATGTATAAAATAAACGTAGTTTGGAAAATTTTGAGAATACGTCAAAGAGGTATCAAAATTTTGGGTGTAAATAGAACTAGACGTCATGTAACCAGTCGGCTTGATAGACCGATCCTTGTAATTAATGTATGAGAAGTCCTCATTGAGGCCTTTTGGTGAGATATAATATATGGTTTTTGTAGAATGGTACCTGATGGATGAAAACGAATTGTTCCGAATAAGATATGGTTACTATGAGATAATAGTTATGTCATTCGGACTAACCAATGCACCACCACATTTATGAACCTCGAAAATCGAGTGTTCCACACGCATTTAGACAATTTTGTCTTAATCTTTATGAAAGATGTTCTTATCCACACGAAGAGCGAAAAAGAACATAAAGAACATCGGAGGACCTCTTTGCGAGCAGTTAGAGCGAACAATTTTGCCAAGTTTAGTATTGTGAACTTTGGCTTAAAGGAAGAATATTCCTCAAAGCATTGTGTCTTCGTGAGGATCAAAGTGCGTAAGAATGGAAGTCGCCCATGACACGAAATGAGATTAGGAATTTCTTGGGTTAATTAACTATTATCGGAGATTCAGTGGAATTCTCTAAAATAGCAAGGCCGATAATCTGAGATACCTAAAAAGGAATCAATTTACATGGATCAATAAAGTGAGAGGCCATGTATCAATATGAGAAAGGATAATATAAAGGCTTACGTATCACGTTGACTTAGGCCACATGAATAGAATTATCCAACTTACGACTAGAAATAGCAGCAATAGTACGTACCAAAATTTTGGAGACAGTACCTATATGGAATGAGTTGTGAGTTCCTCACAAATAACAAAAGTTTGAAATAATTCCTCGAGCAAGGAGACTTGAATATGAAATAGAAAAGATGGCTAGAATCAGTAAAAGATTACAATTGTGATATAAATTATAACCTACGAAAGGTTAATGTAGAATCTAATGCCCTAAGTTATAAAATTCAGTTTAAATTACGATGTATCCTTACATAAAAAAAAAAAAACTCATCGGAGAGTTTACAAAAAAATGAATATAGAAATAGTTGAGCAACCAGAGACGATCATGAGCCGTATTGCTACCCTCACGATTACGTCAGAATTGAGAAGAAGCGTAATAAACGAAAAGAGAAAGGATGAAGGATTTGAAAGAATAAGAGCTAAGAAGAGGAATGAATGATTTTAAGGAAGCGCCGGACAATGTCATACTGTCTAAGGAAAGGTTATATATATTTCAAGCAATAATAAGCTTAGAAATGAAATCATGAGTAAAGCTCATGACCTTCCTCATACTGCCCACCCAGGCAGCATTAAGATATATTTCGATTTACGAGAAAAGTTAGATAGTAAGGAATGAAATGTGTGATATAACCACATTGTCGAGCATTGTCTCGGTTACCAACAAGTAAAGGCATTGTATCAATTACCTTATAAGGAGTTATAATCTCTAAGATACACAAATGAAAATGAAATGACATAGCAATGGATTTTATGACGGGTTTTACCAAAGTCATAAAGAAGTAACACTGCTATATGGGTAGTAGTGGATAGACTCACCAATTATGTTAATCTCTGACTATTCGATGACTCATGAACACGATAAGTTAGCTCGATCGCACATAAAGAAAATCGTATCTTCTGAGTGAGTACCAAAACCTATCACTCGAGATAGAGACTACAAGTTACCCCTAGTTTTTGAACTAGCTCACCAAAAAGGAGTTAGACACAAGATTGACCTTAACGTAGATGTCCACTCACGGACAATATGGACGTTTAAGGATACGATGAGAACATAAATGTTAAATCGAGGTGCAGTGGGAACATGTTGTACCACTTGTTAAGTTCACGTCACGACCATAGTCGTCAAGCAACGATCAATATAGTCATCGAGGCATTATGTGGAAAGAGATTGACCACCACTTTATTGTAATAAAGTAGGTGAGAGGAAGTATAAGGTCCCGACAACGAAAATGGAATGATCAAGATATCCGCCAAACGAGGCAAAGAATAAGAGAAGCTCGGACGATGAAAAGTGCTTACCGACACGCTGAGATCTTAACTACATTTTGAATGCGGAAATAAAGCTTCTTAAGATTTCTCCATCGAGGGAAATTATAAAGTTTAAAGTACAAGGAATGTTGAGATTACGAGATCCTATAAATGATAGGCCCAGTAGCCTATAGATTGGTACTTCCACCAAAATTTAGGGAATGTACGTAATGTTTTCCACATGTCACAGTTAAGAAAGTATGAATATGACCCAAAACACGTGATCCAACATAATGACGTGATCCTTAACTCAATTATGAGTTATGATGAAAACCTACAACTATTTGATCGTACGATTCAACGTTTGAGAATCAAGTTTGGGTCTTTAATAAAAGTCCAATGGCGAAACCATGGACAAAAGGAAATCACGTGGAAAATTGAAGATATTATGATGTTAAGATACCCCATACTTTTTTAGGTATGCAAATTTCGGGACGAAATTTCTTTTAAGGGGGGTAGAATATAATATCCCGAAGAATTAAAGCCCAATTACGATAATAAAAATCGTAAATTAGGGTTTCGTCTCAATAATCGAATTAGTAAATTATCGAATATTGATTTCGATCATTTATGATATAATAATTCTTATATCATATTCACTAATGATTGTGAATTAAAGAATATAGTTTAAATGGATTCTTTCTGCAATAATATTTTAACATCGATCAATATCGATAGTTAATATTCGTTAATTTTCTAAGCAAAGAAGCTTAGAATTAAATTTCATTATTAATGAAATGAGTTAATAAAGTCATTACGACTTTAATACGACCTTTTTGAGATAGGTCAATTATGAACGTTTTGTAGGGATGACATTTGTCTAGCCCTCGCCCCGAGGATCTATCTTGGATATTTAATTCACCATACATTGATTATAAACCTAGCATCGTCTATTTAATTAATTGCAACACGTAGGGTTTTCTCGTGTTTACCTTTGGATCCGAAGAGGTCGATGGAACGAGATGAATGGATCGAGCGGATCGGACTCGTGCTTTGACCTTCCGGAATGTATCCGGTTGCCCAATCTCCAACGCCGAGTGAGACGATCTATGGAGAATGCTTGGAAAATCACCCTCTTTCTCACACAATTTTGAAAAATCCTCTCAAGAGAACTATGAGATTCTCGAAAAATGCTTGTAGATAATTGAGGATTAACCTAGACTTTATCTCTTACCTTATATTTATAATGCATTACCATAATCCCATAAGGAAAGGATCCATGCATATCCCATAAATATAATAATATCCTTATAGGATAAAGAGAATAAAATCTATCCTTAAAGAGCATATAGGGCGCCGATTTCATCGGGCTACGGGCCCTGGATGGGCGACCAGGATCGAATGCAAGGAATAAAGATGGGCCTCAAATAAATTAATTATCTTATGTTCACCCGAACATAAATTAATTTATAAACATTTATTCATGCCACTAGAGAATAAATCTTGACTTACCCTTTATTACGAAGGTGAGTCGGGCTTGCACTTAGACATTACGAATCCCGTATTTAAGATATCGAACGTCCATTAATTATTTAGAGCATTACATTCGCTTAAAATAATTAATATCTTTAATTCATAGCGGTACCACTCAACCTTATTATTGTACTTGAGCTAACTCAACTGCGGGGTTTAGTACAATAAACCTTTGAGCTCCTTAAGGGGCGTCATCATCCTAAACGGATACGGTGTCTCGTCTGAGATAACTAGCGTGACATACAAGATCGCCACCACCCAAGATGCGGAGAATCTTGGGTTAGAACATATAACCTCACCCATAACAAGTCAAAGTGATGGTCGAACTCATACTCACCTAATACCTTATCGAGGTTTAGATCATCGTAAGTCACCGAGATCTTGGTTCTTCACGACGGTCGATAGAAGAACACATCTCGATGTGATCCTTCAATACGTCGAGACGTACCGGCATAGACAAGTAACCAAGTCAAGTCACTTCTTATCTATACATGACTATACCGACAACTCGTCCTCAAGTTGTCTCAACAGAAACTTTTATATCTCATTAAGCTTGACCAATCATACGGACTTACGTGATCTTCTACACACCGTATGATCTAACTTATATATGAGATAAGGGGACACGATATATGCAATCAAGTATTCAAAGCAGATAGGAGATTGTAATAGTGGTAGCAGAAACATTGTATACAAGCTCAACCAAACGCTTTCAATATACAAATCCAACAATCTCCCACTTATACTAAAGCAAACTTTTAGTATACAATGTGTCTCTACTAGCTATTACAAACAACCATCACTTTGCTTCTCCCACTTATACAAAGTTTCCTTTCTAAGTGGGTGCCATCAGCGCAATCCAAGTCCTCTAACGTGTCCATCGTAGACTTTTGCGGCGAGCTCTTCGTGAATGGATCCGCTAGGTTATCCGTCGTATCAATCTTCTCAATCGAGCACGTCACCTCGTCTAACGATTTCTCGTATGACATGGTACTTTCTCTATGTGTTTGGTCCTTGTGGGTCCGTGGTTCCTTCGAGTTTGCCACGCACCGAGTTATCACAAGAAACTATGATACTCTTGGGCAAACCGGTACCACATCTAGATCCATGAGGTAGTTCTTGAACCATCTGACAGCCTTAGAAGCCTCCGGCGGCTACATATTCGGCTTCCATGGTAGAGTCCGCAATGCATCGCCGCACTCACCCGCCAGATCGGCTCCACCTCCCAAGGTAAACACATAGCCCGAGGTTGACTTTTTCTCATCACGGTCGACTTGGAAATCCAGTGCAGCCTAACTCAAAGGCATTAGACTATCTCGCATGGTAAACTAGCCTATAATCTCGAGTCCTTTTCGGTGCTTGAGTATATGCTTTATGCGATCCAATGAGCTTGTCGAGGTTAGACTTATATCTAGCTACTATGCTCACCGATAGCGTATATCGAGCCTCGTGCATAGCATTGCGTACATGAGACTTCCTACGGCGGCGTAAGCAAGGAACTTGTCTCATTTCCTCTATCTCCTTTGTATCATAGGTGATTGCGTCTTAGATAAAGGAACACCATGTCCGAAGGTAGCAATCCTTTCTTGGCGGTGCAGATACTAAAACAAGTAATCACAGATCAATGTAAGGCGCCCGAGATAAGCTCAACATTTTCTTCTTGCGATCTCAGAAACTTGATCCCAAGAATGTATGCTACATCTCCTAAGTCTTTCATTTGAAACGATCGGATAACCAACTCTTTACGTCGATAATGACTTCACGTTGTTGCCAACTAGAAGAATGTCATCTACATAAAGTGCAAAAAACCACATCACCGTTGACATCTAAACGATACACAAAACTCTCGCTAGCAATGGGTAAATCCATAGACTTGACCACCTCGTCAAAGCGTAAGTTCCATGACCGGAGGCTGCTTAAGTCCATAAATGGACTTAAGCTTCCATACTAGATGCTCTTCACCCTTCACATAACCTTGGGTTCTGCATATAGATGTCTCTACCTTCCTCAAGGTAACCGTTTAGAAAAGCGGTTTTAACGTCCATTGCCAAACCTCTGGGTTGAGTGGGCTGCTATGACCGGAAGAATTACGATGGACTTGAGCATTGCTACGGTGAAAAAGTCTCATCGAAATCGATTCCCTCAATCGAGAGTACCCTTTCGCCACAAGCACGGCTTTAAAAGCGAAACCTCTCCATCGTAATCTCTTCCTTTTGTTTATCCACTTACTACCTGGGCTTCCTTGCCATCCGGTAGAGGTGTCTTTCATATACATCCATAGCCGTTATGGACTCCATTTCTAAGTCCATAGCGGTGTGCCATGATCTTGCATCAATATCTTGTATCCTCCTTGTATGTCCATGGGTCGATTATTGCTGTTCGTTTCACGGGACTAAATCCAAGATTCACCCACGAACATAAATCGCTCGGGTTGACGAACCACCCTCCCACTGACGAGGTTCTACAGCACTATGGCAACGGTGGGTGCGAAACTTGGGTTCTCTATCTTGCACAACTTCTTTGGTAGGTACCACTTGTGCGGTCGGTATCTCCAAGGAACTCGACCCACTTCAATTTCTTGAAGTATCGGTGTCGATCCTCCCACTAGACTCGACATCTCGCACCTTTGCCTAATCGGTGGTGGAATACGATCATCTTCTAATTCTTGAAGAATGATTTCAACTTTCGATTTATGATTTTTCATGTAGTCCTCTTCTAAGAATCGAGCATTAGTCTAATAATGACCTTCCCGATCCGTAGGACTATAGAATAAACCACCTTCGTTCCTCTAGGATAGCCAATAAACAGCCTTGCGTCGGATCTAGCCTCGAACTTGTCGCCTTCTTGTTCAAAGTGTCTTTGGATCGCCCATATCCTTATGTGGTTTAAACCGGCTTGCGCCCAAACCATAACTCGAAGGGGTCTTTTCGATCGACTTGGATGGTACTAGATTTAGCAAGTATGCATTTGTTTCTAAGGCATACCCCGAACGAAATAGGCAATGTTGCATAACTCGTCATCGATCTAACCATTTCCAAAAGAGTCCTATTTCTTCGCTCGACACACCATTTTGCTGTGGTGTGCCCGATGAAATCTTGTTGGGAGGTAATCCCACACCCACTAGATAGTCCATAAAATCGTTCTTCGAGGTATTCGCCACCGTGATCGAGCAACGCAGCGACTTGATACTCTTACCAAGCTTAGCTCCACTTGGCCTTGAACTCTTTGAATTTGTCAAAACATTCGGACTTGCGGTGAAGCGGTATATGTATCCGTACCTTGAGTAATCGTCGATGAAAGTGACAAAATACTGTACCCTCCACGAGCTTGTGTGGACATTGGTCCACACAGTCGAATGGACTAGCTCTAACATTTGTTTGGCTCTATAACCTTCGCTTTGAAGGTGCAGTCGACATCTTACCTTCTATACAGATTCGCAGATGAGGAACGGATGTAGGTGAGATTACCCAACGCCCATTCTTAGCCGGTCTTTGGATCCTATTTAGATTGATGTGACCTAATCTAAGATACCCGAGAGAAAAGTAGTGTCATCTTGCGAAGAAAACTTTCTCTTTTTAGGGTTTGATGAAGATCTGACATAGTTATAGGTATTATGTTTTCGAGTAAATAGTATAAAGCGAATTAAAAACACTTAATGGTTTGTCGGCGTAATTTAAACATACATAGCATGCTCTTGCATAATTTAAACATCCACGACATGCAATGAGCGATAAAAATAAAATAAAACGTTCATCGTGGCCCACTCGTGGAACTCGCACTTTCTTGCTAATCTATTACATAGAATTGCAAAGTGCAAATTAAAATTGAACGGGTCTCGCGTGCACGGCACGGACGGATTCGCCAAACCGATTCGGCTGAAAACGGTGCGGGCGAAACCGGTCGGGTCGACCGAGAACTAAAAATGGGTCGGTCGAAAACAAAGCCGGGCAGCGCTGGGGGCATGACCCCATGCGCGCCAAAGACCGCTGTCGTCGCCCACCCCGCCGAAAACTCGGCGGCTTTGAGGTTTCTGCGCAATCTCGTCTTGAGGCCGCCGAGCGCCGCCGAGCCTCACGCGAGATCGCGCGCCTCGCGCCGCCCGTCGCGTGCCCGCCGAGAACTTTGAGGTTTCAGCGCATAAGCGCGCGCGCCGCGGCCGAGTGCCGCCGAAAGCTCGCGCGCCCGCCGAGGTGCTGCTGCGTCTCGCCTTGCCGCCGCGCGCGCCCATCCCGAGACCTCGTTGAGGTTTCCCGCGGTTCGCCGAGTGCGGACAGAGCGCGAGGTTTCCAGCGCGATAAATCGCGCGCAGCGACGCCGCCCGATACCGCGCTACCCGCCGCGGCGTGTCTGGCGCCGCCGGCGTTGCCGCGTCCGCCGAGGTTTGTCGAGCGCGCACGCCGGCCCGAGCAATGCGCGCCAGCACCGCCTGTCCGCCCGCCGCCCCGTCCGCCGATGCCGCCGAGGACGCCGCGAGACAACCGGGGCTGCCGTGCGTTCGGTTTCTCCGGCGATTCTTCGTCGTCTCGTTTTCGTGCTTCGTCTTCGTTCTTCTTTACGGATAAGATTTACAAAAAAATCTAATCTAACCACGGATTTTCTCGTGGTGAAAAACAAAACCCAACAAAACAAAAACGAGCCACGATGAACAGCGGATCCACAATTAATTAAGCGCACGTAATAATCAAACGTGAATTAATCCAGCAGGCGAATTACGATCCCAAAGCTTACCAATTGTAGGGATGACATTTATGCAGCCGCCCGAGGATCTATCTTGGATATTTAATTCACCATACATTGATTATAAACCTAGCATCGTCTATTTAATTAATTGCAACACGTAGGGTTTTCTCGTGTTTACCTTTGGATCCGAAGAGGTCGATGGAACGAGATGAATGGATCGAACGGATCGGACTCGTGCTTTGACCTTATGGATGTATCCGGTTGCCTAATCTCCAACGGCGAGGAGGACGATCTATGGAGAATGCTTGAAAATCACCCTCTTTCTCTCACACAATTTTGAAAAATCCTCTCAAGAGAACTATGAGATTCTCGAAAAATGCTTGTAGATAATTGAGGATTAACCTAGACTTTATATCTTACCTTATATTTATAATGCATTACCATAATCCCATAAGGAAAGGATCCATGCATATCCCATAAATATAATAATATCCTATAGGATAAAGAGAATAAAATCTATCCTTAGAGAGCATATAGGGGCCGATTTCATCGAAGCTACGGGCTGGATGGACCAGCCAGGGGATCAAATGCAAGGAATAAAGATGGGCCTCAAATAAATTAATTATCTTATGTTCACCTGAACATAAATTAATTTATAAACATGTATTCATGCCACTAGAGAATAAATCTTGACTTACCCTTTATTACGAAGGTGAGTCGAGCTTGACTTAGACATTACGAATCCCGTATTTAAGATATCGAGCGTCCATTAATTATTTAGAGCATTACATTGCTAAAATAATTAATATCTTTAATTCCTTAAGCGGTACCACTCGACCTTATTATTGTACTTGAGCTAACTCAACTGCGGGTTTAGTACAATAAACCTTTGAGCTCCTTAAGGGGCGTCATCGTCCTAGCGGATACGGTGACTCGTCTGAGATAACTAGCGTGACATACTGAGATCGCCACCACCCAAGACGGAGAATCTTGGGTTATAACCTCACCCATAACAAGTCAAAGTGATGGTCGACAACTCATACTCACCTAATACCTTATCGAGGTTTAGATCATCGTAAGTCACCGAGATCTTGGTTCTTCACGACGGTCGAGATAGAAGAACACATCTCAATGTGATCCTTCATACGTCGAGACGTACCGGCATAGACAAGTAACCAAGTCAAGTCACTTCTTATCTATACATGACTATATACCGACGACTCGTCCTCAAATTGTCTCGGTGTGAAACTTTTATATCTCATTAAGCTTGACCAATCATACGGACTTCGTGATCTTCTACACCGTATGATCTAACTTATATATGAGATAAGGGGACACGATATATGCAATCAAGTATTCAAAGCGGATAGGAGATTGTAATAGTGGTAACAGAAACATTGTATACAAGCTCAACCAAACCGCTTTCGATATACAAATCCAACACGTTTTGAGGCGTTTGACGTCAACGTTTAGAGATGTAATACCAGCGAATTAAATGCTAATTACGGTATTTAAAAACAAGAAATCAAAGCTTTATTTGAGATATTCAATCGAATGATATCGAATAATGACTTGATTAATTACGAAGGAATGAAATCTATTTTATATTCACCGAGAATTGTGAATTAAGGAATAAAAGTATATGAAGTATATCGGCGTATTATTTTAACGTCGATCGCGTATCGATAGTTAAAATTCATGATATTTTCTAAGCAATTAAGCTTAGAATTAAATTCCATTATTAATGGAATAATTTAATAAAGTGATGACGACCATTTCGAGATGAGTCGATAATGAGCGTTTTGCAACGTTTTCAAATGTTAACGTTTTGAGATGAAGCAGCGTTTTAATCGATCAAGGAATTATAGGAATTAATTTCCTATGATTTTATATGTTATTACAGTATTATTTAGCATTAAATCAATGCTAGATCATCGAGATTTGATAGTGACCAATTTTTGAACGTTCGAAACCCTAATTTTCGAACTCGATTTTTATCGCATAAAATGATGCCATTAAATTATCCTATGATATTATCTATCATCTACACTATATGTTATAACATATATCAATGTTTGGCATAATGTAAAAGCCGAAAACTATACACCTATGTATACAAGTTTATCTTGTTGATTTTTCCTATTGCATGTATCTACTACATGACAATGTGATTAATTAAGACCTAACTAAGCATTAAAATCAGATATATATGTATATATACTTGTATAATTTCGTGCATGTGTGTGGGTGTATAGTATAAGAGTGTGTGAGTGTGCATGTAGAACAAATGCCATCCATGCAAGGCGTGGGACAACACTTGTCACCCCTAAGCAACCACCCCACACACATCCCATACCTCTCTCCCCAAAATCAGATTGTAGCCGTCCCCATCAGCTCCTCCATCCTCTCTTCTTCTCCTACACTATTTCTCTCTTGAGCTCAAGACTCACCTCCCTCGTCGGGCTTGTTCGACGCCGAGCTCACGGCCAAGTCAAGGTGGCTGAATGCCACCATTAGCATGAGATAGACTAAAGCTTTGTCACCTCTCTGCCCCTACCCAATTCACCTACCAAAGTTAGATATCTATATCTTGATTCTTGAATCGATCAAATCTTGCATGTGTAGTGATGAGTCTTTGTTTAAATGTAATTGCATGTTAACTAAATGAGTAGATTCATCACTTTTGACCATTGCATGTTTGTTTTGATGAACTTGGTTGTGGATTGGGGTGATAAATCACCAAGATTTCGTGTGTTATGTGTGCATATGAAGTGTTGATGAAAGGCTTGCAAGAAATCAAAGTATTAATGTGGAACTATAAGCTTATATGAAAACTGGAAGTTGGCTGTGTGAACAGTGATTTTATAAAATTAATAGACTAAGTTACAGTGGTCCGATGATTGTGAATTTTTAATATGTTGAACTTATATGTGTCTCATATGCCTATGTAAAATTTCAAGGCCATCCAACTTGATTTACTATTTTAATTATATTTTTCAAAAACACTGCACCAATCTGGGAAATTGCCGTGTTCATCACCCACGGTCCGTGGCCTTCGTTTTAAGTTTGGCTAATGATAAAACTCTAAAATTTGGCATGAAAATAATTTAGCATGTCTAGAAGACTCATGTAAATTTTCAAAATTTTCTAAAAATGTTAACTATTTATTCCAGATTTTACAAATTAACTGCACAAAACTTTCACGGGAGTGATAGCTTGTGGTAAAATATTTTTATCTCCCAATCTATTTTGAATCATTGAGTGAGGCTTTTTCTGGATTAAACTAGACTTAAGTGGCTTTTCAATATGATTGATTTCATTCCCAGATTCATTATAATGAACTCATGGTGAATTTTAAAGTTGATACATTACAGTAAGCTTTGTGGACAAATTGCCTTAGTAAATTTCTATGTTAAATAAGCTGTTCGAGTATGACTTTTCGTGAGATGTTCAAGCCATTTGTAGTCAATTTGGACTTGGGTTTCTTCACAAGAAATGTTCCTCACCATGTCTAGTTATGATCTGGAAAGTTTGATCCCAAACCAAGTTTTATAGGTATACCTTTCATCGACCCAAAGTCACCTACTGGAAACTGTCCATTTCCAACTAGTCAACTTTGGACTTATGTATTTCTCGATGCGTTAGATATTTTCCAGTATGGTCTTCATGAAATATGTAGCACTTGTTACACGGTTTCGAAATTGGTAGCCTGAAGCCATTTTGGCATTGTGAGTCAAAAGTTACGAGCCTCGCAAAACCCCTCGTCGTTAAGCTAAAACTGGAAATTCTGAAAAAATTTCTAAGTATAGAAGTCAGTTTGAGTTGCTCACTTTGAGACCCTATATCTCCAGAACCAAAACTCTTTTGGATTTAATTCCTTCTTAGAACTTGTAGTAAATGTTTAGAGGTTTCCAGAATGTATCTTTATGCGACCATACGTATTCTGAATCGAGAGTTATGAATCGTCAAAGTACGTCACTTGGGTTAATTTTAAGCTGTTTTGCTGATTTTCAAACACTTAAAATTTGACTAAGTGTAGAACTCCCCTATGTTATATGGTTGATATTAATTCATATTAATGACCATAGTGTATAATAATACGCTATATGAATTTAGAAAAAAATTTGAAAATCATTTGGTAATTTTTGAGAATTACCGAGAGCATTAAAGGAATTATAAGGATTTTTAAATCCTTTTTAATTAAGAGTAATAATATATTATATGTCTAAATATTATTTTTGACATATTTGGGATTTATAAAATTTTATAAACGTAGATCACTATGTTTATAACGAAACGTTATATTTAATAACGTTATAAATGAATAATAAGGATTTATGGATAAAAGGATTAATATTTAAGAAAAATATTAATAAAGTTCATCGATTTACATGACAAATCGAAAATTAGGACTTTACAAAAAGAAATCGATTGGAAATCGAATTATAACATGAATTAGTAAGAAATTACAATTGAAAGTCAAAATTGTTGACCTTTAAAGTCAACGTACGAAATACGTTCGATAAATACGCTAATACGCGTAAGGCTTACTAATTAGGTAAGAAACCTCATTAGTAAGAAAAGATTTCATAATTGAAATCCTTATATCGAGAAACGTATAAATACGTCGAACGTTTAAATCGGAAGGTTAAAGCGATACGGTTGAGCGTGTCTCAAGAATGAGAACTATTCAATTGAAATACGTAATTGAAAAGCGTATCGAATTCATTAAGGAATTCAGTTTATATCGATATAGAATATCGAAGTTTATTCTAGACTTTGAGAGTCTCGAGAAGCGTGAGCGACGTACTAAAACATCATTTTACGTAAAGGTGTGGGCCAGCGGATGGCGATGGTAGGACGTTGACGAATACTCAAGTTCAAGATGAATAATAGTCCAGGTGGGCTTTACTCTACTCAAAAATATAATGCTTCTCAAATATTTATTTACGATGCTTATTTCAACTGTTGATAAAATGTTTACAAGATTACACGCCAAAATGTTTATGTTTTGTGTATCATCCTATCCATGAGATGTTATGAGATGTTATGAGATGTTATGAAATGTTATGAATGTTGTTGGGTCGCTCCCAACTTATGAATGAAAATCGATATCGGATCTATCTGCCGAATGCTTATACCGGCTTGGATTAACGTGTACAACGATGGTGATTGTGTCTTTGTAAGGACAATTCATGGCGGTCGCGGGGTCGTAGAGGAGGCCTCACTCACGACTTTCGACTATGATGATATGACGAAAGGATGATAAGGGATACGGATCATACACACGAGAAAAATGCCCGCGGCGATGGTTTTGAAATGATGAAAATCTTTTAGTAAGCCTGAGGCATTTTCAACTAAAACCCTTGTGTCTTACCATGATGTGGCGATGTAATCTACAAATGATAAAATGTTTTGGCATGAGTCCACCGAGTGCATTCTTATACTCGACCGCATGTTTGTTTTAAATGTGCGGGTTGAGCGATGATGGATGGGCGGTGTTGAGCAATAGGATGATTGTCATTTGAAAAGTTTATACCTTAATAGTACATCGTCATATGTACTTATCACATGTCTTCATTGCAAGAACCCTAAATTATGTAATATAGTCGAGAACATAAATGACATATGTATTCGTTTTTGATAAAAGAGTCTCCTTATATTTTTATCACTGTTTAGAGTTATAGTCACATTAATCCGTTACTTAGGATTTAGGGTCGTGACAGAGTGGTATCGAGGCGGTTGCGCTTGAACCCAAAATATTCTTTAAGGTTAAGTCTAGATTGAGTCATTAGACTTCTAGTGATCAGCCGACAATGCTCAACACTCCATCACATCAAGCTTAACCGAAATGAGTTAAATGACTCTTCTTTCAAAGTTTTGAAAATTAGCCTGGCCAAGACGAATGTTTATGAAATTATTTTTCTCGGTTTGAAAACAAAAAGTGTGAAAGTGAAATATTTTTTCAACTGAAATGAAAGTTATGTGAATTTATTTAAGATGGAAGTTATTGCAAATGTTGCAAATGAAATATTATGTTGTGAAGTGGATGATGATTGATATGATCTTTCAAAAGAAATGAAAGCTATGAGAAAGGTTGAGAATGAACGTGTGACAAATGATTTGTGAAGAAAGTTATGAAAAGAATGAGGATATAAGAAAGATAATGACAATGATATGAGAAAGTTTTGGCATGATATGCCAAAGATGAAATGTTTGAATTTCTGGAATGTAATAAAGGTTCATTATTATGAACAAAGTTATGATTATTCATGTTTTAAAATAATTGAGATTAGGCATTTATTTGTCGAATACGATATGTTGAATTCTTGAAATTCAACGAAATACATCTTGTACAAATGAGCTACGTGCGAATATTTGAAGTTTTACTTGAAACCACAAAGTTGATTATGATGATGAGCATGCTAGTTCAAACGAACATAGACTTTATAGGACGATGATCCCTTTACGAAAGAACACATAGAAGTAAGAATTTCCTTCAATTACAAGAACAAGATTAGTGATGGATTTGAGAACTTCATTCCATCTTGAGTGAAGAAAAGTGAAAGATTTATACGAAATTATTCGACCTCGGCGTATGCGACCTCGGCCGACATCGGCATGTCATGCATTGTCGACTTAGAAATCGGCATTTATAACATCGCATTTGACATGTCGACTGGGGTAGTTTGTCCGACCTCGGTGTCGAAAATATTCTGTACTACCTCGGCATCGGTAACGGCATGCACGACCTTGGTGTCGGCATCGACATGACCTCGGCGCGAGCGCGTGTAAATTTCCTACACTGCGCGGTGATTCTGTTTTGACTCGTTCTCGATCGTGTGAACTCCGATTTACGTCGGTTTTCGTCTCGTGCTCCTAATGCACTGTACTTCATTTCTTATGAAGGACAAAATTCGGATTCCTACTCCAGAATTCACGAGATTCAGTTGAAATTAGTTCTATGATTTGAAAAGAGTAAAGGCTGTTATAGTATGATATGAATCTAGAATGTTACTAAGGAAGTAAGATCTTGATGTACAAGTAGAACCTTGACATACATGAGAACTTTGTTGATGATCTATTACGGGTATATAAGCTTTCAAATTATATCCATTACCCAATTTACATCATTGAGTTTAACTACATGACCTAGTTCAATTGAGAAATCATTCGAGTTTCTCACTTCTTTGAAGAAAACTTCCAACTCAAAAATTTACAAAGTGTCCTTTTGAATCCAAAGCCTTGTGACCGAGAATATGATTGTGACGGTCCAGCCACCCATATGACCAAAGAAATCTCGAGAGTCGTCATTACGGTCTTGGGACCTAGAGCCCCATTTATTCACCCAAGGAACATATCGATTCAATCATTGAAAAGATGTTATCTTGATGGGTGAGACAGGTACCTCCTGTAAGTAGTCGTGATAATTTCTTTTTTTTTTTTGGTCAAAACGTACGAAATAACATAAAACGGGCAAAGACATATTACAAACTTAACTCAGGCATACCTGAGGGGGATACAGCCTACTTTCCGAAGAAATGCGGCAAGGGGTGGGAAAAAATCCTAACAGCCAAAACATATAGGCCAAAGAGCGACTCGCTCAATCTAGTAAAGCGGTAAAGACACAAAACCACATAACCGAACCCCTTAGTGACGAATAAGGGGCGGGCCTCATTAAAAACCCCATGACCAGTGGGGAAAAGAGTACCCTTGTGCAGTGAGACCGTGGGGTACAGGGGATTGGGAATGTGAACACATGCAAGCTCATGAGGTGCACTGCTTCGGTTGGGCCTAAGCAGTCCCTCCACACACGCACCCAAAAAATCACTAACAATCGTGAAATACATGAAAAGGCATCCCAAAAGTGGATCCAAGAACAAGACTGAGACAACCCTCAGCCCACTACAAAGCCATCAAGTAAGATGAAAGTTGACTTACCTTGTCACCTAAGTACGAATTAGTAAAGCGATAAATGTCGGGCATGAAATAGGTTGACTTATCTCAGTCACCTAAAAGTTTCAGATCAGTAAAGTGATAGACATCAAGAAATTATGATGTAAAGAAAATCTCGATGAGACGAGATATTCTTCCTATGGCACACATGATGTGATGACCCTTGATGGGCTTTACAAAGATTGATGAAAGTGAAGTTATACCATCATACGACTATTATGATAACAAAGTTATGAATAGGATACTCTTTAGCATTGAATGCAAAGAGTAAAAGTAAAGAAAAGTATATGATACCTATAGGATATGAATTTTCCTTATTATGTCATGACGAGAGCGATTACAACTTATCTTTAAGATAGTTGGATGTCTTTGAAACCTCGTTAGTAGGTTGGACATGTTTAAAAAGAATGAAGATGCATACAAGATATTCTTTTCAAAGAATATATATATATAAAGAAGTGATAGCATCCCAGAAAATAGATCTTTAGCTTTATACCTCAATCAATGAGATTATGCTTGAGCATAATCGATTCAATAATTGAAACTCGGTTGGACGAATGATAATAAGATTTACTGATCATAATCTTTGAGATGTGTGAATAGCTAGGATATCCCTAGCATGTAAAACAAGTATGGAGGAAATATCTCCAAAGTCAAGACATGCCAATAAGATGCTTAGAAATTAAGTTATGGTGTACAAATGTACTACACTACCAAGCCATACGACAATGATAATGATTCTAGTCTTGAAGGTGGAAATCGAAGTATAACGAAAGTAAGATTTCTTTCAGATACCATGCTCAAAAAAATGGACAAAAGTCAAAAATAGCAGAAGAAATTACGAACTATACAAGCAGATAGTTCATGATATGATATAAACCTCAGAGATGTTATGACTTCGATGAGTAAGGTAATTCCTTTGAAGTAAAGAAACGGATTAAGAAATAGATTCATTATTTTGAAATAAATCTTAATACCCTAAGTTATAATGACACAAAATGCTTGTCTTGTGTAACTCAATAGTTAACAAGCAAGATAGCTTCTATAGATCTTGCAAAGGAAATACATCAAGAGAACACGAGGCGAGATTCACATTAAGGGACTTTAAGGTGAATCGATTGAACGATTATCCTCATACTTTTGTGACGATCAATAAAATGGGATATTAAGTATCTCTAACATGGGAATGAAGCATTCACCGAATGTCGAAAAAATGGTAAAGATATTTGGCGTCAAGCAAAAGTATAATACATCCCAAAGGACAAAGGATGCGTGATAGCCCGCCATCTAAAGTACGGATTAGGCGGAATCATACCAACTAAGCGGGATTAAGAACATAATGACCAACAACTTTTCAAAACTTCAAACTGTTATAGATAAACACACAACGATTTCATACAACTAGACCAATGGACCATTAACAAAAGTTCAACCGATCCGGAGGTAACATAAGTAATATCAAAATATAATAAAGTGTTTTGAGCAATGGAAAACATGTGAATGCATATATGATGATATCATCCAAGTGAACTATTAGCGACAAAAACTCCGATCGCTCAACACTTATCCATCCTATCAGCAGACTCAACTGCATTTTAAAACAAACATGCGGGGCTAAGTACAAGATTGCACTTAGTGGACTCATGCGAAAATAATTTCATTTAATTACATCGCCCGTTAGTATAACACGAGGATTTTAGTTGAAATAACTCGTGAATACCAAAATACTTTATCATTTCTCAAAAGATTAAGCTGCTGCGGTATTTTCTGCTTACGTATGATCCGTATCATTTACATAATCGTCCATAATCGATCTCACGTCGTAAAGTAGCCTCCTTCTACCGATGTCGTGATCGGCGAAGATGTTGCTAACGGCTCACAATCACATAGTCGGGGATTACGCATCGACTAGGATCCATGACCGCCGATGATGTTGCTAACGGCTCGCGAATCAAAACGGTGTACACGTTAACCCTAACCGAGAATTTCGATCCGACTAGATCCGATATCGATTTTCTCATCGATCGGGGAGCTACCTAACGATCAAGTCGGTTAGCGAACCAACGGCTCATATACTTTCATGGTTGGCTTGCCCGACAACATGATAGGATACATACGTTAAAACATAAATACTTTGGGCATGTAATTGAGTAACATTCATAATCATTTCTCAACCGAAGCTTGTAAATAAATACTTTTCAAGAAAGTTGTAAATAAAAGGGTTTTCGAGTAAAGCCCACCTCGTACACGTGAGTCTTTATCTTAGGGTCTCTTTTCCTCGTCGATGTCCCGTCCACGATCACCTACGTAAGAATCATTTTAGTACGTCGGTCGCGTTCGATGAGAGCGAACATAGTCTATTATGTTCTACGTATCAAATAAAGCTAACGTCGGTCTTATTTTGGCGTTTCCTAATCGATTGATGTCGATTATGAAATTTCTTAACATAAAATGGTATTTTACCTTTTGGTATATAATGTGCGTTTAATGTACTTATGTAACGTAAGTAGCATTGTTACTAAGCGTATTACGTCACATTGATCACGCGTTATCGAATTGTGTGCCCGTTGACCTTGGTCGACGATTTTGGTCAACTATTTTGACCAAGTCAACCAAAAGTCAACAATTTTGACTTTGGTCGGCGAAAAGTCAACATTTGACTTTTCAACTATTTATGAAATTCTTATCATTTTATGTGCAATTCTTGTTCCAAAATTCCTATAAAATCATACTATATCTAAAACATTATTTTAGATCATATTATGTAATTATTCTTGATAAAATAAATTTATAACATTAATGCACATAATATAAAGTTTTCAATCATTATCTTTAATTAGCTTAGACTTGTGCAAAATTCTTATAAATTCACATGTCACTCTATTTTATCATGTGATTAATAATATGTAATTACCTTAGTCAAATAAAATTTATACACCTTAGTATCATACCCCAATGTTTTCGGTTTTAATAAATAACCCATGAAATGATTTTAAAAATTCGAATAAAATCATATCTCAATTAATCACCCTCAATTATGCTTACTATAACATAATTGTTATTTATTGTGACTTATTGAATAAAATTTACCTAAGTCACTTCCTAAATTTTCGACTTAGGTCAAATAAATCTTTATAGATTTGAATAAATTCTCACAACCATATATTATGAATCTACACACTTGATATGCTATTATAACACTTAAACATGAATTATATCACAACATTATAACATATACTATAATTTTCGGTATTCATCAAATTATAGGCTATAGTTTTCCAAAAATTCTACATAAATTCATATAAGCATATTTAATACCCTAGATTATTATTCCATGCTTAAATCAACAATTAAAAATCAAAATCATCAACATATATAACCCGTAAGTTTTCGGTCAAATGAATAAATTTAATAAAGATGTTTAATTTCATGATATAATTAATATACATGCTTCACAACATCATATAAACATAATATCTAAACATTTAAACATATGTTCTAAAATTTTCGAAAATGACAAATATAAACTAAGATCATATCTTAAAATTTAACTGACGAAATTCAAAATTAGCATGTATAATGAAGATCGTGCATTTATTTCTAACCTTTAATCGGTGCAGTTTTGATCGACAACGTTTATATGATCTAAGTTTGGGATTAAAATTGGAGAACTCTCTCAAGAATTTCTCACTATATTTTCGGTGGTTTGAGGTGCAAAATGGGAGAGTGTTGTGCTCTCCTTATATTTTAGTGCATTTACAAGTTGTAGGATAATAATTACATGAAATAATATCTAATACACTTGCTTAATTTTGTCAAAATAATCGCCACCTCCATTAGCTAGAGACAAAATTTTAATCTTATCATGTACAACTCATAGTGTATCTTATCCCTAAGTTGCAACTTGTATTATAATTGGCATAAAATAATTAAATTCATATATATATATATAATGTGTATTAAATACCACCTTTAGAAGATTAGGATTGATTTTATTTATCTTATTATTATATTATGTATATTTTATTATGTTATATAGTAATTTAATTATTATTTTATATCAACATTATCAAAATTGAAAGAATTAACACATTGTTCTTCAAATATGAGATTCTCGCCAACTTCAATACATTAGGCTAGGATTTTATTTATTTTCTTATTATATATTATATTATTATCATATTATAATTATAGTATAAAGTGAAGTTTGAAAAGTCGATTATTTCAACTATCTGAAACGGCACTATAATATAGTATGAAATTAAGAATTTTCAACCATTTTTCCAAGTTTTCGCTCCTTCATTTAATGAGCCTTGGATGATTTTTTTTATTAGCTAATTAATGCTACTTTACAACTAATACAAGATAGTATACAACTCATTACTCTCATTAATTGTTGTAGGATATTTATACATAAAATCATACTAAAAAGCCTCTAATTTTCGTCCCATATGTGCAAGTGTGCACCCACACTTGTGAAACTTGTATTACACCTCATTTAGTCCTTAATGACATCATAATAATATAATAATTATCATATATCATTAATTGATTAAGAATAAAATATTAATTCATACTTAAGAACTCACATTTTCGAAAATTTCTAAGGTATTCCCAAACATTTGATTTTCTTGTATAAAATAGTTATTACATATTTATGTGACATACTATATGCCTTAGATAATAAATTTAATCATAGAAAAGTATTTAAAATAATTTAGGTTTTAAAAACCCTAATTTCGATACATATATTATTTCGAAAATTTCGAAATATGGAACATCTCATTCTTAAATTTTCTAGCATTATTTAATGATAAATAATGCCTTTATATAATAATATAATTATAGGAATTTGAATTTTATAATTCGAGATCATATGCTAAAGTTATCGCATTATCTCTAGCGTAGACGTTTGAAACGTCTCTAAATTCTCATAGTTTGATTATCTCTAAAATGTTCAAAATAAAGTTTGTTACAACTTTATTTATTCCTATAATAATAGAATTTCGAAATTAAGCTTAAGCGCTTAATAATCTTGTAAGGCGTAAACGTCGAATTTATTCAACGTTAGTAAATTACGTTCGAATGAATATTAAAAATTATATTCCTTAATTCACTAAGGCTCAGTGAATCTCATACGGAAATTATCCAATTATGCTTGGTCAAAGTCAAGAGTTGACTAATTAAGATTTTAATTATCGGATTAATAATCCTAATTACGGAATTTATTATCGTAATCTAGTATTAAAACTACGCGATATTACATTCTACCCCTTAAAATAAATTTAGCCTCGAAATTTGCATACCTCAAAAGAGTTCGGGTATCGTTCTTTCATGGCGTCCCGAGTTCCCGTAGCTTCTTCCCGTCCGTGGTGCCCATGGGACTTTCACTAATGGAATTGATTTATTTCGCAATTGTTGAACCTTATGGTACAAAATAGCCACAGTTCCTCTTCATAGCTCATATCGTAATTTAAGACCACGTCGTCATGATGTATCACGTGTTTTGGATCATACACGTATTTCCTCAATTGTGACACGTGAAACACATTATGGACATTATCCAAACTTGGTGGTAATGCTAATCTATAGCTATGGGCCTATCTTCTCGAGGATCTCGTAAGGTCCTATAAATCGTGGTTTCAACTTTCCTTTACCTAAATCTCACAATGCCCTTGGGCGGAGGGTTTTAAGGAAAACCTTGTCATACACTCAAATTCTAGCTCGGATCTACGGGTATCGGCATATGATTTACGCCATCACGAGCTTCTTTTATTCTTTGTCTTATCCGCGCACAATTTCAATCATTTCTCGATCGTATCGGGCCCTAAGATTTTCTTTCACCAACTTCATCCCAAAAAGTTGCGATCGACATTTTCTTCCATATAATGCTTCATATGGGGCCATGTTGATTGTTGCTGATAACTATTATTGTGGCGAACTCAATAAGTGGTAAAACTTGTTCCCAAGTTGCGCCTCGATCCAATACTACCGCTCTCAACATATCCTCAAGCGTTTGGATCGTCTGTTCGGATTGGCCATCATCTGTGGATGAAAAGTCGTCTTTGAAATTCAACCGTCCCCAATTCCTTTTGTAAGCTTACCCAAAATCTCGAGTAAATTTTGAATCTCTATCGAAGTGATAGATTTCGTATTCCATGCGACGTACAATTTCCTTCACATATAGTTGAGCTAACTTGTCGGATCCATAGGTGATTCGAATTGGTAGGAAGTGAGCACATTTTGTAAGGCGATCCACTACTACCCATATAGCAGTGTTACCCTTTTGTGACTTTGGTAAACCCGTTACAAAATCCATAGCTATGTCATCCCATTTCCATTCAGGTATCTCCAAAGGTTGCAGCTTTCCATATGGCCTTTGATGTAATGCCTTTACTTGTTGACAAGTAAGACAACGTTCGACGAAAGAGGCTATATCTCTCTTCATTCCTTCCCACCAGAACTTTCCTCGTAGGTCTTGGTACATTTAGTCTTTGCTGGATGGGCGGTATAAGGAGTATCATGAGCTTCACTCATGATTTCATTTACGAGCTCGTCATTGTTTGGAATACATAGCCTTTCCTCAAACAATATAGCGTTATCACTTCTTTGAAACCTTTACATCTCCTTTCTCGCTTTAGCCCTTATCTTCTCTAGTTCCTCATCCTTTCTTTGTTCTTCTATGATTTTATTCCTTCGTCGGACATCATAGTAAGTGTAGCAACATTATCCATGATTGTCCTTGGTGGTTCGACTATCTCTATTGACATTTTCTCAAACTCTTCAATGAGTTTTCCTTCCGTTGTCAAGAGACATCCAAGTTTTGATTGACCTTTACGACTTAAGGCATCCGCTACTACATTAGCTTTTCCTGGATGATAGTTTATGCCACAGTCGTAGTCTTTTACTAATTCGAGCCATCTCCTTTGTCTCATGTTCAGATCTTTTTGCTCGAAAAAGTATTTTAAACTTTTGTGGTCAGTAAAGATTTCACATCTTACCCCGTAAAGATGATGTCTCCAAATCTTTAGTGCATGAACCATAGCTGCCAGTTCTAAGTCATGAGTCGGATAATTTAACTCATGTGGTCTAAGTTGCCTTGATGCGTAAGCTATTACCTTTCCTTCTTGCATCAGTACACAACCAAGTCCATTTTTGGAAGCATCGGTATAGATAACATATTCCTTATTCGAATCTGGGACAGCTAATACCGGTGCACTAGTCAGTTTCTCTTTTAACGTTTGGAAACTTACTTCACACTCATCAGTCCATGTGAATTTGATCCCCTTTCGGAGTAGCTGTGTCATTGGCCTTGCTATCTTGGAGAATCCTTCAATGAATCTCCTATAGTAACCAGCTAATCCTAGAAAACTTCGAATTTCATTTTGAGTGGTCGGCGCTTTCCATCCTTGTACAGCCTCGACCTTTGCCGGATCAACTTTTATTCCTTCCGCTGACACAATGTGTCCAAGGAATATTACCTCTTTAAGCCAAAATTCACACTTGCTGAATTTAGCATAAAGTTGTTCGCCTCGTAGGTCTCAGTAATCGTCCCTCAAATGTTCCTTATGTTCCTCCTCGTTCTTTGAATAGATGAGAATATCATCTATAAAGACTAAGACAAACTTATCCAAGTATGGATGGAACACTGCTTCATAAGATCCATAAATCGGCGAGGTGCGTTGGTTAGTCCGAACGGCACTACTACAAACTCGTAGTGACCATACCTTGTTCGAATGCCGTCTTGGATATATCTTCCTACTGCACCTTAAGTTGATGGTAGCGACTTAAGATCGATTTTCGAGAATACGCTTGCATCTCTTAATTGGTCGAACAAATCGCTCATCCTTGGTAGCGGATATTTGTTCTTAAGCGTCAATTTGTTTAATTCTCGGTAATTGATGCACATCCTTAACGAACTATCCTTTTCTTGACAAAAGGACAAAGGCTCCCATGGTGAAACACTTGGCATAATAAAACCCAAGTCCAATAACTCTTGAATTTGGATTTTCAACTCTTCGAGTTCCTTGGGTGCCATTCTGTAAGGCGCTTTTGATACTGGAGCTGATCCCGGCTCTAGATCAATTGTGAATTCTAGCTGCCTATCTGGGGGTAGTCCTGGTAATGTCTCAGGAAAGACGTCTGGAAATTCTCGAACAATTTCCACGTCTTCGACCCTTACTTCCGTCTTTTCCTCTCCATTTAGATACACAAGGAATGCTTGACATTCCTTCTTGTTCATCATTCTCCGGGCTTGGAGTGCGGATATTATTGGGATTTTCTTTCCCATACTAATCCCATAGAAATTCATAGCTTCTTTTCCCTGTGGTTGCATCGAAATTCTTCTTCCTCAGATAAGATCGTGGAATGGTTTTCGCCAACCAATCCATTCCTAGATTATATCTACATCCCCATAGGTATTACGTTCAGTTATTTGCTAGAACCTTAATTGAGCCTAAGTTCAATTCTAAGTTCGAAACAAGCACGTAACGGTCATAATACCTCCTATAGGTGATGAGATTCTCATTTCTGATTTGTTTCTTGAGGGCTAAGTTCTAACATATCAACGCATGATTTTGAAATGAAAGAATCGCGAAGCACCGTGTCGAATGTATAATAGGTATATTGCAAAGTAATCCCATACCCGCTAGGTTACCTTGATTACGCTGCTCGACGCCTATGTAGCGCATAGGCTCGGCCCTGAGCTGGTTCTTGCGGCCGGCGGTGCTTGCCTCTGCTGATTCTCGCTGTTGTTGCCGCCGCTGTTCTTCTTTGTCTCTGCCGCTGCTCATTCTGTCAGCTTTTCTTTGTTGTGGTGGGGTTGATCTTGAACTGCCAAGGTTGGCCCGATTGATTTAGCCTCCCATGGTTATTTGACGAATCCTGGGCATTCATTTGCATAGTGGCCCTAACGCCACACTTATAGCGTATGGGATTTCCGCCATGCACACCCCCGTGTGCCTTTTGTTGCACTTCGGGCATGGTGGGATCCGCACAATCTCCTGGGTAGGTGGAGTAAATACGGGTCTCCTCCAACCTTGCCCGTGTGGAGCCATGTTATTCTGCCATGGCCTCTTGTTGTTGTTGTTAAAACCTCCTCGGTTGAAGTTGTTATTGTTGTTCGAACTTCCTTCCCATTTGCGTTTCCCTTTGTCACCGACATTTGGTGACTGGGTCGGTGCGGATTTTTCCTCGGGCATTGCAGCCTCTATGTCTAACGCTCGACTAAGAGCCTCCGCATAAGTTAAGTCGCCATGACCTGCCAGCGACATCTTTATCTCGTGTCTCAGTCCTGCCTTGAATTTTTCTGACATTTTCATGTCAGTATTCACTAAGTCCGGGGCATATCTAGACATATCGCAGAACAGTCGGTCGTACTCAGTGACCGACATCTTGCCCTGTTTCAGGGTGAAAAATTCAATCTCCTTTTTGTTCCGATAGCTTTTGGGAATGTACTTATCATACATTTCCGTTTTGAAGTCGTCCCAGGTAAAGTATTCCATTTGTTCCGGGGTCAGTGTCTTTCTCCTTGCTTCCCACCGTGTCACCGGTCCTATGAGTTGGAATGTCACGCAGATAACCTTTCTTGCGTAGTACAACAAGAAAGTCGAAAATTGCTTCGATGGCCCCGACCCACTGCTCGGCATCCTCGGGCTTCCTTTACCATTGAAGGAGGGCGGGTTCTGCCTTAAGAAGAGTTCTTCTACTCTACGGTCGGGAGGTGGGGGTGGCACCGATCTCCTCACTTTCGCCCGTGGTATCCTGCCTCTACCGCCTTCCTCTTCCCCCGCCTCACTTCCGAGGTGCATGTGCGGCGACATTCATTAATAAAGCGTAGTTAGTATTCGAATAACGTTCATTGCAGTTGAATATACGTAACATCTTTATAAAATCGAATCATAAACAACTTAAGCAGCCATCATTCTTTTCGCACAACTTGATGTTCATAAAAGCCCATCTAGGGTCATCATCATATATATATATGGAAAACTTTGCCTCGAAGGACTATTCTGTACAAGTCATTAAGCGCAAAAGAAAACTAAGTACACACTGTACTATGTATACTACTGTCAACTATATCATAGTTATAAGGCGTCTCAAAATACTATACTTCTATATTGTTTGTTAACATCATTACTACATACTACACGTATACTAATATCCGTTTTCGTCCATGTTTCTGTTCACGTCTCCATGGTTCTCCCGTGCAGTTTCGTCCTCGCTTGGATCCTCTTCGGGGTCCTCCTCTTCTTCCGGGTCCTCTTCGGATTCTTCCTGGAGCTTTCTTCTCGCACGCCTACGTGACGGTCCAGCTCCATCATCACCTGACATCTACAGTCCCGCGATAGAACATAGCCTTCACGATGATCATGTGCTTCCATGAATGCCCCCTCGTGATAGGTGCCGTCATTGGTGGTGGAACTGGTGGTGCCGGTCGCGTCGGATGTCCGAACGTCATAGGTGGAAGAACTGGCACTCCCAATGACCTAGGTCGCGATGCCCTCGTCACATGCTCGGGTCGATCTCCCGCTTCCAAGAACCTCGGCACTGCAGGGTTGACCACTCGAGGAACTTCCGTGTATAACCATTCCGGTGTGTCGTCCTGCCAAGTGTACTCCTTGGTGGCAGATAGGGCCTCTTGGTGCAGCCCTATATATATCTTGTAGACATATATGAGATGGTCGACAAACCTCGGTAAATCTCCAATCGGTCATAGTCAATGCCCGCACGATAGATATAGTCGCCGATATCTCTTTTGCATAATCTTCCCAATCAATCGGCAATCGAGTGAGTAACCGCTGATGCCGTCATATCTCGTCACACCGTACTCATGGGCGCCCATCCATAATCGCAGATAACTCATCGAAACTCTCCTAGGTGTCGCCCCAACCCATACTATAAGTGCGATAGGCTTCATGACTTCTCACGGGGTAACCTCGCATCATCCTTCGCCTTGGTGAGTAATAACGATCGCCATCTATCACGTATAATACTAGCGTAAGTCAATCTATATCGATAGCGATAAAAAATGGAATATATCATTAGCGGATAAAGCAAACACATCGATAAGCGGATAAATGTTTACATCAAAGTTCCTATGTTCATTCTACATCATAATTTCACTTATGGAATCTCTACCTTTAACTTCTTAAGTTTTCTATTCTTAGCAAAATTTTCAGTCTAACTTCAGTTGTTCCTCACGAATTCTGGAGATGGATTCAGGATTTCTGTCCTTCATATGAACTGAAGTCCGTTGAGATAATAGTATGTGAGCGAAAACCGTTTGCAAAACGGAGTTTAAACGAATAAGAACGAGCCAAAACAAAAACACTGCGCAATGCAGTTTTCTGCCTGCGCGATTGTGCGCCGGAAATTACTTCCTTCCGAACGATTGCGAGCTCATGTTCTGCTTCGTACGAGTTCCCTTACCAGATTTGTTTAGCTTTCTTTGGTCCTTATCGAACCCATGCGTCTTGCACCATTGATCCTTTCTTTTGCTTTCATCAGCTTTTCGTTGAAAACTCGAGTTCGTTTCCAATCGACTTTTCGTTTGTTCGTAAATCAATATCTCACTATTGTTCTCGCAAAAGGGATCAAGCTCCTAGAACTCATACTTCTATGTTCAAGAGGTGAGCATGCTTCTTAGAGCATCTATGTTCTTTTGGGAATAACATACCCATTTTCAGAATAAATTGTAAACTTTGAATAAACATATCAAAAATCGTAACATAACTTCCGTACTCATGCTTTCAGTAACTCAAACATCACTTTTGACATTATTATGTCAACTATTCCTCATTCTTCGTAAACTTGGTCTCATCTCACTGATAACTTACTTATCATAAAACTTTTGACATAACACTGTCAACTTTTCACATAACTCAGAAAAATTCTTTTCGGAATACGTTCCAAAACTTTCATGACCTTCACTGTTTTCAAAATATGAATTCAATCTCATTTTCAAAACCTTCAAGTTCACGGTTCAAACTTTCAACTTTCAAACTCAAAACTGAGAAAATAATTTACCTCTTTCCCTGTTGAGCTTGATGTGATGGAGTGTTGAGCACAGTCAGCTGATTTCTAGAAGTCTAGTGACTCAATCTAGACTTAACTTTTGAAGGAAGGTTTTAGGGTTCAAAGGACGATCTGCTCTGATACCAACTGTGACAGCCCGCCAATCTAAAGTACGGATTAGACGGGACTGTTACCAACTAAGCAGGGATTATGAACATAATGACCAACAACTTTTCAAAACTTCAAACTGTTATAGATAAACACACAACGATTTCATACAACTAGACCAACAGACCATTAACAAAAGGATTCAACTGATCTGGAGGTAACATAAGTAATATCCAAAACATAATAAAGTGTTTTGAACAGCGGAAAACATGTGAATGCATATATGATGATATACATCCAAGGTGAACTATTAGCGACAAAAACTCCGACTGCTCAACACTTGTCCATCCCATCAGCAGCTCAACCTGCACATTTAAAAACAAACATGCAGGGCTAAGTACAAGATTGCACTTAGTGGACTCATGCCAAAATAATTTCATTTAATTACACTGCCCATTAGTATAACACGAGGATTTTAGTTGAAATAACTCGTGAATACCAAAATACTTTATCATTTCTCAAAAGATTCGCCTGCGCAGGCATTTTCTGTTTCGTATGATCCGTATCATTTACATAACTGTCCATAACTGATCTCACGTCGTAGAAGTAGGCCTCCTTCTACCGACGCCGTGATCGGCCGAAGATGTTGCTAACGGCTCACAATCACATAGTCGTGATTACGCATCCGACTAGATCCACGATCGCCGATGATGTTGCTAACGGCTCACAGTCACAAAAACTGGTGTACACGTTAACCCTAGCCAGGAATTCTGCATCTGACTAGGATCCGATATCGATTTTCTCATCAGTCGGGGAGCTACCCAACGACTGAAGTCAGTTGGCGAACCAACAGCTCATATACTTTCATAGTTGGCTTGCCCAACAACATGATAGGATACATACGTTAAAACATAAATACTTTGGGCATGTAATTGAGTAACAGTTCATAATCATTTCTCAACTGAAAGCTTGTAAATAAATACTTTTCGAAGAAAGCGTTGTAAATAAAAGGGTTTTCGAGTAAAGCCCACCTCGTACACGTAGGTCTTTATACTAGGGTCTCTTTTCCTACGTCAATGTCCCGTCCACGTATCACCTTTACGTAAGAATCATTTTAGTACGTCGGTCACGTTCGATAGAGACGAACATAGTCTATAATGTTCTACGTATCAAATAAGGCTAACGTCGGTCTTATTTTGACGTTTCCTAATCGATTGATGTCGATTATGAAATTTCTTAACATAAAAATGGTATTTTACCTTTTTAGTATATAATGTACGTTTTAATGTACTTATGTAACGTAAGTAGCATTGTTACTAAACGTACTACGTCACATTGATCACGCATTATCGAATTGTGTGCCCGTTGACCTTGGTCAACGATTTTGGTCAACTATTTTGACCAAGTCAACCAAAAGTCAACAATTTTGACTTTGGTCAACGAAAAGTCAACATTTTGACTTTTTCAACTATTTATGAAATTCTTATCATTTTATGTGCAATTCTTGTTCCAAAAATTCCTATAAAATCATACTATGTCTAAAACATTATTTTAGATCATATTATGTAATTATTCTTGATAAAATAAATTTATAACATTAATGCACATAATATAAAGTTTTCGGTCATTATGCTTTAATTAGCTTAGACTTGTGCAAAAATTCTTATAAATTCACATGTCACTCTATTTTATAATGTGATTAATAATATGTAATTACCATAGTCAAATAAAATTTATACACCTTAGTATCATACCCCAATGTTTTCGGTTTTCATAAATAACCCATCAAATGATTTTTAAAATTCCAATAAAATCATATCTCAATTAATCACCCTCAATTATGCTTACTATAACATAATTGTTATTTATTGTGACTTATTGAATAAAATTTACCTAAGTCACTTCCTAAATTTTTGACTTAGGTCAAATAAATCTTTATAGATTTCAATAAATTCTCACAACCATATATTATGAATCTACACACTTGATATGCTATTATAACACTTAAACATGAATTATATCACAACATTATAACATATACTATAATTTTCGGTATTCATCAAATTATAGGCTGTAGTTTTCCAAAAATTCTACATAAATTCATATAGGCATATTTAATACCCTAGATTATTATTCCATGCTTAAATCAACAATTAAAAATCAAAATCATCAACATATATAACCCCTAAGTTTTCGGTCAAATGAATTAATTTAATAGCATGTTTAATTTCATGATATAATTAATATACATGCTTCACAACATCATATAAACATAATATCTAAACATTTAAACATATGTTCTAAAATTTTCGAAAATGACAAATATAAACTAAGATCATATCTTAAAATTTAACGGACGAAATTGAAAATTTAAGCATGTATACGAAGATCGTACGATTTCTAACCTTTTAATCGGTACGGATTTTGATCGGCAACGTTTATATGATCTAAGTTTGGGATTAAAATTGGAGAACTCTCTCAAGAATTTCTCACTATATTTTCGGTGGTTTGAGGTGCAAAATGGGAGAGTGTTGTGCTCTCCTTATATTTATAGGCATTTACAAGTTGTAGGATAATAATTACATGAAATAATATCTAATACACTTGCTTAATTTTGTCAAAATAATCGGCCACCTCCATTAGCTAGGAGACAAAAATTTTAATCTTATCATGTACAACTCATAGTGTATCTTATCCCTTAAGTTGCAACTTGTATTAGAATTGGCATAAAATAATTAAATTCATATATATATATTAATGTGTGTGCGTCGCCCACCTTTAGAAGATTAGGATTGATTTTATTTATCTTATTATTATATTATGTATATTTTATTATGTTATATAATAATTTAATTATTATTTTATATCAACATTATCAAAATTGAAAGAATTAACACATTGTTCTTCAAATATGAGATTCTCGCCAACTTCAATACATTAGGCTAGGATTTTATTTATTTTCTTATTATATATTATATTATTATCATATTATAATTATAGTATAAAGTGAAGTTTGAAAAGTCAATTATTTCAACTATACAAATGGCACTATAATATAGTATGAAATTAAGAATTTTTCAACCATTTTTTCCAAGTTTTCGGCTCCTTCATTTAATGAGCCTTAGATGATTTGTTTTATTAGCTAATTAATTCTACTTTACAACTAATACAAGATAGGATACAACTCATTACTCTCATTAATTGTTGTAGGATATTTATACATAAAATCATACTAAAAAGCCTCTAATTTTAGTCCCATATGTGCAAGTGTGCACCACACTTGTGCAACTTGTATTACACCTTATTTAGTCATTAATGACATCATAATAATATAATAATTATCATATATCATTAATTGATTAAGAATAAAATATTAATTCATACTTAAGAACTCACAGTTTCGAAAATTGCTAAGGTATTCCCAAACATTTGATTTTCTTGTATAAAATAGTTATTACATATTTATGTGACATACTATATGCCTTAGATAATAAATTTAATCATAGAAAAGTATTTAAAATAATTTAGGTTTTAAAAACCCTAATTTCGATACATATATTATTTCAAAAATTTCGAAATATGGAACATCTCATTCTTAAATTTTCTAGCATTATTTAATGATAAATAATGCCTTTATATAATAATATAATTATAGGAATTTGAATTTTATAATTCCGAGATCATATGCTAAAGTTATCGCATTATCTCTAAACGTAGACGTTTGAAACGTCTCTAAATTCTCATAGTTTGATTATCTCTAAAATGTTCAAAATAAAGTTTGTTACAACTTTATTTATTCCTATAATAATAGGAATTTCTAAATTAAGCTTAACTGCTTAATAATACTGTAAGACGTAAACGTCGAATTTATTCAACGTTAGAAAATTATGTTCGAAGGAATATTAAAAATTATATTCCTTAATTCACTAAGGCTCAGTGAATCTCATACGGAAATTATCCAATTATGCTTGGTCAAAGTCAAGAGTTGACTAATTAAGATTTTAATTATCGGATTAATAATCCTAATTACGGAATTTATTATCGTAATCTAGTATTAAAACTACGGGATATTACATTTATCTTATGCGAAATTGCACGATGAATCAATAAAAGATTAAGAAGAAATGACTATATCCAAAAAGGGATATTACAAACGATGGCGCTAAAGGCAAGTACAAGGACTTCTCTGGAAAAGAGTTTAAAGTAAGAATATATGAGAAATATACTCCTAAGATCTATAAAGTGAAAAAACGGAATTAAATCTTTCATACTGGATTAGGAATGAATGATAGTGATAGAGACATGGCGATCTCTACGATAAGATTTCATTATTGAAATATATCAATATCAAAGGATAAGTTGATGTAAACCTAACCACGAATGCTATTAGTAAAAGCATAACGATACTAATACCGAGAAGTATAAAGTGAATGAGGCAACAGAAGAACATAGCAAGGGAACATGATGTCCCAATGGAAAGGACAAGGACATATGAAATAGATGTTTACTTGAATAAACGGAAAGACCGTTGACCAAAGCCTATACTTTGTACCGAAACCTGATCAAACAGAACAAAAAGGCAGGATAGGTGTGAGGAAAATTTCTCGTAATACCAGTAAGATCTTGTTCGATATAGGTGCTTCTTTTAACATCGCACAAGTGTGCGTAGGCGATAGAACCCAATTCGTGGTGTTTAATCAAGAAATGAAAATCTCCTTAATTATACGGGAATTATGACCATCGCAAGTGTTGCTCAAGCTCGGAATTGAACCTAGAATCGCCTAAAGTGCTATCCAATGATTTGGATCATTATATCTATGTGGAACGTAGATATAATTTTAGAGACAAGAAGTTTCAAAATGGTCGTCATTCATGTGATTAGTGACCGGGCCTAGTCTTTTCGTTAGAGGTTTTACACTTACGTAATATCAAGACCCTTTATTCACCTATGCGAATATCTTTAAGGCAACATACGATCAAGATGTAAAACATAAAATGAGTATTATGATAAGTCTCATGAGTCGTGTCACAAGTAGTCTACGGGTTATATATGTCTTAAAGTGTATAATTCTTTAAGAGATCCTTCTTATTAAAATTCCTCCATTGCTTAATTTAAGTCGGACTCATCTAGAACTATATGTTTACGGATGTCGAAAGGGAGTCCGACGGTAAAAAGTTAACCTAAGCCCTACAAGGTTACAACTCACACGAGCATATCGGCTCTTTTGATATGAACTAGGATGAATTTAGAACAGTTTGGAGAAAATTTTTGCACCTCCGGATGGATACTAGTAACTATAGAGTGTTAAATGAGGATGGTACCCAACGACGATATCGCCATTTGCCAACAGATTGGCGAAATTTTTGCAAAAGAAGATCAAGAGAATATTTTCTCCATGAGAAAATTCCAAAGTCTCGCGCGGACTTACCAGATTTGTCAGCAGGCTCAAGTATACTCATAATGCGTATGGAACGGCACCTACTAGTACTTGTCCTAGTCCTCGGCAAGTTACAATGCACGGCATAAAGGAATGGTTGTACCCTGATATTCCAAACGCCGTCCCACGTCCTGTGCCGTCAATTGTACCAGAAAGAGACGAGAATGGCAAAAGGACAGGATCTTATCGCCCTCGAAGATTAAGAGAATTACCACTACCAACTCGACCTTACTTTCTGATAAAAGTAACACACACTTCTGGTACCAAAGAAGAAACAGGGAGCAGTGTGACCCCTGGCTCTTTGAAAGAAAACTATCGTCGGACATATGAGGTAAAAACGTATAGAGAAATAGACAAGTTTCTAAACGAAAGGTACGACTCCGACAAAGGTCATTCAAAGACATAGAATCTTAGGAACATATAAGACTTATATGTAGATAATGGTTTATAATGAAAATGATGTGATTATAATAGGTAAAATAAACGTAGCTTGGAAGAGTTTATGAATATGGTGAAGAAGTGTCAAAGTTTTGAGTGTAAAAAGAGCTAGACGCCTTTTAATCACCATCTCGGTAGACCGACCGTAAGTAATGTATGAAAAGTCCTCATCGAGGAATTATGATGTAATATTATATGGTCTTGAAGAATGGTATCCGAAATACGGAAATGAATTATTCTGAATAAAATATGGTTACTATGAGATAATAGTTACGCCATTCGGACTAACCAATGCACCAGCCCTGTTCATGAACCTCAAAATCGAGTGTTTCACACATACCAAGATAATTTTATCTCAATCCCCATGGATGATGTTCTTATCTATTCAAAGGACGAAAGAACATAAAGAAAATCGAAGGTCAGATCGAAGGGTCATCTTACGACTTTTAAGAACCCAATAATTTTGCCAAATACGCTTTGTAAATTTCGCTTAAAAGAGAAATATTCCTCGTGCACATAGTGTCTTTAGAAGAAAACAATGTAACCGACAAAGGACAAAAGAATTATAGATGAAAGACGCCAATGACCTAAAATAAGATCGTGAATTTTATAGATTGATTAACTACTATTAGAGATCCATTAAGAACTCTCTAAGGTAACAAGATCAATAAGATAGTTACCCCAAAATAGAATCAAAATTTCATGGATTAATGAAAGAAAGGCTATGTATTAATATGAGAAAGATAATAACTTATACATCACAACGACTTAGGCCACATGAGTATAATTTCCCAACTCATGACTTGAAATAGTAATGATGGTATAAATACCGAGTCTTGAAATTTCACTTATAACAATAAATTAAGAACCCTTCACAATTTACAAAGTTTGAACTTATTCTTCGAGCAAAGAAACTTGGATACGAGGATAAGAAAGATGTCATGAATCGGTAAAAGATTATAATTGTGATAAATAATCACCTAAGGAAGGTTAATATAGAATCTAATGCCTAAGTTATAAAATTCGGTCTAACTTATGGTATGTCCTTATAGAAAAGGAAAACTCATTGGAAAGATTAAGAAACGAGAACAAAGAATAGTCGGGCAATCGGGGGACGAATGTAAGTAGTATTCCCACAACCAAGGTGAAATATGACTAAAAGAGAGAATGAAGATGAGAATAGAATACGAATTAAAATAAGGAATGAAGAGCTAAAGGATATTTTAAGGAGCACTGGATAGTGTTATATTGTCTAAGAGAGAGATATATACATATATTTCCAAGCAATAATAAGCTTAGAAATGAAATCGTGAATAAAGTTCATGATCCTTCTCATACCGACAACCAGGCATTATTAAGATGTATTATGATTTACGAGAAAAGTTAGATAGCAAGGAATGGAATGAGATGTAACCATGATTGTCGAGCAGTGTCTCGGTTACCAATAAGTAAAGGCGTTGTATCAAAGGCCTTATAAGAGAGTATAATCTCTAGAACTACACGAATGAAAATAGAATGATATAGAAATAGATCTTATGACAGATTTTACCAAAGTCATAAAGAAGCAACACTGATATATGGGTAATAGTGAAATGACTCACCAATTATGTTTGACTCTGCCTATTCAGATGACTCGTAGATCCAATAAGTTAACTCAGTTATACAAAAAGGAAATCGTATATTTACAAGGAGTACCAAAACCTATCGATTCGGATAGAGACTTCAAGAGTACCCTAGATTTTAAACTAACTCACAAAAGCGAGTTAGATACGATGTTAAGCCTTAACATAGATGTCCACTCACGCATGATAGACAATCGAAAGGACGATAAGAACGTCTAAGGATACGATAGAACATAAGTGTTAAACCAAGGTGCAAGTGAGAACGTGTTGTACCACTTGTTAAGTTTATATACGACCGTAGCCGTCAAACAACGATCAATATAATTTTATGAGGCATTATGCTTAAAAAAAAAGTATCGACCACCACTTTATTGTAATAAAGTAGGTGAGAAAAGGTATAAAGTCCTGACGTTGTAAATGAAACGACTAAGATATCTACCCAATAAGGCAAAGAATAAGAAAAGCTAAGGACAAACAAAAATCTTACGCCGATACGCATAAATTTGAACTGCATTTTTTTTTAAATGCGGAATTAAAGTTTCTTATGATTTCTCAATCTAGAAAAATTATAAGGATTCAGGTACAAAGAATGATTAGATCATGTTTTATAGGACCTTACGAGCTCCTAGCAATGATAGGCCTAGTAGCCTATAGCTGATACTTCCACCACATTTGGGAGGGAAGTACGAAATGTTTTCCACGTGTCGCAGTTAAGGAAATACGAAAATGACCCAATTCACGAAAACCAACATGATGACGTGACCTTTGACTCAGATGAGTTATGATGAAAATCTACGACTAATTTGATCGCATTTATTCAACGATTAAAGAAGCAAGTTTGGGTCTTATAATGAAAGTCCAATGGAAGAACCATGGACGAAAGAAAAGCACATAGAAAGTTATGATGTTATGATGTTAAGATACCCATACTTTATGAGGTATGCAAATTTAGGGATGAAATTTCTTTGAAGGGGTAGGATGTAATACCGCGCATTTAACGCTAATTACGGTATTTAAAACCCAGAAATCAAAGCTTTCATTGAGATATTCAATCGAATGATATCGAATAATGACTTCGATTAATTACGAAGGAATGAAATCCTATTTTATATTCAACGAGAATTGTGAATTAAGGAATAAAAGTATATGAAGTATATCGGCAAGATTATTTTAATGTCGATCGCGTATCGATAGTTAAAATTCATGATATTTTCTAAGCAATTAAGCTTAGAATTAAATTCAATTATTAATGGAATAATTTAATAAAGTGATGAAGACCATTTTGAGATGAGTCGATAATGAACGTTTTAACGTTTTCAAACGTTAACGCTTTTGAGATAAACAGCGTTTTAATCGATCAAGAAATTATAGGAATTAATTTCCTATGATTAGTATATGTAATTACAGTATTATTTAGCATTAAATCAATGCTAGATCATCAAGATTTGATAGTGACCAATTTTCAAACGCTCGAAAACCCTAATTTTCGAACTCGATTTTTATCGCATAAAATGATGCCATTAATTTATCCTATGATATTATTTATCATCTAAACCATATGTTATGATATATATGTCTATTAATGGCATGGAAAATAAAAATTTGACCTATTACAAGTGTGAGAGCCGAGAGCTCCTAAGTGCTATAACAAAGTGTGTTGTTAATCTTCCCACTATTACATGTATATATTAAGTGGCAATGTGATTAATTATATATCATAACTAAACAATTAAATACTGATATTTATATATATATATATATAAAATCGTGCATGTGTGTGTGTGTAGAGAGGGTGTAAGAGTGTTGTGCATGTGTGTGACAAGTGTAGATGCATGGGAGTGTAGTAACAAATGTCACCCATGCCTACCACCCAACACCCCCCCATACCTCTCTCACCACCCAACACCACCCCACACACACCCCACACCTCAATCAGCCGTCCTCCTCTCTCTCCTCACTCCATCTCCTACAATGGAGACCCTTTTTCCTCCATAACTAAACTGAAAACTGGAAGTTGCTGCACAAACTGTAGATTGTGGAATTTATTTGACTAAGTTTCAGTGGTCAGATGAAGGTGAAATTTAAGTATGTTTATATTAAGCATGAATAGTATATATTTATAAAATTTCAAGTCGATCTGATGTGGTTTACTATTTTAATTGTATTTTTCAAAACCACTGCACAAAACTGTGAAATTTTCTATGTTCATCACCCACGGTTCATAATCTTTGTTCCGAGTTTGGCTAATGGTAAAACTCTGAAATTTGGCAGAAACATTATTAAGCATGTCTAGAAGATGTATGTAAATTTTAAGAATTTTCTAAAATGTTTTACTATTTATTCCAGATTTTACAAGTTAACTGCACAAAACTGTCACGGGAGTGATAGCTTGTGGTAAAATATTTTTAGCTCCCAATCTATTGTGAATCATTGAGTGAGGCTTTTTCTGGATTAAACTAAACTTAAGTGGCTTTTCAATATGATTGGTTTTATTCCCAGATTCCTTATAATGAGTCCTCGGTGAATTTTTAAAGTTTATACATTACAGTAAGCTTTTCGGACAAACTGCCTTAGTGAATTTTTCCATGTAATAGGCTGATTCGAGTATCACTTTTACGTGAGATGTTCAAGCCGTTTGTAGTCCGATTTGGACTTGGGTTTCTTCATAAGAAATGTTCCTCACCATGTCTAGTTATGATATGGAAAGTTTGATCCCAAACCAAGTTTTATAGGTATACCTTTCATCGACCCAAAGTCACCCATCGAAAACCGTCCATTTCAACTAGTCAACTTTGGACTTATGTATTTCTCGATCGTTAGATATTTTCCAGTATGGTCTTCATGAAATATGTAGTTCTTGTTACAAGGTTTCAAAATTGGTAGCCTGCAGCCATTTTGGCATTTGAGACCCTATATCTCCGAAACTACGACTTTTTGGATTTAATTCCTTCTCGTAACTTGTAGTACATGTTTATAGATTTCAGAATGTATCTTTGTGCGACCATCACGTATTCGAATCGAGAGTTATGAATCGTCAAAGTCGTCACTTGGGTTAATTTTAAGCTGTTTTTTGATTTTCAAACACTTAAAATTTGACTAAGTGTAGAACTCCCCTATGTTATATGGTTGATATTAATACATATTAATGACCATAAGTGTATAATAATACACTATATGAATTTAGAAATTTTCTTTGAAATCATTGGTAATTTTCAGAATTACCGAGAGCATTAAAGGAATTATAAGGATTTTAAATTCTTTCTAATTAAGAGTAATAATATATTATATGTCTAAATATTATTTTGGACATATTTGAGATTTATAAAATTTTATAAACGTAGACCACTATGTTTATAACGAAACGTTATATTTAATAACGTTATAAATGAATAATAAGGATTTATGGATAATTGGATTAATATTTAAGAAAAATATTAATAAAGTTCATCGATTTACGTGACAAATCGAGAATTAGGACTTTACATGAAGAAATCGATTGAAATCGATTTATAACATAATTAGTAAGAAATTACAATTGAAAGTCAAAATTGTCGACTTTTAAAGTCAACGTCTGAAATCGTTCGATAAATCGTTAATACGCGTGAAGGCGTACTAATTAGGTAAGAAACCTCATTAGTAAGAAAAGATTTCATAATTGAAATCCTTATATCGAGAAACGATATAAACGTCGAACGCTTAAACCGGAAGGTTAAAACGATGCGGTTGAGCGTGTCTCAAGAATGAGAACTATTCAATTGAAATACGTAATTGAAAAGCGTATCGAATTCATTAAGGAATTCAGTTTATATCGATATAGAATATCGAAGTTTATTCTAGACTTTGAGAGTCTCGAGAAACGTGAACGACGTACTAAAACATCGTTTTTACGTAAAGGTGTGGACGCGGACGCGATGGCCGGACGTTGACGAATACTCAAGTTTAAGACGAATAATAGTCCAGGTGGGCTTTACTCTACTCAAAAATATAATGCTTCTGAAATATTTATTTACGATGCTTATTTCAACTGTTGATAAAATGTTTACAAGATTACCTGCCAAAAATATTTATGTTTTGTGTATGTATCCTATCCATGAGATGTTATGAGATGTTATGAAATGTTATGAATGTTGTTGGGTCACTCCCAACTTATGAATGAAAATCGATATCGGATCCTATGCCGGAAGGCTTATACCTGGCTAGGATTAACGTGTACACTGATGGTGACTGTGTGTTGTAAGGACAATTCACGGCCGGTCACGGGGTCGTAGAGGGAGGCCTCCCTCACGAATTTCGACTATGATGATATGACGAAAGGATGATAAGGGATACGGATCATACACACCAGAAAAATGCCTGGCCAGGCGATGGTTTTGAGAAATGATGAAAATCTTTTAGTAAGCACAATGCATTTTCAACTAAAACCCTTGTGTCTTACCATGATGTGGCAGTGTAATCTACAAATGATAAAATGTTTTTGGCATGAGTCCACTGAGTGCATTCTTGTACTCAGCCCTGCATGTTTGTTTTTAAATGTGCAGGTTGAGCAGATGATGGATGGAGCAGTGTTGAGCAATAGGATGACTGTCATTGAAAAGTTTATACCTTGATAGTACATCGTCATATGTACTTATCACATGTCTTCATTGCAAGAACCCTAAATTATGTAATATAGGCAAGAACATAAATGACATATGTATTACGTTTTTGTTAAAAGAGTCTCCTTGTATTTTTATCCTCGCTTTAGAGTTATAGTCCTGTTAATCCGTGCTTAGGATTTAGGGTCGTGACAATCAAAGGATTGGATAGAAAAATGAAGAACACTTTCCTTTTCTCCTCAAGATGCTCACGGTAATGGTAAGCAAAAGTGAAAGAATAAAAGGTGATATGGTATTTATCTACTTATGTGAAAAAGTATTTAGTAAAGTTAATAATATTTCACTTAAATAAAAACATATCTTTCCTTCTTTTTACCTCCTGAAGTCCACGGCAATTCAATGTGATGGGGGATGATTTTGTTTTACTTGTCTATCATTTAAACACTTAAAGGAATAAAACCAATAAAACTCTAATTCATGCCATGCACTCGGTCCACACACACAATTGCAAGACAATTGTCTTTGCTTTATGTCTCACTCACAAATTATACAAGACAAAATATATATGACTCACCAAGGTGTATATGTCATGCTAATAAATGTTCTTACACATACTTAATACACTACACAAAAGTTTTGAAGAAAACAAATATCTTGACTTAGCAATTCACAATTGCAGTCAACAATGCACCAAGGGGAAGAAAATCTGATTTGCATTGCCTCATGCATGTACCATCTCAACACTCTATCCCAAAATATATTTAATCAAGTATCGAGAGGTGTAAACAAGCTTCTTAGTTAATTAGAAATCAATAATTACGGCTACTCTCAAAAATTGCAAGAAAATTTGATCTCCAATTGATTCTCTTGGTAAGTGTAAATAAATCCTACTTGAATAATTCAATTCATATCATAGCAATTCAAGCATGAAATTTACGTAAATCTTGTTTCTCAAATACATGTCACGCACTTTGATCCTCAAATAGCTATAATTTGATTTCTCTTGCAAATTATAGATATATATCATAATATATGTCTTAGATGATAATTTATATCATAGGAAAAATTATTAGAATCATTTCATGTGTGAAAACCCTAATTTTCGAATTAGGGTTTTCGAAAATTCTAAACTTGTCCAATAATTAATCCTTAATGTTCTAGCGTTATCTTAATGCTAAATAATACTCTAATTACATATAATAATCATAGGAATTTAAATACTATAATTCCTTGATCATTAAACTCATTTTTCTATTCATCTCTAAACGTTAACGTTTGGAACGTCTCAAAACGTTAATTATCGACTCATCTCAAAATGGTCGTAATAAAGTCGTAATCACTTTATTAATTTATTCCATTTATAATTGAATTTAATTCTAAGCTTCGTTGCTTAGAAAATTTTACGAAATTTTAACTATCGATACTCAATCGACGTTAAAATACTACTTCCGAAATACTTTATATATTTATATTCCTTAATTCACAATCCTTAGTGAATATAAAATAGGAATTCATTACTTCATAATTAATCGAAATCATTATTCGATAAAATACTAATTCATTTATTTCGCGAAATCTAATTTCACAATTTAAATATCGTAATTAGCTTTTAATTCTCAGGATATTACATTCTACCCCTTAAAAGAAATTTAGTCCTGAAATTTGCATACCTCAAAAAGTATGGGCCATCTTAACACCATGACACCTTAAATCTTTCCACGCGACTCTCTTTTGTCCATGGTTTCTCCATTGGACTTTCATTAAAGACCCAAACTTGATTCTTAATCATCGAATCTTACGATTAAATAGTCGTAGATTTTCATCACAACTCATATTCGAGTTAAGGATCTCGTCACCATGGCGGATCACATGATTTGGGTCATATTCATACTTCCTTAAGCGTGACACGTGGAAAACATTACGTCGTTCCCAATTTGGTGGAAGTACCAATCTTATAGGCTCAAGACTATCATTACTAGGATCTCGTGGGGTCCTATAAAACTTGATCTCAACATTCTTGTATCTCGAACTTTATAATTTCCTCTATGGAGAAATCTTAAGAAACTTTATTTCCGCATTTAAAATGCGGTTCGGATCTCGTGTATCGGTAAGACTTTTGTCCGTCTCCGAGCTTTTCTTATTCTTTGCCTCGTTTGGCGTATATCTTAATCGTTTCATTTACGACGTCGGACCTTATACCTTCTCTCACCTACTTTATTACAATAAGTGGTGGTCGATACTTCTTTCCACATAATGCCTCATAAGGTTATATTGATCGTTGCTTGACACTATGGTCGTACGTAAACTTAACAAGTGGTACAATACGTTCCCACATGTACCTTGATTTAACATTAATGTTCTATCGTAGCTTAAACGTCCACATTGTCCTTTTTAACTGTCCATCTATCTGTGAGTGGACATTTATGTTAAGGTTCAATTTCGTGTCTAACTCCTTTTAGTGAGTTAGTTTAAAATCTAGAGGTAAACTTGGAGTCTCTATGTAATACCCCGTCTTTTTAAGCTTCTGTTTTGCATGGCACGTTTTTCGAGAAAGGTCAAAGGTTGACTTTTGTTTCGGTGATCGACCGTCACGAAACCTCGAGGCGTTGCGAAGAGTGTCTTATAACGAATTCATAGACACTAAGTATCGAGTTTTCGACCACCCATGAAGGTTTGGCACTCAGGGAAGTTATCGAAAAACCGGACTTTTCATTGGTCTCTCAAAAGCATATCTTGTTTATAGTCATTGTGTCCGTATTTTATTTCGTGTCCATGGGTACCAAGTTTGCTAAATTTGGAGTCCGTTTGCAAAGTTGCGTCATTTTGCGTTTTGAAAAAGTTTGCTTGCATGAAGCAATGCTGTGACCCAAATTTTCCTATAAATAGGAGGCTAGGGCCTTCATTTTCAACGTTCATTTCCTTCGTCTCTCTGTGTTTACGGAAGAGCCGAGCAGCTCAGTGCTGCTGCAGGAAGCTGGAGGAGTGGGGATCGGCCGGGAGGCTCGTGGCGCCGCCATTCTTGTTCTTTGCCGAGCCACCACCGCCGATCAACCACCCCCCGGGCAGCCCGTTTTTCGGTTTTTGTCCTTTTCTTGTTTTGATTCCGCCTTTTAGTAGATCGTATAGCATAGAACTCGGGTTTCTAAAGGGACGAGGCGGAAAATCGGCGGAGGCCGGCGATTGTTGAAACCGCCCCGCCCATTGCCGCCGATTTGGTGGCTGTTGGCCACCGATTTGGTGGCCGAGCCACCTTGCTGCTACGGATCCTTTAGGTTTTGAGTTCGGGCTATGCATTCTACTAAAGTACCGATTCCGTTTTACATTTTTTCGCGTTTACGCATGTCGGGATGTTTTCCGTTGCTTGAGTTTTCTAAAGGAAGTACATGCCGGGTTATCCATTTTCAACGTCGTTTGTCATTCCATGTTCGTCGTTATGCATATTGCTTATGTTTCCATTTTCATGCATCGATTTTGGATGGTTTATCCTAGATCGAGGATAGGCATCGATTTTGAAGCTTCTTCACGCTAAGATTTGAGTCAACTTGCATGCATGCATATTTTGAAAGTACCCTATTATAGGTCTTGATGCCTTGAATATATTTCCTTACGCATCGAGTTGATTTGAAAACCGGAGAGTGCCAAATGTGGGTTGAAAAGTCGAAAACCTAGTTTTGCTACGATCGTCGTTTGGATCACGTTGTTGCTTTGCTTTGTGGGAAGTGACCCCAAAAGTTGTTCCGTCTTGTTACCGGTACCTACCAAAGGCGATCGGTGAAGTCATCGGATCCGTAGATATCTCTCGGTTGACGTTTTAAATGCATTCGAGGTTGGGTTATATATGCTTATTTTGAGTTATTTACTCGATATTTCAAAATAAAACATATACGCAGTAAAATGTTTTTGTGAAATTATTCTTTTCTCGATCGAAGATATGGTTCTATCATGGTTGTTCACGGATCTCTATTCGGTGGGTTGATCACCATCTTGAGTATTGATCATAAGGGGATAGACCCGAACACGTGGTTATGGTTACGAAGGATAGACCCGGAAGTCCACACGGAAAAAGGTAATGAGGTGGTTATGGTTACGATGGGGATTTGACCCAAGTCCACACCGAGTTAGTCCGGTGGATCGTTAAAGGCGTGGGCCGGCGGGATATGTTCGGGCGAATGAATGTCATGTGATGGGGTGGCGGGATACGTTCGAGCCGTGGTTCATGGTTCTATGATGGGAGTAACAAATAACGGATCGGTATCGAAAATGAAAATCTATTTTGCTTACTTAGAAGTGGTTTACGTTTTAAAACCTTCTAAGGTAAGTGCTCTAAACACGACCTCATGATTCTTTTGATTTATGATAAAACCCCACCGAGTGCGCTAGTACTCACCCCAAACTCTTTTCAAATCTTTTCACGTATGGAGGAGGGCTGGACGGCGGCGGCGGGGGGTGGGCTGCGGGTTCTTCATGCTATGCTTCCGCGATGTTGTGTTATATCGTACTCGATAACTATGTACTCTTGTCCCTTATTTGCTTTCGATTGGGAACAAGATTTGTTATGTTATTCTCACGTGAGTCTCGTCTGAGCATGCTATGTGGTTGACGGTCTAGTTGACGGGATGTAATGCTATTTTGCCTTCTTGCATTACTTATAATAAACCGAGATCATGTTTTACGAAGTTATGATATCGATATTATTCTCATTGGTGGATTGTTTGTGCACCCTCCCCTTCGGATATGTCCTAGTTATAGAGGAGATCTTTGCCCGATTTCATGGTCACATCTTCTTATCATGTATATTATATGTATCCCTTCTTCCCCGCTTAACCCCTCACCCTAATCACACCCCGCATCCGTGCCTTCCTCGAATTGGGGCGTGACGACAATGTCGAGCAATGGTTCTTGGTTTTGACATCTAGCTTTGTTATCGATACCGACTTGCATCGAGCGATGTTCTTGTACGACATCTATCTTTCTTATCGATACCGACTTGGTATCGAGCAATGGTTTTCGCCTTGATCTCTAGCTTTGTTATCCGATATCAAAGCAGTTCATTTGCTTTATATCATGTGCGTTTTTGAAATTGAGTGTTTAGAACTTGTTCTTCTAAACTGCTTATCGTCTGACTACCTCACCACCGTCGATCCGCCTCCTTTAAAAGGGGATGAGGTATGTGTTTATTCTTGATGCTTTATGTGGCTATGTGATGCTTGATATGATCTTGGTTTCATGTGCTTTGGCATGGTAAGAGTTTACTGTGATGTAAGCGTGATATGGATGAGGTATGGTTGGATGGTGATGTGGATGTGGAAGTGATTGTTGATGGAACAAAAGGGCACTGTGGTCGTGATGTGAAAATCGTTTATATGATATGATGTGATTGATGTGATCACGTATGGTTGATGTAAGTCTATGTGTTTACATAGCAATATATTGTTGATCGAAAATCTTGTTTATTTTGATAAACGAGTGCTTGTAAGTGAATCCTGTATTTGCTTACGTGATTATATCGATATTGATATTGATATGTGTTGAAATGAACATGTGTATGAGACATGATTACCCAGATGACTGGGATGGTAAAGGAAACGTGAATATTTGTTGTTGTTTTATGGTGAACTAACATGTAGGTTTATGGATATTCATGGCCCCAACAACGTTGGTTAAGATCCTCACAGAATGGATGAGCATATCCGTAAATTCAGGGAATGTACCCGGATTATTCATGAGCCATTGGGAGTATTTACGGGAAGATTTGTTGGGTTATGGAGAAAGGTTCGAGACGGTGGAAAAGTGTCGAATCTGAGGCCTACTATCGGATGGTGAAAGGCTACCGGCGGGTTGGCAACCGTGGGCGAAAGCAAGGACATGTGTTGTTGAGACGGGATCTATCACGAGGCACCTTACCTTGGACTTTCTTGAGTTCGCTTGCTCGAGTATGGAGCAGTGGGATGACCACCGGTATACCATCGAGGAGGATGTGGTTGCGAGACACCCTCGAGGACCGATCGAGATCGATGATAGGGATGATGTTCCCAAGAGCCATTGGGAGAACAACCATCAATCGAGCGATCGCCGATGCATCGAGATACACCATCACTACACCACCATCGGCGATCCTTACCTTCCGGAGGACCCGGAATGACTTTGAGGCGAGAACTTCCGGGGCGAGAGGTATTGTCCGTCCGACGGTGGCGACAAAAGCCCGAATCGGGATCTTCATGCCACCGAACCGTATCGGTGGCATCCGAGGCGACTACGAGGAAGAGGAGGACCCGGATGAGAACGAGGAGGATAGTGAGGATTCAAGGACGGTGATCCAGATAGCCGATGACTACGATGGTCGGGCACATTGAGGAAGGGCGGCGCGAGAGAGGGACTCGAGCACGCCTTTCACGATACTCGTGCAATCGAGCACGGCTTGGATGGGATCATACCGAAGAGAGCTTGCTTCCATGCAGATCGCTTTTACGGCGGCCCAATTCAAGCCACGATTGGAAGGAAAGAGAGGATGAGGAGAGCAGAATGGAACCGGCTGGGACTAGCGGGAATAGTGGATGGATATGGAGGGCGAGGATCTAGGTAGTCGTTGTATGCGATGGCGATCATGATCGCTAGAAGCATGGACGAGCGGCATCTTTGACAATGGACCGAGTCGATTCTTTGCTCATATCGACCTTTTGGTGACATACCTTGATCTTGTATTTTGGCGGTCCTTCATGGACCTTGAATATTCTTGATACTAACGCTATCTATGACGGGATGTTTATGTTTTGATGCTTATATGTGATATGAGCTATGCCGTGATGATATATGATCTATGTGATGTGTGATGATGAGGTTATGTGAAATGCATGACGATGATATGTTGACGAGATTGCATGATTATATGTGATCGTGCGTGATATGTGATATATGTGATGATATGTGATATGGGTGATGATATATGTTATGCGATGATACGGTTATCTATGCGAAAGCGTTTCTAATGTTTCAAGCGTCGATGCGTAATGCCGAGAACAAGGAACCGGAGGAACAATAATGTGGAAGAAACCCGAGAACCACCTTTGGTTCAGCCATGCGATCGAGAGTTTTCGCAGTGAATCCCCCACGTTCGACGGTCTCGGCGAACCGATCGACGCCGAGCGGATACGATCCACGAAGGATCTTGAATACATCGGTGCGAAGAAGCGGAAAAAGCTGAATTGCGCGATCTTTCGACTAACCGACGAGGCGATTTACGGTGGGAATCCGTGAGAAGGACCACAACACCGGGACGATGGGCAAGGTATACGTGGGAAGATTTCAAGGAAGAACTCATGGAAAATGCGTGCACGGCGTTTACTGAGCGAGAAGGCAAAACGAGTTCGGAATCTTCGTCGAGGAAGAAGGACGGTCACCGAGTACGATCGCTCGTTCAATCGTACATCACGTTATGCTACGCACTGGTTGGCACCGAGGCTGCCAGGCGATGAGTTCGAGAGAGGACTCCGACCGAGATCGAATTCGCTCGTCGATCGGGGAGATCGGCGTATGCGATCCTTGAACCGGGCATTAAACATCAGTCAATGTTGCCCCAAGAAAACGATGCCACCGGACAGCTATCGGCGGAGGAAGAGGTAAGAGGAAATGGGAAGATTGAGGAAAGGCAATCGGTGTTCGAGGAACGAGCGGTCGATGATTCCAGTCAAGGCATTCAAGAGAGAAGGCAACCTTGGAAGGAATTTCCAACCCATGCGGCGGTGGAAAAACTGGTGCCGAAATGCCAAAGGAATCATTTCGTGAGTGTAGGCAAGGTAGCACCGAGTGCTATCGTTGTAAGAAATCCGGACATTACGCTCGAGATTGTCCGTTAGGAGGCCAGCGGTACAGCCGTCGATGGCGACATCCACTCCATGAGGCGAGAATCATGCTCCGCCGAGGACAAACAACGGGCGAGGAGGTCACCCTAGGCCAGACAAACCAAAGGCCACCGCAGCAAGCAAGGGTATGCGCCTTGAATCGGCCAGCAGCTCAAGCTCCCCGGAAATCTTGCAGTATAATCCATATGAGTGATATACCCGTTTCGCTTTGTTTGATCTGAGAGCCTCACATTCCTTCGTTTCGAGAATCGCGTGTGAGAGGTTGGGTTTGGTACCCAAGAAATCACAGTACCACAAATTAGCATCCGTCGAGAAGTGCTAAAGCGAAAGAGATATGCGAAACCGGAGGTAGAAATCGTGAGCGAAGGTCTTTGTCAACTTGCATGTCATCGGAATGGAAGATTTCGATGTCATCTTTAGCATGGATTGGTTGGAAAAGCACATGGCAACTATACGTTGTCTCGAGAGAGAAGTTGCTTTTCGAACAGCCGGAAAGGAGTGGAAGTTTGTTTCCACGGCATAAGGATGGGTGTTTGCGTGCCAATGATCTCAGCACTAAAGGCAGTGAGGATGATCGGGAAGGAAGTCATCAAACTTTCTTGGTAAGTTTGACGAGGCACGATGAACAAGCATAGCGATTGCAAGAGGAGCGATGGTGTGTGAATATCCGGACGTGTTTCCCGAGGACTTGCAGTTTACCGCTGATAGACAAGTGGAATTCACTATTGATTTGGAACCGGGAGCAAGATATCAAAGGCACCATATAGAATGGCACCTAAAAATTGCAAGAACTGAAAGCGCGATTGCGAGGCTGTTGGATCTAGGTTTTATCCGACCTATTGTGTCGCCGTGGGGAGGCCCGATTACATTCGTCAAGAAGAAGGATGGGTCGATGCGGATGTGCATTGACTACGGAGAATGAATGTGACGATCAAAATGATATCCTCTTCAAGGATCGGCGATCTTTTGACCATTTCGAGGGAGCGAGTGTCTTCTAAGATCGATTTGAGGTCGCTACCATCAGTGAAGATCGGGAAGGAGGGCGTTGCGAAGACCGCGTTCGGACGAGGTATGGGCACTACGAGTTCATCGTGATGCCGTTTGGTTTGACCAATCGCGCCAAGATTTTCATGGATCGATGAATCGAGTTTTCCATCGATGTCTGGATAGTTTCGTCTTGGTTTTATCGATGATATTCTCATCTATTCCAAGAATGCGAGTTGCATAAAGAACACCTCCGTGCCGCTACGGAAGCGTTACGAGAGAGGTTGTCGCCAAGTATAGCAAGTGCGAGTTTTGGCTCAAAGAAGTGATGTTCCTTGGACACATCGTGTCCGCGAAGGAATCAAAGTCGACCAGTGAAGGTTGAAGCGATAAATGGCGGAAGGTTCGACTAATGCCAATGAGGTTGAAGCTTTCTAGGCTTGGCGGATATTATAGGCGTTTCATCGAAGGGTTTTCGAAGTTGGCAAGGCCGATGGCGCAATGACTCGTGAAAGGAATCAAGTTTTCATGGTCGAAGCTTGTGAAGCAAGTTTCGAAGAGTTAAAGAAGAAGCTAACAACCGCTCGAGTGTTAGCCGTGCCGGAAGGGAGCGATGGGTTTGTGGTCTACACCGATGCATCCAAACTTGGTTTGGGTTGCGTTCTCATGCAGAACGGGAAGGTTATAGCTTACGCGTCTCGTCAGTTGAAACCGCACGAGTTGAGCTACCCAACTCACGATCTGGAGTTAGCGGCAGTCGTTCATGCGTTGAAGATTTGGAGGCACTATCTCTATGGAGTTAAGTGTGAAATCTTCACGGATCACAAACCTCAAGTATTTCTTTGAACAAAAAGAGCTGAACATGAGGCAAAGGAGATGGCTAGAGTTGGTGAAGGATTATGATTGCTCTATCAGTTATCACCCGGGAAAGCCAATGTCGTAGCAGATGCTCTTAGTCGCAAGTCGAGAGCGAAGTTGGGATATCTTCTTACGCAAGAGAAAGAGCTTATTCGAGATTTCGAGAAGCTCGACCGGAAGTGATTCACCGCGAATCGGTCAAGGATTCATCGCAGACTGACGGTGAACCGGACACGAGAGAAGTCATCGTGAGTCTTGTGAGGAGGCAATTCTGGAGAAGATGCGTTTGAAAGCAAGGTTAGAAGATAGCAAGGGTTTCACGGGCGAGACAACGCTACTATTAGAGGAAGGTTATGTGTGCCACTCGATAGGGAATTGAGAGATAAAATCATGAGTGAAGCTCATGAGGCAATCGTATCTGACTCATTCGGGAAGCACCAAAATGTCAGAGACCTTAAAAGGAACTTTTGGTGGGAAGGGATGAAAAAGGATGTAGCCGCGTTTGTGGAGCGATGTTTGGCTTGTCGACAAGTGAAAGCTGTACACCAACGTCCGTCGGGATTGTTGCAACCGCTACCAATCCCGTAATGGAAATGGGATCATATCGGTATGGATTTTGTGGTGAGTTTTCCAAGGTCGTGAAAAACACCGCTATATGGGTTGTCGTCGATGGTACCGAAGTCACTCATTTCTTACCGATTCGGATGACGTCGGGTTAGATAAGCTCGCTCGACTTTCGTCGAGGAAATCGTGCGGTTACATGGTGTGCGGTATCGATTCGTCGGATCGTGACCCGAGGTTCACGTCGAGGTTTTGGAGGAGTCTGCGAGGAAGCCGTGGGGACCAAGCTGAATCTTAGTACGGCATTCCATCCTCAAGCGGACGGTCGATCGGAAAGAACGATTCGGGTTTTGGAAGGCATGTCACGGCGATCGTGGCCGACAGAGGAGAAATTGGGAAGAGATACTACCTTTGGTGGGTTTGCTATAACAATAGTTATCGAGCCACCATAGGAATGGCTCCCATATGGCGTTGTATGGAAGGAAGTGTCGATCGCCACTTTATTGGGACGAAGTGGGCGAGAGGAAGATGTTAGGACCGAGATGGTTCAGCAGGGCGGTCGAGGTTATCGATCGGATCAGCGAAGGATCAAGGAAGCTCGGGGCGGCGAAAGTCCCATGCGGACAAGCGTCGTCGGATCTTGATTCATGATCGGAGATCGCGTTTTCATAAGGTTTCCCGACGAAAGGAGTCGTTCGTTTTGGGAAGCGAGGTGTTATTCGACCGAGGTTCGTTGGCCTTCAAGTTCTTGAGAGAATAGGCCCGTTGCTATAGGTTAGCTTTGCCGCCTAGCATCGGAGATGTTCATGGCGTGTTTCACGTTTCTCACCGAGAAATGCGTGTTCGACCCAAAACACGTGATCAAGCATGACCAAGTGGTTCTTGCTCGGGATCCGAGTTACGAGGAAGGCGGTGGCTATCTTGGAACGAGAGTCGAGGAATTGAGGAACAAGCGATTCCGTTGGTGAAGGTGTTGTGGAATCACCACGGAGAGGAAGAAGCTACGTGGGAGTTGGAAGACAAGTTCAGGGCTCAGTACCCTGAGTTGTTTTCTCCACGTGTTTGAAATTTCGAGGACGAAATTTTTATAAGGAGGGAGGGATGTAATACCCGTCTTTTAAGCTTCATTTTGCATGGCACGTTTTTAGAAAAGGTCAAAAGGTTGACTTTTGTTTCGGTGATGCGACCGTCACGAAACCTCAGGCGTTGCGAAGAGTGTCTTATGACGAATTCATAGACACTAAGTATGCAGGTTTTCGACCACCCATGAAGGTTTGGCACTCCGGGGAAGTTATCGAAAAACCGGACTTTTCATTGGTCTCTCAAAAGCATATCTTGTTTATAGTCATTGTGTCCGGTATTTTATTTCGTGTCCATGGGTACCAAGTTTGCTAAATTTGGAGTCCGTTTGCAAAGTTGCGTCGCTTTTGCGTTTTCGAAAAAGACATTATGCATGCACTGTGACCCACAATTTTCCTATAAATAGGAGGCTAGGGCCTTCATTTTCAACGTTCATTTCCTTCGTCTCTGTGTTTACGGAAGAGCCGAGCAGCTCAGTGCACGCGCAAGTCACTGGAGGAGTGGGGATCGAGCCGGGAGGCACGGCGGCGCCATTCTTGTTCTTGCCGAGCCACCACCGCGATCGCCCACCCCGCAGCCCGTTTTCGGTTTTGTCCTTTTCTTGTTTTGATTCCGCCTTTTAGTAGATCGTATAGCATAGAACTCGGGTTTCTAAAGGACGAGGCGGAAAGCGGCGGAGGCCGGCCGATTGGTCGAAACCGCCGCCGCCCATTGCCGCCGATTTGGTGGTGTTGGCCGATTTGGTGGCCGTTGAGCCACCTTTCGCTCTGGATCCTTTAGGTTTTGAGTTCGGGCTATGCATTCTACTAAAGTACCGATTCCGTTTTACATTTTTCGCGTTTACGCATGTCGGGATGTTTTCCGTTGCTTGAGTTTTCTAAAGGAAGTACATGCCGGGTTATCCATTTTCAACGTCGTTTGTCATTCCATGTTAGTGGTTATGCATATTGCTTATGTTTCCATTTTCATGCATCGATTTTGGATGGTTTATCCTAGATCGAGGATAGCATCGATTTTTGAAGCTTCTTGTTGCTAAGATTTGAGTCGACTTGCATGCATGCATATTTTGAAAGTACCCTATTATAGGTCTTGATGCCTTGAATATATTTCCTTACGCATCGAGTTGATTTGAAAACCGGAGAGTGCCAATGTGGGTTCGAGAAAGTCGAAAACCCTAGTTTTGCTACGATCGTCGTTTGGATCACGTTGTTGCTTTGCTTTGTGGGAAGTGACCCCAAAGTTGTTCGTCTTGTTACGGTACCTACCGGTCGATCGGTGAAGTCATCGGATCCGTAGATATCTCTCGGTTGGCGTTTTAATCTGCTCGAGTTGGGTTATATATGCTTATTTTGAGTTATTTACTCGATATTTCAAAATAAAACATATGCGCCGTAAAATGTTTTTGTGAAATTATTATCATTCTCGATCCAAGATATGGTTCTATCATGGTTGTGCACGGATCTCTATTCGGTGGGTTGATCACCATCTTGAGTATTGATCATAAGGGGATAGACCCGAACACGTGGTTATGGTTACGAAGGGGATGAACCGAAATCCACACGGAAAAAGGTAATGAGGTGGTTATGGTTACGATGGGGATTTGACCCAGAAGTCCACACCGAGTTAGTTGGTGGATACGTTCGGGCGTGGGCCATTGGATATGTTCGGGCGAATAGATGTCATGTGATGGGCTGGCGGGATACGTTCGAGCCGTGGTTCATGGTTCTATGATGGGAGTAACAGATAATAACGGATCGGTGTCGAAAAATGAAAAATCTATTTTGCTTACTTAGAAGTGGATTCGTTTTAAAACCTTCTAAGGTAAGTGCTCTAAACACGACCTCATGATTCTTTTGATTTATGATAAAACCCGGTGAGTGCGCTAGTACTCACCCCAAACTCTTTTCAAATATTTTCACAGATGGAGGAGGGCTTTGGATCGCGACGAGAGGGTGGGCTGCGGGTTCTTCATGCTATGCTTCCGCGATGTTGTGTTATATCGTACTCGATAACTATGTACTCTTGTCCCTTATTTGCTTTCGATTGGGAACAAGATTTGTTATGTTATTCTTTGTGAGTCTCGTCTGAGCATGCTATGTGGTTGACCGGTCTAGTTGACGAGATGTAATGCTATTTTGCCTTCTTGCATTACTTATAATAAACCGAGATCATGTTTTACGAGTTATGATATCGATATTATTACATTGGTGGATTGTTTGTGCCCCTCCCTTCGGGATATATCCTAGTTATAGAGGAGATCTTTGGATTTCATGGTCACATCTTCTTATCATGTATATTATATGTATCCCCTTCTTCCCCGCTTTAACCCCACCCCTAATCACACCCCTAAGATCCGTGCCTTCCTGGAATTGGGCGTGACACTCTATCTGAGCGATAGGTTTTCAAATCTATGATTTCCTTTATGTACGACTAAGCTAACTTATCAGATCTATGAGTCATCTGAATAGGCAGAGATGAACATATTTGGTGAGTCAATCCACTACTACCCATATAGCAGTATTACTTCTTTATGACTTTGGTAAAACCCGTCATAAAATCCATTGCTATGTCATTCCATTTTCATTCGTGTAGCTCTAGAGATTATAACCTCTTATAAGATCATTGATACAATGCCTCCACTTATTGATAACCGAGACACTGCTCGACGATATGGTTATATCTCATTTTATTCTTTACTATCAAACTTTTCTCGTTACTCATAATATATCTTAATGCTACCTGGGTGGGCGGTATGAGAAAGGTCATGAGCTTCATTCATGATTTCATTTCTAAGCTTATTATTGTTTGAAATATATATATATCCTTTCTTTAGACAATATGATATTGTCGATCTTCTTAAAATCCTTGACTCTTCATCCCTTATCTTAATTCGTATTTTATTCCCATTTCATCCTTTCTCTTTAGTCATATATGTCACCTTGAGTGTGAGAAAACAACTTACGTTCGTTCACGATTGCCCGACTATTTACATTTTCATTTTCTTAAACTCTCCAATGAGTTTTTCTTTTCTATAGGGACATATCATAATTTAGACTGAATTTTATAACTTAGGGCATTAGAAATTACATTAACCGTCCGTAGGTGATCATTTATCACAATTGTAATCTTTTACTGATTCGAGCCATCTTTTCTATCCCGTATTCAAATGTCTTTGCTCGAAGAATTAATTCAAACTTTTGTAATTTGTAACGGGTTCTTAACTTATTGTCATAGGAGTGATGTCTCCAAGACTTTGGTACTTATACTATTGTTACTACTTCAAGTCGTGAGTTGGGAAATTCCTTTCATGTGACCTAAGTCATTGTGATGCGTAAGCTATTATCTTTCTCATATTAATACATAGCTTTACTTTAATTAATCCATGTAAATTTGATTCCTTTTTGGGGTAGCTATGTTATCGGCCTTTCTACCTTAGAGAGTTCTCAATGGATTTCTGATAGTAGTCAATTAATCTAAGAAATTCCTGATCTCATTTTAGGTCATTGACGACTTTCATTCTTAATGGCTTTATCCTTTGCCAGATCTACATTGATTTCTTCTAAAGACACTATGTGTCTGAGGAATATTTCTTTAAGCGAAATTCAAATGCTATACTTGCAAAATTTGCCCGACTCTTAAAAGTCGTAAGACAGTCCTTGATGTTCTTTCTCGCTCTTCGTATGGATAAGAACATTATTCATAAGGATTAAGACAAAGTTGTCTAACTATATATGGAACACTCGATTTTTGAGATTCATGATCGAGTGGTGCATTTGTTAGTCCGCATGGCTTAACTATTATCTCATAGTAACCATATCTTATTCGAACAATTCTTTGTCGTATCTCGGATCTTCGTTCTTCAAAAACCATATAATTTATTACATCAAAATGCATCAGCGAGGACTTTTCATACATTAATTACGAGGGTCGGTCTATCAAGCCGACTAATTACATGGCATCTAGTTCTTTTTACACTCAAAATTTTGACACCATTTTTACATATTCACTATCTACATATAAGTCTCATGTTATTATAGGATTCTATGTCTCTGAGTGACCTTCGTCGGAATCGTACTCCTCATTTGGAAACTTGCCCTTTTCCGGGTACGTTGTTTCCTCATCTCTCCGACGGTCCATCTCTTTCACAGAGCCAGGGGTCACATTGCTTCCTGTTTCTTCTTCCGTATCAGAGGTTTGTATTATTTTTATCAAAAAGTAAGGTTGAGTTGGTAGCGGTAATTCTCCTAATCCGCGAGGGCGGTAAGATCCTGTCCTTTGGCCATTCTCATCCCTTTCAGGTATAATTGACGGCACAGGACATGGGGCGGCGTTTGGAACATCAGGGTACAATCATTCCTTTATATAATGCTGTGAAACTTGCCGGGGACCAGGACAAGTGCTAGTAGGTGCAGTTCCATACGCATAATATGTATGCTTGAGCCGGTTGACAAATCCTGGTAAGTCTGCCCAAGTCTTGGAATTTTCTACATGCAGAAGATATTCTCTTGATACTTCTTTTGCAAAACCACCTTAACTGTTGGCAAACGACGGATAAGTTGTTGGATACCATCCTCATCCGTAACTCCATAATTCTGAGCATCGTTCCAAAGGTGCGATAATTCCTCCAAAACTGTCCTAAATCCTTGCCGCTTTATAATAAAAGAGCCGATACGCCTGTGTGAGTTCTAAGCTTGTAGGCCTTGTGGTTATCTTCTTACACGTATTACATTTTACACCATCAGTCGTATGCCGCTCTAAATTTATTCGCATAAGCAAATAGTGGGTGCTAAAATCCTATCGCGTAAAATCTCTAACGAAGAGACTAGCCCAAGTTACTGATCACGTGAATGACAGTCATTTCCGAAACTTCTTGTTTCTTATAACAGACCGATTCGGCCACCACCTTATCGGACTGCTACTTGGGATTTGGGATTAGGTAATCGTAAAGAATAGGGTTTTCAACTTATTTCTCAAGTGAAGGAACATAGATGTTGATGATGAAATAACTCGAAAGATAGATAAAACGACTTATATAAATGAATTGTTCAAAATCTTGGCAAAATAGTAGCTATTACTGCTTTTAACAAAGCATTCAAGATCTTAACATAATATCAAAATATAAGGAACTCGAGAGTTTGGCGGTGAATAACGTGTGAGACATGCATGTGAAGATGCATTCTCAAGGTGAACCAAAATGCTCCATACTATTTATCAAAAAGGATTCCACTCAACTCATGCTCAGTTCCATCATCTGCTCAACATGCACATTTAAAAACAAATATGCAGGGCTGAGTACAATTGTACCCAATGGACACATGCCGAAAACATTTTTATTTTACGAAATATTGTACTGCCCTCACCATAGTAAGACACAAGGGTTTTAGTTGAAAAGGCCTTGTTCTTACTAAAAACATTTTCTCATTTCTCAAAGTTGACTGGCCAGTCATTTTATCATCACAACCACAATGTATATTCCAAGTCGGCTATGGATAACGCACCGGGAGGGAGGCCTCCCTACACCGGACGCAACTAACCGCCAGCGTTCGAGCATGACCGCCCAGCGATTCGAGAGGCCCAACACGTGTACCTGACCTAGCCGGGAATTTCTACTTACACCTCCAGCTGGGATCCGACCAGTAACTTCCTGTTGCCCAGTGCAACCCGAATGGACATATATAAAACTCAAAACATTTTCGCAGACAATATCGTATCTTAACATTTTATAAGAAAGCGAGAAAGAAATAACAAGAATACTTTCGAGAAAGCTTGTAAAATCTTTTGAAAAGAGTGCCCACCTCGAGGACTTAAGGTTTCTTAAGTCACTAGTTTCTATTCTCGGTTTCGTTCTCCTTCGAGTCGACCTTATCAACGTAAGAAACGAGTTTTAGCATATCATTATGCTTCACAAGAATCATCGATCCGAACCAACGATCGTACTAATATCAACTTTATCACTAACGTTATTACGAACCATCGTATCAACATACTTCGTATTGTTATACTTTAAATCAACTTTTCTCAACGTCATTTCATGTATTCTTAAGTCAACTACTATTTTACACATGTATGCCTTTTCTATCGATTCCCAATCATATCCTTGTTATTCTTGAACTTTCACATAAACAACTATCGTCTTAATATATTCACATATACGACCAATTTCCATATATATTGCTTCGCTTTCATAATCTTACGTCACATAGATCTCGTTTTATTGAATTTCGTGCCCTTTGACCTTGGTCAACATTTTTGGTCAACAATTTTGACTTGGTCAATCATTAGTCAACAATTTTGACTTTGGTCAACACAAGGTCAACATTTTGACTTTTCAATTTCTTATGTAATTTTGATTTTGACGTACAATTCTTGTTCGAAAATTCCTATAAAATCATAATATGTCTAAAACATTAATTTGGATCATATTATGAATTTGTATATTATAAAATAAATTTATAACATTAATACACATAACTCATAGTTTTGAAAACCTTAATTAAACTAAGCAAACAATTTCCAAAATTCCAATAAAATCACATAACACCTAATTATCCATAAGCATCTTTATTATAACATCATTTTATTTATTGCAAGCTATTGAATTTAATTTACCTAAGTCATATTCGAAATTTTTACTTAGGTCCAAATAATTTTATAAATTTCAATAAATTCACACAACCATATATTATGAATCTACATCATTAATATGACATGATAACACTTAAATATGGATTATATCTCACTATCATATCATATATTATAATTTTCAAAATTCTTGAACTTAGGTACTAAATTCTCCAAAAATTCTATATAAATTCATATAGGCTTATTTAATACCCTAGATTATTATTTCATACTCAAATCAACAATTAAAAATCAAAATCATCAATATATCACACTTTCAAATTTTTGGTCCATATTTTAAATTTAATAGCATGCTTAATTTTATGATATAATCATACTACATGCTTAATAACATCATATAAATACAATATCTAAGCATATTGGCACAAGTCTCCTGATTTTCGAAAAACACACATATAAACTAAGCTTATAACATGAATTCTAACGTATATATGAAGCTTGTATGAAATCTAACCTTTTAATCGGATTCGATTGACGTTGGCGACGTATTTCTCTCTACGATCGAAGAGCACTTCGAAGAACACTCTCTTATTTTTCCTCTCCATTTTCTCTCCTATTTCTTCCTATTTTTGGTTATGAGCTTATGGGAGGGTGATCTCTATTTATAGGATTTATGAGATAATCTTAATTATTACATTTTAAAATATCTAATGTACACTTGTTACAAAATCTTATCTTTATCCTTATTAAATCTTATCTAAATCCTTATCATATCTTATCTTTTAATAGGTTCATTGAATCATTTATACAACTTGCATCACACTTGTCCTAAAATAATTAAATTACAAATTTTATAATATATTGTGGCAATTTTCGGCCATTAGGGAGACAACACAATAGGTTACTTGTTTTAATTGCTAACTATATCTACTTTAGAACTCATAACATGATAAGATCATAATCATCATCCTTCATTAATTATAGTATGATATTTGTATCCAATTTACACTTAAATATCAATATTTTTGCCACTATATATAATATATGCTAAATAATTTATTTTCTTCCAATTAATAACTATGTGACATAATATTGATCTTAAATAATAATTTAGATCATAGGAAAATTAATTAAGATCAATTTCATATACTTTAGTAAAGTTATCGGCAAATAATCTAAAATTAAGGATAAATTATCAAACTATTATTCTTTTATAACCAATATTATTTTATGATTAATTACATAAATATAATGATATTATATCATAAAATAAATTTTGGAACATTTCTAAGCATTTTCCCAATTTTTGAAAATTAGGGTTTCTAGGAATTAAATTTCATAAAATTCCATTCTTACCCTATTTCTTTAATTTCGAAATTTTTATACTTCCTAGGAGATAAGATTGATCTAGAATCATGATATTTATCAAGTATATAATTTAAATAAATTATTTAATACATTTATCACATAAAAATCATGATTTTCGAATTTTACATAAAATAATACTTAAATTTCGAAAATCATGCAACTATTATTTAAAATACTATTTCCTATGATATTCTACACATTTCTAAGAGATAAACATTATCTCTTAATTATTCATGACCTTATCTTATCTTTTAATAAAATATCTAAACAAGCTTATCTTATCTCTAATGTCATTTTCATCCTTATCACTAACACCTCATGCTTGGGTGTTAAAGATAATTATCTTATCATATAATATAAGATAAACATGACAACTCATATAATAAAATCATGTGATCACAAATTAATTCACAAATTAATCCTATTTTGTACAAATTTTCGAGAATCATCATTAAAATAAGGAAAATAATTCTTTTTCTTCTTTAGTGTAATACTTGGCTAAATAATATTCTATATGTAAAATAAAATAACATTTGTCACATAATATAAAGTGATCTCATGCTAAGTTCATAATTTAATCACATGAACACATAAATTTCGAAAATATGGAAACAATTAGGAGAAAATATTTTCTTAATTTTCTAAGTGTAATAATATCCTCTATACACTTAAAAACATATTTATTTATTGTTTAAAAATTATTTTATTCGAAATTTTAAAGGAAATTTCGATCTATTCCATATTGTCAATTACCGATGTTCACTTTCATTCTTATTTTCTTTGTAAACTACTTCTTTATTTTCGAAATTTTTAAGCTCAGAAATTCGGGGTATTACATTCTACCCCCCTTAAAGAAATTTCGTCCTCGAAATTTGCGTATGCCCATAACGCTTCTCAATCTTTACATCACATCATGTGATTGCCTTTTCAACATTACTGCCTCATATCCATTCTTCACCGTACATTCCCATATTGACTCATCCCTTTCATTTAGATCCTTAGATCTAACATTCTTGTTTTCCAAACTTCGTAGTATTTTATGACTCGAGATTTTCAACTAATCGTTCATGTCAAATCTATCGTTTCCAAGGGATGGTAAGTCCTATGTTCAAATCTATGTTCAAGCAGCCTAAAGTTAACGTAGCAACTCGCTTTCAAGGTTAAGAGTATTCGTACGCCTTCATGCGTCATTTCGTACTTAATCTTAAATATTGACATGCGATCGTGAAATAAGGTTGCTTTAGAAAGCTTGTATCGATAACGTATGTTAAAACGTATTAATACCTGTCGGGTTATCTTGGTCATTTTCGCATTGCTGTTGGTTGATAGCGAAAACCCTTGGTTGTTGTCGCTGCACTGGTTGAGCTTGTCGTGGTGGGTTGGGTCTACCTACTGGTCCTTGTCCTAATTGTGGGCAATCTCTTGCAAAATGCCCTTGTTGGCCACACCTAAAGCAGTTTACACGTCCTGCTTCACAAGGACCAACGTGCTGTCTACGGCATCGAGGACATTGGGGACTCATTATTTGTCGCTGATTGTTCCTACCCTGTCCAAAATTCATTGGACGTCCTTGCCCTTGCCCTTGGGTCCATTGGGGCCTTTGATTATTCTGCCATGGCCTTCTCTCAGCCTGGTTATAGTAGTTGCCTCTCGGGTTTTCTTCCCATTTCCTTTTTCCTTTGTCCACTTGGACTGGTGTTGGCTTAACTTCCGGTAATGCTTCTTCTATATCCAAGGCTCTACCTAAAGCCTCAGCATAGGTCATCGTCCCATGGCTAGCAAGAGATACCCTAATCTCAAGCCTCAACCCTGATCTAAACTTATCAGCCATCTTCTCGTCAGTGTCTACTTGGTTTGGAGCAAATCTAGCCATGTCACAAAAGATTCGGCCATACTCAGTCACCGATTTGTTTCCTTGTTTAAGATTGAAAAATTCAATCTCCTGTCTCTTTCTATAGCTTTTCGGGATATACTTATCATACAACATCGTCTTAAACTCTTCCCAAGTAAGCTCCTCCATCTGCTCGGGAGTCATGATTTTTCTTCGAGCTTCCCACCAAAAATCGGCGGACCCCGTCATTTGAAAAGTAATACAAGAGAGTCTTTCCTGATCCGTGCAATGTAGGAAATTGAAAATCCTTTCTATAGCCCTTACCCATTGCTCGGCTTCCTCATGGCTCCCAGTTCCATTGAACGTGGGTGGATTTTGCTTTAGGAATAACTCTTCTACCCTACGAGGCGGTGGTGGTGGTTGTTGATATTCTGGTTCCGGAGTTTCCTCTCTCCTTCTACGTCCCAATGCTCTTCTTGGAGGCATTCTTTATTGTTTTAACAAAACAATTTATCAATACTCATTTGTTACTTAGCACATAACATCATTATGCTCATAGAATAACCATATATCGTGTTTTGACATTATTTCACATAGTCACGCAACGTGTATCATCAAAAATGCCTCCACGAGGACTTTCCCATATAATACTCTTTCTAACTACTTTAGTACATAACGTGATGTCCTATTTACATCAAAACTTCGTCATCACTAAACATACTAACTATGTTACAAGACTACGTTTACATACTAACCATACTACCCACTATTTATATAAGTCTCGTATTATCTTAAGATTTTATGCCGCCGAGTGTCCCTCGTCGGAATCATATTCCTTATTTGGAAATTTGCCCGTTTCTAGATATATCTTTGCCTTGTATATAAGATGATTCAAATCTTCCATAGTGCGATCAAAATCCTCTAAAGAGCCAGGTGTTGTACTACTTCCGGTTCCTTCTACAGGATCGGGATTACGTGTCGCGCTTGTTTCTATGTAAAGTTGTGATGGTATCTTCCCCAATCCCTTTGGACGATATGATCCGGTCTGTCGGCCATTCTCGTCTGTTTCAGGTACATATGGTGGAAGATAGCGTGGCCTGGTGTTTAAAACTCCTTGGTTTAACCATTCCATTGTAAGTCCTCGTTCCGTGGCTTTTGTGATTGGACTCTTACCCTTATCCTTCCCCATTCCTGCTATCTGGAAACAGATAGTTCTAGGTAAGTCCTTCTAGACTTAAAACTTAATCTTAAAGGAAATTTTAAATTATACGGATGACTTGATTATCTAAAACACCTTCGGACATAATTTTGTGCATATCTCACCACAAGCTTATAAGTTCTTTTCTTACTTAGCATTCCATACCCATATCCCAAACAGATATCGTTTCTAGATTTTCGTGTCAACCATAGTTGTTTCAAAGCTTCGTTGCATCACACTTTAACTGAAGATATTACGCCTATGCCGTAAATAACATTCGTATATTGTAGCTTCCTTTCGTTCCACGTAGCATCCCATTCTGCTTTTGTTAAGTCAGTCTTACAAGCATTTCTAAGTTCTCGAGTTCTCGTAATTCATCAAGTACTACGGCATAGGAGAAATCTTATGTTCTCGTTCATTCTAAGTTCTCAAAATAGTGAAACTTAGAGCATTTCTATGTTCTTTTGAAACAGAGATTTTTCGAAAAACATTATCATCACATCTCTAATACTTTCATAAATAACATTTATACTTTCTGACATATATCTCTATATATGTCTATCATCGATATTCATATACCAATTAGGTATAAGCTTTAACTTTCTCAATTCATCATAAACAAACCAATCACTGATTTCATTTCACATACCAACCGGGTATGGACTTTAACTTTCTCAAACCACTCACATACCAACCAGGTATGGATCTTAACAAACAAAACACTCACTGGTTTCATTACTCGTTGAATTTCAAAAATTCAAAGCTGTTTTTCAAACGGCATGTCCATTTTCAAAAGCTTTTTCATAACTCAAGTTTCTTTCAAACTGTAACATAAACATATAACTCTTAACACTTTTAAAAACGTACCTTTACATTTGAAACCACTTTTCCTTTCCGGTTGAGCGTGATGAACTGGAGCGTTGAGCGGAGATGACTAACTCATAGAAGTCTAGTGACTCAAGCTAGACTTTGGATAGAAAGAATATTTTTGGTTCAAAGCGAACGAACTGCTCTGATACCACTCTGTAACAGCCCGATTCGGCCACCACTTTATCGGATTGCTACTTGGGATTTGGGATTAGGTAATCGTAAAAGAATAGGGTTTTCAACTTATTTCTCAAGTGAAGGAACATAGATGTTGATGATGAAATAACTCGAAAGATAGATAAAAACGACTTATATAAATGAATTGTTCAAAAGTACTGGCAAAATAGTAGCTATTACAAGGCTTTTAACAAAGCATTCAAGATCTTAACATAATATCAAAAATATAAGGGAACTCAAGAGTTTGGCAGCGGAATAACGTGTGAGACATGCATGTGAAGATGCATTCTCAAGGTGAACCAAAATGCTCCATACTATTTATCAAAAAGGATTCCGCTCAACTCATGCTCAGTTCCATCATCTGCTCAACCTGCACATTTAAAAACAAATATGCAGGGCTGAGTACAATTGTACCCAATGGACACATGCCGAAAACATTTTTATTTTACGAAATATTGTACTGCCCTCACCATAGTAAGACACAAGGGTTTTAGTTGAAAATGCCTTGTTCTTACTAAAAACATTTTCTCATTTCTCAAAGTTGACTGGCCAGTCATTTTATCATCACAACCACAATGTATATTCCAGTCGGCTATGGATAACGCAGCCGGAGGAGAGGCCTCCCTACACCGACGCAACTAACCGCCCATGGTTCGAGCATGATCGCCAAAGCAGCTCGAGAGGCCCAACACGTGTACACAACCACTAGCTGGAATTTCTACTTACACCTCCGGCTGGGATCCGATCAGTAACTTCCTGTTGCCCAGGCAACCCGAATGGACATATATAAAACTCAAAATATTTTCGGCAGACAATATCGTATCTTAACATTTTTATAAGAAAGCAGTAAAGAAATAACAGTAAATACTTTCGAGAAAGCTTGTAAAAATCTTTTGAAAAGAGTGCCCACCTCGAGGACTTAAGGTTTCTTAAGTCACTAGTTTCTATTCTCGGTTTAGTTCTCCTTCGAGTCGGACCTTATCAGCGTAAGAAACGAGTTTTAGCATATCATTATGCTTCACAAGAATCATCGATCCGAACCAGCGATCGTACTAATATCGACTTTATCACTAACGTTATTACGTCTTATCGTATCAACATACTTCGTATTGTTATACTTTAAATCGACTTTTCTCAACGTCGTTTCATGTATTCTTAAGTCTGACTACTATTTTACACATGTATGCCCTTTTCTATCGATTCCCAATCATATCCTTGTTATTCTTGATCTTTCACATAAACAACTATACGTCTTAATATATTCACATATCTGAACCAATTTCCATATATATTGCTTCGTCTTTCATAATCTTCGTCACATAGATCTCGTTTTATTGAATTTCGTGCCCTTTGACCTTGGTCGACATTTTTAGTCAACAATTTTGACTTGGTCAATCATTAGTCAACAATTTTGACTTTGGTCAACACAAGGTCAACATTTGACTTTTTCAATTTCTTATGTAATTTTGATTTTGACGTACAATTCTTGTTCGAAAATTCCTATAAAATCATAATATGTCTAAAACATTAATTTGGATCATATTATGAAATTGTATATTATAAAATAAATTTATAACATTAATACACATAACTCATAGTTTTGAAAACCTTAATTAAACTAAGCAAACAATTTCCAAAAATTCCAATAAATTCACATAACACCTAATTATCCATAAGCAGCTTTATTATAACATCATTTTTATTTATTGCAAGCTATTGAATTTAATTTACCTAAGTCATATTCGAAATTTTTGACTTAGGTCCAAATAATTTTATAAATTTCAATAAATTCACACAACCATATATTATGAATCTACATCATTAATATGACATGATAACACTTAAATATGGATTATATCTCACTATCATATCATATATTATAATTTTCAAAATTCTTGAACTTAGGTACTAAAGTTCTCCAAAAATTCTATATAAATTCATATAGGCTTATTTAATACCCTAGATTATTATTTCATACTCAAATCAACAATTAAAAATGAAAATCATCAATATAGCACACTTTCAAATTTTCGGTTCATATTTTAAATTTAATAGCATGCTTAATTTTATGATATAATCATACTACATGCTTAATAACATCATATAAATACAATATCTAAGCATATTGGCACAAGTCTCCGATTTTCAAAAACACACATATAAACTAAACATAACATGAATTCTAACGTATATATGAAGCTTGTATGAAATCTAACCTTTAATCGGATTCGATTGGCGTTGGCGACGTATTTCTCTCTACGATCGAAGAGCACTTCGAAGAACACTCTCTTATTTTTCCTCTCTATTTTCTCTCCTATTTCTTCCCTATTTTTGGTTATGAGCTTATGGGAGGGGTGATCTCCTATTTATAGGATTTATGAGATAATCTTAATTATTACATTTTAAAATATCTAATGTACACTTGTTACAAAATCTTATCTTTATCCTTATTAAATCTTATCTAAATCCTTATCATATCTTATCTTTTAATAGGTTCATTGAATCATTTATACAACTTGCATCACACTTGTCCTAAAATAATTAAATTACAAATTTTATAATATATTGTGGCAATTTTCGGCCATTAGGGAGACAACACAATAGGTTACTTGTTTTAATTGCTAACTATCTCTACTTTACAACTCATAACATGATAAGATCATAATCATCATCCTTCATTAATTATAGTATGATATTTGTATCCAATTTACACTTAAATATCAATATTTTCGCCCCTATATATAATATATGCTAAATAATTTATTTTCTTCCAATTAATAACTATGTGACATAATATTGATCTTAAATAATAATTTAGATCATAGGAAAATTAATTAAGATCAATTTCATATACTTTAGTAAAGTTATCGGCAAATAATCCAAAATTAAGGATAAATTATCAAACTATTATTCTTTTTATAACCAATATTATTTTATAATTAATTACATAAATATAATGATATTATATCATAAAATAAATTTTTGGAACATTTCTAAGCATTTTCCCAATTTTTGAAAATTAGGGTTTATGAATTAAATTTCATAAAATTCCATTCTTACCCTATTTCTTTAATTTCGAAATTTTTATACTTCCTAGGAGATAAGATTGATCTAGAATCATGATATTTATCAAGTATATAATTTAAATAAATTATTTAATACATTTATCACATAAAAATCATGATTTTCGAATTTTACATAAAATAATACTTAAATTTCAAAAATCATGCAACTATTATTTAAAATACTATTTCCTATGATATTCTACACATTTCTAAGAGATAAACATTATCTCTTAATTATTCATGACCTTATCTTATCTTTTAATAAAATATCTAAACAAGCTTATCTTATCTCTAATGTCATTTTCATCCTTATCACTAACACCTCATGCTTGGGTCTTAAAGATAATTATCTTATCATATAATATAAGATAAACATGACAACTCATATAATAAAATCATGTGATCACAAATTAATTCACAAATTAATCTATTTTGTACAAATTTTAGAGAATCATCCTTAAAATAAGGAAAATAATTCTTTTTCTTCTTTAGTGTAATACTTGGCTAAATAATATTCTATATGTAAAATAAAATAACATTTGTCACATAATATAAAGTGATCTCATGCTAAGTTCATTATTTAATCACATGAACACATAAATTTCAAAATATGGAAACAATTAGGAGAAAATATTTTCTTAATTTTCTAAGTGTAATAATATCCTCTATACACTTAAAAACATATTTATTTATTGTTTAAAATTATTTTATTCGAAATTTTAAAGGAAATTTCGATCTATTCCATATTGTCAATTACCGATGTTCACTTTCATTCTTATTTTCTTTGTAAACTACTTCTTTATTTTCGAAATTTTTAAGCTCAGAAATTTGGGGTATTACATTTCTAGAATTATATCTACGTTCCACATAGATATAATGATCCAAATCATTGGATAGAACCTTAGGCGATCCTAGGTTCAATTCTAAACCTTTACAACACCTGCAACAACCATGATTCTCATATAGGTGAAGAAATTTTCATTTCTTGATTCGTTTATCCCGAATTAGGTTCTATCGTTTCTGCACATACTTGTGCGATGTTAGAACATGAAGCACCTATATCGAACAAAAATATTATAGGTAAAGAAAATATTATAGGTATTCTGAGAAATCTTTCTCATACCTATGAGGCCTTCTTGATTTTTTTGTTCGTTCAGTTTTCGGTGTGAAGTATAGGCTTTGGTCTATGGTGTTCCCGTTTATTCAAGTAAACATTTATTTCGTATGTCATTGTCCTTTTCATTGGGACATTATGTTCCCTTCTATAGTCTTCTATCACCTCGTTTACCGTATCCTTTTCGGGTATCAGTACCGTTATGCTTTTACCAATAGCATTTTATGGTTAGGTCTACATCAACCTATCCTTTGATATTGATATTTCAATCATTAAATCTTATCGTAGAGATCGTCATGTCTCTATCACTATCATTCATTCCTAATCCAGTATGAATGATTCAGTTTCCTTTTTCTCTTATCAATCTTAGGAATATATTTCTCATATATCCTTACTTTAACTCTTTTCAAGGGAAATCCTTATTTATCGAAGTCCTATGTCTCTGAAACTTATATCATGTCGTGGGCTATCTTATAATGGTATAGCTCATAGTTTCTTCAGCTATTTTGACTTGTGTCCCTTTTTCTTGAACATGGTGTCTGAAAGTAATATTACTTTCGTTATACTTTGGTTCTCACATTCAGGGTTAGAACCGTCATTATTGTCATATGGCTTGGTAAGGTAGTACATTCGTACACCATAACTTAAATTCCAAGCATCTTATTACCATGTCTTGGCTTTGGAGATATTTTCTCCATACTTGAATTACAACTAGAGCTATCCTAGTCGTTCACACAATCTCAAGGATTATGATTCCTCAATCTCATTATCGTTTGTTTAGCTAAGTCTCAATTACTTGGAATCGATTATGCTCAAACATAATCTCATTGATTGAGGTATAAGGCGAGAGATTTATTTTCTGAGATGCTATCATTCATTTATATATATATTCTTTGAAAAGAATATCTTGCATGCATCTTCATTCTTTTAAACATGTCCAACCTACTAACGAGGTTTAGGGACAAACAACTATCTTAAAGATAAGTTGTAATCTCTCTCGTTATGACATGGTGAGGAAATTATATCCCACTAATATCATATACTTTTCTTTACTTTTACTCTTGCATTCAATGCTAAAGAGTATATTGTTCATCACTTTATTATCATAATAATCATATGAAGGTATAACTTCACCATTATCAATCTTTATAAATCCCATCAAGGTCATCACATCCATGTGTATCATAGGAAAATATCTCGTCTCATCGAGATTTTCTTTACATCATAACTTCTTGATGTCTATTACTTTCTTGGTCTAAAACTTTTAGGTGGCTGAAATAAGTCAACTTATATCATGCCTGATGTTTATCGCTTTACTAATTCGCACTTAGATGACAAGGTAAGTCAACATTCATCATACTTGATGATTTCAAGAATCGAGGAGAAATTATTACGACTACTTACAAGAGGTACTGTCTCACAAATCAAATTAACATCTTTTAATGATTGAATCGATATGCTCTTTGGACTGAATAATTGGGATCTAGGGTCCGAAGACCAGAATGACGACTACTGAGATTTCTTTGATCATATGGGCTGGCCAGACCCGTCACAATTATATTCTCAGTCACACGAGGCTTGGTATCAAAGGATACTTTATAAGATTTCTGGTTGTAAATTTTCTTCAGAAGAAGTGAGAAATTCAAATGATTTCTCAGTTGGGACTAGGTCATAGAGTTAAACTCAATGACAGAAATTGGGTAATGAATATAATTTGAAACCTTATATACTCGTAATAGGTCATCAACAAAGGTTCTCATGTACGTCATGACTCTACTTGTATTACTGGAAATCTTACCTTCTAGCACATTCTAAGACTCTTATCATACTATAAGGTTCTGGTTCTATATAACCCACAAACTAACTTTCAACAGACTCTCATGAATTATGGAGAAGGAAACAGGGGTTCAATCCTTCATAACAAATGAATTCTAGTGTGTTAGGAGTACGCAGGCGAAAACCGTGCGTAAATCGGAGTTCACACGAAGGAGAGCGGATCAAAACAAAATCATTTGCAGTGCAGAAAAATTCGCTCGCTCGCGCCGAGATCGTGGCGATGCCGACGCCAAGGTCGTGCATGCCGTTACCGATGCCGGTAGTACATAGTAATGCCGGCGTCGATGTAGTATATACTACCAAGGTCGACATGTCAAAGTCGATGTTATAAAATTACCGAAGTCAAAGTCGACAGTCGCACATGCCGAAGTAGAAGTCAAGGTCGCACATGCCGAGGTCGAAGTCAAGTCGCACATGCCGAAGTCGTAATCGAGTCGCACATGCCGAAGTCGAAGTCAAGTCGCACATGCCGAGTCGTATTCGAATCGCACATGCTGAAGTCATAATCGTGTCGCACATGCCGTCGAGTCGAGTCGCATGCCAAGTCGTAATCGAGTCGCACATGCCGAGTCGGTCAGTCGCACATGCCAAGTCGTATTCGAGTCGCATATGCCGTCATAATCGAGTCGCACATGCCAAGTCGAGTCAAGTCGCACATGCCAAGTCGTATTCGAGTCGCACATGCCGAAGTCATAATCGAGTCGCACATGCCGAAGTCGAAGTCGAGGTCGCACATGCCGAGGTCGAGGTCGCACATTTTCACATTCATCTTTTGCCTTCCAAGCTCGAGTCTAACTTTACTTTCGTTCTTCATGTCGTTCTTTTGTTCTTGTAAGGGAATGAAGTTCGTACTTCTATGTTCTTTTGCAATACGTTATCATGCTTCTTACATCGTCTATGTTCTTCTTGAGATGACATATCATTTGTCATAATCAATCTCGAGATTTGAAATTAAAGTTTCAAATAATGAAAACATAATTCATTCATACATGCACATTTCTTTGAATTTCGAAGAATTCATCATTCAAACTTTGGCCATTCACGTTCATTTCAAGCATACTCATTCATTATACATAATCTTGAAATTTGAACGAATTTGGTTATGAAAACTTGAAAATTTTGTTCAATTTCATAACATGCTTATTGAATGCATGTATTACTTGAATTTTGAAAATTCAACATTTCATTCTTGACACATTTTGCCCATTATCAATCATAAGCATTCATTTCTAAACTGATCACTTTGCATAACTTTCATTCCCAACATTATTCATAACTTCTATTTCATATCATTCATCTTTCATATCTTTCATTCCTTTTTCTCTTTCAACTTTTCATTTCAAAACTTTGAAAAGGAATCATTTACCTCATTTCGGTTGAGCTTGATGTGATGGAGTGTTGAGCATTGTCAGCTAATCTTTAGAAGTCTAGTGACTCAATCTAGACTTAACCTTAAAGGAGATTTTGGGTTCAAAGAGCGAACCGCTCGATACCACTCAGAATGACCCTAAATCCTAAGTACGATTTAGCGGGGATTATTACTCCAAACAGGATGAATAAACAATGAGACCATTTAACATTAAACGTGATACATATATCAGTATGTTTTGGACCTTACTACATAACTTATGTTCTTGCAATGAAAACATGTGATATGTACATATGACGATGTACTATCAAGGTATAACTTTTCAAATGACAACATTCCTAATTGCTCAACACTTTGCTCCATCGCATCACCGACTCAATCGCACATTTAAAACAAATATGCGGTGAGTACAAATAATGCACTCGGTGGACTTATGCCAAAACATTTTATCATCTTTTAATTACTCGCCCCATCATGGTAAGACACGAGGGTTTTTATTAAAAGGCCTTGAGCTTACTAAACTTTTCATCATTGTCATAAACATTCGTGCTGGACATTTTCCTTGTATGTATGATCCATATCCCTTTATCTCATCATAACATTAACATTTACTGTTGTAGAAGGAGGCCTCACTCTACGTCATTGTGACCGCCGTGAATTGTCCTTACAAAGACGTAGTCACCATTAGGTGTACACGTTAATCCTGGCTGTATAAAGCGCCCAAGATAGGATCCGATATCGATTTCATTCATAAGTTGGGAGCGACCCAACAACATTCATCATTCATTCATTCATGGATAGGATACATACATAAAACATAAACATTTTGGGTGGTAATTTCATCATCATTTCATAATCATTTCTCAAAAGAGAGCATCATAAATAATTACTTTTCATTTCAAGAAAGCATCATAAATAGAGCATTTTATCCTCGAGGATAAGAAAAGCCCACCTGTACGTAAGCTTTCTTAATTCGTTTCCTTTCACGCCACGATCGCATCCGCGTCTCACCTTTACGTAAAACGATTTGATGACGTCATCGCGTTTTGAGATTTTCAAAGTTTAAAATAAACTTTGATAACTTATATTATAATAATTGAAATCCTTAACGAATTGAATACGTCATCCAATCGCGTATCTTAACCGAACATTTCGTGCTTGATGAGGCGAGATATGTTCAACTATTTCATTTTAACCTATTAGGTTAAGCGTTCAACGATTCTAACGTTTTCGATATAAAGATTTCAATTATGAAATCTTTTCTCACCAAAGAGATTTCCATATATAATTAATATGTTTCACACGTATTAGCGTATTTATCGAGCGTATTTCATACATTAATTTCAAAAGTCGACAATTTTGACTTTTCTTTATTAATTTCTTTAATAATTCATATTTTAATATCTAAATTCAATATAAATCGATTTTCAATCGATTTCTTTCATAAAGCCCTAATTCTCTATTTTTCACGAAATCGATAAACTTTATTAATATTTTTCTTAAATATTAATTAACTTATTCATTAAACATTATTTTTCATTTCTAACGTTATTTAATATAACGTTTACCATAAACATTTTATTCTATGTTTATAAAATTTTATAATTTCTTAATATGTCTAAAATAATTTCTAGACATATAATGTATTATTTTCTTGATATTAAGGATTTAAAATCCTTAATATATATATATATATATACTACGCCATGCTTAAATTTTCAAACTTCTTCCAAAAATTCTTCTAAATTCATATAGTGTACTATTTTATCATAGTATCACTAATATGTATTAACATTAACTATAGAAAATTTTGGACATTACTTATTTGATCTCATAGGTCACGACTATTATCATCAAATTGTCCAAATAATTTTTCTAAAATTCTAGTTAATGTATACAAGGCCCCAACATTAATCTATAACATAATTATAGTATATAGTCCAACATTTTCAATCTCTACATCAAAGAATTATTGTTCAAGGTCTCGGTTCTCTCTCAACAAAATCTTAAAATTTTGTAAAATCCCACAAAATTACACAAGGCCTATAGATTATCATATACCATCAATATATCATAATATTGATAATCACAACTTATTTCTCAACATACCAACACTTGAGGTTTTCAAAATTTCCTACAATTAAACTAACTAGTTTCTAAAAATCCAACAAATTCATGTAGTACTAAATTAGGGTTCTACAACATTAAAATGCATTAATATCACTTAAACATAAATTGTACATCAACCTAAAATTCTCAAGAATTTTGGTACATATGTATATATATACATAAGATTTCCAAAATTTCCATTAAATCACCATGAGTTCCATTATCAATATACATCATTAATCCATCAACAAATCATCTCTAGAAATTTTCGATCACTACCAATAAACTCATAGCATGCTTAACTTTTAATTAATTCATAACACATGATCATACTTATCAATATAAACATAATTAGTAAACAACTAATCATGATAATATAATTCCTCATTTTGTAACATCAAGAACATAAGCATATATATAAAATCTAACGGTTGGAAAATGAAAATTTTAATGTATAAATAAAGATCGTTCGATTCCTAACCTTTTACCGTTGTTTCGATTTTTAGTGCAAGGATTTTTGTATCAAAGGATTGGGATAGAAAAATGAAGAACACTTTCCTTTTCTCCTCAAGATGCTCACGGTAATGGTAAGCAAAAGTGAAAGAATAAAAGGTGATATGGTATTTATCTACTTATGTGAAAAAGTATTTAGTAAAGTTAATAATATTTCACTTAAATAAAACATATCTTTCCTTCTTTTACCTCCACGAAGTCCATGGCAATTCAATGTGATGGGGGATGATTTTGTTTTACTTGTCTATCATTTAAACACTTAAAGGAATAAAACCAATAAAACTCTAATTCATGCCATGCACTCTCGGTCCACACACACAATTGCAAGACAATTGTCTTTGCTTTATGTCTCACTCACAAATTATGCAAGATAAAAATATATATGACTCACCAAGGTGTATATGTCATGCTAATAAATGTTCTTACACATACTTAATACACTACACAAAAGTTTTTGAAGAAAACAAATATCTTGACTTAGCAATTCACAATTGCCGTCAACAATGCACCAAGGGAAGAAAATCTTATTTGCATTGCCTCATGCATGTACCATCTCAACACTCTATCCCAAAATATATTTAATCAAGTATCGAGAGGTGTAAACAAGCTTCTTAGTTAATTATAAATCAATAATTACGGCTACTCTCAAAGAATTGCAAGAAAATTTGATCTCAATTGATTCTCTTGGTAAGTGTGTAAATAAATCCTACTTGAATAATTCAATTCATATCATAGCAATTCAAGCATGAAATTTACGTAAATCTTGTTTCTCAAATACATGTCACGGCACTTTGATCCTCAAATAGCTATAATTTGATTTCTCTTGCAAATTATAGATATATATCATAATATAAGTCTTAGATGATAATTTATATAATAGGAAAATTATTAGAATCATTTCATGTGTGAAAACCTAATTTTCGAATTAGGGTTTTCGAAAATTCTAAACTTGTCCAATAATTAATCCTTAATGTTCTAGCATTATCTTAATGCTAAATAATACTCTAATTACATATAATAATCATAGGAATTTAAATACTATAATTCCTTGATCATTAAACTCATTTTCTATTCATCTCTAAACGTTAACGTTTGAAACGTCTCAAACGTTAATTATCGACTCATCTCAAAATGGTCGTAATAAAGTCGTAATCACTTTATTAATTTATTCCATTTATAATGGAATTTAATTCTAAGCTTCGTTGCTTAGAAAATTTTATGAAATTTTAACTATCGATACTCAATCGACGTTAAAATACTACTGCCGAAACACTTTATATATTTATATTCCTTAATTCACAATCCTTAGTGAATATAAAATAGGAATTCATTACTTCATAATTAATCGAAATCATTATTCGATAAATTACTAATTCATTTATTTCGGCGAAATCCTAATTTACGAATTTAAATATCGTAATTAGGCTTTTAATTCTCCGGGATATTACACATGTTTTTCGCTGCAAGAACTTAAGTTATGTGTCATAATTTATTGTTAAATGGTATTCTGTTTATTCATCCTGTTTTGAGTAATAGTCCCGCTAAATCGTACTTAGGATTTAGAAATTCATTCTAAGTGGTATCGAGCGGTTCATTCTTTGAATCAAAACCACCTTTTAGAGTTAAGTCTAGATTGAGTCATTAGACTTCTAAAGGTCACCGACAATGCTCAACACTCCATCACATCAAGCTCAACCGAATGAGGTAAATGGTTTCTCTTCAAAAGTTTTGAGAATGAAAGTTGTGAATGATAATTGAAATGATTTTTCCAAGAGAAATGAAAGTAATGAGGAAAAGTTGAAAGTGAAAGTGATGAAAAGGATTGAGAATGGAAGTTGAAGAAGGTTGAAATGAGGTTTTATGTTATGGAATGAGTTATGTTATTAATGTTTGAAGTTGCTCAAGAATGGACATTTATATATCGAATATGATGTGTTGAATTAGTGAAATTCAAAGAAATGCGTTAGTACAATTGAGCTATGATGTGAATATTTGAAATGTTATTTCAAATCTTAAAGTTGATTACGATGATGGGTATGTTATCCCAAAAGAACGTGATTGTTTAAGGCGTATGATCCCTTTTGCGAAGAACATAGAAGGATAAATTATAAGGATTTTATTACATCTTGAGAACATAAGTGAGATCGGAAAGAGAATCTCGAAATGAATGACGAGAAGAAAATTTACGAGCGTAAATGTAAATGATGTCGAGATGATGAATGTCACTATCGATAAGTGACATGAGTATAGTCTTTATATTTGGACGTTCACGCCGGGACTCCAAATCGACTATGACTTTTTCTTTGAGAACGAAATAGAAATGAGATCAAAGAATGAATTGATGTAATTATTGTAAATTTTTTTACGAAGGAAGAGACCACGATGTGGTAGAAAAATTTTGATGAGATAAATCGAAAAGTAGTTCAATGATATGAGTAAAGTTCGGGATGTAGGGTAGTATGTTGATAAACCTTACAACTTATGATGACCTAATCTGAGCATATAAGGTTTCAAATTCTATTCGTTACCCAATTTACATCATTGAGTTTAACTCTATGACCTAGTTCAATTGAAAATCAATTTCACTTGTTACGAAAGAAATTTATAAACCAAAGATTTTAAAGTGTCATCTTGAAACAAAGTCCTTGTGTGGTGAGAAAATATTTGTGACGGTGCAGCACCCATATGACCAAAGAAATCTCAGTAGTCGTCATTCTGGTCTTCGGACCCTAGATCCCAATTATTCAGTATACAGAACATATGTATTCAAATGGTAAAAATTGTTATTTTGGATTGCGAATCCATACCCTTTGAAAGTTGTGATGAATTCTCTTCGATTCTTGAAACCAATGAGTATGATGAAGGTTGACTTACCTTGTCACCTAAGTGCGAATTAGTAAAGTGAAAAACATCATGTATGATGTAGATTGACTTATTTTAGTCACCTAAAAGTTTCAGATCAGTGAAGTGATGTACATCAAAAAGTTATAATGTAGAGAAGATTTTTTGGGACGTGAAATAGATATATTATCCCCTATGATGCACATCGATGCAATGACCCTTGATGGGCTTACCAAGTACTGATGATAATAAAGTTATAAATGAGATACTCTTTAGCACTGAGTGCAAGAGTAAAAGTAAAGAAAAATATATGATATCTTTGGGATATAAATTCCCCTTATTATATTATAACGAGAGAGATTACAACTTATCTTAAAGATGGTTGTTTGTCCTTAAAACCTCCTTAGTAGGTTGGACATGTTTAAAAGAATAAAGATACATGCAAAATATTCTTTTCAAAGAATATGTATATAAAGAAATCATAGCATCTCAGAAAATAAATCTCTCGCTTTAAACCTCAATCAATGAGATTATGCTTGAGCATGATCAATTCCAAGTAATTGAGACTTGGTTAAACAAACGATAATGAGATTGAGGAATCATAATCTTTGAGATGTGTGAACAGCTAGGATAGCCCTAGCATGTGAATCAAGTATGGAGAAAATATCTCCAAAGTCTAGACATGGTGATGAGTGCTTGGAATTTAAGTTATGGTATACAAATGTACTACCTTGCCAAGCTATATTACAACAATGACGGTTCTAATCATGAATGTGAGAACCGAAGCATAATGAAAGTAATATGACTTTCAGACACCATGCTCAAGGAAAATGAACAAAAGTCAAGAATAGCAGAAGAAATTACGAGTTAAACATTTATGAGATAGCCCACAATATGATATAAGCTTCAGAAACATTATGACTTCGATAAGGAAGGAAATTCCTTTGAAGTAAGGAAGCGGATTAAGAAATAGATTCAATATTTTGAAATGGATCTTAGTATTCTAAGTTATATTGACATAAAATGCTCGTCTTGAGTGTTTTAGTAATTAACAAGTCTCTTGCTATATATCTCAACCCATATGTTTATACTTGAACAAAGTTGATTTTGAATTTTGAGACCTTAGTGAAACTAATAGTAGTAAACATGAAAAGAGTGAATGGTTTTACTAAAGTTGTTTTATGATAAGAGTGCATGAAGATATATGCACTTGTAAATTGTGATAAGCATACGCGAATACTAATTACATCTTTGCAATATCAGAATGCCGCCTAGATGGGAACCCGAGCAAAGAGTTAGGGGAAGAGGTAGGGAAAGGGGCAGAGTCCCACAAACTGAAGAAGAAGAAGAAGAAGAAGAAGAAGAAGAAGAAGAAGAAGAAGAAGAAATACTACCACCATCCCCACCTCCACCTGATTGTAGAATAGAGGAACTTTTCCTTAGGCAAAATCCGCCTACCTTTAATGGAAAAGAAAGTCCCGATGATGCGGAGCAATGGGTAAGAGCGATGGAAAGGATTTTCGATTTTCTCCGTTGTACAACACAAGAGCGAATGTCTTGTGTCACCTTCCAACTTATTGGACCTGCGGATTTCTGGTGGGAAGCCAGAAGGAAAACCATGACGCCGGAACAAATGGGCTATTTTACTTGGGAAGATTTCAAAGAGATGTATGAAATACATCCCTAAAAGTTATAGGAAGAGAAAGGAGAACGGTTCTTCAATCAAGCAAGAAGATATGCGTGACGGTATGATCGCATCTTTGCGATATGTCGAGATATGCTCGGACCAGTGAGTCTTCGACATGAAGATGTCAGAGAAATTTCGATCTGGTCTAAGGCATGAAATAAGAATGCCTCTTGCTAGTCATGGTGATTTGACATATACTTAAGCTCTCGGCCGGGCTTTAGATATTGAGGCAGCAATGCCTGAAGATAAACTGACCCATACAAAGTCACATAATGCTAGTGACAAAGGCAAGAGAAAATGGGAAGAAAATTTCAATAACAACAACCGAGGAAATTTTGGGAATACAAGTAACAAAAGACCATGGCAAGGGAACATGGCACCACAAGGGCGAGTAGGGATTTTTCCTTGCCCGAAATGTCATACACTACACAGAGGTGCATGCCTAACAGGCAGTGGTAGTTGCTTTAAATGTGGTTTGAAGGGCCACTATGCATATGATTGCCCAGAAATACGTCCGGGAGAAATGATAAGGCCAAACCAACCACTTAGGGCTATACAGTATCAACCCCAATATCATGACGGCAACAGAACGACGACAACTACCATGGCAGCAACAGCGATACCAGCAACGGCAAGTACCCGTTAGCCACAACCGACATAGGTTAGAGTTTATACTCTACACCAAAGGCAAATCTCTAAGTGAAGAGTACGATTCCGACAAAGACCACTGAGAGATATAGAATCCTATGATAATATGAGACTTATATATAGATAGTGGATCATGTGTAAATGGTATGGTTAGAATGTGTAAAATAAACGTAGTTTGGAATATTTTGTGAATATGTTGAAGAGGTGTCAAAATTTTGGATGTAAAAAAAGAACTAGACGCCATGTAATCAGTCGGTTTGATAGATCGACCCTCGTAATTAATATATGGAAAGTCCTCATTGAGGCATTTTGATGAGATATATATATTATATGGTTTTTTGAGGAAAGGTATATGATGTATAAAAGCAATTATTCGAATAAGATATGGCCACTATGAGATAATAGTTATGCCATTCAGACTAATTAAAGTACCAGCCCTGTTAATGAACCTCAGAAATCGAGTGTTCCACAAGTACTTAGACAATTTTGTCATAATCTTTATAAATGATGTTCTTATCCATATGAAGAATGAGAAAGAACATAAAGAATATCGGAGGACTGTCTTACGAACATCTAAAGCCGAACAGATCTTGTCAAGTATAGTAAATGTGAATTTCGGCTTGAAGAAGAAATATTCCTCAGACACATTATGTTTTCAGTAGGAATCAAAGTGAGATCAGGAATTCCTTAGATAAATTACTTACTGTTGGAGACTCATTGAGAATTTTCTAAAATAGCAAGGCCGATAACACAGCTACCCCAAAAAGGAATCAATTTTCCATGGACCAATAAATGAGAGGCCATGTATTAAGGTGAGAAAAATAATAGCTTACGCATCACAATGACTGAGACCCCATGAATAGAATTACCCAACTCACGACTTGAAATAAGCTGAGAATTCTTCACGACTTACAAAAGTTTGAAATATTCCATCGAACAAAGAGACTTAAAAATGAGATGGAAAGGATGGCTCGAATCGATAAAGATTCGGTTATGATATAAATTATCACCTACGGACGGTTAACGTAGAATCTAATGCCCTAAGTTATAAAATTCAGTCTAAATTATGGTATGTCCTTATAAAAAGGAAAACTCATTGGAGAGTTTACGTAAATGAGAACAGAAATAGTTGGGCAATTAGGGATGAGCGTGAGTTGTTTCTCACACTCAAGGTGACATATGACTAAAGAAAAAGGATGATAAACGAAAAGAGAAAGGATGAAGATGAGAATAGAATACGAATTAAGATAAAGAATGAAGAGCTGAAGGATTTTTAAGGAGCACTGGACAATGTCAGATTGTCTAAGGAAATGATATATATATATATATATATATATATATATATATATTTCAAGCAATAATAAGCTTAGAAATGAAATCATGAGTGAAGCTCATGATATTTCTCATACCGTCCACCCAGGTAGCATTAAGATATATTATGATTTACGAGATGAGATATAACCATATTGTCGAGCAGTGTCTCGGTTACCAACAAGTGAAGGCATTGTATCGATGGCCTTATAAGGAGTTATAATCTCTAAGGATACACAAATGAAAATGGAATGACATAGCAATGGATTATTGATGGGTTTTGTTAAAGTCATAAAGAAGTAACACTGCTATATGGGTAGCAGTGGATTGACTCACCAATTACGTTCATCTCTGATTATTCAGATGACTCATGGATTTGATAAGTTAGTTCAGTCGTACGTAAAGGAGATCATGTATTTACAGGGGGCACTAAAACCTATCACTTCAGATAGAGACTCCAAGTTTACCCCTAGATTTTGAACTAGCTCACCAAAAAGGGAGTTAGACACGAGATTGAATCTTAACATAGATGTCCACTCATAGATAAATGGACAGTCAGAAAGGGCAACCCAAACGATTAAGCATACGATAGAACATTAATGTTAAATCAAGGTACAATTGGGAACGTATTGTACCACTTGTTAGGTTCACGTCGACCATAGTTGTCAAGCAATGGTCGATATAATATAGGAGGCATTACGTGGAAAGAAGTATCGACCACCACTTTATTGTAATAAAGTAGGTGAGAGAAAGTATAAGGTCCTGACGTCGTAAATGAAACGATTAAGATATCTGCCAAATGAGGCAAAGAATGAGAAAAGCTCAGGACAGACAAAAGTCTTACGTCTGGCGTAATCGAACTGCATTTTAAATGCGAAATAAAGGTTTTTAAGATTTCTCCATCGAGGGAAATTATAAAGTTCGATATCAAGAATGTTGAGATCATGTTTTATAGGACATTACGAGATCCTAGTAATGATAGGCCCAAGATGCTTTATAGATTGGTAATTCCACCAAATTGGGGAATGTCGTAATGTTTTCCACGTGTCACAATTAAGGAAATACGAAAAGTGACCCAAATCATGTGATCCGCCATGATGGCGTGATCTTTAACTCGGATGAGTTGTGATGAAAATCTCGACTATCTTGATCGTGCGATTCAACGATTAAAGAATCAAGTTTGGGTCTTTAATGAAAGTCCAATGGAGGAACCATGGACAAAAGAAAATCACGTGGAAAATATAAGATGTTATGATACAAAGATACCCCTTACTTTATGAGGAATACAAATTTCGGGACGAAATTTCTTTTAAGGGGGGTAGAATTTAATATCCCGAAGAATTAAATGCCTAATTACGATATTTAAATTCGTAAATTAGGGTTTCACCGAAATAATTGAATTAGTAATTTATCGAATAATGATTTCGATTAATTACGAGATAATTAATTCTATTTTATATTCACTAAGGATTGTGAATTAAGGAATAGAATTTTATAAAGTATTTGTTGAGATTTTAACGTCGATTGAGTATCGATAGTTAAAATTTAGTAAAATTTTCTAAGTGACTGACTTAGAATTAAATTCCATTATTAATGGAATAATTTAATAAAGTGATTACGACTTTATTACGACCATTTTGAGATGAGTCGATAATTAACGTTTCGAGACGTTTCAAACGTTAACGTTTAGAGATGAATAGAAAAATGAGTTTAATGATCAAGAAATTATAATATTTAAATTCCTATGATTATTATATGTAATTAGAGTATTATTTAGCATTAAAACAATGCTAGAACATTAAGGATTAATTATTGAACAAATTGAAAATTTTGAAAACCTAATTCAAAATTAGGGTTTTCACACATGAAATGGTTCTAATAATTATTCCTATGATATAATTATCATCTAAAACATATATTATGATATATATCTATAATTAGCATGAAAATTAAATATGTATCACTTGCACAATGAAAGTCCGTGAACTTTTATGGTGTGCAACAAAGTTACGTATGAAATTTTATGTTGCATTGCCATGTTGTGTTTTAATGATACAAGTGGGATAATTTACACTCTTATCAAGATAATAAATGCAAGAATCAATTGAAAGACTTGAGAGAGCATGAGAGCCGTGTATTATGTTTGATAGAGGTGAAGCTTTGATCAACTCTTTTGATGATGTAGTCTTGCATTTGGCAATGTGTAGGCTTTAAGTATGTTGTATAGGAAAAATGAAATAAAATATCCTCCCTTTTGCTTGTGATAACCGACGTAAATTTTGGGATCAAAAGTAGGATTTTATTCTTTGCTTTATTCAATGTGTAAGGTGTAGTAAATGGTGTGTAAGGATGATGTATTAGTGTGAGTCATAAAGTAAATGATGTGTCTTGTGTTGTATGTGTATGTACCGTGAGATATAGAAAATTTACTCATTATTTGTTTAATTCCTTTAGTTATTACTTAAGTGATCATTAGAAAGCAAGCAACACAATTCTCTTTCCTATTTCCTTCCTACTACCGTGAACATTTTGAAAGAAAAAGGAAGAGTGTTCTTCTTTTAAATCTCAATCCTTTGATACATAAATCCTTTGCACAAATAATCCAAACCGATTAAAAGGTTAGGCATCGAACGAGCTCTATTTATACGTTAAAATTTTCGATTTTCAACCGTTTGATTTTTAATGTTATGTTATATTATAAATGTTTTAATATGATGAGATATAGAATCAAAAATAGATGTATATATATATATATGTGTGTGTGTGTTAAATAAATGTGTTAAAATTGTGAAAAATTGATGAAATCTTTGTATAGAGACAAGGATTGGAAATGTGTATAGTGATTATAATATTGTGAGAGTTATGAAAGTATTAAATAAATTGTATGAACATGTTGAATGAAGGTAAAATTTATTGTTCAATTACTTTTTGTTGTGCATGTAATGTCGGCAGCATATATTAATGAGCCAAATCCAATAATCTTGTCTGCAAAGATGGTTTCGGTTGAACATAAAAACACTATTGAGTCCCAAATAACATTTGCCCTCAATTTCTTACTTGTAGCGCTTTGATGTAATGTTTTGGTAATGACGAAAATGATTGAAATTCAAAGGTTAATGTACAAATTATGTTTAAGTGATATTATAGCATAATGTTAATCTAGGCATTGTGTAATAACCCGCAGCTTAAAAAGCTAATTACCGTTTTAAAACCCGTAAAATAGGTTTATTGTGAAATCAAATCGATCGAGATCGAATATGAATTGATCTATCTTACAAAGGCATGAATTCTGTTATAAATTCACCGAAAATCGTGAATTTAAGAATCAAGACTATAACGTTTATCGGCGATTTTTTTTCGTCGGTACCGCCTATCGACAGTTGAAATTTCATAAAATTTTCTAAGCAATCAAGCTTAGAATTTTATTCCTTTATTAATGAGTTATATTAGTAAAGTGATTATGAAATTATTACGACCATTTCGAGATGAGTCGATACGTAACGTTTTGAGATGTTTTCAAACGTTATCGTTTAGAGATAAAATAAAAGATGGTTTTAATGATCAAGAAATTATAGGAAATTATTTCCTATGATTTTTTTTTATGTAATTACAGTATTATTAAGCATTTAAACAATGCTTGAACATTAGAATTAATAAAAATCAAAACTAGTTTTGAAAACCCTAAATTTTCAAAACTAGGGTTTTCTTCATAAAATAACGTCTTTTAATTATCCTATGATATTAATTATCATCTAATTCATATACTATGATGTATATATCTATGTTTGGCATGAAAAATAAAATTTAGCCTATGTTAGGACATAAGTGCCGAGAACTATATACATATGTGTACAAATTTTTAATTGTTTTATTTCTCCACTTTTACATGTATAACTTTTAATTGCTGCAAATTTTATATCAATTAACTTCCCCACTAATAATATATTTAGCTAGTTTCAAGAAGATTCATGTGTAAGACACAAATGATTAACCTCCACTATGGGAATAAAATAGTATTAAGACTTGAAGGGTCTCCCTTGTGAGAGAGAGAGAGAAGGCCGAGACATGTGAGTATGGGGGGGGGGGGTTATTCAGATTTTTTTCAACACTCAAACACTTACACACTTCACCCTCTCATTCTCACTCAACCTCTCCATTTTCTCTCCCAAAACTCTTCTTCCTCTCCCTCTTTTTTCTGCAATACCGTGAGCTTCCTCTCCCATAGCCAAGCTGATTTTTCTTCTCTTCTTCCATACCAAGTGTAAAACCTTGAACATTGTTCCATTTAATCCATACACCAAGGTAGGTGTCGACTAGAGTTGGAATGTTCTTGTTTTTTTCAAATCTTTCGAAAATATTACAAGAACATTGCATGTGTTCTTGATGCATTGTTTTGAAAGACTTTGTGTATGCATGTTTGTTGATGATAAAAAAATATATAGATGCTTATGTTCTTGTTTTAAAGGCCTTGCATGTATGAATAGATTGCTAAAATTTTGAATCTATAAGTATGTGAAGTGTTAAGAATATGTAACATGAGGTTTTGAAACTTAAATTATGTTTTAAAATTTATTTGAACATAGTTGAAAATGTTGTGTAATGGCGAGACTTGAGGGAATGATTTGGAGCATGGGTTATAAATTTATAATGTTATATATGTTCTTTGAAAATTTCTTGGAATTTTGGAATAATTATGTACATTTGTTTTCAAAAGAACCAAGCATATCTATATGTCGAATGTGGTAAATGATTTTGTTTTGGACATCTGATAGCATATTCTTGAATTATAATGTATTAAAAGTACATAGAAATTTATTTGACATTTTGGAAGAACCTATGCTATTTTTTTCCAAATGGCGAAACATATCTGAAATTATAAGTGGGTGTAAGAATTTTATTTCTCACATGCAATGACATATTTTCGATTTATGATGTATCGAGAATACTTAGAAATTTAATTGAAATTTTAGAAGGTCTATATGATTTTTTTTCAAAATAACCGTGAGTGTTATATAATTATATGTTAATGAATAATTTTATTTAAGACATGCAAATGCATATAATCAATCTATGATATTATGTGAATCCATAGCCACTTATTTGAAATATTTAAAAAAAAAATCCTACCTTCTTCCTTTGAAAATACCGTGAGCTATGTATATATATGTTAGTGTATAATTTCAATCTATGACATTCAATTGCATATTATTGATCTAGAATGTAAGTTATGCACTACATGTTTTAATTAGAATTTTGAAAAATCCTATCTACTTTCTTAAAAGGAATGAGGCATGTTTATATACATATGTTGGTGTGTGATTTTATTTGATACATGCAATGTTATATTATCAACCTAGGATATGATTTGTGCATATTATGATTTTGTTAGAATTTTTAAGAATCAATTACAAATTTTATTCAAATAAACCGAAAGCTTTGAGCTCAACTTGGTGATGAATAAAATTGTTCTTGATGTATATTATGATGTAGTGTTGCTACACTATAGTTTATAAGCATGTTATAATTGTTGGGAAATTTTATAAAATGTTTGATAAGTATTGTGAGAAAGCGAGAGCTATGATACCATTTATATGGTATAGAAATGTTATATCATGGATTATATATCATAAATATGATATATACTAATGTTTGGACCTTGTAGTAATTTATTGCAATTTTAGAAAATTGTTGGACATTTTTTCAAAAAGCCGTGACCTTATAACATTTATATTATGATATTCGAATGTTGATTGGTTGTTATTATAACATATTAATGACCATAGTGTATAATAATACACTATGTAAAATTAGAAAAAATTTGGAAACCATTTGGTAATTTCTAATAATTACCGAGAATATTTTAGGATTTTAAATCCTTTTAATTAAGTTTAATAATAAATTATATGTCTAAATATTATTTTAGACATATTTGGATTTTATAAGAAATTTTGAAAATATTTAAGTTATATAAGATTAAAATAGCGTGGGCTATTTCTAATTTTGAATGAGGATTTTAAATCCTTAAATTCATTATTTATAATGAATTATATGTTTAAAAATTATTTTAAACATATTAATGAGTTTATAAAAAGAAATCAATTGGAAATTTATTTTGTGAAAATTAGATATTAAAGTATGACTTAGTAATCAAATTACTAAGAAAAGTAAAATTGTTGACTTTTGAAATCAGCGAGCGAAATACGTTAAGTAAGGCGTGTCGGTTACTAATAAAATCACGTCAATACGAAAAGATTTCATGTTTGAAGTCATTAGAATGAAAAACGTGAGAAAACGTTGAACCATTTACCAAAAGGGGTAAAATGGTAATTTTGAACATATCTCGTCTCCATCAAAGGACGAGAAATGTTAAACTTAGTATACGCCAAAATAACGTATTGAATTCGTTAATGAATTCAATTTACGTCGATATAGATTATCGAAGCTTATTATAGACTTTGTAAGTCTCGAAATACGTGAACGACGTACTAAAACATCCTTTTTATATAAAGGTGTGGACGCTGACGCAACAGCTGGACGTTGACAAGTAAGCGAGTGTTAAAGACGAATAATAGTTTCAGGTGAGCTTTATTTCTAAAATAAAATGTGGCTTGACTACTTATTTCAACAAACTTTATTTATGATGCTTATTTCAACTTTTGATTAAAATGTTTACAAGATTACCTGCCAAAAATGTTTATGTTTTGTGTATTGTATCATATCCATGAGATTGATATGAGTGATATAAATGTTGTTTGGTAGCTCTAACTTATGAATGAAAATCGATATCGGATCCCACGGAAGGAAGGCTTATACAGCTAGGATTAACGTGTACACTAAGGTATTTGTGTCTTTGTAAGGACAATTCACGGCGGTCACGGCGTCGTAGAGGAGGCCTCGTTCACGACGTTCGACTATGATGTGACGATGAAATGATGACATAGGATATGGATCATACACACCAAGAAAAATGCTTGGCTAAGCAACTTTTATAAACTGTTGAAAATGTTTTAGTAAGCACAAGGCATTTTCAACTAAAACCCTTGTGACTTACCATGATGTTGGCAGTGTAATTCAATTATGATAAAATGTTTTCGGCATGAGTCCCCTGAGTGCAATTATGTACTATGCCTTGCATGTTTGTTTTAAATGTGCGAGTTGAGCTCGGACGTTGATGATGGAGGTATTGAGGAAGTCGGTGTCCTTGATGTTTTGTTAAATTGTTAACCTTGAATACATATCGTCATATGTATTCACACACTCATTGCAACTACGAACTATTTTATGTTATATACATTGATGAGATAATATGAACTATGAAGCCCTTCGATCGTAATATCCTTTGGGATCTGCTGGTCTAAACCTTTGGTCCGAGATGTTATAAATGTATGTTTGGTTCTAAGTATTATATCTCACATGTGATAAGCCTTGTTGTAATAGTCTTCTGCATCCATAAATACTATTCCTAGTATTAGTCCGCTCCATTCTGGGTTATCCGGAGAGGGGTCGTGACAGAGTGGTATCAGAGCAGTTGCTCTTTGAAACCCAAATTCCTTCCAAAATTAAGTCTAGATTGAGTCACTAGACTTCTAGAAATCTGCTGGCTATTCTCATCACTCCATCACATCGAGCTCAACTGGAAAAAGGTAACTGGTTTCTTTTAAACTTATGAAATGAAGAATTCTATAAGAGGATCAAATTCGAAAGGATTTTGAAAGAAAAGTTATGACATTATATTATAGAAATAAAAAGTTATGAGCGAAGGATTTTAAGAATTTTAATTTTAAAATCAATTGGTGATGATACAAAGTGGTTACGTTGAGGCGTATGTTTTGAAACGAATCGTAATGATTAAAGGCGAGCGTGTGAAAGCAAGTTGATATGTATAAATGCGTATGAATGAGCTATGATGTTATTTTGAAGTTATAATTATGAATCATGAAATTTATGTTGATAATCGGATATGCTATTCTCTTAAGAAGAGCGTGAGCGATATAAAAGCATGCTCACATATTGAAAGAGAACAAAAGAGCGATAGGAAGCATGAATGTAACTTTAGTTGTGAATTTTTTTTCTTTCTTTCGAGCGTCAAGAGTTGAGCGTAAAGATGATCGAGAACGGCGTTGTCACGGCCGCTCTAATCGAAAGGATGATTAGAAGGCGGAGCTTGGAGCGATGATTACAACACATTTAATAAGAATAATCAAAGACTTCAAAATAATACTTATCGAACTTGATAATCAACCTTATTACAAGGCAAAAGTAATTTACTGAGGTAAAGGCTACAAGTTCCTTTAACGAAGGTTCGATAATTTGAATGAAAAAGGTCACAACATCAACATACAATTAAACATTCGAAATATGCGTGGAAAGCATGTGAATGCATATATGACGATATGCACCCAAGGGTATTTTCTTTCAAAACATAAATAAATACCAAAAGACCTCGACTACTCAACATCTCCGCCCATCACCATCATTTCTCAATCGCACATTTAAAACAAATATGCGGTGAGTACCAATAATGCACTCGATGGCTCATGCGAAATAATTTATCAAGTTTGAATTACTCGCTTCATCACAAGAAACACGAGGTTTTAATTTGAAATTACTCGTGTTTACTAAATATTTTCTGTCATTTTCCCATAAATATCGGTTGGCGAGCATTTTCCACGTATGTATGATCCACATCCACCACAACAATCATTCACAACAATTCCTGCTTTGGAGAGGCCTCCTCTCTCACGATCATATGACCGCCGAGTACCCTTTCAAGACTGCGATCACAAATAATCGGTGCACAAAATCCGAGGCTATCTCGGCCTGGGATCTGAACTCTCCATCATTCTTGGGGTACTTCCAAGAATCTGAATTCAAGCATGTCATAAAGTGGGAGCTACCCAGCGTTATGCATCAATAATCATGGATGGATACATACACAAATCATAAACATTTTGGGCGGGTAATTAAATAAATCGGTTCATAAATATTTGCTTGCAATAAAGCATCATAAATAAATCATTTGGTAAATTCTACGGTTTGAATATAGTAAAGCCCACCTTTACTTGAACTTAATTTCACTTGTCGTGCTCTTCCTCGCCGTTGCGAGTGAACTTCACGTTCCACCTTTACGCAAAATGTACGTTTAGTGCGTTGGCACGTTTTGAGATTTTCAAAGTTCATTCAACTTTGATAAATAAATTAATAATTCGAAGTTTCGATGATTCTTTATACGTCTTAATCGTTGAAGCGACGCGTATATCAATAAAATAATTCTCGAAAATTCAATTATGTCCAAAATAATTTTGAGACATATAATATATATTTCTCTTGATTAAAAGGAATTAAAATTCCTTATCTTCAACATATAGCTCACGGCTATATTACCAAAATTTCAAACTTGTTCCAAAATTCCCTAAATTCATATAGTGTATTATTTTACACTATGATCATTACTATGTATTAATATCACTATAGAAAATTTGGAACACACTATATACATAGTATAGGTCACGCTTTTTTGAAGAATAATACCAAAATTTTTCCAAAATTCTAATATTTATACACAAGCCTCTAATATCAATATATATCATAATTAACCTATAGTTTGATAAGATCAAACTATACACCAAAAACCATACTTCTAGGTCACGGCTACTTTGAATAAAAATAGCTACCAAAGTCCAAAATTCTAATAAATTCCCATCACCTAATTAATACCCTAGATCAACAATATGCTATTATATCAAGCATATAAAAATTATACACCATAGATCAAAGCTTAAGCATTTTCGGCAGTTTTCAACATTTAAACAAATGATTTCCAAAAATTCTCAAATTAATACCATGCACTCCTACAATACTATGGATCAATAATCCAACCTTAAAACATGCTTGCAAAATCGAGCATCACCAAAATAATTTAAATAAATTGCTAAGCTTAGTAAATAAATAATCTATGCACATATTAACATATGTAACATAATTTCTAAGCTTATAACATGCTGCATGATTTATTACATAAATAATACATGCTAAAATAATAATTTAAACCGTAGGATTATTGAAAAGATAGGTTTTATCGAAGCTTGTTAGATATCTAACCTCGTTATCGAGTCGATCGGTTGTAGGATGAATTGAACTCAGTAAATGGAAAGAAAAGATGAAGAAATGGGTTTGGTTTTCTTAAGAAAGGTTCTGCGAGAATGAGAAAGAGGAAAGAAATGAAGTTGAAAATGTGTTACGTGGTTGTAGACTAAAAATATATATATACTTAGCAAAAATCAAGTAAATGAAACAACACGATCAAATGCTCCTCTCGGCTCTCTCTCACGGATCAAAGCAAAATGGAATGAATTTTAGTCGAGGTGTGATGTCATGATAAGAAAATATCCCTTACATCTCATTAATACATGTAAGCTTTAATAAAGTAATTTTGGTTGAAACTAACAAAATTTTTGTTTCATGCTCCAAGTTGGCGTCGAATTCTTGATACAAATGGGAGAAACAAATTTTCAGATTTTGCATGTTATAACTCTCAAGTGTATTTTAATACACTCTTCCCAAATATAACAATCAAGTATTTAAAATTCAAGAATCAATTTTGTGTATAATTGTCGATATATGCGGCTATTTCACGGATCAAAAGCTAGTGTATTTTTCATCTACACAAATTAGTAGGTAAGTGTGTATTAATACTACACTTAAGAAATATCACAAATTGGATGATCAAAATTAAATAATCCTTTGTTTAAAACAATAGGTTATACACTGCACTTTTAATAATTTAATGCCCAAAATTGATTTCCATGCTATAAGTAGATATATAGCATAATATATATCTAAATGATAATTTATATCATAGGAAAATTTATTGGAATTAATCCATAGGTAGAAAACCACAATTCTCGATTTAGGGTTTTAGAATCATAAATAATCAACATTATAATCCCAAAATTCTCTAGCATTAATTCAATGCTAAATAATATTCAATTATATAAAATAATCATAGGAATTTAAATACTATAATTCCTTGATCATTAGACTTGATTCTCAAGTCATCTCTAACGTTAACGTTTGAAGCGTCTCAAACGTTTAAATATCGACTCATCTCCAAATGGTCGTAATAAAGTCGTAATCACTTTATTAAAATATTCCAATAATAATGGAATTAAATTCTAAGCTTAAAAACTTAGGAAATATCACGAGCATTTAAATATCGATACATAATCGGCGAGAAATTACTACTATTGAAATCGTTACATATTCGTATTTCTCAATTCACATTTATTTGTGAATAAAACATAGGAATTTATTATTCCAACAATAATCGATATCATTATTCGATATATAAATAATCAAATTATTATGATAAAATTCTAATTTACGAAATTAATATCGTAATTAGGCGTTTAAATAATCGGGGTATTACATTCCACCCCCCTTAAAGAAATTTCGTCCCGAAATTTACATAGCTCAGAAAAGATCGGGGTATTTTTCTTTCATTGCGTCCTCAAGCTCCCACGTGGCTTCCTCTTGTCCATGATGCTTCCACGATTACTTTGACTAGTGGAATAGATTTGTTCTCAATTGTTGAACCTTTTAGTCTAGAATAGCCGTGGGTTCCTCATTATAGCTCATATCCGGATTGAGGATCACGTCGTCTTGATGGATCACATGCTTGGATCGTACACGTGCTTTCGAGTTGTGATACATGAAAAACATTGTGTACGTTTTCGGACTTGGCGGAAGAGCCAACCTATAAGCGTCGGGCCTATTCTTTCTAGGATTTCATAAGGTCGAATAAAGCGGGTCTTAATTTTCCCTTACTCCAAACCTTATTATCCCTTAGATGGAGAGACCTTTAAAAGACTTTATCTCCATTCTCGAAATGTAGCTCGGATCTTGGCGTATCGGTAAAGATTTACATCTATCTTGAGCTTCTTTTATTCTTTGCCTAATTTGGCGACGATCTCAATCATCTAAACTTATAGAGTCGGGCCCTATGATTCTTCTTTCACCCACTTCATCCCATAAAAGCGGTGATCGGCATTTTCTTCCATATAAGGCTTAATACGGGGCCATATCGATCGTCGCTTGATAACTATTATTGTAGGCAAATTCGATGAGAGGTAAAACCTCTTCCCATTTGGCACCTCGATCCAACACTACGATTCTCAACATGTCTTGAGTGTTTGGATCGTCCTTTCCGATGTCCATCGGTTTGAGGGTGAAAAGTCGGCTGAAATTTAACCGTGCCCAATTCTTTTTGCAAGCTAGTCCGAAATCTTGAAGTAAATTTTGAATCCTATCGAGTGATAGTTTTCGGTACTCCATGCGGTACAATTTCCTTTACGTCTTCTTGGGCTAGCTTATCGAGACCAGTGGTGTCTGAATTAGCGAAAATGTGCACATTTGGTGAGTCATCACTACTACCCATATAGCGATGTTCCTCTTTTAGACTTTGGTAAACCCGTAACAAAATCCATAGCTATATCTTCCCATTTCCACTCGGGTATTGCCAAAGGCTGTAGCTTTCCGTAAGGGCGTTGGTGTAATGCTTTTACTTGTTGACAAGCAAGACATCGCTCTCTACAAAAGAGGCTATGTCTCTTTTCATACCTTCCCACCGAACTTTTTCTTCAAATCTTGGTACATTTTGTCTTTGCCGGATGGGTCTGTATAAAGCGTGTCATGAGCTTCACTCATGATTTCATTCGAAGATTGTTGTGGTGCAGGATACACAATCTTCCTTCAAATAATAAAGCATTATGCAGTGCTTCTTGAAAATTTTTCGATCCCTCCGTCCTTACTTTGACTCTTGCTTTTTCTAACTTTTCCTCCATCCTTTGTCCTTCAAGGATTCTTTTCCTTAAGTCGGCGTCAAAGTGAGTGTAGTAATACAACTCGTGATCGTCTCTGGTTGTTCAATCGATTCAATCTTCATCCTTTCAAACTCTTGATGAGTTTTTCTTCATTTGTGAGGAGACATCCCAATTTGCTTTGACTCTTACGACTCGAGGCATCGGCTACAACATTTGCCTTGCCCGGGTGATAGTTTATACCACAGTCGTAGTCTTTTACCAATTCGAGCCATCTTCTTTGTCTCATGTTTAGATCTCTCTGTTCGAAAAAGTATTTTAAACTTTTATGATCGGTAAAGATTTCACATCTTACTCAAGTGAGATGATGTCTCCATATCTTTAAGGCATGCACTTCTTTGCTAGTTCGGATCATGAGTTGGGTAATTCAATTCATGCGGTCTCAATTGTCGAGATGCATAGGCTATCACTTTTCCACTTTGCATTAACACACGGCTAATCCATTTTGGAAGCATCTGTATAGACCACGTATTCTTTATCTCGCTCGGCCCGCTATCTTGGGCGATGAGTTAACTTTTCCTGGCGTCTGGAAATTCGCCTCACACTCTTGATCCATGTGAATTTAATTCCTTTTACGAGTAGTTGGGTTATTGGTCTTGCTATCTTTGAGAATCCTTGATAAATCTCCGATAGTAACACCGCCAATCCCAAGAAACTTCTAATTTCATTTTGTGTCCTCGGCGATTTCCATTCTTGGGCTGCTTCTACTTTGGCGGATCAACTTTAATCCCTTGGTGACACAATGTGTCCAAGGAACATTACTTCCTTCACCGAAATTCACATTTGCTAAATTTAGCAAAAAGGCGCTCGACTCTCAAAGATTGCGATCTTGTTACGAGGTGTTCCTTATGTTCTTCTTCATTCTTGAATAGATAAGAATATAAATCTATGAAGACTAAGACAAATTTGTCTAAAATGGGTGGAACACCCTATTCATGAGATCCATGAATCTTGCCGGCGCATTGGTCGATCCGAATGGCACAACTATAAATTCATAGTGGCCGTATCTCGATTCGGAAAGCGTCTTTGATACATCTTCGAGGCCGCACTTTAAGTTGGTGATAGCTTTGATTTGAGGTCGATTTTCGAGAACACGTTAGCTCCTCTTAGCGATCAAACAAGTCATCTATCCTTGGTAGTGGATACTTGTTTTGAGCGTCATTTTGTTCGGTTCTCGGTAATCTATACACATTCTCAAGGAACCATCCTTTTCTTAACAAATAACACGGTGCTCCCAAGGCGAAACACTAGGTGCGATGAAACCTAGGTCCAACAGACTCTTGGTTTGAATTTTCAACTCTTCCGGTTCTTTCGGAGCCATCACATGCGGTGCCTTTGACCTTTGGAGCCGATCCGGGTTCCAGTCGATGGTGAACTCGATTGTCTATCGGGAGGTAATCTGGTAGATCTTGAGAAAACATCCGAAAATTCTCGTACAATCTCTACATCTTCAACTTTTATCGTTGTTCGATCTTCTCCGTTCAAATAAACAAGAAATGCATGGCATCCTTTCTTGTTTATCATACTTCTAACCTCAATGCTGATATTATTGGAATCTTTCTTCCCGTGTTGATTAGTAAAAGGCGGTAGCTTCTTTTCGAGAAATTGGAATGAAATTTTCCTCTCATTACAGGATCGTAGCATGATTTTACGCTAACCAATCCATTCCCAAAATTATATCTACATCACCCATGGGTATTATGTTTAAGTTATTTGTCGAACCTTAAGTGATCTAAGTTCAACTCTAGGTTCGAGCAAATATGAGTATGATCATAATCCTCCTATAGGTGAAGAGATGTTCATATCTGGTTTGCTTTCTCGGATCTAAGTTCGATAGATCTACACATGTTCTTGCTATGAAAGAATGTGATGCGCCGTGTCGAACAAAAGTATAACAGTGCGTTGAGAAGTGTTCCCATACCCGCGGGTTTCCACGGTTTTGTTCGTTCTGCCTCGGTGCGAGCATATGCTCAGCTTGAGCCGGTGAGGTGTGACGGGCTCTTGTCTTGGTTGATTCTGCTGTGGCTGCTGCTGTTGGCGTTGCTGCTGATTACGCCGTTGTGGTGGTTGTCTTTGTTGTTGTTGTTGTAGCTATTCTTTGTGGTTGTTGCGGTTGGGGCTGGCCAGATCGCTCTTAGGGGTTGGGCGTTCTTGGGCTGATTCGGCCTTCCCACCGTCCCGTCGTGTCCCCGAACAGCTGTTCGCGTAATGCCCCCATTCCGCACTTAAAGCAATTTACGGATGGCAAACTCCTTTATGAAACTTCGGCACTTTGGGCGAGGTTGTCCTTACTGCTCTTGTGATCCTCCCATCGGAGGAAAAGAATAGCTTTTCCATCCACCCTTGTGGTACCGGGTTTAGTGCCACGGCCGTTTGTTATTCGTATTACCAAAACTTCCCGATTCTTGTTCTTGAAATTTCCTTCCCTTTCTCTTTCCTTTGTCCCCTGTATTTGATGTCTGTGTTTGAACTGTCTTCTCTTCTGGCATAGCTGCCTCTATGTCCAATGCTCGTCCGAGAGATTCGGTGTAAGTCAGATCTCCATGGCTGGCTAGAGACATTCTTATCTCTGATCTCAACCCAGATCTGAATTTTTCTGCCATCTTCATATCCGTATTCACCTGATCAGGGGCATATCTGGACATATCGCGAAAATCGATCGTGTCTGTCACGGACATCTTTTCTGTTTGATTATAAAATTCTTTTCCTTCTTTTTACGATAACTTTTGGAACGTATTTCTCATCTGATTCCTCTTTAAATTCTTCCCAAGTGAACTCATTCATCGATCCTGCGGTAAAATCTTACGTCGGCTTCCCACCAAAAGTCGGCGAGTCTGTCGATTGAAAATGTCTGAGACAGCCGTTCTGCTTCGTGTGCATCGAAGAAAATCAAATATCCTTTCCATAGCCCTTATCCATTGCTCGGCATTATCTGGGCTCACTTTTCCATCAAAGAAGGTGGGTTACGCCTGAAAATAATTCCTCGATCCTACGATCGGGTGGAGGTGGTGGTGGTTGGGGTATATTCGCGGAGTTACGGTATAGAATTCTTCCTCCGCCTCTACCTCTTCCCCTTCCCCTACCTCTTTGTGCGGGATCTCTTCTAGGTGGCATTACATTGTTTAAACACAAAATAAATATTGAAAATCATTTTCACAATGAACATATATAATATCATCATACAAGTTCTTTTGTAAAGCGACTTTAATTCAGCTATTCATTCTTATCACAAAATCATTTACGCAAAAGCCGCTTGGGGTTATCATATATATACACGGAAAATTTGTGCCTCAAAGAGGACTATTTCGTACAATAGTTGATACAAAAAGAGATAATGTACAATAGATGGCATCTCAAAAGCTTAACCCGTATCGAACAACATCAGGGATTACAAGATAATACAAAGTACCAGCGTTCACTTCCTTTTCAAACACAAAGCAACCTACACATATCTTGGACTATATACATACGGACTAAAACCTAGCTAAACAGGTCAACAGGTGTATCACTCATCATCATACTGATCCTCCTCAGGATCCTCCTCGTCGTCTGAATCGTCATCGGAGTCGTCGTCCGAATCATCATCCGAGTCGTCCTCACGGCGGCGTACTGCAGACAGTCTGCTCCGTCATCCCCAACCATAGGAATGTCACGGATCGGATGAAGTCATCCAGCTCATCGGATACTCTAATCTCGGCCGTGCAGCCGGTGCAGCTCGGTGGCGGTCTTGGCGCTGTCATGGGCGGCAAGATCGGGAGGCGGTGGGTGTATGGGGTGTCCAATCGACATGAGGAAACATGCGGCATCCCCAATGCTGCAGGCGAGGCAGCCTCTCTACCTGCAAGCTGCCTCGTCCTCCGGGAATCAGGCATTCTGGGTCCACTCGACGAGGTACCTCCAAGTAAAGCCACTCGGGTGACTCATCCCTCACGTATACTCCTCGGAGGAGGTGCGGTCCTCTCGGGGCTACCCGTGAATCTGAAGGCGTGGGTCAAATGGCTCACAAATCTCGGTAGATCCGCTATCGGTCATAGTCCCCACCGTAGCGGTAGATATAATCTCCTGACACTTCCCGTGCATAATCTTCCCAATCGACCGATAACCGCATCAATAGGCGCTTCACGCCATCGAAATCGATTACTCCATACTCGTGCGCCTCCTTCCAATGCGAAGGTAGTGCGTGAGGAACTCTCGAGATCATCTCCCCAAAGACATCGATACTCGCGGTACCTATGAATAATCTCTGCGGGGTGGCACTCGGTCCAAGTCTGCGTCTAGTGGTGTGTCGAGTCCTGGCCATCTGCCACAGACAACGAGCAAAAGACAACTAAGTAAAGATAATCGATGCATAGATAAAAAAAAAATAAACCTAGCGCGTACGCTAAGCAAAAGAATAAACTGGACAGGTCTATAAAGCAGATAAACAATCCAAACACCTCGATAAGCAGATAAATGTTATACATAAATTGTTCTCATATACAACACACGTGGTAGCTTTCCTACCATACTAAGAAACATCTTGTCTAGCGAAGATAAACAAAATCTTATCATATAACTAAATTCTAGTTCTATAAGACTATGAGCTAGCTTCTACTGGCTCTCGTGATTTTGGAGAAGGAAACAGGGTTTAGTCCTTCAAAGAAATATAGAACAGTCCGTTAGGAGTATGTAGGCGAAAACCGTGCGCAAATCGGGTCAAGCGAAGGACAACGGATCAAAACAAAATCACTGCTTGTGAAGCAGTTCGCCTTGCCGAGGTGAACTGCCCAAGGTGGTCTGTACTGACTCTAGTGAATTTTGGAGAAGGAATCAGGGGTTTGATCCTTCATAACAAATAAATTACATTGCGTTAGGAGTACGTAGGCGAAAACCGTTTGTAAATCGGAGTTTAAACGAAGGAGAACGGATCAAAACAAAATCACTGCGCGAAGCAGTTCGCCCGAAGCCGAGGTGCCGAGGACGAGCGCCGGGGCCGAAGAGCCGAGGCGAGGCGCCGAGGCTGAAGTGCCGAGGCGAGGCCAAGGCAGTGCCGAGGCCGAAGAGCCGGCGGGCTGTCTAGGCGGTGCCGAGGCCGAGTGCCGAGGTCGAGAGCCGAGGCGGAGCTGTCTGGGCGAGTGCCGAGGCAGTGCCGAGGTCGAAGAGCCGAGGCGGAGTGCCGAGGCAGTGCCGAGGCGGAACTACCGAGGCTACCGAGGCCGAGTGCCGGGCGGGCTGCCGAGGCGAGTGCCGAGGCAGTGCCGGCGATGAGGCGAAAGTTTGACCAAGTCAACGCCGAGGTGAAAAATTCTGAGGTGAAACTATACTGACTCTAGCGAATTTTAGAGAAGGAATCAAGAGTTCGGTCCTTCATAAGAAATATAGTACAGTGTATTATGAGTATGTGGGAGATAACCATGCAAATTGGAGTCGAGCGAAGGAGATCGGACTAAAATAAAATCACTGCGTGAAGCAGTTCGCCCTTGCCGAGGTGAAATGGCCGAGGTGAACTGTACTGACTCTAGCGAATTTTAGAGAAGGAATCAAGAGTTCATTCCTTCAAAAGAAATATAGTACAGTGTGTTAGGAGTATGTGGGCGAAAACCATGCGCAAATTGGAGTCCGAACGAAGGAGATCGGACAAAAATAAAATCACTGCACGAAGCAGTTCGCCCTTGCCGAGGTGAAATGGCCGAGGTGAACTGTACTGACTCTAGAGAATTTTAGAGAAGGAATCAAGAGTTCAGTCCTTCATAAGAAATATAGTAAAGTGTGTTAGGGTATGTGGGAGAAAACCATGCGCAAATTGGAGTCGAGCGAAGGATATCGGACCAAAATAAAATCACTGCGCGAAGCAGTTCGCCCTTGCCGAGTGAAATGGCCGAGGTGAACTGTACTGACTCTAGCGAATTTTAGAGAAGGAATCAAGAGTTCGGTCCTTCATAAGAAATATAGTACAGTGTGTTAGGGTATGTGGGAGAAACCATGCGCAAATTGGAGTCGAGCGAAGGATATCAGACCAAAATAAAATCACTGCGTGAAGCAGTTCGCCCTTGCCGAGGTGAAATGGCCGAGGTGAACTATACTGACTCTAGAGAATTTTAGAGAAGGAATAAAGAGTTCAGTCCTTCATAAGAAATATATTACAGTGTGTTAGGGTATGTGCGAAAACCATGCGCAAATTGGAGTCGAGCGAAGGATATCGGACCAAAATAAAATCACTCTGCGAAGCAGTTCGCCCTGCCGAGGTGAAATGGCCGAGGTGAACTGTACTGACTCTAGCGAATTTTAGAGAAGGAATCAAGAGTTCGGTCCTTCATAAGAAATATACTAAAGTGTGTTAGGGTATGTGGGCGAAAACCATGCGCAAATTGGAGTCGAGCGAAGGAGATCGGACAAAATAAAATCACTGCGAAGCAGTTCGCCCTTGACGAGGTGAAATACGGCGTTGTAAATTGCCAAGATGAAATCTTGAACTCGAAGTGGATGTCGAGGTTGACACCAAGTAAACGCCCAGGTCGATGCCAGGGTGAATGAATTGAAGTCGTGCAATGCCGAGGCGCTCAATTGGTCAGCCAGTCGAGGTAAACTCAGGTTGACTTCAAGCGAGGTGGAAAGCCTTAGCTTTTCAATTTGAGCTCGATTCTTTTGTTCTCGAAAGAAGAGGAGAAGAGTTCGTACATTTGTCCGTCTATGTTCTTTTCAAAGAGGATCATGCATCTTATTTCGTCTATGTTCCATTTGGAATAACATAGGCATTAATCAAAATACAATTAGAAATAAGGATTAATTTCAATCAATCAACCATGGTTAATTTCAACCTTTCTCATTTCATTTGTCGATAATGTTCTATTGACAAGAAATCAAATTCATAGATCATTTGTCGATAATGTTCTATCGACAACAAATCAAATTCATAAATCTCAAAATTTTCTTTTCAAAGATGAGAAAATAATTTACCTTTTTCCCGGTTGAAATGGATGTGATGGAGTGTTGGCGTAGTCGGATGATTTCTAGAAGTCAGTGACTCGATCTAGACTCAACTTTGAAAGAAAGTTTAGGGTTCAAAGAGCAACAAGCTCTGATACCACTCTGTCACAGCCGCTCTAATCCAAAGGACAGATTAGAGAGGCTGGAGCTTGGAGCAGTGATTACTGACACATTTAATAAGAATAATCAAAGACTTCAAAATAATACTTATCGAACTTGATAATCAACCTTATTACAAGGCAAAAGTAATTTCTGAGGTAAAGGCTACAAGTTCCTTTAACGAAGGTTCGATAATTTGAATGAAAAAGGCATCAACATCAACATCTGATTAAACATTCGAATATGCGTGAAAGCATGTGAATGCATATATGACGATATGCACCCAAGGGTATTTTCTTTCAAAACATAAATAAATACCAAAAGACCTCGACTACTCAACATCTCATTCCATCACCATCATGACTCAATCGCACATTTAAAAACAAATATGCAGGGCTAAGTACCAATAATGCACTCAGTGGCTCATGCCAAAATAATTTATCAAGTTTGAATTACTACGCCCCATCACGGTAACACATGAGGTTTTAATTTGAAATTACTCGTGTTTACTAAATATTTTCTGTCATTTTCCATAAATATCGGTTGTGACATTTTCCACGTATGTATGATCCACATCCACCACAACAATCATTCACAACAATTCCTGCTATTTGGAGAGGAGGCCTCACTCTCACGATCGTCATAATAGGCCGAGTACCCTTTCGGCTACGATCACAAATAATCGGTGCACAAAATCCGGGCTATCTCGGCCGGGATCGAACTCTCCATCATTCTTGGGGTCTTCCAAGAATACGAATTCAACATGTCGTAAAGTGGGAGCTACCCAGCGTTATGCATCAATAATCATGGATGGATACATACACAAATCATAAACATTTTGGGCGGTAATTAAATAAATCGGTTCATAAATATTTGCTTGCAATAAAGCATCATAAATAAATCATTTGGTAAATTCTACCGGTTTGAATATAGTAAAGCCCACCTTTACTTGAACTTGAATTTCACGTGCGTGCTCTTACCGCCGTTGCGAGTGAACTTCACGTTCCACCTTTACGCAAAAATGTGCGTTTAGAATGCGTTGGCACGTTTTTCGAGATTTTCAAAGTTCATTCAACTTTGATAAATAAATTAATAATTGAAGTTTCGATGATTCTTTATACGTCTTAATCGTTGAAGCGACGCGTATATCAATAAAATAATTCTCGAAAATTGATTATGTCCAAAATAATTTTGAGACATATAATATATATTTCTCTTGATTAAAAGGAATTAAAATTCCTTATCTTCAACATATAGCTCACGGCTATATTACCAAAATTTCAAACTTGTTCCAAAATTCTCCTAAATTCATATAGTGTATTATTTTACACTATGATCATTACTATGTATTAATATCACTATAGAAAAATTTGGAACACACCTATATACATAGTATAGGTCACAGTTTTTGCAAGAATAATACCAAAATTTTTCCAAAAATTATAATATTTATACACAAGCCTCTAATATCAATATATATCATAATTAACCTATAGTTTGATAAGATCAAACTATACACCAAAAACCATACTTCTAGGTCACGGCTACTTTGAATAAAAATAGCTACCAAAGTCCAAAATTCTAATAAATTCCCACATCACTAAAATAATACCTAGATCGACAATATGCTATTATATCAAGCATATAAAATTATACACCATAGATCAAAGCTTAAGCATTTTCGTGATTTTCAACATTTAAACAAATGATTTCCAAAATTCTCAAATTAATACCATGCACTCCTACAATACTATGGATCAATAATCGACCTTAAAACATCTTGTAAAATCGAGCATCACCAAAATAATTTAAATAAATTGCTAAGCTTAGTAAATAAATAATCGTGCACATATTAACATATGTAACATAATTTCTAAACTTATAACATGCTAGCATGATTTATTACATAAATAATACATGCTAAAAATAATAATTTAAACCGTAGGATTATTGAAAAGATAGGTTTATCGAAGCTTGTTCGATATCTAACCTCGTTATCGGTCGATCGGTTGTAGGATGAATTGAACTCAAGTAAATGGAAAGAAAAGATGAAGAAATGGGTTTGGTTTTCTTAAGAAAGGTTCTGTGAGAATGAGAAAAGAGGAAAGAAATGAAGTTGAAAATGTGTTACGTGGTTGTAGACTAAAAATATATATATACTTAGCAAAATCAAGTAAATGAAACAACACAATCAATGCTCCTCTCGGCTCTCTCTCACGAGATCAAAGCAAAATGGAATGAATTTTAGTCAAGGTGTGATGTCATGATAAGAAAATATCCCTTACATCTCATTAATACATGTAAGCTTTAATAAAGTAATTTTGGTTGAAACTAACAAAATTTTGTTTCATGCTCCAAGTTGGCGTCGAATTCTTGATACAAATGGGAGAAACAAATTTTCAGATTTTTGCATGTTATAACTCTCAAGTGTATTTTAATACACTCTTCCCAAATATAACAATCAAGTATTTAAAATTCAGAATCAATTTTGTGTATAATTGTCGATATATGCGGCTATTTCACGGATCAAAAGCTAGTGTATTTTCATCTACACAAATTAATAGGTAAGTGTGTATTAATACTACACTTAAGAAATATCACAAATTGGATGATCAAAATTAAATAATCCTTTGTTTAAAACAATAGGTTATACCGACACTTTTAATAATTTAATGCCCAAAATTGATTTCCATGCTATAAGTAGATATATAGCATAATATATATCTAAATGATAATTTATATCATAGGAAAATTTATTGGAATTAATCCATATGTAGAAAACCACAATTCTCGATTTAGGGTTTTCGAGAATCATAAATAATCAACATTATAATCCCAAAATTCTCTAGCATTAATTCAATGCTAAATAATATTCAATTATATAAAATAATCATAGAAATTTTAATACTATAATTCCTTGATCATTAGACTTGATTCTCAAGTCATCTCTAACGTTAACGTTTGAAGCGTCTCAACGTTTAAATATCGACTCATCTCCAAATGGTCGTAATAAAGTCGTAATCACTTTATTAAAATATTCCAATAATAATGGAATTAAATTCTAAGTTTAAAAACTTAGGAAATATCACGAGCATTTAAATATCGATACATAATCGACGTAGAATTACTACTATTGAAATCGTTACATATTCGTATTTCTCAATTCACATTGTTGTGAATAAAACATAGGAATTTATTATTCCAACAATAATCGATATCATTATTCGATATATAAATAATCAAATTATTATGATAAAATTCTAATTCTGAAATTAATATAAGTAATTAGGCGTTTAAATAATCGGGGTATTACAGGGCGTTAACTATGAAGAATGAAGGATGTTGATATCGTCATCACAACTTTAACGTGGCGACCGCAATCACAACTTCAACATGCGTGACCGTTGACTTGGACTTGAGAATGCTAGCGTCAACTGAATACGTGGATGTAATAGTGGTACTACGTCGGTGGCAGACCATAGCGTGCACAACCGTCGTCGACTTTGCCTCGAAATTTTGGCATGATCGCGAAAATTTTCTACAACTGCGATAAATTTTTTAGATCGTACTCTTTCGTTGGGACTCCGTTTCACGCATGGTTTACGCTGCGTGCCCTTACACTCGAACTTCATACATTATGAAGGAAAGAATTCCTTTTCCGTCTCGAATGCACTAGAGTGCGGGTAAAGTTTAGCTCGAGTTTTAATTAGAGCGAAAAACTTATGGTATCTCTGTACCTTAGAATGTCATTAGGAGGTTTGTTTCTAAGTAGACTAAGAATGTCATGATCATGTACTACCCGTTAGTATTTATCCGCCTTATGGATGGAATAGTTCGTTCTAGCGGCTTAACCGATATACTAAGTTACCTTATCATTTTATAGGATATTATTAGTGGTGATATTAGTTTTGATCGTGACGGATGGAGGAAATGCGCTATATCGCGAGGAAGGATAGGATCAAACCCTACTCCAGGAAGCAGTCTTGCATATCGAGAAAAGCTGGATGTGTTGTGGAGAGGATCTTGGGGAATTCCTAATGTACTATCTCCGACTACGGAGAAATGCCGAGTGTGCGGTGTGGCCGACATGGCGGTATTAAGCATATTCGACCATCCTCCCATGTATTGGGAAGACTACGCCCGTGAGGTGTCAGGAGACTATATCTACCGTGCGCCGGAGGTTATGATTAGTAAGCGATTTACAGTTAAATCGACCACTTGACATATGTGTACAACATTTATGGCGCAGCACCGAGAGGACCTTATCTCCCTCCACGGGAGTACACATGGCGTGATGAGTCACCTGAGTGGCTGTACACCGAGGTTCCACGGTTAGTCGACCCAGTGGTGCCTTGATATCGGATTGACGAGGGCAGACTCGTCCATGCGGATGGAGAAGCCAGACCTAGAGCTTTGGGAGCTCCTGTTTTCCCTCCACTGATGTTTGGACACCCTGTGCGTTCACCACTCCCGCCTCTACCACCGATGGCAGCACCCCTACCGCCAGCTGAGAGTTTCCGTCAGACAGCACGGATAAGTGTGACAGGTACCCTCGAAGGTTATAACCCGATCCATGACAGCTACAGTCCGATTCGTGTTGATTATGGTCCGCTGCGGGACATTCATATGGTATAGAATAATGGCGCGGGACCCTCTAGAGCACACGGCCAAGGCGATGACTCAGATGAAGAAGAAGATCCCGAAGAGGATGACGAGGAGGAAGACTCTAGATAGGGCTGTGGAAGTGAAGACCGGAAGGACTATGATGTTATTTTATTTATGTTTTGGTTATGTTTATTTTTGAAAAACAATGATGACAAGGGAAACATGATTTTTGTAAGGCTATAAAAGCCAATATGAATTGACTCCTTTTGTAATGTTTTGAAAGCCAGTATGTAAGTAATTCCTGTTATAATGACTTTTGATCGCAAGTACTTTACCTATGGTACTTTTGCAATTATGTATATGACCCTGAGAGGGCTTTTGCAACAAAATCGTGTATGACAAGGATAGAATGTTTTATTTGAGTTATTTTCCAATGAGGCTATGATGATATTGTATATATTCAAGTTATAAAAAAATAATGTATGATACTAATGATATATGTTATATAACGAGAATGCCTCCTAGATAAGATCACGAGCGAGGAGTAAGGGCGGAGGCGGACCTGGAGAAGAGGTAGAACTCTGAGCAAGAAGAGGAGGATATACCTCAACCACCACCACCTCGACACGATCGCGAGGTTAGAGGAATTGTTCCTAAGACAAAACCTCCTACCTTCAATGGGAAGGGTAGTCGAGAAGAAGGTGAGCAGGTGGATGAGAACCATTGAAAGGATTTTCACCTTTTAAGATGCACAACATAGGAGCATTGTCATGTGTAACCTTCGATTGAATGGACTGCTTGATTTACGGTGGGAGGCGGAAAAGAAAACCTTCTGACGAGAGCAAATGGAAGAGTTAACATGGGAAGACTTTAAGAGAAATGTATGATAAATACGTTCGAAAAGTTCTGAAGAAGAAGGAACACGAATTTTTCTTGTTAAAGCAAGAAAAGATGTCGGTAACCGATTATGATCGCACATTTTGCGAGATGTCAAGATATGCTTTGGATCAAGTGGACACGGACCTAAAAATGGCAGAAAAATTCAGGTCGGGTTTAAGGCCAGAAATAAGAATGTCTCTCATGGTCTCGGAGACATGACCTATCTGAGAGGCTCTTACGAGCTCTAGACATTGAGGCGACAATGCCGGATGATAAGCCGCATCGGCTCGGATCTGACTTGATGGACAAAGGTAAGAGGAAATGGGATACAAGTTTTAGTAACGATAATAAGGAAGTTTTGAGAGCGTGAATAATGAGCGGCGGTGTGAGGAGCACAGACAAATCGAGGACAAGGATGGAGGAAATCAGCTTTTGTTCCTCCAACAAGAGGTCCACAAGAGCAAAGAAGGGCTCTTGGTGCCCAAAGTGCAGCGCACGAGGAATGTGCATGACGGCGCGGAGGCTGTTTTAGGTGTGGGATGAAAGGACACTATGCAAACTTTGCCGGGATACATTCGGAAGCGATCGTGGGTCGAACCAACCCGACAATGTCCAACCAGCGAGGGCTATCAATTTCAGCCCCAACCTCAACAACAAGTACAGCCACAAAATGGCAACCACCCGCAACAAGCTGCGGCAACAACCATGGCGACAACATGCAGCGACAAATGCAGCAATGAAGACAAGGCAACCACCTCGACAACGAAGGCCACAACCCCGAGGCAACGCCCGGCAACAACGGCCCGGACAAAAACAACGGCTTGGCAAGGGCAAGCTAACGTCGACCTCGGCCGGCCCGAGCGAGGGCATATGCTCTGCCGTGACGAGCGAACAGGACCGAGGAAACACGGCGGTATGGAATTCTTCTCAGCGTACTGTTATAGTATTGTTCGATCTGGTGCTTCGCACTCCTTCATAGCAAAATCATGCGTAGATCGATGGGACTTAGTCTTTAAAAGCAAATCGGGATATGAGAATCTCTTCACCTATAGGAGGGATTATGGTACACATTTACGCTCGAACCTAGAGTTGAACTTAGGATCACTTAGGGTTACGGCAAATAATTTGAACATAATACACATGGGTGGCGTAGATATAATCCTAGGAATGGGTGGTTAGCGCAAACCACTCCACGATTCTTTGCAAGAAAGGAAAATATCATTCCATTTTCACGGACGAAAAGCAACGCACTTCCATGGAATTAGCATGGGAAGGAGAGTCCGATTGTGTCCGCATTGAAGGCAAGAAAGATGATGAACAAGAAGGGATACTATGCTTTTCTCGTTTACCTGAACGGAGAAGAAAAGCCGGAAACAAAGGTAGAAGACATGGAAATTGTTAGGAAATTTCCAGATGTATTTCCTAAGGATCTACCAGGATTACATCCTGACAGACAGTTAGAATTTACCATCGACTTGGAACCAGGATCGGCTCCAGTGTCGAAGGCACCCTACAGAATGGCCCCAAAGGAATTGGAAGAACTGAAAATCCAAATCCAAGAACTGTTAGACCTAGGGTTCATTAGACCTAGTGTTTCGCCTTGGGGAGCGCCTGTGTTGTTTGTCAAGAAAAAGGATGGATCTTTAAGGATGTGTATAGACAATCGAGAGCTGAACAAGATGACGCTCAAGAACAAATACCCGTTGCCAAGAATCGACGACCTGTTTGATCAATTGAGAGGAGCGGGCATATTCTCAATGATTGACCTCAAGTCGGGATATCATCAACTCAAAGTGCGGCACGAAGATATAGCTAAAGCGCATTCGAACAAGATATGGCCATTATGAATTTGTAGTTATGCCGTTCGGATTAACAAATGTACCAGCTGTATTTATGGACCTCATGAACCGAGTTTTTCATCCGTACTTAGACAAGTTTTTCTTGGTTTTCATAGATGATATTCTCATCTATTCGAAGAACGAGGAAGACCATAAAGAACATCTAAGAACAGTGTTGCAAACTTTGAGGGTTGAAAGACTATTTGCTAAGTTCAGCAAATGCGGATTTTGGTTAAATGAAGTAATGTTCCTCGGACATATTGTGTCTGCTGATGGAATCAAAGTAGATCCGGCCAAAGTAGAAGCGATACAAGAATGGAAATCGCCACGAACTCGAATGAGATCTGAGTTTTCTAGGATTGGCTGGTTATTCTGAGAGATTCATTGAGGATTCTCCAAAATAGCAAGACCGATGACCCACTACTCGAAAGGGAGTTAAGTACACTTGAATTGCGAGAATGTGAGGCGAGTTTTCAAAAACTCAAAGAGAAGTTAACAAGTGCATGCGTACTAGCGGTGCGAAGCGAACAAAGAATATGTGGTTTATCTGACGCTTGAAGAACGGACTAGGTTGCGTTTTGATGCAAGAGGAAAAGTAATAGCATCGCATCCCGACAACTTAGACCACATGAGCTGAACTACCCAACTCATGACTTAGAATTAGCGGCGGTGGTTCATGCCGAAAATATGGAACACCATCTCTGGGAGAGATGTGAAATCTACAGATCATAAGAGTTGAAATACTTCTTTGAGCGAGAGATCTAAACATGAGGCGAGAGAAGATGGCTCGAACTAGTAAAAGATTACGACGTGGTATTAACTATCACCCGGTAAAGCAAATGTAGTAGGCGGCGCTTGAGTCGTAAAAATCAAACTAAATTAGGATGTCTCCTTACACAAGAAGATAAACTCGTCGAGGAGTTTAGAATATTGAGGATTGAATTGGTTGAACAACCGAGAGGCGATCCTGACTGTATCGCTACACTCACGTGGCCTTTGATTTAAGAAAAAGGATCATTGAGAGACAAAGATGGAGGAAAAGTTGGAAAAGGTAAGAGGAAGGGTGAGCTGGCGAATTGAAGGAATTCCATGAAGCATCGAGATAATGCTTTAATGTTTGAAGGAAGAATATGTGTTCGAGAGATCTTGAAATCGAGCGAAATAGTGAGTGAGGCTCACGATACACCTTACACCGCCCACCGGTAGTACTAAAATGTACCAAGACCTAAAGGAAAAGTTACGGTGGGAAGGCGTGAAATGAGACACGACTTCTTTCGTGAAACAGCCCTTGTTTGCCGACAAGTAAAAGCTTTACATCAGCGTCCCTACGGTGAAGTTCACAACCGTTGAGTATACCCGAGTGGAAGTGGGATGAGATAACGATGGATTTCGTTACAGATTTACCCAAATCAAGAAGAGGGAACACTGCCATATGGGTAGTGGTGGATAGACTCACAAAATGCGCTCATTTACGCGATTCGAATACTTATGGATCGATAAGCTAGCTCGGTTGTATGTAAAGGAGATTATCGACTACATGGAGTACAAAATCTATTATCTCGGATAGAGACTCCAAATTCACATCGAGATTTTGGTGAGCCTACAAAGAGAATTGGGAGCAGTTGAACTTGATCTGACATTTCATCCACGGTGATGGGCGGTCGAGAAAGGATAATCCAGACTGGAAGATATCTTTGAGAACCGTAGTACTAGATCGAGGTGCAAAATTGGAAGACATTTTACCTCTCGTGAGTTTACCTACAATAATAGTCATCAGCGACGATTGATATGGCCCCATCTGAAGCCTTGTATGGCGAAATGTAGATCACCGCTTTCTTTGGGATGAAGTGGGTGAGAGGAAAGTAGTAGGGCGAGCGATAAATGAAATGATTGAAATCGTTCGACAAAATAGGCGAAAGAATAAGAGAAGCACAAGATAGACAAAAGTCTTACGCCGATACACGTAGATCTGAACTGCAATTTAAAAGTGGAGACAAGGTATTTCTTAAGGTCTGTCCATCAAAGGGATTATAAGATTTGGTGTAAAGGAAAACTAAGATCCGTTTCATAGGACCATATGAGATCTAGAAAGAATAGGCCCGATAGCTTTATAGGTTGGCTCTTCCGCGAACTTGGGAAATGTGCATAATGTTTTCACGTATCTCAATTAAGAAAATATGTACACGACCCAAAACACGTGATCCATCAAGACGACGTAATTCTCAACTCAGATATGAGCTATGAATAGGAACCTACAGTAATAATAGACCATAAAGTTCAACAATTGAGAAACAAATCAATTTCACTGGTCAAGGTTCTGTGGAAACATCACGAACAAGAAGAAGCCACGTGGGAACTAGAAGATGCAATGAAAGAACGATACCCCCGATTGTTTTACTAAGGTATGCAAATTTTGAGAAGAAATTTCTTTTAAGGGGGGTAGGATGTAATAACCCGCAGTTTAAAAAGCCTAATTACGGTTTTTAAAACCCGTAAAATAGGATTTCGCTGTGAAATCAAATCAGTCTGAGATCGAATATGAATTCGATCTATCTTACAAAGGCATGAATTCCTGTTATAAATTCACTGAAAATCATGAATTTAAGAATCGAAGACTATAACGTTTATCGAAAGTATTTTTTTTACGTCGGCTGCCTATCGACAGTTGAAATTTCATAAAATTTTCTAAGCAATCAAGCTTAGAATTTTATTCCTTTATTAATGAGTTATATTAGTAAAGTGATTACGAAATTATTACGACTATTTCGAGATGAGTCGATACGTAACGTTTTGAGACGTTTTCAAACGTTAACGTTTAGAGATAAAATAAAAGATGGTTTTAATGATCAAGAAATTATAGGAAATTATTTCCTATGATTTTTTTTATGTAATTACAGTATTATTAAGCATTTAAACAATGCTTGAACATTAGAATTAATAAAAATCAAAACCTAGTTTTGAAAACCTAAATTTTGAAAACTGGGTTTTCTTCATAAAATAACGTCTTTTAATTATCGTATGATATTAATTATCATCTAATTCATATACTATGATGTATATATCTATGTTTGGCATGAAAAATAAAATTTAACCTATGTTAGGACATAAGTGCCGAGAACTATATACATATGTGTAAATATTTTTAATTGTTTTATTTCTCCACTTTTACATGTATAACTTTTAATTGCTGCAAATTTTATATCAATTAACTTCCCCACTTATAATATATTTAGCTAGTTTCAAGAAGATTCATGTGTAAGACACAAATGATTAACCTCCACTATGGGAATAAAATAGTATTAAGACTTGAAGGGTCTCCCTTGTGAGAGAGAGAGAGAAGGCCGAGACATGTGAGTATAGGGGGGGGGGGGTTAATCAGATTTTTTTCAACACTCAAACACTTACACACTCCACCCTCTCATTCTCTCTCAACCTCTCCATTTTCTCTCCCAAAACTCTTCTTCCTCTCCCTCTTTTTTCTGCAATACCGTGAGCTTCCTCTCCCATAGCCAAGCTGATTTTTCTTCTCTTCTTCCATACCAAGTGTAAAACCTTGAACATTGTTCCATTTAATCCATACACCAAGGTAGATGTCGACTAGAGTTGGAATGTTCTTGTTTTTTTCAAATCTTTCGAAAATATTACAAGAACATTGCATGTGTTCTTGATGCATTGTTTTGAAAGACTTTGTGTATGCATGTTCGTTGATGATAAAAATATATATAGATGCTTATGTTCTTGTTTTAAAGGCCTTGCATGTATGAATAGATTTCAAAAATTTTGAATCTATAAGTATGTGAAGTGTTAAGAATATGTAACATGATGTTTGAAACTTAAATTATGTTTTAAAATTTATTTGAACATAGTTGAAAATGTTGTGTAATGGATGAGACTTGAGGGAATGATTTGGAGCATGGGTTATAAATTTATAATGTTATATATGTTCTTTGAAAATTTCTTGGAATTTTTGGAATAATTATGTACATTTGTTTTCAAAAGAACCGAAGCATATCTATATCTCAATGTGGTAAATGATTTTTGTTTTGGACATGCAATAGTATATTCTTGAATTATAATGTATTAAAAGTACATGGAAATTTATTTGACATTTTTGGAAGAACCTATGCTATTTTTTTCCAAATGGCCGAGACATATACGAAATTATAAGTGGGTGTAATAATTTTATTTCTCACATGCAATGACATATTTTCGATTTATGATGTAACAAGAATACTTAGCAATTTAATTGAAATTTTTAGAAGGTCTATACGATTTTTTTTTTCAAAATAACCGTGAGTGTTATATAATTATATGTTAATGAATAATTTTTATTTAAGACATGCAAATGCATATAATCAATCTATGATATTATGTGAATCCATAGCCACTTATTTGAAATATTTAAAAAAAATCCTACCTTCTTCCTTTGAAAATACCGTGAGCTATGTATATATATGTTAGTGTATAATTTCAATCTATGACATGCAATTGCATATTATTGATCTAGAATGTAAGTTATGCACTACATGTTTTAATTAGAATTTTTGGAAAAATCCTATCTACTTTCTTAAAAGGACCGAGGCATGTTTATATACATATGTTGGTGTGTGATTTTTATTTGATACATGCAATGTTATATTATCAACCTAGGATATGATTTGTGCATATTATGATTTTGTTAGAATTTTTAAGAATCAATTACAAATTTTATTCAAATAAACCGAAAGCTTTGAGCTCAACTTGGTGATGAATAAAACTTAATCTTGATGTATATTATGATGTAGTGTTGCTACACTATAGTTTATAAGGATGTTATAATTGTTGGGAAATTTTATAAAAATGTTTGATAAGTATTGTGAGAAAGCCGAGAGCTATGATACCATTTATATGGTATAGAAATGTTATATCATGGATTATATATCATAAATATGATATATACTAATGTTTGGACCTTGTAGTAATTTATTGCAATTTTAGAAAATTGTTGGACATTTTTTTCGAAAAGCCGTGACCTTATAACGTTTATATTATGATATTCGAATGTTGATTGGTTGATATTATAACATATTAATGACCATAGTGTATAATAATACACTATGTAAAATTAGAAAAAAATTTGGAAACCATTTGGTAATTTCTAATAATTCTTGAGAATATTTTTAGGATTTTAAATCCTTTTAATTAATTTTAATAATAAATTATATGTCTAAATATTATTTTAGACATATTTGGATTTTATAAGAAATTTTCGAAAATATTTAAGTTATGAAAGATTAAAATAGCCGTGGGCTATTTCTAATTTTTGAATGAGGATTTTAAATCCTTAAATTCATTATTTATAATGAATTATATGTTTAAAAAAATTATTTTAAACATATTAATGAGTTTATAAAAAGAAAATCAATTGGAAATTGATTTTTGTGAAAATTAGATATTAAAGTATGACTTAGTAATCAAATTACTAAGAAAAGTCAAAATTGTTGACTTTTGAAATCAACGAGCGAAATCGTTCGTAAGGCGTGTCGGTTACTAATAAAATCACGTCAATCGAAAAGATTTCATGTTTGAAGTCGTTAGATCGAAAAAGCGTGAGAAAGCGTTGAACCATTTACCAAAGGGTAAAATGGTAATTTTGAACATATCTCGTCTCTATCGAAGGACGAGAAATGTTAAACTTAGTATATGCCAAAATAACGTATTGAATTCGTTAAGGAATTCAATTTACGTCAATATAGATTATCGAAGCTTATTATAGACTTTGTAAGTCTCGAAATACGTGAGCGACGTACTAAAACATCATTTTTATATAAAGGTATGGATGACGCCTTAGCAATTTGGGCGTTGACAAGTAGCGAGTGTTAAAGGCGAACAATAGTTTCAGGTGGGCTTTATTTCTAAAACAATGTGGCTTGACTACTTATTTCAACAAACTTTATTTATAGCGTTTATTTATTTGTTGATTAAAATGTTTACAAGATTACACCGCGAAAACTATTTATTTTTGTGTATTGTATCCTATCCATGAGATTGATATGAATGATATAAATGTTGTTGGGTAGCTCCCAACTTATGAATGAAAATCGATATCGGATCCTACGTGGGAAGGCTTATACAGCTAGGATTAACGTGTACACTAAGGTGATTGTGTCTTTGTAAGGACAATTCACGGCCGGTCACGGCGTCGTGAGGAGGCCTCCTTCACGGCGTTCGACTATGATGTGACGATGAAATGATGACATGGGATATGGATCATACACACCAAGAAAAATGCTTGGCGAACAACTTTTATAAAGCTGTTGAAAATGTTTTAGTAAGCCTGAGGCATTTTCAACTAAAACCACTGACTTACCATGATGTTGGCGATGTAATTCAATTATGATAAAAAATTCGGCATGAGTCCCACGAGTGCAATTATGTACTCGACCACGCATGTTTGTTTTTAAATGTGCGGGTTGAGCTCGGACGTTGATGATGGAGGAGTGTTGAGGAAGTCGGTGTCCTTGATGTTTTGTTAAAATTGTTAACCTTGAATACATATCGTCATATATGTATTCACACACTTTCATTGCAACTCGAACTATTTTATGTTATGTACATTGATGAGATAATATGAACTATGAAGCCCTTGGATCGTAATATCCTTTGGGATCAGTTGGTCTAAACCTTTTGGTCCGAGATGTTATAAATGTATGTTTGGTTCCAAGTATTATATCTATAATACCCCGCAGATTTAAATGCCTAATTACGGTATTTAAAACCCGTAAACTAGAGTTTAGCCGAGTTATTCAATTAATAAGATATTGAATAATGATTTCGATTGTTTACGAAGGAATGAATTCATATTTTATATTCACTGAGAATTGTGAATTAAGGAATAAGAGTATATGAAGTGTATAGGCCGTATTTTCTTTAACGTTGATTTCGTATCGATAGTTAAAACGTCATAAATTTTTCTAAGCAATCAAGCTTAGAATTAAATTTCATTATTAATGGAATAATTTAATAAAGTGATTACGACTTCATTACGACCATTTCGAGATGAGTCGATAATTAACGTTTTGAAACGTTTCAAACGTTAACGTTTAGAGGCGAAACGAAAAGTGAATTTATTGATCAAGGAATTATAGAAATTAATTTCCTATGATTATTATATGTAATTATAGTATTATTTAGCATTAAATCAATGCTAGATCATCAAGATTTGATAGTGACCAATTTTTGAACGTTCGAAAACCTAATTTTCGAACTCGATTTTATCGCATAAAATGATGCCATTAATTTATCCTATGATATTATTTATCATCTAAACTATATGTTATAACATATATCAATGTTTGGCATGGAAAATAAAAATTAGACCCATTGGCATAGTGTAAAAGCGAAAACTATACACTATGTATACAAGTTTATCTTGTTGATTTTCCTATTGCATGTATCTACTATATGACAATGTGATTAATTATAACCTAACTAATCAATTAAAATCAGATATATATGTATATATATATATATATATAATTTTCGTGCATGTGTGTGGTGTGTAGGTAGAAGTGTGTGTGGTGTCAACTATGCATGTATTAAGGGTGACAATTGTCACCCATAAGCACCCCACACACATCCCATACCTCTCCCCCAAAATCAGATTTCAGTCATCTTCTCCCCCATTTCTCGTCTCTCTCTCCTTGCTCCAAGAACAGCTCCAAGAACAGCTCCAAGGATAGCTCAAACCACCTCTCCCGACGGGATGCTCATCGCCAAATTCACGGCCAAATCAAGGTGGCCGATGGCCACCAAATTCAATCCACTCCACTTGGATGTTATAGCTTCATACATCCTGTCCAAGGTGAAGAATCTAAACCTTGGACTCAATAGTGTTGGAGCTACATACATGCATGTGCACATATATGCTTGAATGTGCTAGATTTATAAGTATAGGTGATTGCATGTTGTTGATCTGGACGAACAGTGATTTTATAAAATTAATAGACTAAGTTAAAGTGGTCCGATGATTGTGCATTTTTTGATATGTTGAAATTATATGTGTCTAGTATGCCTCTGTAAAATTTCAAGTCCATCCAACTTGATTTTCTATTTTAATGGTATTTTTCAAATGCATTGCGCAAAACTGTGAAATTGCCTTGTTCATCACCCACGGTCCGTGGCTTTCTTTTTAAGTTTTGCTAGTGATAAAACTTTAAAAAAATGGGCATAAACATAATTTAGCATGTCTAGAAGACGCATGTAAATTTTCAGAATTTTCTAAAAATTTTACCATTTATTCCAGATTTTACAAGCTAACTGCACAAAACTGTCACTGTAGCGATAGCTTGTGGTAAAATATTTTATCTCCCAATCTATTGTGAATCATTGAGTGAGGCTTTTCTGGATTAAACTAGACTTAAGTGGATTTTCAATATGATTGGTTGCATTCCCATATTCCTTATAATGAACTCACGGTGAATTTTTAAAGTTGACGCATTCATGGCCTTTTGGACAAACTGTCTTAGTAAAATTCTATGTTAATCAACTGTTCGTGTACGACTTTTACGTGAGATGTTCAAGCCGTTTGTAGTTCGATTTTGACTTTGGTTTCTTCATAAGAAATGTTCCTTACCATGTCTAGTTGTGATCTGGAAAGTTTGGTCTCAAACCACGTTTTATAGGTATACCTTTCACTGACCCAAAGTCACCTACTTGAATGTTGTCCTTTCCAACTAATCAACTTTGGGCTTATGTATTTCTCGATGCATCAGATATTTTCCAGTATGGTCTTCATGAAACATGTAGTTCTTGTTACAAGGTTTGAATTTGGTAGCCTGCAGTCATTTTGGCATTGTGAGTCAAAGTTCTGAGCCTCATAAAACCCTCGTCGTTAAGCTAAAACTGGAAATTCTGAAAAATTTTCTAAGTATAGAAGTCAGTTTGAGTTGCCCACTTTGAGACCCTATATCTCCAAAACCACGACTCTTTTGGATTTAATTCCTTCTTAGAACTTGTAGTACATGTTTAGAGGTTTCAGAATGTATCTTTGTGCGACCATACGTATTACGAATAGAGAGTTATGAATCGTCAAAGTACGTCCACTTGGGTAGTTTAAAACTTTTTCTGAAATTAAACACTTGAAATTTGACTAAGTGTTGAAACCCCTATATAAAATATGTCTTATGTGACTATCATGCTAGTAACTGATGCATTCATTATGTTATGTCGCATAAGTGCGTTAGAACATTAATAGATGCACGAATTATGATAAAACGACACAATACGATATTTTTACGGGAGCGTGCCTTAACGTGAAATGTTTGACTAGGTCTTTCCTACATGCTCAATTGAGTGTATATCATATCTTGATATACACTAAAGTAGAAATATGGGTTCTAAGACCCGATGGATATTTCGACTCCAAAACATAAGGCCGAGAATAGATAGGCTAAGCTGGGGCTTGTATTCAATCGATTTAGACAATCGACGGTCCGGTGGGCTTTACTCTACTCAAAAATGAAATGCTTTTGAAATATTTATTTACGATGCTTATTTCATTTGTTGATAAAATGTTTACAAGATTACACCGCCAAAATGTTTACGTTTGTGTATGTATCCTATCAGGAATGAATGATATGAATGTGTTGGGTCGCTCCCAACTTATGAATGAAATCGATATCGGATCTATGCGAAAGGACAATACACAGCTAGGATTAACGTGTACACTAAGGTATTGTGTCTTTGTAAGGACAATTCACGGTCGATCACGGCGTCGTGGGAGGCCTCGCTTCACGACGTTCGACTATGATGATATGATGAAAGGATGTTAAGGGATATGGATCATACACGAGAAAAATGCACGGCGGCGATGATTTTGAAAAATGATGAAAATATTTTAGTAAGCACAAGGCATTTTCAACTAAAACCGCTTGTCTTACCATGATGTGGCGATGAAATCTACAAATGATAAAATGTTTTGGCATGAGTCCACTTGAGTGCATTGTTGTACTCGGCCGTGCATGTTGTTTTTAAATGTGCAAGTTGAGCGGATGATGGATGGGCGGTGTTGAGCAATATGATTATTGTCGTTGAAAAGTTTATACCTTGATAGTACATCGTCATATGTACTTATCACATGTCTTCCATTGCAAGAACCTAAATTTATGTACTAAAGTCCAAGAATATACTTGACATATGTTTCTGAGTTTATTGTTAAAAGAATCTCCATGTATAATTATCCCTGTTTAGAGTTACAATCCCTTTTAAATCGTACTTAGGATTTAGGGGTTGTGACAATATCTCACATGTGATAAGCCTTGTTGTAATAGTCTTCTGCATCCATAAATACTATTCCTAGTATTAGTCCGCTCCATTCCGGGTTATCCGGAGAGGGGTCGTGACACATTGTTTTAGTATCTTGTGAATTTACTAGATTTTTAAGAAGATATTTGGACATGTGCTTGAAAATTTTCGAGAACTATGATGCTTGGATTATAGGTGATTTTGTTGTAGATATTGAATATTATGATATATTGATGGTATATGATAATGTATAAGCCTTGTGGAATTTAATTAGAATTTTAGGAAAATGTTTGGTAATTTTTGGAGAAAAATTCGAGAGCTATAAACTATAGGAAATTGATGTCCAATTTTCCTATAGCTAATGTTAATTCATATTAGTGATCCTATGATAATTTAGTACACTATATGAATTTAGAAGAATTTTGGAAGAATTTGAGAATTTAAAGTATGATGGCGAGAGCTAGATTGAGATATTAAGGGTTTTAAATCATTTTATCAAGAAAAATAATTCATTATATGTCAGAAATTATTTTAGACATATTAAGAATTTATGGATTTTATAAACATAGTATACTATGTTTACGGTAACGTTATATTAAATAACGTTAGAAATGAAGAATAATGTAAAATGAATAAGTTAATTAAGGTTAAAGTAAAATATTAATAAAGTTTATCGATTTGCCTGAAAGTCGATTTATATGGAAATTAGTTGCTAAATATGTGAATTATTGAAAAGTTTATTAAGAAAAGTCAAAATTGTTGACTTTTGATTTAACGTATGAAATACGTTCGATAAATACGCTAATGCGTGTAAAACGTATAAATTTTATAAGAAAGTCTCTTTGGTGAGAAAAGATTTCATACTTGAGATCTTTATATCGAAAAACGTTATAATACATTGAACGTTTAACCTAAATGGTTAAAATGAAATAGTTGATCATATCTCGTCTCTATCGAAGTACGAGAAATGTTTAGTTAAGATACGCGATTGGACGATGTATTGAATTCGTTAAGAAATTCGAATTATTATAGTATAAGTTATCAAAGTTTATTTTAAACTTTGAAAATCTCAAAAACGTGACCGACGTCTTGAAATCGTTTTTACGTAAAGGTTAGGGCAGCAGGACGTGATCGTTGGCGTGAAACGAAATCGAATTAAGAAAGTCTCCAATCCGGTGGGCTTTTCTCTCTCCTCGAGTATAAAATGTTTATCAAATGTTTATTTACAATGCTCTCTGTTGAGAAATGATTACCTGCCCAAAGTGTTTATGATTTTATGTATGATCCTATCAATAGTGTTGGTTCGCCACCAACATATTATGATATTATGATGAATGTTATGATAATGAGGAGAATGTTTATGAGGTGAATTGTTTATGAGGAGGATGGTATGATGTATTATGAGGAGGATGATGTGATGATATGAATGTTGTTGGTTCGCTACCAACGTATGATGGTGTTGTAATGAGATTGATTGTTGTTGGCTCATCACCAACATATTATGATATTGTGATGTTATGATGATATTAAATGTTTGTTGGTTCGCTACCAACGTGTGATGAAATTATGATAATGTTATAAGGGAAATGATACGGATCATACAGACAGAAAATATGTCTGGCCAGACAACTTTTTGAAAATGAGAAAATGTTTTAGTAAGCACGAGTCTTTACTCTAAAACCTCGTGTGTTACTAATGGGGCAGAGTAATTTAATGAAAATATTTTTGGCATGAGTCCACTGAGTGCATTCTTGTACTCAGCCCTGCATATTTTATTTTTAAATGTGCAGATTGAGCTGGTGATGCGATGGAGCAGTGTTGAGCAATAGGAACGTTGTCACTGAATAGTATACCTTGATTGTACATCGTCATACGTACAAATCACATGTTTTCCGCTGCAAGAACTTAAGTTATGTGTCATAATTTATTGTTAAATGGTATTCTGTTAATTCATCCATGTTTTGATTAATAGTCCCGGCTAAATCATACTTAGGATTTAGGGGCTGTTACAAATAAGTTGCATGTGATTTCCTAAAATTTTTAAATAATCACTATAAGCTCCTTGGCTATCATATATCATTAATCCATCATTAAATTAACTCCTAGAATTTTCGATCATTAGAGAAAAATCATAACATGCTTGGCCTTTGATTTAATATAATACATATGCTTATCATTACATACTAAGCATATTTAAAACAATAACATATTAGCATAATTTCTTTCATAAGAACACATGCTCCAACATTAAAATCAAGCGGTTGGATAATTAAAATTCTAGTGTATAATTGAAGCTTGTTCAATTCCTAACCTTTTAACGTGTAGATTTAGTGCACAAGGATTTAATAGCGAGGTTTAGCTAAAGGAGATGATGAGCACACCAAGTTTTTCTCAATTTTGCTCTCGGTGGTTTTTGTTTGAGAAGATAAGTGAGTGTTATTTTGGGTGACACTTTTACTTAAGCAAATTGATTAAAACAATTGCACCTCCTCGCTATCTACGTCTCGGTTCTCTCATTCTCAAAGCAATTGCAAAGCTTTATGACTCACAAATATTACATCACTAAAGTAAAATATCTCTTACACAATTTAAAGTTCTTACACAATTTTGAACAATTGAAATGATTCCTTGCTTTTGTGATGTAAGAGCCGTGGCTACCATGATTCTAGAGATAAAAATCTGATTTTCTTTGTCTCATGCATGTATATATATATCTACACTATATCCCAAATGTAAGAGTCCTATAAAACTTCCAACCTTACTTTGACAAAAAAAAAATACACACCTATTACATTGGAGTCGACATATGCGCCATGACTCTATACAATTTGCCTCCTACTTGTTTCATTATTTAATGGTCTTGATAAGTGTGTAATTAATCCTACTTGATACATCACAATTTGGAAGATAATAAAATTGGTTCATGTTAACAAACATAGCATTGTTCACGCACATTTGAAATTTCAAGTGCCCAAAATTTGATTTTCATGCTATATGTAGATATATATCATAATATATGTTTTAGATGATAAATTACAACATAGGAAAAATTATTGATATCATTTCATGTGAAAACCTAATTTTCTAATTAGGGTTTTGAAAATTCTAAACTTGTTCAATAATTAATCCTTAATGTTCTAGCATTGTTTTAATGCTAAATAATACCCTAATTACATATAATAATCATATGAATTTAAATACTACAATTCCTTGATCATTAATCTCATTTTCCTATTCATCTCTAAATGTTAACGTTTGAAACGTCTCAAAACGTTAATTATCGACTCATATCAAAATGGTCGTAATAAAGTCGTAATCACTTTGTTAAATCATTCCATTAATAATGGAATTTAATTCTAAGCTTCGTTGCTTAGAAAATTTTCTGAAATTTTAATTATCGATACTCAATCGACGTTAAAATAATACTGCCGAAACACTTTATAAAGTTCTATTCCTTAATTCACAATTCTTAGTGAATATAAAATAGAATTCATTATCTCATAATTAATCGAAATCATTATTCGATAATTTACTAATTCAATTATTTAGTGAAACCACAATTTACAATTTAAATATCGTAATTAGGCATTTAATTCTTTAGGATATTACATTCTACCCCTTAAAAGAAATTTAGTCCGAAATTTGCATACCTCAGTATGGGGTATCTTAACATCATAATATCTTCAACTTTCCGTGATTTCCTTTTGTCGATGATTCCTTCATTGGACTTTCCTTAAAGACCAAACTTGATTCTTTAATTATTGAATAAATGCGATCAAAATAGTCGTAGATTTTCATCATAACTCATCGAGTTCTGATCACGTCATTATGGCGGATCACGTGTTTTGGGTCATTTTCATATTTCCTACGGTGACACGTGGAAAACATTTCGTACATTCCCAAAATTTGGTGGAAGTACCAATCTATAAGCTCTTGGGCTATCATTACTAGGATCTCCTAAGGTCTATAAAACATGATCTAAACATTCCTTGTATCTGAACTCTACAATTTCCTCGATGGAGAAATCTTAAGAAACTTATTTCGCATTAAAAAATGTAGTTCAGTCTCACGCGTATCGGTAAGACTATTATCATCTTGAGCTTTTCTTAGTCTTTGTCTCCTTTGGCGAGATATCTTAATTGTTTTATTTATGACGTCGGGACCTTATACTTTCCTCATCTACTTTATTACAATAAAGTGGTGGTCGATACTTCTTTCCGCATAATGCTTTATAAAATTATATTGATCATTGCTTGCGACTATGGTCGTCGTGAACTTAACAAGTGGTACAACACGTTCCCACTTGCACCTTGATTTAACATTAATGGTCTATTGTATTCTTAAACATCCATATTGTCCTTTTAGCATCCATCTATCGGTGGTGGACATCTATGTTAAGGTTCAATCTCATGTCTAACTCCTTTTGTGAGTTAGTTCAAAATCTAGGGGTAAACTTAGAGTCTCTATACGAAATGATAGGTTTGGTACCCCTACAAAGATACGATTTCCTTTATGTACGGTGAGCTAACTTTTCGGATCTACGAGTCATCGAATAGGCAGAGATGAACATATTTGGTGAGTCAATCCACTTCTACCCATATAGCAGTGTTACCTCTTTATGACTTTGGCAAAACCTGTCATAAAATCCATTACTATGTCATTCTATTTTCATTTGTATATCTTTAGAGATTATAACCTCTTATAAGGTCATTGATACAATGCCTTCACTTATTGGTAACCGAGTCATTTGCTCGACAATATGGTTATATCTCGTTTTATTCCTTACTATCTAACTTTTCTCGTAAATCATAATATATCTTAATCTTTGCTGGTTGGGCGGTATGAGAAGGGTTATAATTTCATTTATGATTTCATTTCTAAGCTTATTATTGCTTGAAATATATATACATATAACCATTTCTCGGAAAATATAACATTGTCTCGTCTTCTTAAAATCCTTGACTCTTCTTTCCTTATCTTAATTTGTATTCTATTCCCATTTCATCCTTTCTCCTTTCGTTTATCATCCTTTTCTTTAGTCATATGTCACCTTGGCGTGAGAATATAACTACGTTCTTTCACGATTGCCCGACTATTTACATTTTCATTTTCTTAAACTTTCCAATGAGTTTTCCTTTTTATAAGGACATACCATAATTTAGTGAATTTTATAACTTAGGGCATTAGAAATTATATTAACCTTCCGTAGGTGATATTTATATCACATTGTAATCTTTTACCGATTCGAGCCATCTTTTCTATCCGTATCCAAGTCTCTTTGCTCGACGAATTAATTGAACTTTTGTAATCTGTTGAAGGATTTTAACTTATTGTCATAGGAGTGATGTCTCAAAGACTTTGGTACTTATATTATCGTTACTATTTCAAGTTGTGAGTTGGAATTTCTATTCATGTAGCCAAGTCATTGTGATGCGTAAGCTATTTTCTTTCTCATATTAATACATAGCCTTTCTTTTATTAATCCGATGTAAATTTGATTCCTTTTGGGGTAGATATGTTATCGGCCTTGCAACCTTAGAGTGTTCTTCATGGTTTCGATAGCGATCAATTAATCTAGGAAATTCTGATCTCATTTTAGGTCATCGACGATTTTCATTCTTAATTGCTTTATCCTTTGCCATTCTACTTTGATTCCTTCTTAAGACACTATGTGCACGAGGATTATTTCTTTAAGCGAAATTCACAATCTTGTTCTTGGCAAAATTTGCCCGCTCTTAAAATTAGTAAAACAGGTCCTTGACGTTCTTTCGTTCTTTCTCATTCTTCGTATGGATAGGAGCGTTATTCATAAAGGTTAAGACAAAATTGTCTAAGTATGTGTGGAACACTTTCGATTTTGAGGTTCATGAGCAGGTGGTGCATTGGTTAGTCCGAATGTCATAACTACTATCTCATAGTGGCCATATCTTATTCGAACAATTCGTTTGTCGTATATCGGATACCATTCTACAAGGACCATAAAATATGTTACATCGTAACGCCTCGGTGAGGACTTTTCATATATTAATTCCGAGGGTCGGTCTATCAAGCCGACTAATTTTCATGGCATCTAGTTCTTTCTACACTCAAAATTTTGACACCATTTTAACATATTTACAACATACTCCAAACTCGTTTATTTTACATATTCTAACCACGCCATTTCAACATAAACCATTATCTACACATAAGTCTCATATGATCATAGGATTCTATGTCTCGAATGGCCTTCGTCGAATCGTACTCCTCATTTGGGAACTTGCCTTTCTCTGCACGCGTTCTTATCTCGTACCACCGACGATCTATTCCTTGAGAGAGCCGGGGTCAAGCTCCCCGTTTCTTTTCAACACCGAGTGCGTGTTGCTTTTATCAGAAAGTATGGTTGAGTTGGTAGAGGTAGTTCCCCTAGCCCACGAGGGCGGTAAGATCCTGTCCTCTTACCATTCTCATCCCTTTCGGTATAATCCAGCGCACGGGGCGTGGGACGGCGTTTGGAACATCAGGGTACAACCATTCCTTTGTACCATACTGGGTAACTTGCCGGGGGCCAGGACAAGTGCTAGTAGGTGCAGTTCCATACGCTTGATATGTATGCTTGAGCCGGTTGACAAATCCTGGTAAGTCTACCCAAGTCTTGGAGTTTTCTAATTACAGAAGATATTCTCTTGATACTTTTTTTGCAAACTTTTGCCATTCCATTGGCAAACGGCGAATAAGCCTTTGGATACCATCCTTATCCGTAACTCCGTAGTTACAAGCATCCTTCCAACGGTGCGAAATTCCTCCAAAATTGTCCTAAATTCATGCCAGATTATAATAAAAGAGTCGATATGCTTGTGTGAGTTCTAAGCTTGTAGGCCTTGTGGTTATCTTCTTACTCATATTACTCCATTTTTCGCCATACAATAAATGTATATTTCTATATAAGTCGAATTAAATTAAAGCTATAGGGAAAATTTTAAACAAGAAAGATCTCTTAAAGAATTAAACACTTTAAGACATATATAACTTGCAAATAACTTACGACACGACTCACGACACTTATCTTATTACTCATTTTATGTTTTACTCTTTTGGTCGTATATCGTTCTTAATTTATTCGTATAAGCAAATGGTGGGTACTAATTTATTCGTAAAACCTCTAACGAAGAGACTAGGCCCAAGTCACTAATCACGTGAATGACAGCCATCTCCGAAACTTCTTGTTTCTGGAATTATATCTATGTTTCAAATAGATATAATGTTCCAATTTATTGGATAGAACCTTAGGCGATCCTAGGTTCAATTCTAAGTTTGAGCAACACCTGCGACGACCATATTTCTTAAATAGGTGAAGAGATCTTCATTTCTTGATTCGTTTATCCCGAATTGGGTTCTATCGTGTACGCACATACTTGTGCGATGTTAGAACATGAAGCACTATATCGAACAAACTATTATAGGTAAAGAAAATATTATTGGTATTAAGAAATCTTTCTCATACCTATCGGGCCTTCTTGGTTTTGTTCGATCGGTTTTGATGTGAAGTAAAGGCTTTGGTCTACGGTGTTCCGTCTATTGAAGTAAACATCTATTTAGTATATCATTGTCCTTTCCATTGGGACCTTATGTTCCCTTGCTATAGTCTTCTATCACCTCGTTTACCGTATCCTTTTCGGGTATCGGTACCGTTATGTTTTTAACAATAGCATTTGTGGTTAGGTCTACATCAACCTATCCTTTGATATTGATATATCGATAATTAAATCTTATCGTAGAGATCGTCATGTCTCTATCACTATCATTCATTCCTAATCCAGTATGAATGATTCAACTTCCTTTTTCACTTTATCTATCTTAGGAATATATTTCTCATATATCCTTAGTTTAACTCTTTTCAAGGGAAATCCTTGTTTATCGAAGTCATATTTCTCTGAAGCTTATATTATGTCGTGGGCTATCTTATAATTGTATAGCTCACAGTTTCTTCAGCTATTCCTGACTTTTGTCCTTTTTCTTGAACATGGTCTCTGAAAGTAATATTACTTTCGTTATACTTCGGTTTTCACACTCAGGGTTAGAACCATCATTATTGTCGTATGGCTTGGTGAGGTAGTACATTCGTACACCATGACTTAAATTCCAAGCATCTTATTACCATGTCTTGGCTTTGGAGATATTTTCTCCATACTTGATTTACAACTAGGGCTATCCTAGTCGTTCACACAATCTCAAGGATTATGATTCCTTAATCTCATTATCATTTGTTTAGCCAAGTCTCAATTACTTGGAATCGATTATGCTCAAGCATAATCTCATTGATTAATTATAAGGCGAGAGATTTATTTTACGAGATGCTATCATTCATTTATATATATATATTCTTTGAAAAGAATATCTTGCATGCATCTTCATTCTTTTAAACATGTCCAACCTACTAACGAGGGTTTTAGGGACAACCAACTATCTTAAAGATAAGTTGTAATCTCTCTCGTTATGACATGGTGAGGAAAATTATATCCCATGATATCATATACTTTTCTTTACTTTTACTCTTGCATTCAATCTTTAAAGAGTATCTTATTCATAACTTTATTATCATAACAATCATATGAAGGTATAACTTCACTGTTATCAATCTTTGAAAAGCCCATCAAGGGTCATCACATCCATGTGTATTATAGGGAAAATATCTCGTCTCATCGAGATTTTCTTTACATCATAATTTCTTGATGTTTATCACTTTCTTGATGCGAAACTTTTAGGTGGTGAAATAAGTCAACCTATATCATGCACGATGTTTATCGCTTTACTAATTCGCACTTAGATGACAAGGTAAGTCAACATTCATCATACTTGATGATTTCAAGAATCGAGGATAAATTATCACGACTACTTACAAGAGGTATTGTCTCACAAATCAAATTAACATCTTTTTAATGATTGAATCGATATGCTCTTTGGACTGAATAATTGGGATCTAGGGTCCGAAGACCAGAATGACGACTACTGAGATTTCTTTGGTCATATGGGCTGGCGGACCGTCTGAATTAACTTCTCAGTCCCACAAGGCTTGGTTTCAAAGGACACTTTATAAGGTTTCAGGTTGTAAATTTCCTTCAGATTTTGTGAGAAACTCAAATGATTTCTCAATTGGAACTAGGTCATAGAGTTAAACTCAATGACAGAAATTGGGTAATGAATATAATTTGAAACCTTATATACTCGTAATAGGTCATCAACAAAGGTTCTCATGTAGGTCATGGCTCTACTTGTATTACTGAAAATCTTACTTTCTTAGTAACATTCTAAGATTCTTATCATACTATAACATTCTCATTCTATAAAATCATAGAACCAAATTCAACTGTTTCTCGTAAATTCTGGGTAGGAATCAGGGATTCGAACTTCATAGAAAATAAAGTACAGTGCATTAGGGGCATGTAGGCCAAAACCGTGCGTAAATCGGAGTTCAAGCGAGCGAGCGAGCAAAACAAAATCACTGCGCGGTGCAGAAAATTCGCTCGCTCGCGCCGAGATCATAAGTGATGCCGACGCCAAGGTCGTGCATGCCGTTACCGATGCCGAGATAGTACAGAGTAATGCCGACTCCGATGTAGTATAGACTACCAAGGTCGACATATCAAAGTCGATGTTATAAAATTACCGAGTCAAAGTCGTGATCGCACATGCCGAGTAGAAGTCAGGTCGCACATGCCGGTCAAAGTCGAGTCGCACATGCCGAGATTGAGTCGAGTCACACATGCCAAGTCGTGATCGAGTCGCACATGCCGTGGTCGGTCGGTCGCACATGCCGTCGTATTCGAGGTTGCACATGCCGAAGTCATAATCGGTCGCACATGCCGAAGTCAAAGTCGGTCGCACATGCCGAAGTCGTGTCGAGTCGCACATGCCGTCGGTCGCACATGCCAAGTCGTGTCGGTCGCACATGCCAAGTCGAGTCGGTCGCACATGCCGGTCGGTCGGTCGCACATGCCGAAGTCGTGTCGGTCGCATGCCGGTCGAGTCGGTCGGTCGCACGTGCCGGTATTAATCGGTCGCATGCCGAGTCGGTCGGTCGCACATGCCAAGTCGTGTTCGAGTCGCACATGCCGAGTCATAATCGGTCGCACATGCCGAGTCGAGTCGGTCGGCGCATGCCAAAGTCGTGTCGAGTCGCACATGCCGAGTCGTAATTGAGTTGCACATGCCGAGTCGAGTCTGGTCGCACATGCCGAAGTCGTGTCGAGTCGCACATGCCGAAGTCATAATCGAGTCGCACATGCCAAGTCAAAGTCGTTTTCACATTCGTCTTTTGCCTTGAGCTCGAGGTTATCGTTACTTTTGTTCTTCATATCATTCTTTTGTTCTTGTAAGGGAGGAAGTTCGTACTTCTATGTTCTTTTCAATACGTGATCATGCTTCTTATATCGTCTATGTTCTTCTTGTGATGACATATTCATTTATCATAATCAATCTTGAGATTTGAAACTAAAGTTTGAATAATGAAAACATAGTTCATTTATACATGCACATTTCTTTGAATTCAAAGAATTCATCATTCCAACTTTGGCCATTCACGTTCATTTCAAGCATATTCATTCATTAAACATAATCTTGAAATTTGAGCAATTTGGTTATGAAAACTTGAAAATTTTATTCAATTTCATAACATAACTTATTAAAGCATGTATTACTTGAATTTTGAAAATTCAACATTTCATTCTTAGCACATTATGCCCATTATCGAACATAGACATTCATTTCTAACTTGATCACTTTACACAACTTCCATTCTCAACATTTCTCAAAACTTCCATTTCATATCATTTATCTTTCACATCTTTCATTCCTTTTGAAAAAAAAATCATCTCGATCCTTTTTCTCTTTCAACTTTTCATTTCAAAATTTTGAAAATGAAGCCTTTACCTCATTTCGGTTGAGCTTGATGTGATGGAGTGTTGAGCATTGTCGGTGACCTTTATAAGTCTAGTGACTCAATCTAGACTTAACCTCAAAGGAAATTTTGGGTTCAAAGAGCAAAAGCAGCTCGATACCACTTTGTAACGACCCTAAATCCTAAGTGCGATTTAACGAGGATTATTACTCTAGCGGGGATGAATAACCATAAAGACTATTTATCGATAAGCTGTAATACATAAATCAGTATGTTTTGGACTTTCTACATAACTTATGTTCTTTCAGTGGAAGACATGTGATATGTACATATGACGATGTACTATCAAGGTATAAACTTTTCAGCGACAACCTTCATATTGCTCAACACTGCTCCATCGCATCACCAGCTCAATCTGCACATTTAAAAACAAATATGTAGGGCTGAGTACAACTAATGTACTCAGTGGACTTATGCCAAAAACATTTTATCATCTTTAAATTACTCTACCCCATCATGGTAAGACACAAGGGTTTTGATTAAAAGACCTTGAGCTTACTAAACATTTTCATAAACATTCGTCTGCGCATACATTTTCCTTGTATGTATGATCCATATCCTTTATCTCATCATAACATTAACATTTACGCCGTAGAAGGAGGCCTCCTCTGCGTCGCTATGACCGACCGTGAATTGTCCTTACAGACACAAATCGTCATTAGGTGTACACGTTAATCTGGCGGTATAAGCCTTCCGGCATAGGATCCGAATCGATTTCATTCATCGGTTGGGAGCGCCCACAACATTCATAACATTTCATTCGAGGATAGGATACATCATAAAACATAAACATTTTTGGGCGGTAATCTCATCATCATTTCATAATCATTTCTCAAAAGGGCATCATATATAGATACTTTTCATTTCGAAGAAAACATCGTAAATAAAGCATTTGTTCACATTTTATCATTTTGAGTATAGTAAAGCCCACCGGACTCTTGATCGTCTTAAACTCGATTTATCTTCTCGTCAGTCGTCGCGTCCGCTTCCTCGCTTTACGTAAAAGCGATCGTCGGTCGCGTTTTTGAGATTTTATAGTTTAGAATAAACTTTGATAACTTATACTAATATCATTTGAATTCCTTAACAATTCAATCGCGCTTAATCACGTATCTTAACTAAACATTTCTCGTTCTTGAGATATGTTCAACTATTTCATTTAACCTTTTAGGTTAAGCGTTCAACGATATCTACGTTTTTCGATCAAGGATTTCCATTATGAAATCTTTTCTCACCTAATGAGATTTCCTTATATAATTAATCGTTTTACGTATTAGCGTGATTATCGAGCGTATTTCATCGTTAATTTTGAAAGTCAACAATTTTGACTTTTCTTTATTAATACTTTAATAATTCATATATTTAATATCCAATTTCCATATAATCGATTTTCAATCGATTTCTTTTCATAAAGCCTTAATTCTCGATTTTCACGCAAATCGATAAACTCTATTAATATTTTTCTTAAATATTAATTAACTTATTCATTAAACATTATTTTCCATTTCTAACGTTATTTAATATAACGTTTCGACATAAACATAGTATTCTATGTTTATAAAATTCCATAAATTCTCAATATGTTTAAAATAATTTCTAGACATATAATGTATTATTTTCCTTGATATTAAGGAATTAAAATCCTTAATATTCTTATTCAAAACTCACGGTTTTAAGCTTTTGATTTTCAATCTTCTTTCAAAAATTCTTCTAAATTCATATAGCGTACTATATTATCATAGTATCACTAATATGTATTATCATTAACTATAGAAAAATTTGGGCATCACTTATTTAATTCATAGGTCACGGTTTTAAGCTCTAAATTGCCCAAATAATTTTCTAAAATTCTAATTAATTTATACAAGGCCCCAACATTAATTTATAACATAATACACCACAATTTCAATTTGTACATCAATGTATTCATACTTAGTCATTCTCGGCCATTCAAGAAATATGAACACATGTGTTCTAAAAATTCTAGTAAATTTATGTAGCAATTACTTTAGGCTATACAACATTAATATGCCATAATCTTACTTAAACATTATTTATATATCAACATATAACCTCCCAACCTTCTCGGTCATTACTAATAAGTTGCATGTGATTTTCTAAAATTTTTAAATAATCACTATAAGCTCCTTGGCTATCATATATCATTAATCCATCATTAAATTAACTCCTAGAATTTTCGATCATTAGAGAAAAATCATAACATGCTTAGGCCTTTGATTTAATATAATACATATGCTTATCATTACATACTAAGCATATTTAAAGAACAATAACATATTAGCATAATTTCTTTCATAAGAACACATGCTCCAACATTAAAATCAAACGGTTGGATAATTAAAATTCTAGTGTATAATTGAAGCTTGTTCAATTCCTAACCTTTTTAACGGTGTCGATTTAGTGCACAAGGATTTAATAGCAAGGGTTTAGCTAAAGGAGATGATGAACACACCAAGTTTTTTCTCAATTTTGCTCTCGGTGGTTTTTTGTTTGAGAAGATAAGTGAGTGTTATTTTGGGTGACACTTTTACTTAAGCAAATTGATTAAAACAATTGCACCTCCTCTCTATCTCTCTCGGTTCTCTCATTCTCAAAGCAATTGCAAAGCTTTATGACTCACAAATATTACATCACTAAAGTAAAAATATCTCTTACACAATTTAAAGTTCTTACACAATTTTGAACAATTCAAAATGATTCCTTGCTTTTGTGATGTAAGAGGCGTGGGCTACCATGATTCAAGAGATAAAAGTCTGATTTTTCTTTGTCTCATGCATGTATATGTATATCCTACACTCTATCCCAAATGTAAGAGTCCTATAAGAACTTCCAACCTTACTTTGACAACAAAAAAAAAATACACGCCTATTACATTGGAGTCAACATATGCGGCCATGACTCTATACAATTTGCCTCCTACTTGTTTCATTATTTAATGGTCTTGATAAGAGTGTAATTAATCCCACTTGATACATCACAATTTTGAAGATAATAAAAATTGGTTCATGTTAACAAACATAGCATTGTTCACGGCACATTTGAAATTTCAAGTGCCCAAAATTTGATTTTCATGCTATATGTAGATATATGTCATAATATATGTTTTAGATGATAAATTACATCATAGGAAAAATTATTGATATCATTTCATGTGAGAAAACCTAATTTTGAATTAGGGTTTTCAAAATTCTAAACTTGTTCAATAATTAATCCTTAATGTTCTAGCATTGTTTTAATGCTAAATAATACTCTAATTACATATAATAATCATAGGAATTTAAATACTACAATTCCTTGATCATTAATCTCATTTTCCTATTCATCTCTAAACGTTAACGTTTGAAACGTCTCAAAACGTTAATTATCGACTCATATCAAAATGGTCGTAATAAAGTCGTAATCACTTTATTAAATCATTCCATTAATAATGGAATTTAATTCTAAGCTTCGTTGCTTAGAAAATTTTACGAAATTTTAATTATCGATACTCAATCGACGTTAAAATAATACTGCCGAAACACTTTATAAAGTTTTATTCCTTAATTCAAAATTCTTAGTGAATATAAAATAGGAATTCATTATCTCGTAATTAATCGAAATCATTATTCGATAATTTACTAATTCAATTATTTCGGTGAAACCCTAATTTACGAATTTAAATATCGTAATTAGGCATTTAATTCTTTGGGATATTACAATGATGCAGGCCCTGCGAAGGCACCTACTTGAAGAACTGGATCAGGCATTTCCTGGCGAAGTTGAAACTTACAGGGAGATACGAGCAGCATCTGCAGCTGTGAGTTTTAGCTACATACTTGTTTTCTCTTTCTTCACATGTTAAACCAGTCATATTTAGTATTATTATTTCTAGGATGTATTTCTTTCATGAACATACATGCTGCAGCAATGTTCTGAATTCTTAAGTCAGTTGTTTCACATGATCTTTTATGTTATATTGTTCTGCTAAGATAGGGTAGAGCATAAATAAAGGAACATTTCATTCTTGAAATCTTGAGAAGCATGCTCTGACATGTCAATGTTGCAGACACATTGTGTATGTTTTAATTGAACTAATTTATTTTACCCAAAAGCCAAGGATGAGACTGCTATTACCATTGGGATTGATTCTTGCGGAAGTAATAGAAATATGATCTGTGGTTTGGCCAGCCAATTTTTTGAAAGTCTTTCCCGAAGTGCAGATGAATGACAACTTGACAAGTTTTATTCAGTCAATGTTATGCAAGTTGTTTTACTGAATTTGATAAGTTAAGGCGTAAACCACTATGTTATCAATCACAAACAGTTATTATAGCTACTAGGGCTATTACAATTAATATCACGGTTAACATTGTAATACTAAAAATAATAGTATTGTATTCATTAGAATTGTTAATAATCATATAATGTGTTATGATGATCATGAAAATGATGTTAATGACGATTGACTTACATGGTATGCTATGCTTTAGTTAGAATATCTATCACCATAAGCACATGGTTTGTGGTTTGCCAACTTGATGGTTTAATCCACATTACCACTAGTGTGGATTAGGAAACACAGTATAAATGAATGAATCGTATCATGATCCAACATTTGTAGATTTTGAAGTTAAATTTAATTCTCTCAAAATGCACAGAATATTGTGTGTTTTCTTGACAAGATAACAGAGCGATTGAACCAATTTATACATATATTGCAGATTGGCAGCTATCAAGAATACAAAGACGAGACAGACCGCAAACATGTAACAGAACATGAGTGGCATGAGCACGGTTTGGCAATGCAGAAGTTGAGAAACTCGACTCCCGGATCGACGAGGCACTCATTCACGCTTCTTCTCACAGCAAACTCGCTTTATGAATTTTAATAGCTAGTTAGAAAATATTTGTTGTTGAAGATGGTGAATGAATATTTTTGGATAAATTTTAGTAGCTAGTAAGAAAATACTTGTAGCTAGTTAGAAAATACATGTAGATTGAGAATTTCCGAATATAACGTTTTGAATGCTTATGAAATGTGTACCTTGATTTTGATATAAATATTATGAGAAATATTTTATATCTATTTTGGATTATTATTTTAATTAGCGAAACATGCATTCAAATTATGAAACAGTATTAAATAAATAATAAAATAACAAAATATATTATTCAGTTATAGACCACGGAAATGCGCGTGGTCTATTCGATTATAGACCACGGTGAAAATCGCGTGGTCTATAATGTCATAAACGACGGGAAAGGTTGTGGTTCACCTTCGGTGGCCGTTGTCTATAACATTATAGACCACGCGGTTTTCACCGTGGTCTATAACCCATGAACCATGGAAATCAGCGTGGTCTATAACCGCACGTAATAGACTACACCTTTGTAGACCACGCGGATTTTGAAATAGACCATGGGCATTCCCGTGGTCTATTAGCGAAATTCTTGTAGTGAGCATAACCCCGAAATATGGATAAGCCAACCCCGCACTCAAAGAAATAACCAACAACAAGTAATAATTACAAATGAGGTCACACCTCCACAATATATACATAGATGTTTTCAAAATATTTACAAAATTTCTCAAAATGCGGTTTCAAGTTTCCAAAGTCAACAGCGGAAGAGCAGGAAATGTCATGTATGGAGACATGACATTCGGGCTCAAGTATTCAAACAAACGAAATTAAGAACAACTATTAAGCTCAGTTCCAAACCACATCTCTTCCAAGCTCAACCTGCATCAACAGAAACGCTTTGCGGGTGTGAGTACCAGAAAGTACTCAGTGGGTAAATGCCAAACATAACTTTCAAAACTTATAATTTCGATTTAAGTAAACATTAAGAAAAACAACTTGAATAATTGATTCATAAGAAACCTTAGTTATCAAATCACCACAATTTCATTTTTGAAACATACAGGCATCACATACCCGAGTTGGTCATCTCAACTACGGTCATACCCTATCTACGTCATCCGGTAATGGGAAGTAGGCCTCCTCCCCAATACCATGGCCGGCCTACATTTGCAAGCTCACGGCCATAAACCTGTGCATAGTACATAATATTTTCCTACCGTAGATAGGTAATTCGCCGTCATACCCACAATGTGGTAAAACATTCATTTTCAACATATTCATAATGTGGTGATTGAAAATATTTCATGATAGTAACAAGCTCAAAATAATTTGCAAAATATTACCCACCTTGCAACAGCTATTCCAAAAGATTTGCTTCCTCGTCTTTCACTTCCCGAATCCCTTTGCTCGTTCCTTGTAAAATAAGATTATTATAGAATTTAGCAAACTTCATTACTCATTGAAACATATTATCACTAAATCTTAATTTTAACTAATCTAAAATTAGATTAAACTTGTTTCATCACTTTATAACTTATTCTTTAATAACTTAATTATTAATTAACTATATAACATGCTATGATCAAAGAAGTTAAACAACTTCAAGTTTCCACATTTCACTTGTTTATCATAACTCTATTACTTAGTTTCTCTTAATGTCTTATTAATAACAATTTATACGAAATTTCGTGAGTAACGTTTATAATATGAATAGCCCAATTAATCCAAACTCATCCAATTTCATCCCAAACTCCCAATATCATCACTATATACTTAAATATGTATCTAGGAACTTAAAACAATATTAAACTCATTCATTTACACTTTAATCGCCTAATGCCCTTCAACTACACTTATAGAAATTTCCAAGAATTCTATAATCTAAAATTCATTTAGTATTAAACAACTCACATTTACACTTATTCATCATCAATGATCATCAATCATGATTGCTTCAAATTCAACAAAGTTCATCACATAAAATCATAACTTTATACTAAACTTTAATTTTTCATCTTTTAATATATATGTTCAATAATTCTCATAAATTCAACTTAAGTATTATTTTTATCATAGATCTCAAATATCATATCAAATACATCAAATAAAATCAAGAAATCAAAGTTCAATATATCCCCTTCATTTTTGAAAATTTGGACATTATGTATTTATTTGAATTAATTTCCTATAAATTTATTTTAGGCCATAAGCATAAATATCATGTCAAATAGATCAAATAAAATAAAAATTCCCAAGTTCTTGTCACCCCATGTTTTTGAAAATTTTGAGGAATTAAGCAAGCATGAATTAAATTTTAATTTCTTTGATTATATGATGTTTATATTCATTCCTAAGCATATATTTAAGCTCAATTCAACTAAATTATAACATATGATTCACATACAAAAAATTAGGGCTCATGGATGATTATTTAATTTTTCAACTACATGAATTGAAAGAATTTAAAACCATAGCATATGTTAATTAAGCTTCATAAACATAATTAATTCAATAAACATAAAAAATTAAACAAATCAATCATAATCAATACTTCAAAATTTTTGAAAACCCTAATAATATAAAAGATCATATATTCAACACCCCAATGTGCTCATTTCGATAACTATGCTCGACACATTCAAGGTTGTTTTCAAACTGAGTGAAATATCTTGTTTTAAAAATTATGGTTCTAAAAGTGCTGAAATTTCATTTTCATTGAGCAGTCTCAGTTCGTCCCAAGTTTAGACATTTAAACGTTCTTTAACGATTCCCAAATTTTCGATGTTGATTTTGGACACATAAAGGAGAATTTTTCATGAAGGAATAATATTCAATTTCACATTAAATAAGACAATAAAATTCGAATGTTAAGCTCCCTGTAGTTTTGCAGCTTTCAAGTGCAGCCTCAGTGCATCATATATTTGACCACTTAAACCTACTTAAAAATTTCTAAAATTTTATATATAGCTTTTAAACTCGCAAAAGAACATTTTTCATGAAGTAACTGTCTTCATATTCATAGTAAAAAAATTTACAAAAATCGAACAACAGTTGGCCTGTTTCAAGTTGATTTGTTACCAATAAATATGTTGATGTGCAGAACAGTCAAGTTTGAACAATAAACTGTTTTATTATAGAACGAATTAGGGTGTTTTGAAGATGGCATTAGAAAGCCACGGAAGTCTAGTTTTTTATAAAAAAAACGGTGCTCAAAAATAGTTTCGGACGAGAGAGATATTGCAGTTTCAACAGAGGGTGGCAGAAGCTGCCAGATTTTCGATCCTAAAGCATAACTCCTTCTAGACTTGGAATAAAAATCTTACAAAGTTCATATGGTATCCTTATATCATATTATATGTTAATCCATCATCCAATCAAAAATCAAGAACTTGTCCATCATATTTCAAAATGATCGACCATAATGAATAAAAATTCTCAAACTTCTCAACTTTGCATGATATTTCAAATCTAAGTTCATAAGCATCATACCTTTAACATTAATACATAAGCTTAAAACATTTGGAGCAAATCCTAAAAAAAATCCTCAAAGTGGTCGAACACTTGATCCATGCCAAAACATGTTGAAATCCAATTTTTCTTACACATCTAAGGAAGTTAGAAGATTATTTACCTCTTAATCGGTTTTAACTTTCAAAGAAACAACAACACCGAACAAGCTTTTGAAAATTTGAAGAAGAAAGGCTTCTCCCATTTTTTTCTTCTTTTGCTCACGGTAAGAAAGGGATGAGAAGTGAGGAATGATCTATTATTTTATTTCAAGTCTTTGAGATTAAGACTTAAATGATTATGTGGACACAAATGAAAAAAATATCTCTTCACATTACCACATGTATTAATTCATCATTACAAAAGAGTTTTAAAAATATATCCTACCTCAAATTGGAAGCAATTTCACATGTCCACCTCACTTACACATACATCCACTTGAGTCACTTTTAAATTACTTGATAAGAGTGTAATTAATACATTTGACTCAATTAATTAATCAACATGCACAACTAATATACAAGTTCACGTAAATTGTTCCTTCCTAATGTTGGTCACGGCACTTTTAATTTTAAAAGGCCAGAATTTGATTTTCATGCTATTTTTAGATATATATCATAATATATATCTTAGATGAAAAATTATATCATTTCATGTGTGAAAACCCATATTTTCGAATTAGGGTTTTCGAAAATTGCTACTTTGTTCAATAATTAATCCTTAATGCTCTAGCATTGTTTTAATGCTAAATAATACTCTAATTACATATAATAATCATAGGAATTTAAATACTATAATTCCTTGGTCATTAAACTCATTTTTCTATTCATCTCGAAACGTTAACGTTTGAAACGTCTCAAAACGTTCATTATCGACCTATCTCAAAAAGATCGTAATAAAGTCGTAATCTCTTTATTAAATCATTCCATTAATAATGGAATTTAATTCTAAGCTTCGTCACTTAGAAAATTTTATGAAATTTTAACTATCGATAGTCAATCGACGTTAAAATAATACTGCCGAAATACTTTATATATATATTCCTTAATTCACAATTCTTAGTGAATATAAAATAGGAATTCATTATCTCGTAAGTAATCGAAATCATTATTCGATATATTTCTAATTCAATTATTTCGGCGAAACCCTAATTTACGAATTTTAAATATCGTAATTAGGCATTTAATTCTTCGGGATATTACATTCTACCCCCCTTAAAAGAAATTTCGTCCGAAATTTGCATTCCTTAAAAAGTATGGGATATCTTTGCATCATAACATCTTAAATTTGTTTTTCCACGTGGTTTTCTTTTGTCCATGGTTTCTCCATTGGACTTTCATTAAAGACCCAAACTTGATTCTTTAATCGTTGAATCGTACGATCAAAATAGTCGTAGATTTTCATCACAACTCATCTGAGTTAAAGATCACGTCATCATGGCGGATCACATAATTTGGGTCATTTTCGTATTTCCTTAACCGTGACACGTGGAAAACATTATGTACTTTCCCAAATTAGGTGGAAGTACCGATCTATAGGCTACTAGCCTATCATCACTAGGAGCTCGTGGGTCTTATAAATGTGATCTCTACATTTTGTATCTCGAACTTTATAATTTCCTCGATAGAGAAATCTTAAGAAACTTTAATTACGCATTTAAAAATGCGATTCAGATTCTGGCGTGTCGGTAAGACTTTTGTCTGTCCTGAGCTTTTCTTATTCTTTGCCTCATTTGGCAGATATCTTAATCGTTTCATTTACAACGTCAGGACCTTATACCTTCTCTCACCTACTTTATTACAATAAAGTGGTGGTCGATACTTCTTTCCGCATAATGCCTCATAAGGCTATATTGATCGTTGCTTGACAGCTATGGTCGTACGTAAACTTAACAAGTGGTACAATACGTTCCCACTTGTACCTTGATTTAACATTAATGTTCTATCGTATGCTTAATCGTTTGGGTTGCCCTTTCTGACTGTCCATTTATCTGTGAGTGGACATCTATGTTAAGGTTTAATCTCGTGTCTAACCCCTTTTTGTGAGTTAGTTCAAAATTTAGGGGTAAGCTTGGAGTCTCTATCTGAAACGATATGTTTTGGTATCCTCTGTAAATATACAATTTCCTTTATGTACGGCTGAGCTGACTCATCAGATCTACAAGTCATCTGAATAGGCAGAGACAAACATATCTGGTGAGTCAATCCACTACTACCCATATAGTAGTGCGACTTCTTTATGACTTTGACAAAACCCGTCATAAAATCCATTGCTATGTCATTCCATTTTCATTTGTGTAGCTCTAGAGATTATAACCTCTTATAAGGCCATCGACACAATGCCTTCACTTATTGATAACCGAGACACTGCTCGACAATACGGTTATATCTCATTTTATTCCTAACTATTTAACTTTTCTCGTAAATCATAATATCTCTTAATGCTGCCTGGTTGGGCGGTATGAGAAGGGTCATGAGCTTTTATTCATGTTTTCATTTCTAAGCTTATTATTGCTTGAAATGTATATATATAATTTCTTTAGACAATATGATATTGTCCTGCGCTTCTTAAAAATCCTTCAGCTCTTCATTCCTTATCTTAATTCGTATTCTATTCCCATTTTCATCCTTTCTCTTTAGTCATATGTCACCTTGAGTGTGAGAATACAACTTACGTTCGTTCCTGATTGCCCAACTATTTCTGTTCTCATTTTGTAAATTCTCCAATGAGTTTTCCTTTTTCTATAAGGACATACCATAATTTAGACTGAATTTTATAATTTAGGGCATTAGAAATTACATTAACCTTCTGTATGTGATAATTTATATCATAATTGTAATCTTTTACTGATTCAAACCATCTTTCCTATCTCATATTCAAGTCTCTTTACTTGAAGAATTAATTCAAACTTTTGTAATTTGTGAAGGATTCTTAACTTATCATTATAGGTGCGATGTCTCCAAGACTTTGGTACTTATACCATTGTTACTATTTCAAGTCATGAGTTGGGAAATTCTATTCATGTGGCCTAAGTCATTGTGATTGTAAGCTATTATCTCTCTTACATTAATACATAGCCTTACTTTTATTAATCCATGTAAATTTGATTTCTTTTTGGGGTAGCTATGTTATCGGCCTTTCTACCTTAGAGAGTTCTCAATGGATTTCTGATAGTAGTCAATTTATCTTAAGAAATTCCTGATCTCATTTTAGGTCATTGACGACTTTCATTCTTAATTGCTTTATCCTTTGATAAATCTACTTTGATTCCTTCTAAAGACACTATGTGCCTGAGGAATATTTCTTTAAGCCGAAATTCACATCGTTCTTGCAAAATTTTGCAGTGCTCTTAAAATTGTAAGCCAGGTCCTTGACGTTCTTTATGTTCTTTCTCGCTCTTCGTATGGATAAGAACATTATTCATAAGGATTAAGACAAAGTTGTCTAAATATATGTATGGAACACTCGATTTTTGAGGTTCATGATCAGGGCTGGTGCATTTGTTAGTCCGAATGGCTTAACTATTATCTCATAGTAACCATATCTTATTCGGAACAATTCGTTTTCGTATATCGGATACCATTTTACAAAGACCATATAATATATTACATCAAAATGCCTGAGTGAGGACTTTTCATACATTAATTACAAGGGTCGGTCTATCAAGCCGACTGATTACATGACATTTAGTTCTTTTTACACTCAAAATTTTGACACCATTTTAACATATTCACAAAGTACTTCAAACTATGTTTATTTTACATATTCTAACCACACCATTTTCAACATAAACCACTATCTACATATAAGTCTCATATGATCATAGGATTCTATGTCTCTGAGTGGCCTTCATCGAAATCGTACTCGTCATTTGGAAACTTGCCTTTCTCTAGGTACGTTTTTGTTTCATACCTCCGATGATCTATCTCCTTCAGAGAGCCAGGGGTCAAGCTGCTCCCTGTTTCTTCTTCAATACCAGAAGTTTGTGTTACTTTTATCAGAAAGTATGGTTGAGTTGGTAGTGGTAATTCTCCTAGTCCGCGAGGGCGGTAAGATTTTGTCCTTTTTCCATTTTCATCCCTTTCAGGTATAATTGACGGCACAGGACGTGGGGCGGCGTTTGGAACATCAGGGTACAACCATTCCTTTGTAACCTACTGGGTAACTTGCCGAGGACCAGGACAAGTGCTAGTAGGTGCAATTCCATACGCATAATATGTATGCTTGAGCCGGTTGACAAATCCTCGTAAGTCTGCCCAAGTCTTTGAATTTTCTACATGCAGAAGATATTCTCTTGATACCTCTTTTGCAAACTTTTGCCAGTCTGTTGGCAAACGGCGAATAAGCCTTTGGATACCATCCTCATCCGTAACTCCATAGTTACGAGCATCCTTCCAAAGATGCAGAAATTCCTCCAAAAACTGTCCTAAATCCATGCCCAGTTTATAATAAAAGAGCCGATATGCCTGGGTGAGTTCTAAGCTTGTAGGCCTTGTGGTTATCTTCTTACCAGACATTCTTTTCTTTCACGCCATCTCAGTAAGCAGATATTTCTAGATAAGTCAGACTTAAATCAAAGCAATAGAGAAAATTTTATACAAGGAAGATCTCTTAAAGAATTAAGCATTTTAAGACATATATAACTTGTAGACAAGTTACGTCACGACTCATCACACTTATCTTATCACTCATTTTAAGATTTACACATTCAGTCGTATATCGCTCTAAATTTATTCGCATAAGCAAATAGTGGGTACTAATATCCTGTCGCGTAAAACTTTTAACGAAGAGACCAGGCCCAGGTCACTAATCACGTGAATGACAGCCATTTCCCGATACTTCTTGTCTCTAGAATTATATCTACGTTCCACATAGATATAATGATCCAAATCATTGGATAGAACCTTAGGCGATCCTAGGTTCAATTCTAAGTCTTTTCAACACCTGCGAAGGCCATGATTCTCATATAGGTGAAGAAATTTTCATTTTTTGATTCGGTTATCCCGAATTAGGTTCTATCGTTTCTACACATACTTGTGCGATGTTAGAACATAAAGCACCTATATCGAACAAAATATTATAGATATTCGAGAAATTTTCTCATATCTATCGAACCTCCTGATTTTTGTTCGCTTCGGTTTTAGGGTGAAGTATAGGCTTTGGTCTACGGTGTTCCGCTCTATTCAAGCAAACATTTATTTCAGTATATCATTGTCCTTTCCATTGGGACATTATGTTCCCTGCGATAGTCTTCTATCACCTCGTTTACCGTATCCTTTTAGGTATCGCATCATTATGCTTTTACCAATAGCATTTTGTGGTTAGGTCTACATCAACCTATCTGCTTTAATATTGTTATTTCGATAATTAAATCTTATCGTAGAGATCGTCATGTCTCTATCACTATCATTCATTCCTAAATCCAGTATGAATGATTCAATTCCCTTTTTCACTTTATCAATCTTAGGAATATATTTCTCATATATCCTTACTTTAACTCTTTTCAAGAGAAATCCTTATTTATCGAAGTCATATGTCTCTGAAGCTTATATCATGTCATGGGCTATCTTATAATTGTATAGCTCATAGTTTCTTCAGTTATTTTGACTTTTGTCCCTTTTTCTTGAACATGAATCTGAAAGCAATATTACTTTCATTATACTTCGATTCTCACATTCAGATTAGAACCGTCATTATTGACATATATAGCTTGGCAAGGTAGTACATTCGTACACCATAACTTAAATTCCAAGCATCTCATTTCCATGTCTTGGCTTTGGAGATATTTTCTCCATTCTTGATTTACATACTAGGGCTATCCTAGTCGTTCACACAATCTCAATGATTATGATTCCACAATATCATTATCGTCTGTTTGACCAAGTTTCAATTACTTGGAATAGATTATGCTCAAGCATAATCTCATTGATTAATTATAAAGGCGAGAGATCTATTTCTGAGATGCTATCATTTCTACATATATATATATATTCTTTGAAAAGAATATCTTGCATGCATCTTCATTCTTTTAAACACGTACAATCTACTAACGAGGGTTTAGGGACAAACAACTATCTTAAAGATAAGTTGTAATCTCTCTCTCGTTATGACATGGTCAGGGGAAATTATATCCCACGGATATCATATAATTTTCTTTACTTTTACTCTTGCATTTAATGCTAAAGAGTATCTTATTCATAACTTTATTATAACAACAGTCATATAAAGGTATAACTTCACTGTTATCAATCTTTGAAAAGCCCATCAAGGGTCATCACATCCATACGTATCATAGGGAAAATATCTCGTCTCATCGAGATTTTCTTTACATCACAATTTCTTGATGTCTATCACTTTACTGGTCTGAAACTTTTAGGTGACTGAAATAAGTCAACCTATTTCATGCCTGATGTTTATCGCTTTACTAATTCGCACTTAGGTGACAAGGTAAGTCAACATTCATCATACTTGATGGTTTCAAGAATCGAGGAAAAATTATCATGACTACTTACAAGAGGTACTGTCTCTTAAATCAAAATAACATCTTTTTAATGATTGAATCAATATCCTCTTTGATCAATAATTGGGATCTAGGATCCAAGACCGAATGACGACTCATCGAGATTTCTTTGGTCATATGGGCTGGCGGACCGTCACAATTATTTTCTCAGTCACACAAGGCTTGGTTTCAAAGGACACTTTATAAGGTTTCAGGTTGTAAATTTTCATTAGAAAAAGTGAGAAACTCAAATGATTTCTCAATTGGAACTAGGTCATAGAGTTAAACTCAATGACAGAATTTGGGTAATGAATATAATTTGAAACCTTATATACTCATAATAGGTTGTCAACAAAGGTTCTCATGTAGGTCATGGCTCTACTTGTATTACTGGAAATCTGACTTTCTTAGTAACATTCTAAAATTCTTATCATACTATAACGTTCTTACTCTATACAAATCATAGAACTAACTTCAACTGAATCTCGTAAATTCTGGAGTAGGAATCAGGGATTTGGTCCTTCATAAGAAATAAAGTACAGTGCATTAGGGACACGTAGGCGAAAACCGTACATAAATCGGAGTTCAAACGAACGAGAACGAGTCAAGATAAAATCACTGCACAGTGCAGGAAAATTCGCACGCTCGCACCGAGATTGTTGGCGATGCCGACACCGAAGTCGTGCATGCCGTTGCCGATGCCCAGGTAGTACAGGCTACCAAGGTCGACGATGCCAAAATCGATGTTATATATTTCCAAAGTCAAAGTCGATAGTCACACATGCCGAAGTGGAAGTCGAGGTCGCACATGCCGAGATTGAAGTCGAGGTCGCACATGCCGAGGTCGAAGTCAAGGTCGCACATGCCGAGGTGGAAGTCGAAGTCTAACATGCCGAGGTCGAAGTCGAGGTCGCACATGCCGAGGTCAAAGTTGAGGTTGCACATGCCGAGGTCGAAGTCGAAATCGAGGTCGCACATGCCGAGGTCGAAGTTGCACATGCCGAGGTCGAAGTCAAGGTCGCACATGCCGAGGTCGATGTCGCACATGCCGAGGTCGAAGTCGAAATCGAGGTCGCACATGCCGAGGTTGAAGTTGCACATGTCGAGGTCGAAGTCGCACATGCCGATGTCGAAGTCGCACATTTTCGTATAAATCTTTTGCTTTTCGACCTCAAGTTGGAATGAAGTTCTCAAATCCATCTTCACTTCTATTCTTGTAATGGAAGGAAGTTCGTACTTCTATGTTCTTTTGCAATACGTGATCATGCTTCTTATATCGTCTATGTTCTTCTTGAGATAACATATCATTTGTCAAAATAAATTTTGAGATTTGAAACTAAAGTTTCAAATAATGAAAACATAGTTCATTTATACATGCACATTTCTTTGAATTTCAAGAATTCATCATTCCAACTTTGGCCATTCACGTTCATTTCAAGCATATTCATTCATCATACATAATCTTGAAATTTGAGCAATTTGGTTATGAAAACTTGAAAATTCTGTTCAATTTCATAACATACTTATTGAATGCATGTATTACTTGAATTTTGAAATTTCAACATTTCATTCATGGCACATTTTTCCCATTATCAATCATAAGCATTCATTTCTAACTTGATCACTCTGCATAACTTCCATTCTCAACATTATTCATAACTTCCATTTCATATCATTCATTCCTTTTGAAAAAAATCATCTCGATTCTTTTTCACTTTCAACTTTTCATTTCAAAATTTTGAAAATGAATCATTTACCTCATTTCGGTTGAGCTTGATGTGATGGAGTGTTGAGCATTGTCAGCTGACCTTTAGAAGTCTAGTGACTCAATCTAGACTTAACCTCAAAGGAGATTTTGGGTTCAAAGAGCGAACCGCCTCGATACCACTCAGAATGTGACCCTAAATCCTAAGTATGATTTAGCGTGGATTATTACTCTAAGCAGGGATGAATAAACAGGAGACCATTTAACATTAAACCGTAATACATATATCAAGTATGTTTTGGACTTTACTATATAACTTATGTTCTTGCAATGAAAACATGTGATATGTACATATGACGATGTACTATCAAGGTATAACTTTCAACGACAACCTTCCTATTGCTCAACACCGCTCCATCGCATCACCACTCAATCGCACATTTAAAACAAATATGCAGGGCTGAGTACAAGAATGCACTCAGTGGACTCATGCCAAAAATATTTTATCGTATTTAAATTACACTGCCCCATCATGGTAAAACACAAGGGTTTTATTTAAAAAGGCCATGAGCTTACTAAACATTTTCATCATTTCCATAAACGTTAAATCGGCGGACATTTTTCTTGTATGTATGATCCATATCCCTTTCATTTCATCATAACATTATCATTACGCCGTAGAAGGAGGCCTCCCTCTACGTCGCTGTGACCGGCCGTGAATTGTCCTTACAGCACACAGTCACCATTAGGTGTACACGTTAATCCTAGCCAGGTATAAGCCTTCCGGCATAGGATCCGATATCGATTTCATTCATAAGTTGGGAGCTACCCAACACATTCATAACATTTCATTCAAGGATATGATACATACATAAAACATAAATATTTTGAGCAGGTAATTTCATCATCATTTCATAATCATTTCTCAAAAGAGAGCATCATAAATAATTACTTTTCATTTCGAAGAAATCATCATAAAATAGAGCATTTTATCCTTGAGGATAAGAAAAGAAGCCCACCTGGTACGTAAGCTTTCTTAATTCGTTTTCTTTCTATGCCAACAATCGCATCCGCGTCCCACCTTTACGTAAAAACGATTTCAGTATATCGGTCATGTTTTTCGAGATTTTCAAAGTTTAAAATAAACTTTGATAACTTATACTATATTAATTCGAATTCCTTGACGAATTCAATATGTCGTCCAATCGCGTATTTCAACTAAACATTTCTCGTACTTCGATAGAGACGAGATATGTTTAACTATTTCATTTTAACCCTTTAGGTTAAACGTTCAACGTATTCTAGCGTTTTTCGATATAAAGATTTCAATTATGAAATCTTTTCTCACAATGAAATCTTCTTAAAAATAATACGTTTTACTTGTATTAGTGTATTTATTCAACGTATATCATACGTGTAGACTTAAGTCAACGCTTTTGACTTTTCTTAACACATTTTACTCAATGTTTTTTAAACTCTTAACATCTCTAAGCTTGTAGTACCTGTTTATAATTTGTAAACCTTAAATTGGGTTCAAAACCCACACCTTGGAACTTAAGATTTAAATTCTATTCCCGTCTCTCACATCCCAGTAATCACAATATTTATGCTAGACATAAAACATTACTATGTGCATTAAACATAACTATGCTCACATACTAATATATTCAACACCCCAATGTGCTCATTTCGATAACTATGCTCGACACATTCAAGGTTGTTTTCAAACTGAGTGAAATATCTTGTTTTAAAAATTATGGTTCTAAAAGTTCTGAAATTTTATTTTCATTGAGCAGTCTCAGTTCGTCCAAAGTTTAGACATTTAAACGTTCTTTAACAATTCCCACATTTTCGATGTTGATTTTGGACACATAAAGGAGAATTTTTCATGAAGGAATAATATTCAATTTCACATTAAATAAGACAATAAAATTGAATGTTAAGCTCACTTGTAGTTTTGCGACTTTCAAGTGCGACCTCGAGACATCATATATTTGACCACTTAAACCTACTTAGCAATTTCTAAAATTTTATATACAGGTTTTAAACTCGCAAAAGAACATTTTTCATGAAGGAACTGTCTTCATATTCATAGTAAACAAATTTACAAAAATCGAACAACAGTTGGCTGCTTCAAGTTGATTTGTTACCAAAAATATGTTGATGTGCAGAATCAAGTTTGAACAATAAACTGTTTTGTTATAGAACGAATTAGGGTGTTTTGAAGATGGCATTAGAAAGCCATGGAAGTCTAGTTTTTATAAAAAAACGGTGCTCAAAAATAGTTTCGGACGAGAGAGATATTGCAGTTTGAACAGAGGGTGGCGAAGCTACCAGATTTTCGATCCTGAAGCATAACTCCTTCTAGACTTGGAATTAAAATCTTACAAAGTTCATATGGTATCCTTATATCATATTATATGTTAATCCATCATCCAATCAAAATCAAGAACATGTCCATCATATTTCAAAATGATCGACCATAATGAATAAAATTCTCAAACTTCTCAACTTTGCATGATATTTCAAATCTAAGTTCATAAGCATCATACCTTTAACATTAATACATAAGCTTAAAACATTTAAGCAAATCCTAAAAAAAATCCTCAAAGTGGTCGAACACTTGATCCATGCCAAAACAAGTTGAAATCCAATTTTTCTTACACATCTAAGGAAGTTAGAAGATTATTTACCTCTTAATCGGTTTTAACTTTAAAAGAAACAACAACACCGAACATGCTTTTGAAAATTTGAAGAAGAAAGGCTTCTCCCATTTTTTTCTTCTTTTGCTCACGGTAAGAAAGGGATGAGAAGTGAGGAATGATCTATTATTTTATTTCAAGTCTTTGAGATTAAGACTTAAATGATTATGTGGACACAAATGAAAAAAATATCTCTTCACATTACCACATGTATTAATTCATCATTACAAAAGAGTTTTAAAAATCTATCCTACCTCAAATTGGAAGCAATTTCACACGTCCACCTCACTTACACATACATCCACTTGAGTCACTTTTAAATTACTTGATAAGAGTGTAATTAATACATTTGACTCAATTACTTAATCAACATGCACAACTAATATACAAGTTCACGTAAATTGTTCCTTCCTAATGTTGGTCACGACACTTTTAATTTTAAAAGGCCAAAATTTGATTTTCATGCTATTTTTATATATATATCATAATATATATCTTAGATGAAAAATTATATCATTTCATGTGTGAAAACCCAATTTTCGAATTAGGGTTTTCGAAAATTGCTACTTTGTTCAATAATTAATCCTTAATGCTCTAGCATTGTTTTAATGCTAAATAATACTCTAATTACATATAATAATCATAGGAATTTAAATACTATAATTCCTTGATCATTAAACTCATTTTTCTATTCATCTCTAAACGTTAACGTTTGAAACGTCTCAAAACGTTCATTATCGACATATCTCAAAAAGATCGTAATAAAGTCGTAATCTCTTTATTAAATCATTCCATTAATAATGGAATTTAATTCTAAGCTTCGTCACTTAGAAAATTTTATGAAATTTTAACTATCGATAGTCAATCGACGTTAAAATACTACTACCGAAATACTTTATATATATATTCCTTAATTCACAATTCTTAGTGAATATAAAATAGGAATTCATTATCGCGTAAGTAATCGAAATCATTATTCGATATAGTTCTAATTCAATTATTTCGGCGAAACCCTAATTTACGAATTTTAAATATCGTAATTAGGCATTTAATTCTTCGGGATATTACAGTTACATGATGATGATTATGTGTTGTATGATTTAATTGGAATTTTTGAAAAATGTTTGATATATTTTTCAAAAGGACCGAAAGCTTTAAGGTAAAATAAAGTGATGTACAATTTTTCTATGATCAATGTTATTACATATTATTGATATAATGTTAATATAGAGTGTTATGTGAATTTATAGGAATTTTTGGAAAAGTTTTATGAATTGTTTGAAAAGGGCCGAAAGCTTTTGGTTATGGGTTTGAAAGTTTTAAAATTATTTTATCATGTATAATCACATATTATGAATTTATGTGATTTTTAGAGTAAGGTATACTAAGTATAAGATGAAACGTTACGTTATGTGACATAAGATATGAAAAATGATATGTATGATACAAGTTAAGTCATACTTAGGAATAAATTGGAGTATGATTGTTGATTAACGTGAAAAATTGAGACGTATGATAATATGATTGAAAATCGATTTATATGTATTGATGGACATATATGTGATAAATTTCGAATTAGGTGACTAATGAAAGTCAAAATCGTTGACTAAAGTCTAAACGTATGAAATACATTAGTACGTGAACACTGTTATGTTGTACGTCTACTAGGAATATGATATACGTTGAATAAATATACTAATACGCGTAAGACGTATTAGAAATACAAGAATATCTCTTTTATAAGAGACGATTTCATAATTGATATCATTTTATCGAAAGACGTTAATATAAGTCTGACGTGTGACCTAAATGGTTTATATGAGGTCTTAAATCATATTTTGTCTTTATCGAAGTACGAAAAGTTATAGGTTAAGGTGTTCGATGAAAGGACGTACTAAGTTAGTTTAAAGATACGAAGTATTGTTTTAGGAAGTTATCAAATTTTATTAGACTTTGACGTTCTCGAAAAATATGACCGACGTACTAAATTAGTTTCTTACGTAAATGTGGGACACGTTTTGATCACTGACGTTAAAGAAAGACTGTGTAGAAAGCATACGTACCAGGTGGGCTTTTCTTTTACTCAAAATGACAAATGCTTTATTTACGATGCTTTCTTTGAAATGAAAAGTATTTATGATGCTTTCTCTTTGAGAAATGATGATGAAATGATGTTATGAAATTACCTGCCCAAATGTTTATGATTTTATGTATGTATCCTATCCATGAATGAATGATGAATGTTGTTTGGTCGCTCCCAACTTATGAATGAAAATCGAATTCGGATCCTATGTCGGAGGGTAAGTTCCTGGCTAGGGTTAACGTGTACACTTAAGGGTGACTGGGGACCGTAAGGACAATGAGCGGCTGGTCACAGCGACGTAGAAGGAGGCCTACTTCTACGGCGTTAATGATGATGTTATGATGAAATGAAAGGATACAGATCATACATACAAGGAAAATGCCTGGCCAGGCGATGATTTGATAAATGATGAAAATGTTTTAGTAAGTGTTTAGTATGAATTTGTGCTGATTTTTGGTATTGTTTTGTGTGTCATTTTCAGTGGCTTATCCTGTTTATGCCGTTGGTTTGATTAATATTTATTGATTCGGACTTACTTCACATGTTTCGATGTTTTGTAGAAAAACGGCATAAAATAGGATGAATTGAACCTGCCAAAGATCAAGTATAATGAAGAGCATCTCGACAGGATGTCATAGGCGAAACCGTGCGTAAATCGGAGTTCGACGAAGGAGAACGGGCCAAACAACGAAGTCGCAGCGTGCGTGCGCGCCGCCCCATCGCACGACCCACGCCACGCAAGACACGCGTGGCCCCGGCCCGCCAGCCCGCCGCCTCGGCTACCCCACGCGCGCTCGGCCCGCGCGCACACATATTTCCTCATGCGCGCATTGGCAGCGGCGCCAAGAAGCGCCCCAACGCCCAAGACCCCCAGTGCCCTGCTCTTTCTCCGTCCGATGCTGAAACCCGCCGCCCGATCAGCGCCCGCCCGTCCGGCGCTGGAAGCGGCGCCAGCCAGCGCGCTGCCGCCGCGCACGCCTGCACATCTCGCTCAAGATTATCCATGGTCCGCTGGCCCCAAACCAGCTGCGCTGCGTCGGTGAACTCCTGTCGTCCTTCCTCGCGCTGGAGTGTTGCGACTTTTCAGTCCAGAGGCACCCCGCGTCCGGCGCTTCGTCGCGTCCGGCGCTGGGGTGCTGAGGCTGTTTTATCGAGAATCACCCCGCGTCCGGCGCTGCGCTCCGTCCGGCGCTGGGCGTGAATTTCTTCTGATATAAATGCTGAAATGCACGCTGAAAACCTAGTTCCTCTCTTTATTTTTCTTTCGTCTGTTCCTCACGCGATTTCTTTTCTCTTTTCTTTTTCTTTCCATTTTCCTTTTAATTCTTGTACTTTGGATTAACAATTGGGATTGCACGATTCCGGATTTCGGAAGACGAATTTATCTATGAATGGTTGTAAGTTTTTCGCATTTTAATTATGTCTATGTAATTGGGATTTGAATTATTTCTACCATGAGATGAATTATGATTTGTAGAGAAATATATGTTGAATTGTTCTTATCTTGAATCGTGATTGTTGGGTTGATGATTGGCGATTTCCTCATCCGTATAAATTATTTATTTTATGATCTTCATGCATGGTGTTCGAAAGAATAGTGTAAGTTGATTGTATGCTTATGTTTGATTATGAAGATATGCGAGAGCAGATTTATATTAAATATAAATTTGACAATGAAAGTGATCGAGAGATTGGTTTGTTGTTGAATAAATGATATATGTGGTTAGGGTTTTTGCTATCGTGTGCCTTGCAATAAAATATCCTTCGTAGTTGATGGTTGGTTAATTGAGAGATCCCCTATCATTAAGTTCGAGTCTAACGTTGACGTAATCGAGAGATTAGTTAGTGTTGACCGTTTGGTGAGGCGTGGGTGTTTATGCATTGTGTACCGTCCTTAATTCATTAATAGCGAGGATAGATTCGAACCCTAGAACGCCGCTCCAATTCCGTGTATCTGTCAATTCCTATTGTTGTCCAAGTGCATCCGTTTTATCTGCTTTATTTTATTTCCTGCTTTCGTCCTTTCCGTGACAGCCCCCTTTATGTTAGGAAGTTAGTTTTTCATTTGTGTTTTCGTGTTTGACATAGAACCGTAGCCCTGTTAAGTCTTCCTCGAGAGATTCGACTTGGGTCGACCTTACAATTCTATAAGGACCTCGTACTATTGCGAGCGACTGAAAAGAACAATTTGGTCAGAACAAATTTTGGCGCCGTTGCCGGGGAAGGCTTTAGGCTTTTGGTTTTGTGTCGTTTGTTTTTCGTGTTTCATTTTGTTTTTATGTTTCTTCCCCCGTGCTTCTTCTTTTTATTTCTTTCTTTTTTTTATCTTTGTTTCTATTTTCTCCAACTGGTGCGTGTGATCTTGTTTTTGTAGTTGGTGTCTGTTAATGCAGGGTTACTGGCGATATGAATATGGTCAGACAGGCCTGGAGGAGGAAAGTTCATCGTATTGGGCAAATTCTCCTTACAAAGAAGGAGTCCAATTCTACTATTTTGAGGGATACCCGTCAGGCTGTGAGCATCAAGCCTATGATCCCTACTGGAGGCATCCTCAGAGTTCTTTATATAGTCAAGACCTCTTCTTCCAACAACAGCCGGTGAAGCCGACATTGGAGGATTCATTGTAGGCATTCATTCAGACGAGTCAGCCGGTGAAGCAGCCGATGAAGCCGAAATTGGAGGAATCATTGCAGGCTTTCATTTAGGCGAGTCAGCCGGTGAAGCCGACATTGGAAGACACACTGATGTCTTTCATACAGACGAGTCAGCAAAGATTCGAAATGTTGGAAACATCTATCGAGTGTTTAGAGACTCAAGTCAGTCAGTTAGTCGGGATAGTGGAAGAATTGGTCCACAACCAAACTGTGGAGGAGATGCCGAGACAATTGGAGCAAACTTCTACTATCATAGTCTATGAAGATGATGAAGTTGAGGGGAGAATCGAGGAAGATGATGAAAGTGAAGAGTCGAGGTTTCATCAAACCGCGACTAACCATGAACAACCTGATATCTTCCCGAACCAGTTAGAGGAGGAAGAGATGACATACGTTCAGGTAGCATCTATAATTTTTCAACATCCTAATTCTCCAAAGTATTGTGCTTTTGGAGTTGAAGTTATCTATTTTTCTTTGGAGAATAAGATGTTTGATTTGAACTTAATTAATTCATTATTTGCTACCTTAACTGTCCTTTGTGCTTACCTTATTACCACCGATGCTCGGTTGAGATGGTATTCTGCAGTGAAGGACTATGGATAGTCCGTTTTTATTAGTGGAGCTCATGCCATTGATCTGGCGCCACGTGGGAGGCAACCCACGAGTTTTCTTGTTTTCTGTTTTGTTCTTGTTTTCTTTTGGTTTTGCTCGTATTTGTGTTTTCGTCTTTGTTTTGGTTTTGTGTGGTGCGTGTTTCGTGTTAATTATTCTTGAGTTTTGGGACATTATAATCCGTGTGGCGGCCGTAATGCTCCAACTCTACAACAAGACACTGCTCTATTATCGTGAAGTATCATCCTCTATGGTCATTTAGTATTACTAATGTTTGGAGCACCGGGACGATGCTCGGATTAAAATGTGGGGATGATTATTCGGTTTTATGTGCGTACCTTATCTATTTGTATGCTTGGTGATGTGCGTCTATGCTTATTTTGATTTCTTAGAATCAAGTATTGTATATGCGAGTAAGTCATGATGTTGATTTGTGGAACTAAGCTCTGTGGTATTGGTTAAACTGTTTTTAATTTTCGAAACTTCTGGTGGTATATGATTCGAGTGTAATGTGAATTGACGGGATTGTGATTGATAGAAAATGAATAGGGAAGAATTGATGTGATTTGTCCGACTAATGTTAGGGGTAGTGTTAACATTGTGGTTACCTATATACTTGTTCATCTATTGATTAGAAAAAAAAAATGTGTGAAAAAAAGTGGAAAATGAGATTGTTGAAATGGAGGATGAGATTATGTCCCTCTTTCTCGTAATTTGAGAAATGGACATGGAAAACCACGATAGGAAACTCGAGTTCATCGAGGGTTCACCTTTCGAACATTGTTTCAAAATCTGTTAAAACATTCTATGTGCTTAAAAAAAAAAACTTGTTACTAAAGGTGACCACTTTAGTTAGTTCACCCCTAACGGAGAGTCGGGTCTGAGCAGAGGTTACTATTTATTGGAAATCAATTGCCGTCCTAGATTTATTTCACATTATCTTTGAATGCGTAAACACCAAGTGTGGGGGAAAGCAATAGGGTTTGATTGATTAGACTAAGAGTGAAGTTGCATGAATTATCCTTCTTATTCTTACTAGTATAGACTTTGCTTAAGGAAAACCAAATGGATAAGTGTGCGAGAGTTGTTTAGTATGAATTTGTGCTGATTTTTGGTATTGTTTTGTGTGTCATTTTCAGTGGCTTATCCTGTTTATGCCGTTGGTTTGATTAATATTTAATGATTCGGACTTACTTCGCTCGTTTCGATGTTTTGTAGAAAAACAGCGTAAAATAGGATGAATTGAATCTGCCAAAGATCAAGTATAATGAAGAGCATCTCGACAGGAGTTTGTAGGTGAAAACCGTGCGTAAATCGGAGTTCAGACGAAGGAAAACGGGCCAAAACAACGAAGTCACGCACGTGCGCCGTGCGCACACGCGTCACCCAGTGCCCGCCAGCCCCGCACGCCTCGGCTACCCGCGCCGACGCTGGCTCTGAGCGGCGCTCACATATTTTCCTCACACAGATTGGCAACCGGCGCCCAGCGCCCGCCGCCACTGAAACCAGCGCCGCCGCCCCACGCCTGCTCGGCGCTAAGCCGACCATCCCAGCGCGTGCCCACGCGGCCAACAAAGCCTCACACATCTCGCCAGATCATCCAGCGCCGGCCCCCCAAACCGGCTGCTCCTTCGTCTGGTGAACTCCTGCGTCCGACGCCTCGCGTCCGGTCTTTGGAGTGTTCTGACTCTTCGATCGAGGCACCCGCGTCCGGCGCTTCGTCTCGTCCGGCCATTTGGGGTCTTGAGGCTTTTGTCCAAATCACCACGAGTCCGGTATTGCGCTCCGTCCGTACCGGGCGTGAATTCTTCGATATAAATGTTGAAACGCACGAAAACCTAGTTCCTCTCTATTTTTCTTTAAATGCATCTCTCTCGCGATTTCTTTTCTCTTTTCTTTTTCTTTCCCTTTTCCTTTTAATTTTGTACTTTGGATTAACTATTGGGATTGCACGATTCCGGATTTCGGAAGATGAATTTATCTATGAATGGTTGTAAGTTTTCCGCATTTTAATTATGTCTATGTAATTGGGATTTGAATTATTTCTACCATGAGATGATTATGATTTGTAGAGAAATATATGTTGAATTGTTCTTATCTTGAATCGTGATTGTTGGGTTGATGATTGGCGATTTCCTCATCCGTATAAATTATTTATTTTATGATCTTCATGCATGGTGTTCGAAAGAATAGTGTAGGTTGATTGTATGCTTATGTTTGATTATGAAGATACGCGAGAGCAGATTTATATTAATTATAAGTTTGACAATGAAAGTGATCGAGAGATTGGTTTGTTGTTGAATAAATGACATATGTGGTTAAGGTTTTTGCTATCGTGTGCCTTGCAATAAAATATTCTTCGTAGTTGATGGTTGGTTAATTGAGAGATCCCCTATCATTAAGTTCGAGTCTAACGTTGACGTAATCGAGAGATTAGTTAGTGTTGACCGTTTGGTGAGAGGCGTGGGTGTTTTATGCATTGTGTACCGGTCCTTAATTCATTAATAGAGAGGATAGATTCGAACCCTAGAACGTCGTCTCCAATTCCGTGTATCTGTCAATTTCTATTGTTGTCCAAGTGCATCCGTTTTATCGGCTATATTTTATATCCTGCTTTCGTCCTTTCCGTGACAGCCCCCCTTATGTTAGGACGTTAGTTTTTCATTTTGTTTTCGTGTTTGACATAGAACCGTAGCCCTGTTAAGTCTTCCTCGAGATTTTCGACTTGGGTCGACCTTACCATTCTATAAGGACCTCGTACTATTGCGAAGCGATGAAAAGAACAATTTAGTCGAACAAATTTTGGCGCCGCTTGGGAAGGCTTTAGGCTTTTGGTTTTGTGTCGTTTGTTTTCGTGTTTCATTTTGTTTTTATGTTTCTTCCCCCGTGCTTCTTCTTTTATTTCTTTTTTTTTCTTTGTTTATATTTTCTCCAACTGGTGCGTGTGATCTTGGTTTTGTCGTTGGTGTCTATTAATGCAGGGTTACTGGCGATACGAATATGGTCAGACAGGACTGGAGGAGGAAAGTTCATTGTATTGGGCAAATTCTCCTCACAAAGAAGGAGTCCAATTCTACTATTTTGAGGGATACCCGTCAGGCTGTCAGTATCAAGCCTATGATCCCTACTGGAGGCATCCTCAGAGTTCTTTCTATAGTCAAGACCTCTTCTTCCAACAACAGCCAGTGAAGCCGACATTGGAGGATTCATTGCAGGAATTCATTCAGACGAGTCAGCCGATGAAGCCGACATTGGAGGAATCATTGCAGGCTTTCATTCAGGCGAGTCAGCCGGTGAAGCCGACATTGGAAGACACACTGATGTCTTTCATACGCATTTAGTCAAGTCGATTCAAAGATTCGAAATGTTGGAAAGAGACTCAAGTCAGTCAGTTAGCCGGGATAGAGGAAGAATTGGTCCACAACAAAACTGTGGAGGAGATGCCGAGACAATTGGAGCAAACTTCTTCTATCATAGTCTATGAAGATGATGAAGTTGAGGGGAGAATCGAGGAAGATGATGAAAGTGAAGAGTCGAGGTTTCATCAAACCGCGACTAACCATGAACAACCTGATATCTTCCCGAACCAGTTAGAGGAGGAAGAGATGACATACGTTCAGGTAGCATCTATAATTTTTCAACATCCTAATTCTCCAAAGTATTGTGCTTTTGGAGTTGAAGTTATCTATTTTTCTTTGGAAAATAAGATGTTTGATTTGAACTTAATTAATTCATTATTTGCTACCTTAACTATCCTTTGTGCTTACCTTATTACCACTGATGCTCTGGTTGAGATGGTATTCCTGCAGGTGAAGGACTATGGATAGTCCGTTTTTTATTGGTGGAGCTCTTGCCATTGAACGAGCGCTACGTGGGAGGCAACCCACGAGTTTTCTTGTTTTTCTGTTTTGTTCTTGTTTTCTTTTGGTTTTGCTCGTGTTTGTGTTTTCGTCTTTGTTTTGGTTTTGTGTGGTGCAGGTTTCGGTGTTAATTATTCTTGAGTTTTGGGACATTATAATCCGTGTGGCGAAGCCGTGATGCTCCAACTCTACAACAAGCACACTCGCTCATTATCGTGGAAATATCATCCTCTATGGTCATTTTGTATTATTAATGTTTGGAGCAGGGGCGATGGTGCTCGGATTAAAATGTGGGGATGATTATTCGGTTTTGTGTGCGTACCTTATCTATTTGTGTAACAGCCCCTAAATCCTAAGTACGATTTAGCAGGGATTATTACTCTAAACAGGGATGAATAAATAGTGAGACCATTTAACATTTAACTGTGATACATATACCAAGTATGTTTTTGGACCTTACTACATAACTTATGTTCTTGCAGCGGGAAACATGTGATATGTACATATGACGATGTACTATCAAGGTATAACTTTCAGCGACAACCTTCCTATTGCTCAACACCGCCCATCGCATCACCAACTCAATCAGTACATTTAAAACAATATGCGGTGAGTACAAATAATGCACTCAGTGGACTTATGCCAAAACATTTTATCATCTTTAATTACTCGCCCCATCATGGTAAGACACTGGGGTTTTGATTAAAAGGCCTCGAGCTTACTAAACTTTTTCATCATTTTCATAAACATTAGTCTCACAGACATTTTCCTTGTATGTATGATCCATATCCCTTCATTTCATCATAACATTAACATTTACGCCGTGAAGGAGGCCTCTCTCTGCGTCACGTGACCGCCGTGAATTGTCCTTACAAAGACACAAATACCATTAGGTGTACACGTTAATCCTAGCTGTATAAGCCTTCCCATAGGATCCGAATTCGATTTCATTCATAAGTTGGGGCGACCCAACAACATTCATAACATTTCATGGATAGGATACATACATAAAACATAAACATTTTGGGCATGTAATTAAATAACCATTTCATCATCATTTCTTGAGATAAGATTGTAATAAATACTTTTCATTTCAAAGAAAGCATCATAAATAAAGCATTTTATCCTTGAGGATAAGAAAAGCCCACCGGTACGTAAGTTTTCTTAATTCGCTTTCCTTCTATGTCAACGATCGCATCCGATCTCACCTTTACGTAAAAACGATTTTAGTATATCTCGCACGTTGAAATTTTCAAAGTTTAAAATAAACTTTGATAACTTATACTAATATAATTTGAATTCCTTAACTAATTCAATCACCGCTCAATCGCAGATCTTAAACTAAACATTTCGTGATTCGATGAGAGACGAGATATGTTCAACTATTTCATTTTAACCTTTTAGTTAAACGCTCAACGATTCTCACATTTTTTTTGATAAGGATTTCAATTATGAAATCTTTTCTCACCAACTAGATTTCCTTATATAATTAATACGCTTTTCACGTATTAGCGTATTTATCGAACGATTTCATACATTAATTTCAAAAGTCGACAATTTTGACTTTTAACATGAATTCTTTAATAATTCATTTATTTAATATCTAATTTCCATATAAATGACTTTCAATCGATTTCTTTTCATATAGCCTTAATTCTCGATTTTACACGTAAATCAATAAACTTTATTAATATTTTTCTTAAATATTAATCAACTTATTCATTTAACATTATTTTTCATTTCTAACGTTATTTAATATAACGTTTCGACATAAACATAGTATTCTATGTTTATAAAATTCCATAAATTCTTAATATGTCTAAAATAATTTCTCGACATATAATGTATTATTTTTCTTGATATTAAGGAATTAAAATCCTTAATATATATATATTCAAGCTTACGGTTTTCAAGCTTTAATTTTCATTCTTCTTCCAAAAATTCTTCTAAAATCATATAGTGTACTATTTTATCATAGTATCACTAATATGTATTAACATTAACTATAGAAAATTTGGGCATCTCCTATTTTGTTCCATAGGCCACGGTTTTATTCATTTTTTGTCCAAATAATTTTCTAAAATTCTAATTAATTTATACAAGGCCCCAACATTATTCTATATCATAATTATAACCTATAGTCCAACATATTCCATTTCTACACCAAGGAAAATATGTTCAAGGTTTCGGTTCCTTCCAATATAAATACTAAACATTTTTATAAAATTCCAATTAAATTACACTATGCTTATACACTATAGTGTAGCAACATTTCATCATAATATTCATTAAAAACAACAAAATCATGCCTTAACCCAAGCTTATAGCTCTCGACCATGTTGAAAATTTTGAGCATATATATCCCAAAAATTTTAATAAATTCACATCTCACATAATCAATACCCTAGATCAACAATATGCTATAACATTTCTTAAATAAAAATTGTACACCAACATATAATTTCCTCAAATTTTGGTACAAACATATATTTTCATATGATTTTCAAAATTTCCAAATAATCACGATAAGCTCCTCGCTATCATATAGCATAATTCCATTAACATATGAACATTAATACTTTTCGATCACTATCTTAAAATTCTTAACATGCTTAGTTTGTACCTAAAACATCATAAATGAAATATATACACTATACTAAACATTATTAATAAACATCCTAACACATTAGCATTATTTCTAAATGTAATACCCGTTCTTTTTAAGCTTCTGTTTTGCATGGCACGTTTTTCGAGAAAAGGTCAAAAGGTTGACTTTTTGTTTCGGTGATGCGACCGTCACGAAACCTCAGGCGTTGCGAAGAGTGTCTTATGACGAATTCATAGACACTAAGTATGCAGGTTTTCGACCACCCATGAAGGTTTGGCACTCCGGGGAAGTTATCGAAAAACCGGACTTTTCATTGGTCTTTCAAAAGCATATCTTGTTTATAGTCATTGTGTCCGGTATTTTATTTCGTGTCCATGGGTACCAAGTTTGCTAAATTTGGAGTCCGTTTGCAAAAGTTGCGTCGCTTTTTGCGTTTTCGAAAAGCGCGCATTACAAGCACAAGCACTCAATTTTCCTATAAATAGGAGGCTAGGGCCTTCATTTTCAACGTTCATTTCCTTCGTCTCTCTGTGTTTACGGAAGAGCCGAGCAGCTCCGTGTGCTGCATGAGCTCACTGGAGGAGTGGGGATCGAGCGGGGAGGCTCGTGGCCGCGCATTCTTGTTCTTTGCCGAGCCACCACCGATCGACCACCCCCGCAGCCCGTTTTCGGTTTTGTCCTTTTCTTGTTTTGATTCCGCCTTTTAGTAGATCGTATAGCATAGAACTCGGGTTTCTAAAGGACGAGGCGGGAAAAGCGGCGGGCCGGCCGATTGTCGAAACCGCCGCCCATTCTGCCGATTTGGTGGTGTTGGCACCGATTTGGTGCCGACGGCCCACCTTTCGCTCTGGTCCTTTAGGTTTTGAGTTCCGGCTATGCATTCTACTAAAGTACCGATCCGTTTTACATTTTTCGTTTACGCATGTCGGGATGTTTTCCGTTGCTTGAGTTTTCTAAAGGAAGTACATGCCGGGTTATCCATTTTCAACGTCGTTTGTCATTCCATGTTCGATCGTTATGCATATTGCTTATGTTTCCATTTTCATGCATCGATTTTGGATGGTTTATCCTAGATCCGAGGATAGGCATCGATTTTTGAAGCTTCTTCACGCTAAGATTTGAGTCGACTTGCATGCATGCATATTTTGAAAGTACCTATTATAGATCTTGATGCCACGAATATATTTCCTTACGCATCGAGTTGATTTGAAAACCGGAGAGTGCGAATGTGGGTTGAAAGTGAAAACCTAATTTTGCTACGATCGTCGTTTGGATCACGTTGTTGCTTTGCTTTGTGGGAAGTGACCCCAAAAGTTGTTCCGTCTTGTTACGGTACCTACCGGTCGCGATCGGTGAAGTCATCGGATCCGTAGATATCTCGGTTGGCGTTTTAAATACATTGAGTTGGGTTATATATGCTTATTTTGAGTTATTTACTACGATATTTCAAAATAAAACATATGCGCCGTAAAATGTTTTGTGAAATTATTCTCGTTCTCGATCGAAGATATGGTTCTATCATGGTTGTGCACGGATCTCTATTCGTGGGTTGATCACCATCTTGGTATTGATCATAAGGGATAGACCCGAACACGTGGTTATGGTTACGAAGGGGATGACCCGGGAAGTCCACACGGAAATGGTAATGAGGTGGTTATGGTTACGACGAGTTTGACCCCGAAGTCCACACCGAGTTAGCCGTTTGGATACGTTCGGGCGTGGGCCATCGGATATGTTCGGGCGAATGAATGTCATGTGATGGGTGGCGGGATACGTTCCGAGCCGTGGTTCATGGTTCTATGATGGGAGTAACGATAATAACGGATCGGTGTCGAAAATGAAAAATCTATTTTGCTTACTTAGAAGTGGATTTACGTTTTAAAACCTTCTAAGGTAAGTGCTCTAAACACGCCTCATGATTCTTTTGATTTATGATAAAACCCGGTGAGTCGCTAGTACTCACCCCAAACTCTTTTCAAATCTTTTCACGGATGGAGGAGGGTTTGGACGGGCGACTGAGGGTGGGCTGCGGGTTCTTCATGCTATGCTTCCGCGATGTTGTGTTATATCGTACTACGATAACTATGTACTCTTGTCCCTTATTTGCTTTCGATTGGGAACAAGATTTGTTATGTTATTCTCACGTGAGTCTCGATCGAGCATGCTATGTGGTTGACGGTCTAGTTGACGGGATGTAATGCTATTTTGCCTTCTTGCATTACTTATAATAAACCAAGATCATGTTTTACGAGGTTATGTTATCGATATTATTACATTGGTGGATTGTTTGTGCACCCTCCCTTCGGATATGTCCTAGTTATAGAGGAGATGTTGCCCGATTTCATGGTCACATCTTCTTATCGTGTATGTTATATGTATCCCCTTCTTCCCCGCTTAACCCCCACCCTAATCACACCCCGGCATCCGTGCCTTCCTCGGGGAATTGGGCGTGACACTGTATGTCGAGCAATGGTTCTTGGCTTTGACCTCTAGCTTTGTTATCCGATATCAAAGCAGTTTGTTTGCTTTGTATCTTGTACGTTCTTGAAATTGAGTGTTTAGAACTTGTTCTTCTAAGCTGCTTATCGTCTGACTACCCTCAGCTCACCGTCAGTCCGCCTCCTTTAAAAAGGGGATGAGGTATGTGTTTATTTGCTGATGCTTTATGTGGCTATGTGATGCTTGATATGATCTTGGTTTCATGTGCTTTGGCATGATAAGAGTTTGTGATGTAAGCGTGATGTGGATGAGTATGGTTGGATGGTGATGTGGATGTGGAAGTGATTGTTGATGGAACAAAAGGGCACGTGTGGGCGTGATGTGAAAATCGTTTATATGATATGATGTGATTGATGTGATCACGTATGGTTGATGTAAGTCTATGTGTTTACATAGCAATATATTGTTGATCGAAAATCTTGTTTATTTTGATAAACGAGTGCTTGTAAGTGAATCTCGTATTTGCTTACGTGATTATATCGATATTGATATTGATATGTGTTGAAATGAACATGTGTATGAGACATGATTACCCGGATGACCGGATGGTAAAGGAAACGTGAATATTTGTTGTTGTTTATGGTGAACTAACATGTAGGTTTATGGATATTCGATGGCCCGCACAACGTTGGTTAAGATCTCCACAGAATGGATGAGCATATCCGTAAATTCGTGGAATGTGCCGGATTATTCATGAGCCATTGGGAGTATTTACGGGAAGATTTGTTGGGTTATGGAGAAAGGTTCGAGGCAGTGGGAAGTGTCGAATATGAGGCCTACTATCGGATGGCGAAAAGCTACCGGCAGTTGGCAACCATGGGCGGCGAGGACATGTGTTGTTCGAGCGGGATCTATCACGAGGCACCTTACCTTGGACTTTACCGAGTTCGCTGCTCGAGTATGGAGGCGATGGATGGACCACCGAGGTATACCATCGAGGAGGATGTGGTTGCGAGACACCCTCGAGGACGATCCGAGATCGATGATAGGGATGATGTTCCCGAAGAGCCATTGGAGAACAACCATCAATCAGGCGATCGCCGATGCATCGAGACCGCCACTACACCACCATCGACAATCCTTACCTTCCGGAGGACCAAAACGACTTTGAGGCGAACTTCCGGGCGAGAGGTATTGTCCGTCCGGCGATGGCGACAAAGCCAGCCCGATCGGGATCTTCATGCCACCGGCGTGTCGGTGGCATCCGAGGCGACTACGAAGAAGAGGACCCAGATGAGAACGAGGAGGATAGTGAGGATTCGGAGGACCCGGTAATCCAGATAGCCGATGACTCTGATGAGGTCGGGCACATTGAGGAAGGGCAAGCGCCAGAGACAGGGACTCAGGCACAGCTTTCACCTGATACTCAGGCAATCAGAGCACAGCTTGGATGGGATCATACCCAAGAGAGGCTTGCTTCCATGCAGGATCGCTTTTACGGCGGCGGCCAATTCAAGCCACGATTGGAAGGAAAGAGGATGAGGAGAGGAGAATGGAACCGCTGGACGGCGGGGAATAGTGGATGGATATGGAGGACGAGATCTAGGTAGTCGGTGTGTGCAGATGGCGATCATGATCTGCTAGAAGCATGGACGAGCGGCATCTTTGTGATGGACCGAGTCGATTCTTTTGCTCATATCTCGACCTTTTTGGTGACATACCTTGATCTTGTATTTTGATCCTTCATGGACACCGAATATTATCGATACTAACGCTCATACATGTGGATGTTTATGTTTTGATGCTTATATGTGATATGAGCTATGCCATGATGATATATGATCTATGTGATGTGTGATGATGAGGTTATGTGAAATGCATGACGATGATATGTTGACAGGATTGCATGATTATATGTGATCGTGCGTGATATGTGGTATATGTGATGATATGTGATATGGGTGATGATATATGTTATGCGATGATACCCGGTTATCTATGCGAAAGCGTTTCTAATGTTTCAAACGCGTCGATGCAGTAATGCCGAGAACAAGGAATCGGAGGAACAATAACGTGGAAGAAGCCCAGGAACCACCTTTGGTTCAGCGGCATGCGATCGAGAGTTTTCGCAGTCAGAATCCCCCTACATTCGAAGGTCTCGGCGAACCGATCGACGTTGAGAACTGGATACGATCCACCGAAAGGATCTTCGAATACATCGGTGCGAAGGCGAAAAGCTGGTTGCGCGATCTTTCAGCTAACCGATGAGGCTGATTTCTGGTGGGAATCCGTGAGAAGGACCCTAACACCAGGACAGTGGGCAAGGTATACGTGGGAAGATTTCAAGGAAGAACTCATGGAAAAGTACGTGCTCGGCGCTTACGCGCAGAAGGCAAACGAGTTCGAATCTTCGCCAAGGAAGAAGGACGGTCCACCGAGTACGATCGCTCGCTCAATCGTCCCATCACGTTATGCTACGTGCTGGTTGCACCGAGGTCGCCAGGCGCATGTGTTCGAGAGAGGACTCGACCGGAGATCGAATTTCGCTCGTCGATCGAGATCGGCGTATCGCGCATCCCTGAACCGGCATTAAACATTGAGTCAATGTTGCCCTGTGAAAGAACGATGCCACCGGACAGCCATCCGACGGAGGAAGAGGTAAGAGAAATGGGAAGATCGAGGAAAGGCAATCAGTGTTCCAAGGAACCGGAGCGGTCCATGATTCCAAGTCAAGCATTCAAGAGAAAAGCAACCTTGGGAAGGAATTTCCAACCCATGCGGCGGGAGTGAAAACCTTGGTGCCGAAATGCCAAAGGAATCATTTCGCGAGTGTAGGCAAGGTAGCACCGAGTGCTATCGTTGTAAGAAGTCGGACATTACGCTCGAGATTGTCCGTTAGGAGGGCTGCGAAGGTACCACAAGATGGCGAAGATCCAGCTCGCAGAGGCGTAATCATGCTCACCGAGGACAAACAACGGAGTAGGAGGTCACCCTAGGCCAGCAAACCAAAGGCCACCGCAAGCAAGGGTGTACGCTGAATCGCCAGCAGCAGCTCAAGCTCCCGGAAATCTTGCGGTATAATCCATATGAGTGATATACCGTTTTAGCTTTGTTTGATCAGAGCCTCACATTCTTCGCTTCGAGAATCGCGTGTGAGAGGTTGGGTTTGGTACCCAAGAAATCACAGTAGTACTCGAAATTAGCATCCCGTCGAGAAGTGCTAAAGGCAAAAGAGATATGCCGAACCGGAGGTAGAAATCGTGAGCGTAAAGTCTTTGTCAATTTGCATGTCATCTAATGGAAGATTTCGATGTCATCTTTAGCATGGATTGGTTGGAAAAGCACATGGCAACTATCGTTGTCTCGAGAGAAAAGTTGCTTTTCGAACAGCCGAAGGAGTGGAAGTTTGTTTCACGGCATAAGGATGGGTGTTTGCGTGCGATGATCTCAAAGACCGAAGGCGGTGAGGATGATCGGGAAGGAAGTCACAAACTTTCTTGGTAAGTTTGACGAGGCACGATGAACAGCCGCAAGCGATTGCAAGAGGAGCGATGGTGTGTGAATATCCTGGACGTGTTTCCGAGGACTTGCAGGTTTACCGCACCGACAAGTGGAATTCACTATTGATTTGGAACCGTGAGCGAAGACGTATCAAAGGCACCATATAGAATGGCACCTAAAGAATTGCAAGAACTGAAAGCGCAGATTGCGTGGAGTCGTTGGATCTAGGTTTTATCCGACCTAGCGTGTCGCCGTGGGAGCGCCGCCTGTTCGTCAAGAAGAAGGATGGGTCGATGCGGATGTGCATTGACTACGAGAGTCAATAAGGCGACGATCAAGAATAGATATCCTCTTCCAGGATCGACGATCTTTTGACCAGCTCGAGGGAGCGAGTGTCTTCTAAGATCGATTTGAGGTCGCTACCATCACCAAGATCGGGAAGGAGGGCGTTGCGAGACCGCGCTCGGGATGAGGTATGGGCACTACGAGTTCATCGTGATGCCGTTTGGTTTGACCAATGCGCCAGCGATCTTCATGGATCGATGAATCGAGTTTTCCATCGATTGGATAGTTTCGTCTTGGTTTTTATTGATGATATTCTCATCTATTCCAAGAATGCGAGTTGCATAAAGAACACCTCCGCACTGCCGTTGGAAGCGTTACGGCGAGAGGTTGTACGCCAAGTATAGCAAGTCGAGTTTTGGCTCAAAGAAGTGATGTTCCTTGGACACATCGTGTGCGAAGGAATCAAAGTCGACCCGAAGAAGGTTGAGCGGTAAATAACGGAAGGTTCCGACTAATGCCAATGAGGTTCGAAGCTTTCTAGGCTTGGCCGGATATTATAGACGTTTCATCGAAGGGTTTTCGAAGTTGGCAAGGCCGATGACGCAACAGCTCAGGAAAGGAATCAAGTTTTCATGGTCCGAAGCTTGTGAAGCAAGTTTCCAAGAGTTAAAGAAGAAGCTAACAACCGCTCCAGTGTTAGCCGTGCCGGAAGGGAACGATGGGTTTGTGGTCTACACCGATGCATCCAAACTTGGTTTGGGTTGTGTTCTCATGCAGAACGGGAAGGTTATAGCTTACGCGTCTCGTCAGTTGAAACCGCACGAGTTGAGCTACCCAACTCACGATCTGGAGTTAGCGGCAGTCGTTCATGCGTTGAAGATTTGGAGGCACTATCTCTATGGAGTTAAGTGTGAAATCTTCACGGATCACAAACCTCAAGTATTTCTTTGAACAAAAAGAACCGAACATGAGGCAAAGGAGATGGCTAGAGTTGGTGAAGGATTATGATTGCTCTATCGGTTATCACCCGGGAAAGCGATGTCGTAGCGGATGCTCTTAGTCGCAAGTCGAGGCGAAGTTGGGATATCTTCTTCACGAAGAGAAAGAGCTTATTCGAGATTTCGAGAAGCTCGGCTGAAGTGATTCACCGCGGAATCGGTCAAGGATTCATCGCAGACTTTGACACCGAACCGCACACGAGAGAAGTCATCGTGAGTCTTGCGGCGAGACGAATTCCTGGAGAAGATGCGTTTGAAAGCAAGGTTAGAAGATAGCAAGGGGTTCACGGAAGCGAGAGATAACGGGCTACTATTCCGAGGAAGGTTATGTGTGCCACTCAATAGGGAATTGAGAGATAAGATCATGAGTGAAGCTCATGAGGCACCATATACAGCTCATCCGTGAAGCACCAAAATGTACAGACCTTAAAAGGAACTTTTGGTGGGAAGGGATGAAAAAGGATGTAGCAGCGTTTGTGGAACGATGTTTGGCTTGTCGCCAAGTGAAAGTCAGACACCAACGTCCGTCAGATTGTTGCAACCGCTACCAATCCCGTGAGTGGAAATGGGATCACATCGGTATGGATTTTGTGGTGAGTTTTCCAAGGTCGTGAGAGAAACACCGCTATATGGGTTGTCGTCGATGATCGATTTAAGTCGACTCATTTCTTACCGATTCGGATGACGTCGGGTTAGATAAGCTCGCTCGGCTTTATGTCAAGGAAATCGTGCGGTTACATGGTGTGCGGTATCGATTCGTCGGATCGTGACCCGAGGTTCACGTCGAGTTTTGGAGAGTGCGAGAAGTCCGTGGGACCAAGTCAATCTTAGTACGGCATTCCATCCTCAAGCCGACGATCGATCGGAAAGAACGATTCAGTTTTGGAAGACATCTGCGACGATCGTGGCCGACGAGGAGGAAATTGGGAAGAGATACTACCTTTGGTAGAGTTTGCCTATAACAACGCTTATCGTGCCACCATAGAATGGCTCCTGAAGCGTTATGCGGAAGGAAGTGTCGATCGCCACTTTATTGGGATGAAGTGGGCGAGAGGAAGATGTTAGGACGAGATGGTTCAGCAGACGGTCGAGGTTATCGATCGGATCAGCGAAGGATCAGGAAGCTCAGACAGGCGAAGTCCTCGCGGACAAGCGTCGTCTGGATCTTCGATTCATGATCGGAGATCGCGTTTTCATAAGGTTTCCCAGACGAGAGGAGTCGTTCGTTTTGGGAAGCGAGGTGAGTTACGGACCGAGGTTCGTTGGACCTTCAAGTTCTCGAGAGAATAGGCCCGTTGCCTATAGGTTAGCTTTGCCGCCTAGCGCCGGAGATGTTCACGGCGTGTTTCACGCTTTCTCACCGAGAAATACGTGTTCGACCCAAAACACGTGATCAAGCATGACCAGTGGTTCTTGCTCGGGATCCGAGTTACGAGGAAAGGCGGTGGCTTGAACGAGCAATCAAGGAATTGAGGAACAAGCAGATTCCGTTGGTGAAGGTGTTGTGGAATCACCACGGAGAGGAAGAAGCTACGTGGGAGTTGGAAGACAAGTTCAGGGCTCAGTACCCTGAGTTGTTTTCTCCACGTGTTTGAAATTTCGAGGACGAAATTTTTATAAGGAGGGAGGGATGTAATACCCCGTCTTTTTAAGCTTCTGTTTTGCATGGCACGTTTTTCGAGAAAGGTCAAAAGGTTGACTTTTTGTTTCGGTGATGCGACCGTCACGAAACCTCAGGCGTTATGAAGAGTGTCTTATGACGAATTCATAGACACTAAGTATGCAGGTTTTCGACCACCCATGAAGGTTTGGCACTCCGGGGAAGTTATCGAAAAACCGGACTTTTCATTGGTCTTTTAAAAGCATATCTTGTTTATAGTCATTGTGTCCGGTATTTTATTTCGTGTCCATGGGTACCAAGTTTGCTAAATTTGAGTCCGTTTGCAAAGTTGCGTCGCTTTTGCGTTTTCGAAAAAGGCTCATTATTGCAACATGGCAAGTGACCACGAATTTTCCTATAAATAGGAGGCTAGGGCCTTCATTTTCAACGTTCATTTCCTTCGTCTCTCTGTGTTTACGGAAGAGCCGAGCAGCTCAGTGCTGCCATGAAGCTGCTGGAGGAGTGGGGATCGAGCAGGGAGGCTCGTGGCGGCGCTTTCATACTTTGCCGAGCCACCACCACGATCGCCACCCCCGCAGCCCGTTTTCGGTTTTGTCCTTTTCTTGTTTTGATTCCGCCTTTTAGTAGATCGTATAGCATAGAACTCGGGTTTCTAAAGGACGAGGCGGAAAACGGCGGGAGGCCGGCCGATTGGTCGAAACCGCCGCCCATTACCGCCGATTTGGTGGCTGTTGGCCGCCGTTTGGTGGCCGACGGCCCACCTTTTGCCTACGGGTCCTTTAGGTTTTGAGTTCCGGGCTATGCATTCTACTAAAGTACCGATTCCGTTTTTCTGTTTTTCGCGTTTCTGCATGTCGGGATGTTTTCCGTTGCTTGAGTTTTCTAAAGGAAGACATGCCCGGGTTATCCATTTTCAACGTCGTTTGTCATTCCATGTTCGTCGTTATGCATATTGCTTATGTTTCCATTTTCATGCATCGATTTTGGATGGTTTATCCTAGATCTGAGGATAGGCATCGATTTTTGAAGCTTCTTGTTTGCTAAGATTTGAGTCAACTGCATGCATGCATATTTTGAAAGTACCCTATTATAGATCTTGATTCCTGAATATATTTCCTTCGCGCATCGAGTTGATTTGAAAACCCGGAGAGTGCCAAATGTGGGTTCAGAAAGTCGAAAACCCTAATTTTGCTACGATCGTCGTTTGGATCACGTTGTTGCTTTGCTTTGTGGGAAGTGACCCCAAAAGTTGTTCCGTCTTGTTACCAGGTACCTACCAGTGCGATCGGTGAAGTCATCGGATCCGTAGATATCTCCCGGTTGACGTTTTAAATGCTTCGAGTTGGGTTATATATGCTTATTTTGAGTTATTTACTCGATATTTCAAAATAAAACATATACGCCGTAAAATGTTTTGTGAAATTATTAATGCTTCTCTCGATCCAAGATATGGTTCTATCATGGTTGTGCGGATCTCTATTCGGTGGGTTGATCACCATCTTGAGTATTGATCATAAGGGATAGACCCGAACACGTGGTTATGGTTACGAAGGGGATAGACCCCTAAGTCCACACGAAATGGTAATGAGGTGGTTATGGTTACGACGAGATTTGACCACAAAGTCCACACCGAGTTAGCCTACCGGATACGTTCGGGCGTGGGCCGACTGGATATGTTCCGGGCCGAATGAATGTCATGTGATGGGCTGGCGGGATACGTTCCGAGCCGTGGTTCATGGTTCTATGATGGGAGTAACAGTAATAACGGATCAGGTATCGAAAAATGAAAAATCTATTTTGCTTACTTAGAAGTGGATTTACGTTTTAAAACCTTCTAAGGTAAGTGCTCTAAACACGGCCTCATGATTATTTTGATTTATGATAAAACCCCAGCTGAGTGCGCTAGTACTCACCCCAAACTCTTTTTCAAATCTTTTCACAGATGGAGGAGGCTCGGACATGACGGCGGGGTGGGCTGCGGGTTCTTCATGCTATGCTTCCGCGATGTTGTGTTATATCGTACTCGATAACTATGTACTCTTGTCCCTTATTTGCTTTCGATTGGGAACAAGATTTGTTATGTTATTCTGCTGTGAGTCTCGACACGAGCATGCTATGTGGTTGATCGGTCTAGTTGACGGGATGTAATGCTATTTTGCCTTCTTGCATTACTTATAATAAACCAAGATCATGTTTTACGAGGTTATGTTATCGATATTATTCATTGGTGGATTGTTTGTGCACCCTCCCTTGAGGATATGTCCTAGTTATAGAGGAGATGTTGCCCGATTTCATGGTCACATCTTCTTATCGTGTATGTTATATGTATCCCCTTCTTCCCCGCTTCTTAACCCCAACCCCTAATCACACCCCGGCATCCGTGCCTTCCCTCGGGAATTGGGCGTGACACTAAATCAAGAACCATGCTTACAAAATAAAATCGAACCATTAGATAATGAAAATCTTAATGTATAAACGAAGCTTGTTCGATTCCTAACCTTTTTAACGGTGTCGATTAAGTGCACCAAGGTTTTAGATCAAGATTTTGGCTAATGAATAAGATGAACACACAAGGTATTTTCCCTTAGAAGCTCTCGGTATTCAAGTTTGGGAGAAGAGTAATGGCTTGCTTTTGTGTAATACTTTACTTAAGCAAAATGAATTAATATCTTGATACCAAACCTTTCTCTCTCTCGGTCATCTCACTCTCTCACAAAACAATTGGGAGCCTTTCCAAGCTTTATGACTCACCCTTGCATACCTCATGAAAGTAAATACTTCTTACACCATTTTGAACAAATCAAGAAATATCTTCTTGCCTTTGTGTATATTGCCGTCAACTCTCATGCAAGAAATGGAGGAGTTACTTCTTCTTGTCTCATGCATGGTCAACAATGTCATGCCAATACATCATCACTTTATCACACTAAGCTAAAGGAAATAAATCATGGATTTCACTTAATGCTTCCAACACCTTTCACGGTTCACTCACAATCACAAAGCAAGACTTTTAAATTTTGCTTTATGACTCATACTATTAATATGTCACAATATTCCCTAATAAATAGCTATCACTTCAACTAATAAATGGAAGCAACAATTCTTCACTTTGATTCACAAAGTGTCGTCGGTTCACTCATGCAAAAAGGGAGGAGTTTTAATTCTTTCTTGTCTCATTATAAGATATAAAATATCTACACTACACCAAATGCACTTAGTCATCAAAAGAGTTCCAAATAAACTTCCAACCTCTATTTGGAAGCCAAAACTCACGGCTATCTCACAAGCCACACACATCCACTTGATCCTCCAATTAATTTACTTGGGTAATGTGTAATTAATATCCTACTTGGTCAACACACTTTGGAAGCTAATAAAAATCATTCATATTAGTACATACATATATATGTTCACGGCAACTTTGCATTTAAGGGCCAAAATTTTGATTTTCATGCTATAAGTAGTTATATATCATAATATAAGTCTTAGATGATAATTTATATCATAGGAAAAATTATTGATATCATTTCATGTGAGAAAACCCTAATTTTCGAATTAGGGTTTTCGAAAATTTCATATTGTTCAATAATTAATCCTTAATGTTCTAGCATTGTTTTAATGCTAAATAATACTCTAATTAAATAAAATAATCATAGGAATTTAAATATTATAATTCCTTGATCATTAAACTCATCTTTCTATTCATCTCTAAACGTTGACGTTTGAAACGTCTCAAAACGTTCATTATCGACTCATCTCAAAATGGTCGTAATAAAGTCGTAATCACTTTATTAAATTATTCCATTAATAATGGAATTTAATTCTAAGCTTCGTCTACTTAGAAAATTTTATGAAATTTTAACTATCGATAGTCAATCGACGTTAAAATACTACTGCCGAAATACTTTATATATATATATTCCTTAATTCACAATTCTTAGTGAATATAAAATAGGAATTCATTATCTCGTAAATAATCGAAATCATTATTCGATATATTTCTAATTCAATTATTTTGGCGAAACCCTAATTTACGAATTTTAAATATCGTAATTAGGCATTTAATTCTTCGGGATATTACATTCCACCCCCCTTAAAAGAAATTTCATCCCGAAATTTGCATTCCTCATAAAGTAAGGGGTATCTTTGTATCATAACATCTTAAATTTTCCACGTGATTTTTTTTTGTCCATGATTCCTTCATTGGACTCTCATTAAAGACCCAAACTTGATTTTTTAATCCTTGAATCGTACGATCAAAATAGTCATAGATTTTTATCACAACTCATCTGAGTTAAAGATCACGCCATCATGATGGTTTACGTAAATTGGGTCATTTTCGTATTTCCTTAACTGTGACACGTGGAAAACATTACGTACTCTCCCCAAATTTGGTGGAAGTATCAATCTATAGGCTACTAGGCCTATCATTACTAGGAGCTCGTAAGGTCCTATAAAATGTGATCTCAACATTCTTGTGTCTGAACTTTATAATTTCCCTCGATGGAGAAATCTTAAGAAACTTTATTTCCGCATTTAAAGATGCAGTTCAGATCTACGCGTATCAGCGTAAGACTTTTGTCTGTCCTGAGCTTTTCTTTTTTTCTTTGCCTCATTTGGCAGATATCTTAATCATTTCATTTACATAGTCGGGATCTTATACTTTCTCTCACCTACTTTATTACAATAAAGTAGTGGTCAAAACTTCTTTCCACGTAATGCCTCATAAGGCTATATTGATCGTTGCTTAACACTATGGTCGTGTCGTGAACTTAACAAGTGGTACAATCGCTCCCACTTGCACATTGATCTAGCATTAATGTTCTATCGTATGCTAAACGTCCATATTGTCCTTCTTAACGGTCCATCTATCTCGTGGTGGACATTTATGTTAAGGTTCAATATCGTGTCTAACTCATTTTTGTGAGTTAGTTCAAAATCTAGGGATAACTTGGAGTCTCTATCCAAAACGATAGGTTTTGAGTATCCTCTGTAAATATACGATTTCTTTTATGTACGACTAAGCTAACTTATCGGATCTACGAGTCATCTGAATAGGCAGAGACAAACATATTTGGTGAGTCGGTCCACTACTACCCATATAGTAGTGCGACTTCTTTATGACTTTGGCAAAACCCGTCATAAATCCATTGCTATGTCATTCCATTTTCATTCGTGTATCTCTAGAGATTATAACCTCTTATAAGGTCATTGATACAATGCCTCCACTTATTGATAACCGAGACACTGCTCGACGATATGGTTATATCTCATTTTATTCCTTACTATCTAACTTTTCTCGTAAATCATAATATATCTTAATGCTGCCTGGTTGGGCGGTATGAGAAGGATCATGAGTTTCACTCATGGTTTCATTTCTAAGCTTATTATTGCTTGAAATATTTATATAATCATTCCTTAGACAATATGATATTGTCCAGCACTTCTTAAAATCCTTGACTCTTCATTCCTTATCTTAATTCGTATTCTATTCCCATTTTCATCATTTCTCTTTAGTCATATGTCACCTTGAGTGTGAGAATACAACTTACGTTCGTTCCTGATTGTCCAACTATTTCAGTTCTCATTTTGTAAATTCTCCAATGAGTTTTCCTTTTCTATAAGGACATACCATAATTTAGACTGAATTTTTATAACTTAGGGCATTAGATTCTACCTTAACTTTCCTTAGGTGATAATTTATATCACAATTGTAATCTTTCTTGATTGAAGCCATCTTTTCTATCCCATATTCAAGTCTCTTGGCTTGAAAATTTATTCAAACTTTGTAATCTGTGAAGAATTTTAATTTATCGTCATAGGGTGATGTCTCCAAATTTTGGTACTTATACTATTGTTACTATTCCAAGTCGTGAGTTGGGAAATTCCTTTCATGTGACCTAAGTCATTGTGATGCGTAAGCTATTATCTTTCTCATATTAATACATAGCTTTACTTTAGTTAATCCATGTAAATTTGATTCCTTTTTGGGGTAGCTATGTTATCGGCCTTTCTACCTTAGAAAGTTCTCAATGGATCTCTGATAGTAGTCAATTAATCTAAGAAATTCCTGATCTCATTTTAGTTCATTGACGACTTTTATTATTACATTGCTTTATCTTTTGCCGATCTACTTTGATTCCTTCTAAAGACACTATGTGCCCGAGGAATATTTCTCCTTGCGAAATTCACAATCTGCATTGCAAAATTTGCCCGGCTCTTAAAAGTCGTAAGACAGTCCTTCGACGTTCTTTATGTTCTTTCTCATTCTTCGTATGGATAAGAACATTATTCACAAGGATTAAGATAAAAATGATCTAAGTACGTGTGGAACACTCAATTTTTGAGGTTCATGATCAGGGCTGGTGCATTGGTTAGTCCGAATGGCATAACTATCATCTCATAGTGGCCATATCTTATTTGGAACAATTCGTTGTCGTATCTCGGATACTATTCTACAAAGACCATATAATATATTACATCAAAATGCCTCAATGAGGACTTTTCATACATTAATTACGAGGGTCGGTCTATCGAGCCGACTGATTACATAGCATCTAGTTCTTTTTATACTCAAAATTTTGACACCATTTTAACATATTCACTATCGACATATAAGTCTCATATGATTCTAAGATTCTATGTCTATGAGTGGCCTTCGTCGAAATCGTACTCCTTATTTGGAAACTTGCCTTTCTCCAAGTACGTTTTTGCTTCATACTTCTGATGATCATTCTCCTTCAGAGAGCCAGGGGTCAAGCTGCTCCCCGTTTCTTCTTCAGTACCAGAAGTTTTTGTTGCTTTTATCAGAAGGTATGGTTGAGTTGGTAGCGGTAATTCTCCTAATCCGCGAGGGCGGCAAGATCCTGTCCTTTGGCTATTCTCATCCCTTTCAGGTATAATTTGCGGCACAGGACGTGGGGCGGCGTTTGGAACATCAGGGTTCAACCATTCCTTTATATAATGCTGTGAAACTTGCCGGGGACGAGGACAAGTTTTCATCGGTGCCGTTCCATACGCATAATGGGTGTGCTTGAGCCGGTTGACAAATCCTGGTAAGTCTGCCCATGTCTTGGAATTTTCTACATGCAGAAGAAATTCTCTTGATACTTCTTTTGCAAACTTCTGTCAGTCTGTTGGCAAACGACCAATAAGCCTTTGGATACCATCCTCATCCGTAACTTCATAGTTACGAGCACCCTTCCAAAGGTGCAGAATTCCTCCAAAACTGTCCTAAATCTTTGCCCGCTTTATAATAAAAGAGCCGATACTGTGTGTGAGTTCTAAGCTTGTAGCCTTGTGGTTATCTTCTTACCCGTATTACATTTTACACCATCATTCGCATGCCGCTCTAAATTTATTCGCATAAGCAAATAGTGGGTGTTAAAATCCTGTCGCGTAAAATCTCTAACGAAGAGACTAGGCCCAAGTCACTGATCACGTGAATGACGACCATTTCAAACTTCTTGTTTCTAGAATTATATCTACGTTCCACATAGATATAATGATCCAAATCATTGGATAGAACATTAGGCGATCCTAGGTTCAATTCTAAACCTTTACAACACCTGCAACGACCATGATTCTCATATAGGTGAATAAATTTTCATTTCTTGATTCGTTTATCCCTAATTAGGTTCTATCGCTTCGCACATACTTGTGCGATGTTAGAACATGAAGCACCTATACCGAACAAAAATATTATAGGTAAAGAAAATATTATAGGTATTCGAGAAATCTTTCTCATACCTATGAGGCCTTCTTGATTTTTTTGTTAGTTCGGTTTTGATTAAGTATAGGCTTTGGTCTACGGTATTCCCGTCTATTCAAGTAAACATCTATTTCATATATTTCGTTGTCATTATCATTGGGACATTATGTTCCCTTGCTATGGCCTTCTGTTGCCTCATTCACCCCATACTTCTCGGGTATCAGTACCGTTATGCTTTTACCAATAGCATTCGTGGTTAGGTCTACATCAACCTATCCTTTGATATTGATATTTCGATAATTAAATCTTATCGTAGAGATCGTCATGTCTCTATCACTATCATTCATTCCTAATCCAGTATGAATGATTCAATTTCCTTTTCACTTTATCGACCTTAGGAATATATTTCTCATATATCCTTACTTTAACTCTTTTCAAGGGAAATCCTTACTTATCGAAGTCATATGTCTCTAAAGCTTATATCATGTCGTGGGCTATCTTATAATTGTATAGCTCATAGTTTCTTCAGTTATTTTGACTTTTGTCCCTTTTTCTTGAACATGGTATCTGAAAGTAATTTTACTTTCGTTATACTTCGATTCTCACATTCAGGGTTAGAACCGTAATTATTGTCGTATGGCTTGGTAAGATAGTACATTCGTACACCATGACTTAAATTCCAAGCACCTCATTTCCATGTCTTGGCTTTGGAGATATTTTCTCCATGCTTGATTTACATACTAGGGCTATCCTAGTCGTTCACACAATCTCAAGGATTATGATTCCTCAATCTCATTATCGTTTATTTAACCAAGTTTCAATTACTTGGAATCAATTATGCTTAAACATAATCTCATTGATTGAGGTATAAGGCGAGAGATTTATTTTCTGAGATGCTATCATTCATTTATATATATACTCTTTGAAAAGAATATCTTGCATGCATCTTCATTCCTTTAAACATGTCCAACCTACTAACGAGGTTTTTGGGACAAATAACTATCTTAAAGATAAGTTGTAATCTTTCTCTCGTTATGACATAGTAAGGGGAAATTATATCCCACGGATATCATATACTTTTCTTTACTTCTACTCTTGCATTCAATGCTAAAGAGTATCTTATTCATAACTTTATTATCATAATATCGTATGAAGGTATAACTTCATCGTTATCAATCTTTGTAAAGCCCATCAAGGGTCATCACATCCATGTGTATCATAGGGAAAATATCTCGTCTCATCGGGATTTTCTTTACATAATAATTTCTTGATGTCTATCACTTTACTGGTCTGAAACTTTTAGGTGACTGAAATAAGTCAACCTATTTCATGCCTGATGTTTATTGCTTTACTAATTCGCACTTAGGTGACAAGGTAAGTCAACATTCATCATACTTGATGGTTTCAAGAATCGAGGCAAAATTATCACGACTACTTACAAGAGGTACTGTCTCACAAATCAAAATAACATCATTTTAATGATTGAATCGATATGCTCTTTGGACTGAATAATTGGGATCTGGGGTCCGAAGACCAGAATGACGACTACTGAGATTTCTTTGGTCATATGGGCTGGCCAGACCCGTCACAATTATATTCTCGATCACACGAGGCTTGGTTTCAAAGGATACTTTATAAGATTTACGGTTGTAAATTTTCTTGTAAGAGTGAGAAATTCAAATGATTTCTCAATTGGGACTAGTCATAGAGTTAAACTCAATGACGTAAATTGGGTAATGAATATAATTTGAAACCTTATATACTGTAATAGGTCATCAACAAAGGTTCTCATGTACGTCATGGCTCTACTTGTATTCTCGAAATCTTACTTTCTTAGTAACATTCTAAAATTCTTATCATACTATAACGTTCTTACTCTATACAAATCATAGAACTAACTTCAATTGATTCTCGTAAATTCGGAGTAGGAATCGAGGATTTGGTCCTTCATAAAAATAAAGTACAGCGCATTAGGGCACGTGGCGAAAACCGTACATAAATCGGAGTTCACACAAAAGAGAACGAGTCAAAACAAAATCACTGCACAAAGCAGGAAAATTTGCGCGCTCGCCGAGATTGTTGGCGATGCCGACACGAAGTCGCATGCCGTTGCCGATGCCGAGGTAGTACAGGCTACCAAGGTCGACGATGCCAAAATCGATGTTATAAATTTCCAAAGTCAAAGTCGACAGTCGCACATGCCGAAGTGGAAGTCGAGATCGCACATGCCGAGATTGAAGTCGAGGTCGCACATGCCGAGATGGAAGTCGAAGTCGCACATGCCGAGGTGGAAGTCGAAGTCGCACATGCCGAGAACGAAGTCGAAGTCGCACATGCCGAGGTCGAAGTCGCACATGCCGAGGTGGAAGTTAAAATCGAGGTCGCACATGCCGAGGTCGAAGTCGCACATGCCGAGGTCGAAGTCGAGGTCGCATGCCCGAGGTCAAAGTCGCACATGCCGAGGTCAAGTCGTTCATTTTCGTATAAATCTTTCGCCGACCTCAAGATGGAATGAAGTTCTCAAATCCATCTTTACTTACATTCTTGAAATGGAAGGAAGTTCGTATTTCTATGTTCTTTCGTAAAAGTAATCATGCTTCTTATATCGCCTATGTTTTTCTTGAGATGACATATCATTTGTCATAATAAATCTTGAGATTTGAAACTAAAGTTTCAAATAATGAAAACATAGTTCATTTATACATGCACATTTCTTTGAATTTCAAAGAATTCATCATTCCAACTTTGGCCATTCACGTTCATTTCAAGCATATTCATTCATCATACAAAATCTTGAAATTTGAACGAATTTGGTTATGAAAACTTGAAAATTCTGTTCAATTTCATAACATACATATTGAATGCATGTATTACTTGAATTTTGAAATTTCAACATTTCATTCTTGGCACATTTTGCCCATTATCAATCATAAGCATTCATTTCTAACTTGATCACTTTGCATAACTTCCATTCTCAACATTATTCATAACTTCCATTTCATATCATTCATTCCTTTTGAAAAAAAAATCATCTCGATTCTTTTTCTCTTTCAACTTTTCATTTCAAAATTTTGAAAATGAATCATTTACCTTATTTCGGTTGAGCTTGATGTGATGGAGTGTTGAGCATTGTCAGCTGACCTTTAGAAGTCTAGTGACTCAATCTAGACTTAACCTTAAAGGAGATTTTGGGTTCAAAGAGCGAATGACTTTCGATACCACTCAGAATGTGACCTAAATCCTAAGTACGATTTAGCAGGATTATTACTCTAAACAGGATGAATAATTAGTGAGACCATTTAACATTTAACTGTGATACATATACCAAGTATGTTTTTGGACCTTACTACATAACTTATGTTCTTGCAATGGAAACATGTGATATGTACATATGATGATGTACTATCAAGGTATAACTTTCAATATAACCTTCCTATTGCTCAACACCGCCCATCGCATCACCAACTCAATCTGCACATTTAAAAACAATATGCGGTGAGTACAAATAATGCACTCGATGGACTTATGCCAAAACATTTTATCATCTTTTAATTACTACCCCATCATGGTAAGACATAGGTTTTGATTAAAAGGCCTCGAGCTTACTAAACTTTTTCATCATTTTCATAAACATTTGTCTGTGCAGACATTTTCCTTGTATGTATGATCCATATCCTTCATTTCATCATAACATTAATATTTACGCCGTAGAAGCGAGGCCTCCTCTACGTCGCCGTGACCGCCGTGAATTGTCCTTACAAAGACACAATACCATTAGGTGTACACGTTAATCCTAGCTGTATAAGCCTTCCTGAGAGGATCCGAATTCGATTTCATTCATAAGTTGGGGCGACCCAACAACATTCATAACATTTCATGGATAGGATACATACATAAAACATAAACATTTTGGGTGGTAATTAAATAAACATTTCATCATCATTTCTTGAGATAAGCATTATAATTAATACTTTTCATTTCAAGAAAGCATCATAAATAAAGCATTTTATCCTCGAGGATAAGAAAAGAAGCCCACACAGCACGTAAGCTTTCTTAATTGCTTTCCTTCTATGTCAACGATCGCATCCGCATCCCACCTTTACGTAAAAACGATTTTAGTATGTCATCACGTTTTGAGATTTTCAAAGTTTAAAATAAACTTTGATAACTTATACTAATATAATTTGAATTCCTTAGCAAATTCAATACGCCGCTCAATCACAGATCTTAAACTAAACATTTCTCGATTTCGATGAGACGAGATATGTTCAACTATTTCATTTAACCTTTTAGGTTAAACGCTCAACGATATTCTCACATTTTTTTTTTTGATACAAGGATTTCAATTATGAAATCTTTTCTCACCAACTAGATTTCCTTATATAATTAATACGTTTTCACGTATTAGCGTATTTATCGAACGTATTTCATATCGTTAATTTCAAAAGTCAACAATTTTGACTTTTCTTTATGAATTCTTTAATAATTCATTTATTTAATATCTAATTTCCATATAAATCGACTTTCAATCGATTTCTTTTCATATAGCCTTAATTTCGATTTTTCACGTAAATCGATAAACTTTATTAATATTTTTTTTAAATATTAATCAACTTATTCATTTAACATTATTTTTCATTTCTAACGTTATTTAATATAACGTTTCGACATAAACATAGTATTCTATGTTTATAAAATTCCATAAATTCTTAATATGTCTAAAATAATTTCTCGACATATAATGTATTATTTTTCTTGATATTAGGAATTAAAATCCTTAATATATATATATTCAAGCTTACGGTTTTCAAGCTTTAATTTTCATTCTTCTTCAAAAAATTCTTCTAAAATCATATAGTGTACTATTTTATCGTAGTATCACTAATATGTATTAACATTAACTATAGAAAAATTTGGGCATCTCCTATTTTGTTCCATAGGCCACGGTTTTATTCATTTTTTTGTCCAAATAATTTTCTAAAATTCTAATTAATTTATACAAGGCCCCAACATTATTCTATATCATAATTATAACCTATAGTCCAACATATTCCATTTCTACACCAAGGAAAATATGTTCAAGGTTTCGGTTCCTTCCAATATAAATACTAAATATTTTTATAAAATTCCAATTAAATTACACTATGCTTATACACTATAGTGTAGCAACATTTCATCATAATATTCATTAAAAACAACAAAATCATGCCTTAACCCAAGCTTATAGCTCTCGACCATGTTGAAAATTTTGAGCATATATATCCCAAAATTTTAATAAATTCACATCTCACATAATCAATACCCTAGATCAACAATATGCTATAACATTTCTTAAATAAAAATTGTACACCAACATATAATTTCCTCAAATTTTCGGTACAAACATATATATTTCATATGATTTTCAAAAATTTCCAAATAATCACGATAAGCTCCTTGGCTATCATATAGCATAATTCCATTAACATATGAACATTAATACTTTTCGATCACTATGCTAAAATTCTTAACATGCTTAGTTTGTACCTAAAACATCATAAATGAAATATATACACTATACTAAACATTATTAATAAACATCCTAACACATTAGCATTATTTCTAAATCAAGAACCATGCTTACAAAATAAAATCTAACCATTAGATAATGAAAATCTTAATGTATAAACGAAGCTTGTTCGATTCCTAACCTTTTTAACGGTGTCGATTAAGTGCACCAAGGTTTTAGATCAAGATTTTGGCTAATGAATAAGATGAACACACAAGGTATTTTCCCTTAGAAGCTCTCGGTATTCAAGTTTGGGAGAAGAGTAATGGCTTGCTTTTGTGTAATACTTTACTTAAGCAAAATGAATTAATATCTTGATACCAAACCTTTCTCTCTCTCGGTCATCTCACTCTCTCACAAAACAATTGGGAGCCTTTCCAAGCTTTATGACTCACCCTTGCATACCTCATGAAAGTAAATACTTCTCACACCATTTTGAACAAATCAAGAAATATCTTCGCTTTTGTGTATATTGTCACAACTCATGCAAGAAATGGAGGAGTTACTTCTTCTCTCATGCATGGTCAACAATGTCATGCCAATACATCATCACTTTATCACACTAAGCTAAAGGAAATAAATCATGGATTTCACTTAATGCTTCCAACACCTTTCACGGTTCACTCACAATCACAAAGCAAGACTTTTAAATTTTGCTTTATGACTCATACTATTAATATGTCACAATATTCCCTAATAAATAGCTATCACTTCAACTAATAAATGGAAGCAACAATTCTTCACTTTGATTCACAAAGTGTCGTCGGTTCACTCATGCAAAAAGGGAGGAGTTTTAATTCTTTCTTGTCTCATTATAAGATATAAAATATCTACACTCCACCAAATGCACTTAGTCATCAAAAGAGTTCCAAATAAACTTCCAACCTCTATTTGGAAGCCAAAACTCACGGCTATCTCACAAGCCACACACATCCACTGATCCTCCAATTAATTTACTTGGGTAATGTGTAATTAATATCCTACTTGGTCAACACACTTTGGAAGCTAATAAAATCATTCATATTAGTACATACATATATATGTTCACGGCAACTTTGCATTTAAGGGCCAAAATTTTGATTTTCATGCTATAAGTAGTTATATATCATAATATAAGTCTTAGATGATAATTTATATCATAGGAAAAATTATTGATATCATTTCATGTGAGAAAACCCTAATTTTCGAATTAGGGTTTTCGAAAATTTCATATTTGTTCAATAATTAATCCTTAATGTTCTAGCATTGTTTTAATGCTAAATAATACTCTATTTAAATAAAATAATCATAGGAATTTAAATATTATAATTCCTTGATCATTAAACTCATCTTTCTATTCATCTCTAAACGTTGACGTTTGAAACGTCTCAAAACGTTCATTATCGACTCATCTCAAAATGGTCGTAATAAAGTCGTAATCACTTTATTAAATTATTCCATTAATAATGGAATTTAATTCTAAGCTTCGTTACTTAGAAAATTTTATGAAATTTTAACTATCGATAGTCAATCGACGTTAAAATACTACTGCCGAAATACTTTATATATATATATTCCTTAATTCACAATTCTTAGTGAATATAAAATAGGAATTCATTATCTCGTAAATAATCGAAATCATTATTCGATATATTTCTAATTCAATTATTTAGTGAAACCCTAATTTACTTAATTTTAAATATCGTAATTAGGCATTTAATTCTTCTGGATATTACATTCCACCCCCCTTAAAAGAAATTTCATCCCGAAATTTGCATTCCTCATAAAGTAAGGGGTATCTTTGTATCATAACATCTTAAATTTTCCACGTGATTTTTTTTGTCCATGATTCCTTCATCGACTCTCATTAAAGACCCAAACTTGATTTTTAATCCTCGAATCGCATGCGATCAAAATAGTCATAGATTTTATCACAACTCATCTGAGTTAAAGATCACGCCATCATGATGGTTTACGTAAATTGGGTCATTTTCGTATTTCCTTAATCGTGACACGTGGAAAACATTACGTCTTCCCCAAATTTGGTGGAAGTATCAATCTATAGCGCTACTAGGCCTATCATTACTAGGAGCTCGTGGGTCCTATAAATGTGATCTCAACATTCTTGTGTACGAACTTTATAATTTCCTCGATGGAGAAATCTTAAGAAACTTTATTTCGCATTTAAAGATGCGCTTCGGATCTCACGCGTATCGGTAAAGACTTTTATCCGTCCCGAGCTTTTCTTTTTCTTTGCCTCATTTGGCGGATATCTTAATCATTTCATTTACATAGTCGGGATCTTATACTTTCTCTCACCTACTTTATTACAATAAAGTAGTGGTCAAAACTTTCTTTCCACGTAATGCCTCATAAGGCTATATTGATCGTTGCTTAATGACTATGGTCGTGCGTGAACTTAACAAGTGGTACAATCGCTCCCACTTGCACATTGATCTAGCATTAATGTTCTATCGTATGCTTAAACGTCCATATTGTCCTTCTTAACGGTCCATCTATCTGTGAGTGGACATTTATGTTAAGGTTCAATATCGTGTCTAACTCATTTTTGTGAGTTAGTTCAAAATCTAGGGATAACTTGGAGTCTCTATCCAAAACGATAGGTTTTGAGTATCCTCTGTAAATATACGATTTCTTTTATGTACGACTAAGCTAACTTATCGGATCTACGAGTCATCTGAATAGGCAGAGACAAACATATTTGGTGAGTCGGTCCACTACTACCCATATAGTAGTGCGACTTCTTTATGACTTTGGCAAAACCCGTCATAAAATCCATTGCTATGTCATTCCATTTTCATTCGTGTATCTCTAGAGATTATAACCTCTTATAAGGTCATTGATACAATGCCTCCACTTATTGATAACCGAGACACTGCTCGACGATATGGTTATATCTCATTTTATTCTTTACTATCTAACTTTTCTCGTAAATCATAATATATCTTAATGCTGCCTGGTTGGGCGGTATGAGAAGGATCATGAGTTTCACTCATGGTTTCATTTCTAAGCTTATTATTGCTTGAAATATTTATATAATCATTCCTTAGACTATATGATATTGTCCAGCACTTCTTAAAATCCTTCAGCTCTTCATTCCTTATCTTAATTCGTATTCTATTCCCATTTTAATCATTTCTCTTTAGTCATATGTCACCTTGAGTGTGAGAATACAACTTACGTTCGTTCCTGATTGTCCAACTATTTCTGTTCTCATTTTGTAAATTCTCCAATGAGTTTTCCTTTTCTATAAGGACATACCATAATTTAGACTGAATTTTTATAACTTAGGGCATTAGATTCTACCTTAACCTTCCTTAGGTGATAATTTATATCACAATTGTAATCTTTTACTGATTGAAGCCATCTTTTCTATCCCATATTCAAGTCTCTTCGCTTGAAAAATTTATTCAAACTTTTGTAATCTGTGAAGAATTCTTAATTTATCGTCATAGGAGTGATGTCTCCAAATTTTGGTACTTATACTATTGTTACTATTCCAAGTCGTGAGTTGGGAAATTCCTTTCATGTGACCTAAGTCATTGTGATGCGTAAGCTATTATCTTTCTCATATTAATACATAGCTTTACTTTAGTTAATCCATGTAAATTTGATTCCTTTTTGGGGTAGCTATGTTATCGGCCTTTCTACCTTAGAAAGTTCTCAATGGATCTCTGATAGTAGTCAATTAATCTAAGAAATTCCTGATCTCATTTTAGTTCATTGACGACTTTTATTATTACATTGCTTTATCTTTTGCCAGATCTACTTTGATTCCTTCTAAAGACACTATGTGCCTGAGGAATATTTCTCCTTTAAGCCGAAATTCACAATACTGTACTTGGCAAAATTTGCTCGGCTCTTAAAAGTCGTAAGACAGTCCTTCGACGTTCTTTATGTTCTTTCTCATTCTTCGTATGGATAAGAACATTATTCACAAGGATTAAGATAAAAATGATCTAAGTACGTGTGGAACACTCAATTTTTGAGGTTCATGATCAGGGCTGGTGCATTGGTTAGTCCGAATGCCATAACTATCATCTCATAGTGGCCATAACTTATTTGGAACAATTCGTTGTCGTATCTCGGATACTATTCTACAAAGACCATATAATATATTACATCAAAATGCCTCAATGAGGACTTTTCATACATTAATTACGAGGGTCGGTCTATCGAGCCGACTGATTACATAGCATCTAGTTCTTTTTACACTCAAAATTTTGACACCATTTTAACATATTCACTATCGACATATAAGTCTCATATGATTCTAAGATTCTATGTCTATGAGTGGCCTTCACGAAATCGTACTCCTTATTTGAAACTTGCCTTTCTCCAAGCACGTTTTGCTTCATACTGATGATCATTCTCCTTCGAGAGCCGGGGTCAAGTCGCTCCCGCTTCTTCTTCATGCCAAGTTTTGTTGCTTTTATCGAAGGTATGGTTGAGTTGGTAGCGGTAATTTTCCTAATCCGCGAGGGCGGTAAGATCCGCCCTTTGGCTATTCTCATCCCTTTCGTATAATTTGCGGCACGTGACGGCGGCGTTTCAATATCGTGCTACAACCATTCCTTTATATAATGTCAGTGAAACTTGCGGGGCGAGGACAAGTGTTCATCGGTGCCGTTCCATACGCAAAATGGGTGTGCTTGAGCCGGTTGACAAATCACGTAAGTCCGCCCAAGTCTTGGAATTTTTACATGCGAAGAAATTCTCTTGATACTTCTTTTGCACACTTACATCGATCATTGGCAAACCACCAATAAGCATTTGATACCATCCTCATCCGTAACTTCATAGTTACGAGCACCCTTCCAAAGGTGCAGAAATTCTCCAAAACTGCCCTAAATCCTTGCCAGTTTATAATAAAAGAGCCGATCGCTGTGTGAGTTCTAAGCTTGTAGGCGCAGGTTATCTTCTTACCATTACATTTACACCATCATTCGCATGCCGCTCTAAATTTATTCGCATAAGCAAATAGTGGGTGCTAAAATCATCACAGAAATCTCTAACGAAGAGACTAGCCCAAGTCACCGATCACGTGAATGACGACCATTTCAAACTTCTTGTTTCTAGAATTATATCTACGCCCACATAGATATAATGATCCAAATCATTGATAGAACCTTAGGCGATCCTAGGTTCAATTCTAAACCTTTACAACACCGCAACGACCATGATTCTCATATAGGTGAAGAAATTTTCATTTCTTGATTCGCTTATCCCGAATTAGGTTCTATCGTTTCTGCACATACTTGTGCGATGTTAGAACATGAAGCACCTATACCGAACAAAAATATTATAGGTAAAGAAAATATTATAGGTATTCTGAGAAATCTTTCTCATACCTATGAGGCCTTCTTGATTTTTTTGTTCGTTCAGTTTTCGGTGTGAAGTATAGGCTTTGGTCTACGGTGTTCCCGTCTATTCAAGTAAACATCTATTTCATATATTTCGTTGTCCTTTCCATTGGGACATTATGTTCCCTTGCTATGGCCTTCTGTTGCCTCATTCACCCCATACTTCTCGGGTATCAGTACCGTTATGCTTTTACCAATTGCATTCGTGGTTAGGTCTACATCAACCTATCCATTGATATTGATATTTCGATAATTAAATCTTATCGTGGAGATCGTCATGTCTCTATCACTATCATTCATTCCTAATCCAAAGATGAATGATTCAATTTCCTTTTCACTTTATCGACCTTAGGAATATATTTCTCATATATCCTTACTTTAACTCTTTTCGCCGGAATCCTTACTTATCGGGTCATATGTCTCGAAGCTTATATCATGTCGTGGGCTATCTTATAATTGTATAGCTCATAGTTTCTTGATTATTTTGATTTTGTCCCTTTTCTTGAACATGGTATCCGAAAGTAATTTTACTTTCGTTATACTTCTTCTCACATTCGTGGTTAGAACCGTAATTATTGTCGTATGGCTTGGTAAGATAGTACATTCGTACACCATGACTTAAATTCCAAGCACCTCATTTCCATGTCTCGCTTTGGAGATATTTTCTCCATGCTTGATTTACATACTAGGGCTATCCTAGTCGTTCACACAATCTCAAGGATTATGATTCCTCAATCTCATTATCGCTTATTTAACCAAGTTTCAATTACTTGGAATCAATTATGCTTAAACATAATCTCATTGATTGAGGTATAAAGCGAGATTTATTTTCCGAGATGCTATCATTCATTTATATATATATTCTTTGAAAAGAATATCTTGCATGCATCTTCATTCCTTTAAACTTGTCCAACCTACTAACGAGGTTTTTGGGACAAATAACTATCTTAAAGATAAGTTGTAATCTTTCTCTCGTTATGACATAGTAAGGGGAAATTATATCCCACGGATATCATATACTTTTCTTTACTTCTACTCTTGCATTCAATGCTAAAGAGTATCTTATTCATAACTTTATTATCATAACAGTCATATGAAGGTATAACTTCACTGTTATCAATCTTTGTAAAGCCCTAATTTTCGAATTAGGGTTTTCGAAAATTTCATATTTGTTCAATAATTAATCCTTAATGTTCTAGCATTGTTTTAATGCTAAATAATACTCTAATTACATAAAATAATCATAGGAATTTAAATATTATAATTCCTTGATCATTAAACTCATCTTTCTCTTCATCTCTAAACGTTGACGTTTGAAACGTCTCAAAACGTTCATTATCGACTCATCTCAAAATGGTCGTAATAAAGTCGTAATCACTTTATTAAATTATTCCATTAATAATGGAATTTAATTCTAAACTTTGTCACTTAGAAAATTTTATGAAATTTTAACTATCGATAGTCAATCGACGTTAAAATACTACTGCCGAAATACTTTATATATATATATTCCTTAATTCACAATTCTTAGTGAATATAAAATAGAATTCATTATCTCAGTAATAATCAAATCATTATTTGATATATTTCTAATTCAATTATTTAGTGAAACCCTAATTTACTTAATTTTAAATATCGTAATTAGCATTTAATTCTTCGGATATTACTATTTGTATGCTTGGTGATGTGCATCTATGCTTATTTTGATTTCTTAGAATAAAGTATTGTATATGCGAGTAAGTCGGGATGTTGATTTGTGCAACTAAGCTCTGTGGTATTAATCAAACTGCTTTTAATTTCCAAACTTCGGTGGTATATGATTCGAGTGTAATGTGAATTGACGGGATTGTGATTGATAGAAAATGAATAGGGGAGAATTGATGTGATTTGTCCGACTAATGTTAGGGGTAGTGTTAACATTGTGGTTACCTATATACTTGTTCATCTATTGATTATATAAAAAAAAATGAGTGAAAAAGAGTAGAAAATGAGATTGTTGAAATGGAGGATGGGATTATGTCCCTCTTTCTCGTAATTTGAGAAATGGACATGGAAAACAACGATAGGAAACTCGAGTTCATCGAGGGTTCACCTTTCGAACATTGTTTCAAAATCTGTTAAAACATTCTATGTGCTTAAAAAAAAAAAACTTGTTGCTAAAGGTGACCACTTTAGTTAGTTCACCCCTAACGGAGAGTCGGGTCTGAGCAGAGGTTACCCTTTTATTTATTGGAAATCAATTGCCGTCCTAGATTTATTTCACATTATCTTTGAATGCGTAAACACCAAGTGTGGGGGAAAGCAATAGGGTTTGATTGATTAGACTAAGAGTGAAGTTGCATGAATTATCCTTCTTATTCTTACTAGTATAGACTTTGCTTGAGGACAACCAAATGGATAAGTGTGGGGGAGTTGTTTAGTATGAATTTGTGCTGATTTTTGGTATTGTTTTGTGTGTCATTTTCAGTGGCTTATCCTGTTTATGCCGTTGGTTTGATTAATATTTATCGATTCGACTTACTTGTCGTTTCGATGTTTTGTAGAAAAACAGCATAAAATAGGATGAATTTAATCTGCCAAAGATCAAGTATAATGAAGAGCATCTCGACAGGAGTTTGTAGGTGAAAACCGTGCGTAAATCGGAGTACAGACGAAGGAGAACGGGCCAAAACAACGGTCGCGAACTTGCGCTGCAAGCACACCGCCGCCAGCGCCCGCCAGCCCGCACGCCTCGGCTACCCGTGCACGCGCTCTCGGCGCGCCACATATTTTCCTCACGCGCAAGATTGGCAACCGGCCCCGCCCGCCCGCCCAGCCCGCCAAGACCCCACGCCGTCCGTGGCTGGAAGCGGCGCCCATCCAGCCCGCCACGCCACCACGCCGCACATCTCGCCCGATCATCCAACGCCCGCTAGCCCCAAACCGCGCTGCGCCGTCGATGAACTCCTGCGTCCGACGCTTCCTCGCGTCCGGAGTGTTGCGAGTGTTCTGTTTCGAGAGGCACCCGCGTCCGCGCTTCATCTCGCCCAAAGGCTTTGGGGTCTTTGAGGTCATTTTATGTAAAATCACCCGCGTCGCGCTGCGGCCCATCCGCGGCGGGCGTGAATTTCTTCTGATATAAATGCTGAAACGCACGGTGAAAACCTAGTTCCTCTCTTTATTTTTCTTTCGTCTGTTCCTCACTCGATTTCTTTTCTTTTCTTTTTCTTTCCCTTTTCCTTTTAATTCTTGTACTTTGGATTAACAATTGGGATTGCACGATTCCGGATTTCGGAAGACAAATTTATCTATGAATGGTTGTAAGTTTTTCGCGTTTTAATTATGTCTATGTCATTGGGATTTGAATTATTTCTACCATGAGATGAATTATGATTTGTAGAGAAATATATGTTGAATTGTTCTTATCTTGAATCGTGATTGTTGGGTTGATGATTGGCGATTTCCTCATCCATATAAATTATTTATTTTATGATCTTCATGCATGGTGTTCGAAATAATAGTGTAGGTTGATTGTATGCTTATGTTTGATTATGAAGATATGCGAGAGCAAATTTATATTAAATATAAGTTTGACAATGAAAGTGATCGAGAGATTGGTTTGTTGTTGAATAAATGATATATGTGGTTAGGGTTTTTGCTATCGTGTGCCTTGCATTAAAATATCCTTCGTAGTTGATGGTTGGTTGATTGAGAGATCCCCTATCATTAAGTTCAAGTCTAACGTTGACGTAATCGAGAGATTAGTTAGTGTTGACCGTTTGGTGAGAGGCGTGGGTGTTTTATGCATTGTGTACCGGTCCTAAATTCATTAATAGCGAGGATAGATTCGAACCCTAGAACGTCGTCTCCAATTCTGTGTATCTGTCAATTCCTATTGTTGTCCAAGTGCATCCGTTTTATCTGCTTTATTTTATTTCCTGCTTTCGTCCTTTCCGTGACAGCCCCCCTTATGTTAGGATGTTAGTTTTTCATTTCTGTTTTCATGTTTGACATAGAACCGTAGCCCAGTTAAGTCTTCCTCGAGAGATTCGACTTGGGTCGACCTTGCCATTCTATAAGGACCTCGTACTTTTACAAGCGACTGAAAGGAACAATTTGGTCGAAACAGTAACCACAAGGCCTTTTCAAATAAAACCCTTGTGTCTTACCATGATGGGGCAGTGTAATCTAAAGATGATAAAATGTTTTGGCATAAGTCGACTGAGTGCATTCTTGTACTCAGCCCTGCATGTTTGTTTTTAAATGTGCAGGTTGAGCTGGTGATGCGATGGAGCAGTGTTGAGCAATAGGAATCTTTGTCGTTGAAAGTTAATACCTTGATTGTACATCGTCATATGTACATATCACATGTTTTCCGCTGCAAGAACTTAAGTTATGTATTGAAGTCTAAAAGTATTCTTGATATATGTATTACAGTTCAATGTTCAATGGTCTTTTCCAATTATATATTCATGTTTAAATTAATAGTCCCTGTTAATCCGTACTTAGGATCAAGGAGCTGTTATATCGAATCTTTTAGACTTGGATGTTTTCGAAAAACGTGACCGACGTACTAAATTAGTTTCTTACGTAAAGGTGGAATGCGACGTGATCGTTGACGTTAGAAAGGAACATTATTGGGAAGCATACGTACAAGGTGGGCTTTTCTTTTACTCAAAATGACAAATGCTTTACTTATGATGCTTTCTTCAAAATGAAAAGTATTTATTTATGATGTTTCTCTCGAGAAATGATGATGAAATTATGAGGAAATTACCTGCCCGAAATGTTTATGTTTTATGTATGGATCCTATCTGAATGATAATGAAAGTTGTTGGGTCGCTCCCAACTTATGAATGAAAATCGAATTCGGATCCTGTGCTAGAGGGACAATTCCTAACCTGGATTAACGTGTACACTAGAGGTGACTGGGGGCCGTAAGGACAATGTGCGGCTGGTCATAGTGTCCGTAGAAGGAGGCCACCTTCTATGGCGTGAGAGTGATGTGAGATGATGTTATATGAGAAATGAAAGGATACGGATCATACATATAAAGAGAAAATGCCTCTGCAGGCGATGTTTTGAGAAAATGATGAAAATGTTTAGTAAGCACGAGCATTTCAAATAAAACCTCGTGTGTTACTGATGGGGCAGTGTAATTCAATGAAAAATGTTTTGGCATAAGTCCACTGAGTGCATTCTTGTACTCAGCCCTGCATGTTTGTTTTTAAATGTGCAGGTTGAGCTGGTGATGCAATGGAGCAGTGTTGAGCAATTGGAATCTTTGTCGCTAAAAGTTTGTACCTTGATTGCACATCGTCATATGTGTATTTTACATGTTTTCCGCTGCAAGAATTCTAAGTTATGTATTGAAGTTCAAAAGTATTCTTGATATATATCTCACAGTTCAATGTCAAATGGTCCTTTCCGTTTATTAATTCTGTTCAACGTAATAGTCTCTGCTAATCCGTACTTAGGATTAGTGGGCTGTTACAAAGTGGTATCAGAGCAGTTCGTTTCCTTGAGTCCAAAACCTTCTTTCAAAAGTTAAGTCTAGATTGATTCCCTAGACTTATAGAGGTCAGCTGACTATGCTCAACACTCCATCACATCGAGCTCAACCGGAATGAGGTAAATGATTTTCCTCAAAAGTTTTGAAATGAAAAGTTTGAAAGTGAAAGAGGATTGAAATGATGTTTCAAAATAGATGAAAGTTATGGAAAAGGATTGAGAATGGAATTTATGAAAGATGATTGATATGATGTTTTAAGTTATGAAAATGAAAGAGAAATGAGGAAAAGTTGAAAGTGATAGGAGAAAATGTTGACAAAGATATGTCAAAAGTAAAAGTTGAATTCGTGGAATTCAAAGAGATTTATTGTTATGAACAGAGTCATGTTATTAATGTTTGGAAATGATTGAAAATGGACATTGATATGTCAAAGATGATATGTTGAATTCTTGAAATTCCAAGAAATGCATGAGCACAAATGAGCTATGTTATGAATATTTAATTTTTTTTTTTCAAATCTCAAAGTTCATTATGATAATGAGTATGCTATCCCAAAAGAACGTAGACTGTTTAAGATGCATGATCCCTTTTGCGAAAGAACATAGAAAGATGAGCTATGAGAATTTTTATTCCATCTTGAGAACAAAAGCGAGATCGAAATGAGAATTTCGAGTTGAAAGATGAGAACAACAAGAACAAAGTTGAGAAAACGAAAAGATCAGGGATGGAAATGATGATGGCAAGAATGGAATGATGATGTCGAGATGAGGAATGTCATTATGCGATAAGTGACATGAGTATAGTCTTTTCCTTTGGATGTTTACGCGCGACGAAACTCCAAATTGATTATAACTTTTTCGTTAGAAACAAAATAGAGATGTAATCAAAGGATCAGTTGATGCTAGTATTGTGATTTTTACAAAATGAGAGACAACGATGTGGTAGAATTATTAGAGACAAATCGAAAATTGAGATTCAGTGGTACGAATAAAAGTTTTAGATGTTGGGTAGTATGTTGATAACCCTTACAATTTATGATAACCATTACGAGTTATATAAGGTTTCAAATTTTATTCATTACCCAATTCCTGTCATTGAGTTTAACTCTATGACCTAGTTCCAATTGAGAAATCACTTGAGTTTCTCACTTTTTCTGAAAGAAGTTTACAAACCGAAAATTTATACAGTGTTCTTTTAAAACCAAGCCCTTATATGACTGAGAAAGTATTTGTGACGAGTCTGGCCAGCCCATATGACCAAAGAAATCTCGGTAGTCGTAATTCTAGTCTTCGGACCCTATATCCCAATTATTCAGTCCAAAGAACATATGGATTCAAACTGTAAAATTTGTAATCTTGAATTGTGAATCCATACCTCTTGTAAATTGCCATGATGAATTGTCTTCAATCCTTGAAACCAATAAGTATGATGTAGGTTGACTTATCTTGTCACCTAAATTTTCGGATTAGTAGGTGATAAACATCAAGTTAAGATGTAATACCCCGAAGTTTTAAAGCTTAATTGCGATAATAAAAATCGTAAACTATGGTTTCGTCTCGATAATCGAAATAATAAATTATCGAAGCTCGATTTCAACTATCCATGATACGAGGATTCTTATGTCATATTCACTATGATTAGTGAATTAAGGAATATAGTTTATACTATTCCTTCGAAAGTATTATTCTAACGTCGATTAAATGTCGATAGTTAGTTTTACGTTATTTTTCTAAGCGACGAAGCTTAGAATTAAATTTCCTTATTAATGAAAGGAATGAATAAAGTGATTAAGACTTTATTATAAACATTTTAGAGATGATTCGATTATTAACGTTTTAAGACGTTTCGAACGTCAACGTTTAGAGACGATTCGAAAACTTAGTCTAACGATTGAGGAATTATAATATTTAAATTCCTATGAATATTTTATGTAATAAGAGCATTATTTATCATTAAAATAATGCTAGAGAATTAAGGAATAAAGATTGAATAAGTGAGCCTATTTTCGAAAACCCTAATTTTTGAAATTAGGGTTTTGTGACATAGAATTGTTCTAAATATTTTTTCTATGATTTAATTTATTATCTAGGTCTTATATTATGTCACATAGCTATTAGTGGGAGGAAAATAAAATTTGTAGCACTTATATTTCATAAGTACCGAAAGTTTCAAGTTTAAGTATTAAATGAAGACAATTTCCATTCTTTTGGTCATGATGTGCTACAATTATATTGGCAAGATATTTTAAGGGATAAGCCATGTTGTATCATCAAGTTGGACAAGTGGGAGGTATATTTGGTCCAAGAGAGCCGAAATGTTTGAGAAAAAAAAAGAAAGAAGAAATTTTAGAACACTTTGATAGTGATGGACTAAACTTGAAAATGACATATGTGATTCATCAATTCAAGTATAAGACAAAATGAGAATTCTCTTCCATTATTTTGAAGTAGCCGATACATGTGTACATTGTTAAGGTGTTGGATTTTCTTCTTCATATGATAATGATAGATTATGAAAATGACATGTATTAAGTATGAGATAAATGATGTAATGTAGCATGTAATGACCGAAAACCTAAAATAACTTGTAAAGTGTTGTGTTGTAATTTTATGTGATATTTTATCTAAAAAGTGTGAAAATGATAGTTGATAATTATATGATAAGAGTGATATGTCATCAAGGACGAAAAAAATTCTTCTTCAATTATTCAAGATTGCCGTGAAGTAGGAAATTGTGGGAAAGTGTTGGAAATAATTTCAATAGGACCGAAACCAACTTATAGATTGGAAGATAAAATTGTTCAAATTCCTTGATAGTGATATACATGAGAGTGACTTGTATTAATTAGGTGATGAGGTGTTACAAAATAAAGCATGATGTGATTAAATAAAATTTGTCTCATACTAAACTAATGGGACCGATAATGTTAGAAAGAAATGTAAAGTATAACATTTTGACTTTTAACTAGATATTTTATTAAAGGTATGATTAATGTATTATGTCATCAAATAAAATAAAAATCATCCCTAGCAAATTGTGAAGTACCGTGAGCAATAAGGTAGAGAAGGAACAATAGATATTTCAATTAAAATTGATAGTGAAAGGAAATTCATTAATTGTTTAATAATAGTGATATATCATGAAAGAACATATTTTCTCTCTCATTTTCTCAAAAGAACCGAGAGGGTTTGGAAGAAAAAGAAAAGAGAGCTCCTTCACTTCTTTCTCAAATCTAAGGTAGAAAACGTTTGTCATCGAAAATCGACACTGATCAAAAAGTTATGTAATATCCCGAAGTTTTAATGTTTAATTACGATAATATAAATCGTAATTAGGGTTTTAAGCTCGATAATTAAAATCTTAATTAGTCAATGCTCGATTTTGACTAAGCATAATTTGGTGAGTTATATATGATATTCACTGACGCTTAGTGAATTAAGGAATGTAGCTTATGCTATTCCTTCGAACGTATATTTCTAACGTCGATAAAATTCGACAGTTAAGCTTTACGATATTTTCAAAGCATTAAGACTTAGAATTCGAATTCCCTATCCTCACAGAAGTGAATAAAGTGATTCTAATTCATTTATGAGCATTTTAGAGGTGAATCAACTATTAACGTTTTGAGACGTTTTAAACGTCTACGTTTAGAGACGATTCGATAAATTGGTCAAATGATCATGGAATTATATTATTTAAATTCCTATGATTATTTTATGATATAAGAGCATTATATATCATCAAAATAATGCTAGATAATTAAGGAATAAAAATTGAACAATGTAGCCAATTTCGAAAACCCTAAAAATCGAAATTAGGGTTTTGTGGTCTAAAATTGTTTTAAATATTTTCCCATGATTTAATTCATCATCTAGAAATTATAATATGTCACGTAACTAGGTATTAGCTATTTAATACAAGAAAATAAAATGTTGGAACTCATCCTCATAGTTTTCAAAATTTAGGGTTTCTAAGCATTAATTAATTTTAATTCTTATCCAATTGATGATATATCATAATTATTATATTAATATGATATTATTAGAGATAATATGAGTTGTATCATCAACTTGCACAAGTTGGATGACACTTGTACCATATGTGCCGAAAATTTGTGAGAATTTATGTGGTAAAATTGTTTTATGTCATGCTTTGAATTGTGTGAAGAGAAGATATGATCTTATCATATTATTAGATGTAAAGTAGAGTTAGTATCCAATTTGAATAAGTAACCTAAAGTTGGATCCTTGTCATAGCCGAAAATGTTGAAAAATAAAGTAAGAAGAATTAATTTCCAACTTTATAATAGGGACACTTGTATAGTTGAAATTTTTGACTTTTCAAACATGACTTTATTATATAATAATAATATAGTATATGATATGGAAAAAAATAAAATTTATCCTAATGTTTGAGACATGGCCGAAAATGTCACATATATACTATAAAGTTGTAATTTCTTTATTTAATGACAACTATGATCCAATGTATTAATTAAAGAGATAAGATGACATAATAAAGCATAAGAGATAAGATAAAATTTTTGTCCACTTGTATCAAGTGGTGGCCGAAAATTTCAACAAATTAAAGTGTGATAATAATTGTTGTTTCATGTAATAATTAGAGTAAAAGTTGCTTAAGTCTATAAATATAAGGTAAGCTTCTCATTCATCCATTTTGGAACCCCAAACCACCGAAAATTTGTGAAAAAAAGAGAGAGAGCATCCTTCAATTTCAATCCCAAACTTAGTTCAAATAAACCTTCGCCGATTAAATCGACTCCGATTAAAAGGTTAGAAATCTTACGAGCTTCGTATACATGCTAGAATTATCGAATTTCATCCGTTAAATTTCATGTTATAGGCTTAGTTTATTTATGACATTTTTGAAAATTATGATTCATGTACTAAATTGTTTAGAAATCATGTTTATAGGATATCCTTAAGCTTATATTATGATTATATTACAAAGTAAAGCATGTTATCAAATTCTACATGTTGACCGAATACTTGAGAGTACCATATGTTGATGATTATGATTTTTAATTGTTGATTTGAGCATGAAATCATGATCTAGAGTTTTAAATATGCTTATATGAATTTATGTGAAATTTTTGGAAAAACTATAGCATATAAATATATATATATACCGAAAGTATTGAAAAATAAAATAAAATGATAAGATATAATTCATGTTTAAGTGTTATTATAGCATATTAAGGGTGTAGATTCATAATATATGGTTGTTTGAATTTATTGGAGTTTATAAAAATTATTTTGACCTAAGTAAAAATTTCGAAACTTGACCTTAGTAAATTTTAATGAATAGTTCATAATTGATAAAAATTATGTTATAGTGATGATATATGGTAGTGATTATGTGTTATATGATTTAATTAGAATTTTTGAAAAATATTTAATTGGCTTTTTGAAGTTTCCGAAAACATTTGATAAAAATTAAATGATGCATAAATTTTATATGATCAATATAGTTACATATTATTGATCCTATGTTAAAATAGAGTGTTATATGAATTTATGGGAATTTTTGTACAAGTCTAAGATAATTATTTCATAAATACCGAAAACTATATAATATATGTATTTATGTTATAAATTTATTTTATATGGTATAATCACATAATATGTTCTAAAATAATGTTTTAGACATACTATGATTTTATGTGATTTTTAGAACATGAAATATTATGTTTACGTCAAATAATTATTTAAGTGACGTAAGATTGAAATTAACGTGCTACGTGTGAATTTAATCATATTTGTGCGTATTATTGAGTATGATGTTGGAAAACGTGAAAAATCGAGACATATGATATTAGGATTGATAATTGAATAAAAATCGAGAATTATATATGTATAATTTTCGAAATATATATATGTATATTAGAAAGTCAAAATAATTAGTAAAAGTCAAAATGTTGACTAAAGTCAACATTGTTGACTAAAAGTCAAAATGTTGACTGAAAAGTCAAAATGTTGACCAAAAAGTGAAAATTGCACGAAAAACGAGAATACGTGATCAACGTGATGTGATACGACTAGTAGGAATGCGATTAACGTTGATTAGATACGCTAAGACGTATGAAACGTACTCGATTGGTTAGAATGATTATCGAATCGTGACTAATGTACTAAAATAGTTCTTACGTTAAGGTGGGACATGGACTTGAACATCGATATAGAAAGGGAACCATAAGGAAAGCGTATACGAGGTGGGCTTTACTCGAACTGATTTATTTATTCTGCTTTCTTCGAAATGCAAAGTATTTATTTACAAAGCTTTCAGTTGAGAAATGATTATGAACTGTTGTTCAATTACCTACCCAAAGTGTTTATGTTTTATGTATGGATCCTATCATGAGATGGTTAGCGAACCATGAAAATTTATGAGGTGTTGGGTCGCTCTCAACTTTATAGAAAATCGATATCGGATCCTGCTTTAGATGCGTAATTCCTACCGGATTAACGTGTACACCATAGGTATCGTGTGCCGATAGCAACATCTTCGACCGGTCACGGCGTACAGAGAAGGGCCTACTTCTACGGCGTGAACAGAGTTATGAGAAAGTTATATGAAAGTGATACGGATCTTACATACCAGAAAATGCCTGGCCAGACGATCTTTTGAGAAATGATAAAGTGTTTTGGTATTCACGAGTTATTTCAACTAAAATCCTCGTGTTTTACTAAGGGGCTGTGTAATTTAAAGAAAATGTTTTTGGCATAAGCCCACTGAGTGCAATCTTGAACTTAGCCCTGCATGTTTGTTTTTAAATGTGCAGGTTGAGCCACTGATGGATGGTGAAGTGTTGAGTAGTCGAAGTTTTTGTCGCTGATATATTATAGCCTTGAATTCATATCGTCATATATGAATTCACATGTTTTCCGCTGCTTGAAACATTCAGTTATATTTTGAATATTGATGCATATTACCTTCAGATCAGTCGAACCCTTTTGTTAAGGATCTGTTAGTCTAGTTTGTATGAAATACGTTGCGTGCTTATCTATAATGGTTTGAAGTCACTTGAGTTTGGTTGTCATTTCCTATTCAATTCTGTATTCAATTATCATTAAGACCCGTTAATCCCCGTTTACGAGTCCCAGTCTCTGTTAATCCGTACTTAGGATTGGCGGGCTGTGACAGAGTGGTATCAGAGCAGTTCGTCCTTTGAACCCTAAAACCTTCTTTCAAAAGTTAAGTCTAGATTGAGTCACTAGACTTCTAGAGATCAGCGACTGTGCTCAACACTCCATCGCATCAGGCTCAACATGAAAGAGGTAACTGATTTCTTCTCACACATTGAAATAGAAAGTTGAAAGTGAAAAGTGTTGAAAGTGAAAGATTTGAGAAAAGGAATGAATTCCTATTTTGAAAGCAATGAAAGTTATTTGAGAATGAAAGTTACTGAAAGCTTTATTTTTCAAAAAGTTTTACAGTGCAAAGAGAGAAGTGATATGAGAAACTTTGACATTTATATGTCGAAAGTGATATGAGATAGAGTTTACAGAGAATGAGAAACAGTTGACATAGCAATGTCAAAAGTGATTGTTGAATCACAGAAAATTCAGAAAGCATGAGATATGTTATGATTATTTGAAATTTTTATTTCGAATTTCAAAGTTTTTATGAAAATCGATATGTTATCCCAAAGAACATAGATGCTATAAGAAGCATGTTCACTTCTTGCGAAAGAACATAGAAGTACGAGTTAGATGAACTGTATCCCATTACGAGGACGATAGAAAAAGGTGACATGAGAACGAACGTGAAAGTCCACTGAAACCAATTCCAGTTTTCGACAGAAGAATGACGAAAGCAAAAGAGGAAACCAGAGGAGTCAGACGTATGGCTGCGAGATGAAACAAAGAAAGCTAAATGAACTTTAAAATGAAATACATACGAGGCGGAGCATGAGTCCATGCTCGGCTATCGTAAATTGTCCACGGGCGCGGGTGCGCGTACAAAAAACTGCATTGCGCAGTGTTTTTGTTTTGACTCATTCTCCTTCGTTTGAACTCCGTTTTGCAAACGGTTTTCGCCTACGTACTCCTAACATCACGAATTTCATTTCTTAAGAAGGACAGAATCCTTGATTCCTTCTCCGAATTCATGAGAATCAGTGAAAGAAAAGACTTATGATATACTAAGAAGTGAGAGAAAGATAGTCTCATAACATATAAAAGAACGAGAACTCTACAGCATAATAAGAATCTTAGGAAGCTATCTGCAAATAAGATTCTTGAGTTATACAAGTAGAAGCTATGACACATGCTACATAAGAACCTTTTGTGTTAACATTTATCTGCTTATCAGATATATTGGTTATCTTATCTGCTTAACAGATATATTTCTTGTCCATCTTATCTGCTTATCAGATATATATAGATTGACTTACGCTAGTATTGTCTGTGTTAGATGGCAAGACCCTATTACTCTCCACGGAGAAGAGTAAGACCGAGAGTTACACCAGGAGAAGTCCTTGAAGCATATCGTACTTACGGAATGAGTTCGGGCGACAGTTTAGGAGAGTTTTTGATGAGCTATCTCCGACTTTGGATGGACGCTCGTGAGTATGGTGTAACGGATTATGATGGTATCAAACGGCTCTTGACTCGCTTGCCCGTCGATTGGGAAGACTATGCCAGAGAGATATCAGGCGATTATATCTACCTTGTGGGCATTGATTATGACTTGATTGGTGATTTGCCGAGATTCGTCAGTCACCTAATCTATGTCTACAGTGTGTACAGAGCTGCACCCTCCAAGAGAATATACCTGGCACGACGACACGCCAGAATGGTTGTACATGGAGGTTCCACGAGTGGTTAACCCCGCGATACCGAGAGAACTGGAAGCAGGAGATAGACCTGCTCATGTGACTAGAGCATCGCGACCCAGGTCATTGGGAGTTCCAGTTCTTCCACCAATGACGTTTAGATATCCAACGCGACCGTCAACTCCAGTTCTGCCACCAATGACAGCACCGCCGCCCCCAACAGCATCCTATCACCAGAGGATACACATGGAGGCGTATGACCATCAAGAAGGTTATGTTCCTATGCGTGATGTGTATGCCATAGGAGATGACGGGCCTTCTCGTAGACGACCACATGAAGAGAGTTCGGACGAGGACTCTGAGGAAGAAGAGGATCCTGAAGAGGATCCAGAAGAGGAAGAAGATCCGGAGGAAGATCGGGAGTGATGGAAAGATAAAACATAATAGTATATGAGTAGCATGTGTATAGTGTGGCTAGTAATGCTATAGTAATAGATATAGAAGCACAATACGTTGTAAACGCTATGAAATCTTTTGAGTCTGATGACTTGTACAGAAAAGTCCTCTTTGAGGCATTTTCCCTATATATATATATATGATGACCCTAGATGGGCTTTTGCGACAAAATTGAGCATGAAAGGAATGAATGTTTTGCTAAAGTTGTTTTACGCTAAAGATTGCATGAAGATGTTATATATGCATAAACTGCGATAAACATTATGCAAATGCTAATAATATTTTTGCATTATCAGAATGCCGCCCAGACGCGCACCAGAACCTGAAAATAGGAGAAGGGGCGGAGTACCCCAACCTGAAGAAGAAGTAATACCACAGCCACCCCCACCTCCACCCGATCGTAGGGTTGAGGAATTGTTTCTAAGGCAAAACCCTCCTACCTTCAATGGTAAAGGAAGCCCTGAGGATGCCGAACAGTGGGTTAGATCCATTGAGAGGATCTTCGATTTCCTTCACTGCACTACATAAGAACGACTATCTTGTGTCACGTTCTAACTCACCGGACCGGCTGATTTCTGGTGGGAGGCACGGAGGAAAACCTTAACCCCAGAGCAAATGGACGAATTTACCTGGGAGGACTTTAAAACGGAAATGTATGAGAAATACATTCCCAAAAGCTATAGGAAGAAGAAAGAAGTTGAGTTCTTCAACCTAAAGCAGGAACGTAAGTCGGTAACTGAATATGATCGCATTTTCTGCGACATGGCAAGATACGCCCCGGACCAGGTGTAACAGCCCCTAAATCCTAAGTACGATTTAGCAGGGATTATTACTCTTAAACAGGGATGAATAAACAGGGGGACCATTTAACATTAAACTGTAATTCATAAATCAAGTATGTTTTTGGACTTTACTACATAACCTATGTTCTTGCAGCGGAAAACATGTGATATGTACATATGACGATGTACTATCAAGGTATAACTTTCAGCGACAACCTTCCTATTGCTCAACACTGCTCCATCGCATCACCAGCTCAATCTGCACATTTAAAAACAAATATGCAGGGCTGAGTACAAATAATGCACTCAGTGGACTTATGCCAAAAACATTTTATCATCTTTTAATTACTCTGCCCCATCATGGTAAGACACGAGGTTTTTATTAAAAGGCCTTGAGCTTACTAAACTTTTCATCATTTTCATAAACATTCGTCTGTGTGACATTTTTCTTGTATGTATGATCCATATCCCTTCATTTCATCATAACATTAACATTTACGCCGTAGAAGGAGGCCTCCCTCTACGTCGCTGTGACCGGCCGTGAATTGTCCTTACAGCACACAGTCACCATTTGGTGTACACGTTAATCCTAGCTAGGTATAAGCCTTCCCAAGCATAGGATCCGATATCGATTTCATTCATGAGTCGGGAGCGACCCAACAACATTCATCATTCATTCATTCATGGATAGGATACATACATAAAACATAAACATTTTGGGTGTAATTTCATCATCATTTCATAATCATTTCTCAAAAGAGAGCATCATAAATAATTACTTTTCATTTCAAGAAAGCATCATAAATAGAGCATTTTATCCTCGAGGATAAGAAAAAGCCCACCGGTACATAAGCTTTCTTAATTGCTTTCCTTTACGCCAACGATCGCATCCGCGTCTCACCTTTACGTAAAAACGATTTCAAGACGTCACACGTTTTGAGATTTTCAAAGTTTAAAATAAACTTTGATAACTTATACTAATAATAATTCGAATTCCTTAACGAATTCAATACGTCATCCAATCGTATCTTAACTAAACATTTCTCGTACTTCGATAGAAAAGAGATATGTTCAACAATTTCATTTTAACCTTTTAGGTTAAACGTTTAATGCATTCTCACGTTTTTCGATACAAAGATTTCAATTATGAAACCTTTTCTCACCAACGAGATTTCTTTAAATAATTAATACGTTTTACACGTATTAGCGTATTTATCGAACGTATTTCATACGTTAATTTCAAAAGTCAACAATTTTGACCTTTCTTAATAAATTCTTTAATAATTCATATTTTTAATATCTAATTTCCATATAAATCGATTTTCAATCGATTTATTTTCATAAAACCCTAATTCTCGATTTTTCACGCAAATCGATAAACTTTATTAATATTTTTCTTAAATATTAATTAACTTATTCATTAAACATTATTTTTCATTTCTAACGTTATTTAATATAACGTTTCGACATAAACATAGTATTCTATGTTTATAAAATTTCATAAATTCTTAATATGTCTAAAATAATTTCTAGACATATAATGTATTATTTTTCTTGATATTAAGGAATTAAAATCCTTAATATTCTTATTCAAACTCACGGCCCTTAAGCTTTAATTTTCAATCTTCTTCCAAAAATTCTTCTAAATTCATATAGTGTACTATTTTATCATAGTATCACTAATATGTATTAACATTAACTATAGAAAATTTTGGCATCACCTATTCATGTCTATAAGCTCACGGCTTCTACACTACAATTACCAAATATTTTCCTAAAATTTCAATTAAATTCCACAATACCTAAACATTGTCATGTATTACAATTACATCATAATATTCAACCATTACAACTTATTCATCATGTATTCAACTCAACTAACTTTCGGCCATTCTCAAACATATAGCCATATATTTTCTAAAAATCTAGTAAAATTCCACAATGTCTAATTGAGACCATACAACATGAATATGCTATAATATCACATAGATAATGATTTTTACATTAGCATTTAAACATCTAACAAAATCGGTAATTATGAATTGATCACAATCAATTCCCAAAAATTCATAAATAATCACTATGAACTCTATTATCATTATATATCACTAATCCATCAACATTTGGGCATTAAGAATTTTCGATCACTTCAATTAATTTCTTAACATTCTTAGCTTGCACTCAAATCATAACATATGATAATACTTAGCATAATAAATAATATTAACAAGTCACTAAGCATTAGAACATTATTCCTCATTTTTTTTCAACATTAAGAACATAAGCATAAAAATATAAATCGAACGGTTGGAATTCGAAACTTTTAACGTATAGACAAAGCTCGTTAAAAACCTAACCTTTTTAACGGTGTCGATTTAGTGTACAAGGATTTTAGCTCAAGGATTTTGATAAAGAAAATGAAGAACACGCTTGTTCTTCTCTTGAAGCTCACGGCTTTCTTTGGTGTCTTTGGAAGTGACAAGTGTTTTGATTTAATTTCTATCACTTAATACCCTTAAAGAAATAAAACCAAAATCCTACTTAAATCCATACACACTCACGGTTCACAAGATACAATTGCAAAACAATTTATTTTACTTGGTGAGTCACAAAAGTAATACATCATCACTTTCAAACATTAACTACACTTACACAATTTTTTTTTGGACAAAACAAAATGATTCTTCACTTTAGTGATCAAGTGCCGTCGGCACTCTCATTCTCACACAAGGAAGACACAAAGTTTTCTATGACTCATCATGTATACCTTATGGAAGTAAGTATTGTCTTACACAAATATTTTGAACAAATCAAAATATTCCTTTTGCTTTGGGATGTATAGCACGGGCTACCATGCATACAAAAGGAACAATTTTAATCTTTGTTTTACACCATGCATTTAGTCAACATACACATTACCAAATGTAATTCACATCATCACATAAGAGTTGTACTAAAGCTTCTTTCCTCATTTTTCATCCCACATACACGGCTCTTATGCCTCACACCTCTCCCACTTGATTATTACTTGGTTAGTGTGCAAAATATATCATACCACTATATTATTAACGCAACATAGCAATTGATAGTAAGATTTCAATCCATTTATTCCAAATTTTTACAAACTCACGGCACTTTTGAAACATAAGTGCCAAAATTTGATTTTCATGCTATAAATAGCTATATATCATAATATATGTTTTAAATGATAAATTATATCACAGGAAAAATTATTAGTATCATTTCATGTGTGAAAACCCTAATTTTCGAATTAGGGTTTTTCGAAAATTCTAAATTTATTCAATAATTAATCCTTAATGCTCTAGCATTATTTTAATGCTAATTAATACTCTAATTACATAAAATAATCATAGGAATTTAAATATTATAATTCCTTGACCATTAGACTCAATTTTCTAATCGTCTCTAAACGCCGACGTTTGAAACGCCTCAAAACGCTCATTATCGACTCATCTCAAAATGGTCGTAATAAAGTCGTAATCACTTTATTAAATCATTCCATTAATAATGGAATCTAATTCTAAGCTTAGTCACTTAGAAAATTCTACTAAATTTTAACTATCGATACCAATCGACGTTAAAATAATACCAAACACTTTATAAAATTCTATTCCTTAATTCACAATCCTTAGTGAATATAAAATAGAATTCATTATCTAGAAAATAATCGAAAGCATTATTCGATATATTTCTAATTCAATTATTTAGTGAAACCCTAATTTACGAATTTTAAATATCGTAATTAGGCCTTTAATTCTTCGGGATATTACACCGTGTAAGCACTGATAGAAGATGGCGGAGAAGTTCAGATCTGGTCTAAGGCACGAGATCAAAATGTCTCTGGCAAGTCATGGAGACTTAACGTACACGGAAGCTCTTAGTCGAGCTCTAGACATTGAGGCTGCAATGCCTAAAGACAAGCCTGTACCAACTCAATCCCAAGTTGCCGGTGATAAAGGGAAACGGAAATGGGAAGGAGGTTACAATAACAACTTCAACAGGGGAGATTTCAACAACAACAACAAAAGACCATGGCAAGGAAACATGGCACCCCAAGGGCAAGAGTGGAGGAGACCGATATTTTCCACGCCCATGGGTGGACAACAAGAGCAGAGGATGATTCCTCCCTGCCCAAAATGCAATAAGCTGCACACGGGTGTGTGTTTGGTTGGAAATTAGGTTGTTATAAGTGTGGTGTGAAAGGCCACTATGCTAATGCATGCCCCAGATTCCGCCCGGTAAACATGGGAAGACCGAATCAACCGGGCCATACCCAGCCATTAAGGGCAATGGATGTAATATCCGTAGAATTAGATGCTGAATTACGGTTTTGAAACCCAGAAATTAGGAATTACCGTGACGATTCAATCAAGAAGATAGCGAATAATGGTTTCGATTATTTACTGAAGGAATGAATTCTATTTTATATTCACCGAGAATTGTGAATTTAGAAATAGAAGTTTGTAAAGCATATCGACAGATTATTTTAACGCGATTACACATCATCCGTCAAGATTTTGTGAAATTTTCGAGCAATAAGATTTGAAATTAATTTTCATATTAATTCCTATGTTACTAGAATATTAATTATAAAGTAAGTTCAAACTTCTGCGACCATTTTGAGATAGTCGATTATGATCATTTTGAGACGCGTTTTGAACGTTAACGCCTGAGATGTTTTGAGAGATGAGTTCAATGATCCGTAAATTATCCCAATTAATTTCCTATCATTAATTTATATAATTACAGTAATATTAAATATTAAAATCAATTTTGAGTTATTAAAACTCGATATTTATGAATGGGTTTGAAAACCCTAATTATACAAATTAGGGTTTCCTTGCACAAAATATGCTATAATTTTATCCTATGCTATTAATTATTATCTAAATCATATATTATGATATATATGATCGAAAATTACATGAGTATCAATAATAGGTGTAATTGATATTTTAATCCTATTTTTCCAATTTAGCTTCGATAATTTGAATTATTGGCTAAGGTATGATTTAATTATTTTATGGCTTGTATTTTATACCTATGATCATGTATGATATATATATTGCATTAATGTACAAAAGAAAATAAATCCTACCTATTTGGACCCCTAAACCTTAGGCCATCATGAATGGACAAGGCATGCTTGTCACCTCCTTTAACACCCAATGCATGGAAAGTCTTTCTAGCCTACACTAATCATCACCACACTCTACACACTCAACCATGATTCCTATTGTGTGTGTGTGTGCCTAAGAGAGAGAGATATACATGGGAGAAACTCTTCCCATACACTTCATTTCACTCATAATACATTTTCTCCCTCTCTCTCCCAAAATTTTCAGACCTCTCCTCTCCTTTCCTCTCTTCTTCTTCTCCTACACCATTTCCACCATGGAAGAGAGAGCTCAAGCTCCATCTCTCTCTCATTCATCTTCAAATTCGTGACTAAGGTATAACTATCTCCTATGACTCTTAGACATGATTAAATCATACTTGCATGGTTAGATTGATGATCTTGGTGGTAATTTGGGGTGATAGATTCACCATTTTCGTGGTTATATGAAATGCATACAAGAAGAATAAGCTTAAAACTGAAAACTGGAAGTATGTTACGAAAACAGTAACTTCATAAAATTATTTGACTAAGTTACAGTGGTCCGATGAATGTGAAATTTTATTATGTTGAAATTAAACATGTCTATTACGTCTCTGTAAAATTTCAAGTCAATCCAACTTGATTTTATATTTTAATTCTATTTTTCAAAAACACTGCACAAATCTGTAAAATTTCGGTGTTCATCACCCACGGTCCGTGGCTTTCGTTTCGAGTTTGGCTAATGGTAAAACTCTAAAATTTGGCATAAACATAAATTAGCATGTCTAGAAGATATATGTAAATTTTCAGAATTTTCTAAAAATTTTTACTATTTATTCCAGATTTTTCAAACGAACTGCACAAAACTGTCACTGTAGTGATAGCTTGTAGTAAAATATTTTATCTCCCAATATATTTTGAATCATTGAGTAAGGCTTTTCTGGATTAAACTAGACTTAAGTGGCTTTTCAATATGATTGGTTGCATTCCTAGATTCCTTATAATGAACTCACGGTGAATTTTTAAAGTTGACGCATTACAGTAAGCTTTTTGGACAAACTGCCTTAGTAAAATTCTATGCTAATTGACTGTCCGTGTACGACTTTTGCGTGAGATATTCGAGCCGTTTGTAATCCGACTTTGACTTTGGTTCCTTCATAAGAAATGTTCCTTACCATGTCTAGTTTTGATCTGAAAAGTTTTATCCCAAACCAAGCCTTATAAGTATACTGTTCATTGACCCAAAGTCACCAAATGGAAATTTGTCCATTCCAGCTAGTCAAGTTTAAACTTATGTATTTCTCGATGCATCAAGTATCTTCCAGTATGGTCTTCATGAAACATGTAGTTCTTATTACAAGGTTTCTAAAATGGTATCTTTCAGTCATTTTGGTATTGTGAGTCAAAGTTACGAGCCTCGCAAAATCCCTCGTCGTTAAGCTAAATCTGAAATCTGAAAAATTTTCTAAGTATAGAAGTCAGTTCGAGTTTCCCACTTTGAGACCCTATATCTCCAGAACCACGACTCTATTGGGTCGACTTCCTTCTTAGAACTTACAGTACATGTTTAGAGGTTTCCAGAATGTGTCTTTGTGCGGTCATACGTATTTTAATCGAGAGTTATAGATCGTCAAAGTATGACACTTGGGTTGTTTTAAGTTGTTTTGCTGAAAATTAAACACTTGAAATTTAACTAAGTGTTGAAACTCCCTATGTGAAACATGCCTTATGTGACTAACATGCTATTAATTGATGCATTCATATGATATGTCGCAAGGTACATTAAAGCATTAATAAGATGCACAATTTAGGATAAAACAACAATATGATATTTTTACCAAGACGCGTCTTAACGTGAAATATTTGACTAGGTGCTACTACATGATCAATTGATTGTATATCATGCCATGATATACACTCAAGTAGAAATATGGGTTCTAAGACCCGATGGATATTTCAACTCCAAAACCTCAAAGCCGTGAATAGATAGGCTAAGCTGGGACTGCAATCCAAGAAATCGGTTAGACAATCTACATCGGTGGGCTCCTTTTCTTACCTCACTAATGTGGGCTTCTTATCTTCAAAAATGTGACTTTACTGTCATACCAAATGAGTTTATTTACAGTACTTATCTACAACTGTTATCAAATGTTTTACTGCATTACCTGCCAAAAATATTTCGTTTTGTGTATGGATCCTATCTGTTATGCCCGGTAGGTGTGGAGATAGTTGGAACTATTATATCAATTGTTGTGGCAGCACCCAACCTTTTAAATGTCGGGTCTGTGTTGGATGATAAATGCCGAGCTAGGATTGGCGTGAAGGTTGGAACTATCTACGTGTTAACATATGCTTGCAGAGAGCGATCAGTCTGTTGACGGGATTACGGCCGGTCACGGCGTCGTAGATGGGAGGCCTCCTCGGCGCTTATTATTTATTATTATTTTGTATTGTGACTATGAGATATGGACCATACACACCAAGAAAATGCTTGGCCAAGCGACTTTTCCGAATCGAAAATGTTTAGTAAGCACAAGGCCTTTCAATTAAAACCTCATGACTTACTCGATATTGGCAAACAGAATTAAAATTATCAAATGTTTTCGCATAAGTCCACCGAGTACAATAATTGTATTTAGCCCCGCATGTTTGTTTTAAATGTGCGGGTTGAGCGGATGATGGATGGAGCGGTGTTGAGCAATAGGAATATTGTCATTTGAAAAGTTTATACCTTGATAGTACATCGTCATATGTACATATCACATGTTTTCATTGCAAGAACTTAAGTTATGTACTAAAGTCCAAGAACATGCTTGTCATATGAATTACGGCTTTTGTTAAGGAGAATTCCGCTTAATTATATCATTTAGAGTTACAATCCTTCTAAATCCTACTTAGGATTGAGGGATGTGACAGAGTGTATCGAGCGGTTCGCTCTTGAACCCAAAATCTCCTTTAAGATTAAGTCTAGATTGAGTCATTAGACTTCTAAAGGTCAGCTGACAATGCTCAACACTCCATCACATCAAGCTCAACCGAAATGAGGTAAATGATTCTTTTTCCAAGGTTTTGAAAATTTCCCTGGCCAGATGAATGTTTATGAAATTATTTTTATTCAAATAAAATGAAAAGTTTGAAGTGAAGGATGATTGAAATGATCTTTCAAAAGAAATGAAAGCTATGAGAAAGGTTGAGAATTAATGTTATGACAAATGATTTGTCGAGAAAGTTATGAAAAGAAGGAAGATATAAGGGAGATGATGACAATGATGTGAGAAAGTTTCGGCATGATATGCCAAAGATGAAATATTTGAAATCCTGAAATTCAATAAGGGTTCATTATTATGAACAAAGTTATGTTATTCATGCTTTAAAGTGATTGAGATTGGACACTGACTTATCAAAAATGATATGTTGAATTCGTGAAATTCGATGAAGTACGTGCGTACAAATGAGCTACGTATGAATATTTGAAGTTTTACTTCAAACTTCAAAGTTGTTTATGATGATGAGCATGCTAGCTCAACAGAACGTAGACTTTTTAAGAAGCATGATCCCTTTTACGAATGAACATAGAAGTAAGAACTTCCTCCTATTACAAGAACAAGAGTAAAGATGGATTTGAGAACTTCATTCCATCTTGAGTATCGAAAAGAAAAGGATTTATACGAAATTGTGCGACCTCGACTTCGACCTCGGCATGTCCGACTGTCGACTTTGATTTCGGGAATTTATAACGTCGACTTTGACATATCGACTTGGGTAGCTTATGCGACCTCGGACGTCGGCATTTCTCTGTACTACCGCGGCATCGGTAACGGCATGCACGACCTGGTGTCGGCATCGCTATGACCTCGGCGCGAGCGCGTGAAAATTTTTCTCAGCCTTTGCGCAGTGATTTTGTTTTGATTAGTTCTCGATCGTGTGAACTCCGATTTACGACGGTTTTCGCCACGTTCCCCTAATGTACTGTACTTCATTTCTTATGAAGGACCAAATTCTTGATTCCTACCCAGGATTCACGAGGATCAGTTGAAGCTAGCTCATGATTTATAGAAAGTAAGAACGTTATAGTATGATACGAATCTTAGAATGTTACTAAGAAAGTAAGATTGCCGACAATACAAGTAGAGCCACGGCGTACATAAGAACCTTTGTTGATGACCTATTATGGGTATATAAGCTTTCAAAATTATATTCATCACCCAATATCCGTCGTTGAGTTTAACTCTATGACCTAGTTCCAATTGAGAATTCATTCGAGTTTCTCACTTCTTCCAAGAAAATTTTCAACCCAAAATTCATAAAGTGTCCTTTTGAACCCAAATCCTAGCGTGATCGAGAAAATATTTGTGACGGTCCGCCAGCCCATATGACCAAAGAAATCTCAGTAGTCGTCATTCTGGTCTTCGGACCCTAGAGCCCCATTTATTCGGTCTAAAAGCATATCAAATCAATCATTGAAAAGATGTTATTTCGATTTGTGAGACAACGCCTTTTGCAAGTAGTCGTGATAATTCTTTCTCGACTCTCGAAACCATCAAGTATGATGACGTGAGACTTACCTTGTCACCTAAGTACGAATTAGTGAAACGATAAACATCGCATGAAATAGGTTGACTTATTTCACCACCCAAAGTTTCGCATCAGAAAGTGATAGACATCAAGAAATCAGATGTAAGAAAATCTCACGAGACGAGATATTTTCCTATGATACACATGGATGTGATGACCTCGATGGGCTTTACGAAGATTGATAACATGAAGTTATACCTTTATACGACTGTTGCGATAATCAAGTTATGAATAAGATACTCTTTAGCATTGAATGCAAGAGTGAAAGCAAGAAAAGTATATGATATCCGTGGGATATGAACTCTCTTTTATAACAAGAGAGATTACAACTTATCCTTAAGATAGTTGGTTGTCCTCGAAACCTCGTTAGTAGGTTGGACATGTTTAAAAGAATAAAGATGCATACAAAATATTCCTTTCCGTGAATATTTATATATATATATATAAGGAAATGATAGCATCTCGTAAAATAGATCCATCGCCTTATACCTCGATCAATGAGATTATGATTGAGCATAACCGATTCCAAGTAATTGAAACTTGGTTAAACAAATGATAATGAGATGGAGGAATCATAATCTTTGAGATTGTGTGAACGATTTAGGATAGCCCTAGTATGTAAATCAAGTGTGAAGAAAATATCTTCAAAGCCAAGACATGGAAGAGAGATGCTTGGAATTTAAGTTATGGTGTGCGAGATATGCGACCTACCAAGCCATACGACAATGATAACGGTTCTAGTCCGTGAAGTGGGAACCGAATTATAACGAAAGTAAGATTACTTTCAAATACCGTGTCCAAGAAAAGGGACAAAAGTCGAAATAACTAAAGAAACTATGAGCTATACGATTATAAGATAGCCACGACATAATATAAGCTTCGAGACATATGACTTGATAAATAAGAATTTCCCTTGAGAAGAGTTAAAGTAAGGATATATGAGAAATATATTCCTAAGATCGATGAAGTGAAAAGGGAATGGAGTCATTCATACCGGATTAGGAATGAATGATAGTGCTAGAGACACGACGATCTCTACGGTGAAGACTTAATTATCGAAATATCAATATCAACGGATAGGTTGATGTAGACCTAACCACAAATGCTATTGGTAAAAGCATAACGATACGATACCGAGAAGTATAAGGTGAATGAGGCACCGTAAGGCCATAGCAAGGAGCATAATGTCCCAATGGAAAGGACGGTGACATATGAAATAGATATTCACTTGAATAAACGGAACACCGTAGACCAAAGCCTATACTTCACCGAAATGTAACAAACAAAACCCAAAGGACAAGATAGGTATGAGGAAAATTTCCTCGAATACCTATAAGATTTTGTTCAATTTAGGTGTTTCGCTGACATCGCGCAAGTACGCAGAAGCGATAGAACCCAATTTAGGGTAAGCGCAACAAGATGTAGACCTCCTTACCTATACGAAAATCATGGCCATCGCAAGAGTTGCTCAAGCGTAGATTCGAGCCTAGAATCGCCTAAAGTTCTACTCAATGATTTGGATCACTATATCTCGTGAGGAACGAGATATAATTTTAGAGTCAAGAAGCTTCAAAATGGTTGTCATTCACGTGATCACGACCGGACCTAATCTTTTCGATAAAAGGTTTTACGACATGATATTAGTACCGCTATTCGCGTATGCGAATAAATGTAAGCGCATACATCTGTCGAAGGTGTAAACGTAAAATGAGTATTAGGATAAGTGTCGTGAGCCGTGACATAAGTAGTCTACAGGTTATATACGTCTTAAAGTGTATACTTCCTTAAGAGATCCTTCTTGTTTAAAGATTCCCTCCATAGCTTAAATTAAGTCGAACTTATCTAAAAATATCCGCATACAAATGGCAGGAAAAAGGGTGTTTAACGGGTAATAGAGTAACCCCAAGGCCTACAATTTATAACTCACACGAGCATATCGGCTCTTTTATTATGAGCTAGGCATGGATTTAGAACAGTTTTGGAGAAAATTTTACACCTCTAGATGGACGCTCGAAATTTTTAGAGTGACAAATGAGGATGGTATCCAACGACTTATCGGTCGTTTGCCAACAGATTAGGTGGTTTTGCAAAAGGATGTGTCAAAGAATATTTTCTCCATGATACAAATTCCAAAGTCTGGGCAGACTTACCAGGATTTGTCAACAGGCTCAAGTATACTCATGATGCGTATGGAACGGCACCTATAAGCACTCGTCCTAGTCCCCGGCAATTTACACCGCACGACGTGACAGAATGTTGTACCCTAATGTTCCAAATGCCACCCCACGTCCTGTGCCGTCAATGGTACCAATAAGAGGCGAGAAGGGCAAAAAGGACAGGATCTTATCGCCCTCAAGGATTAGGAGTATTACCACTACCAACTCGACCTTACTTTCTGATAAAAGTAACACCAACTTCTGGTATTGAAGAAGAAACAGGGAGCAGTGTGACCCCTGACTCTTTGAAAGAGAAGATCGTCGGTATATGAGGCAAAACGATCGAGAAATAGACAAGTTTCTAAGCGAAAGGTACGACTCGTGAAGGTCACTCGAGACACGAACCCTATGATAATATGAGACTCATATGTAGATAATATGGTTAGAATGAGTAAAATAAACGTGTTGGAATATTTCGTGAATAGGTTAAATGTGGTGTCGAAATTTTGGGTATAAAAGAACTAGACCTTGTAATCACCGGCTCGATAAACCGATCCTCGTAGATAATGAATAAAAGTCCTCATTTAGGCATTTTGGTATAATATTATATGGTCCTAGTAGAATGGTATCCAAATCGAAAGTGAATAGTTCCGAGTAAGATATGGTCACTATGAGATAATAGTTAGGCCATTCGGACTGACAAATGCACCAGCCCTGATCATGAACCTCAAAACTCGAGTGTTCCACACGTACTTAGAAAATTTTATCTTAACTTTCAATTCGACTCTCTCAGCTAGTCAGAAACCGAAGGCTAGAGAGCTATGAATTCGAGCTTTTGGTCCATTTCCTTTGACAAAGCTAAGGGGAAATAAAGCTACCCACTCGGTAGCTATGAGTTAGATTCCTTGTCGGGCGGTGTAGGGACTAGATTTCGCCGCTAGCTTGAAGCTCGGTGTAATTTCTTACCTATTCAAAGGACGAAGAAGAACATAAAGAACATTGAAGGACTGTCTTACGACTTTTAAGAGTCGGAAGATTTTGCAAGTACAAGATTGTGAATTTCGGTAAAAGAAGAAATATTCCTCGGGCATATAGTATCCTTAGAAGAAATCAATGTGGACCGACAAAGGCAAAGCAATTAAGAATGAAAGTCGTCGGTGACCTAAGATAAGATGAGCAATTTCATAGATTAATTGATCGCTATCAAAGAGCCCTTGAGAACTCTCTAAAGTAGCAAGACCAATAACATAGCTACCCCAAAACGAATGAAATTACGTGGAGTAATAAAGAGAGGCTATGTATTAATATGAGAAAGATAATAGCTTATGATCACAATGACTTGGCCACGTGAATAGAATTTCCCAACTCACGACTTGAAATAGTGATGAGGTATAAATACCAAAGTCTTGAAGACATCACTCCTATGACAATAAGTTAAGAACCCTTCAACTTGCGAAAGTTTGAATTTATTCTTCGAGCAAAGAAATGTGGATACAGAATGAGAAAGATGGCTCGAATTAGTAAAGATTATAAGTGTGATAAATGATCACCGAGGATGGTAAATGTAAAATCTAATACCGAGTTATAAAATTCACCTAAATCATAGTATGTCCCAACAAAAAGGAAAACTCATTGGAAAGTTTAATAAAATGAGAATGAAATAGTCGGGCATTCAAAGTGTGACGTAAGTTGTACTCTCACACCCAAGGTGACATATGACTAAAAAGAGAATGGAGATGGGAGTAGAATACAAATTAAGATAAGGAATGAAAGGTCAAGAATTTTAAGGAATACCGGACAATGTTATATCGTCTAAAGAAGGATCATATATATATAAATATCTCCAAGCAATAATAAGTGAGAGATGAAACCAAGAATGAAGTCATGACCCTTCTCTTACCGCCTACTAGACAACTTTAAGATATGTTACGATTTACGAGAAAAGTTAGATAGTAAGGAATGAATCGAGATGTAACCATGATTGTCGAGCAATGTCTCTGGTTACCAACAAGTGAAGGAATTATATCAAAGGCCTTATAAGAGGTTATAATCTCTAGAGCTACACGAATGAAAATGGAATGATGCAAAGAATGAATCTTATGACGAGTTACGCCAAAGTCATAAAGAAGTCGCACTACTATATGGGTAGTAGTGGATCGACTCACCAATTATGTTTTGTCTCGCCTACTCGGATGATTCGTGAACCGATAAGTTAAGCTCGGACATACAAAAAGGAATTGTATATTTACGGAAGTACCAAAACCTATCGCTCGGATAGAGACTCCAAGAGTACCCCTAGATTTTGAACTAACTCCCAAAAAGAGTTAAAACGAGGTTGAACCTTAACATAGTTGCCCGCTCACGCGTAAGGGCAAACAAAAGGACGATATGAACGTTTAAGGATACGATGAGAACATAAATGTTAAACCCGGTGCAAGTGAGAACGATTGTACCACTTGTTAAGTTATGTACAACCGTAGTACAACCAACGATCAATATAGCCTTATGAGGCATTGTCTTGAAAGAGTATCGACCACCACTTTATTGTAACAAAGTGGGTGAGCAAAGGTATAAAGTTCTGACGCCGTAAGTTTAAACGACCGAGATATCTGCCAATAAGGCAAAGAATAAGAAAAGCTAAGGACACACGAAAGTCTTACCGATGGCGTAACTGAAATGCATTTTTAAATCGAATTAAGTTTCTTAAGATTTACGCATCTAGAGAAATTACAAAATCGATACGAGAATCTTGAGACCACGTTTTGTAGAACCTCACGAGCTTCTAATAATAATAGGCTAGTAGCCTATAACTTAGTATTCCACCAAATTCGGAAAAATACGAAATATTTTTTCCACATGTCATAGTTAAGGAAATACGAAAATGACCCAATTCACGTAAACCAACATGATGGCGTGACCTTTGACTCGATGAGTTATGATGAAAATCTCGACTAATTTGATCGCATGCGATTCAACGATTAAGGAATCAAGTTTGGGTTTTAATGAAAATCCAATGGAAGAACCATGGACAAAAGGAAAACACGTGGAAAGATAAGATGTTAAGATACAAAGATACCCCATACTTTATGGGGTATGCAAATTCGGGACGAAATTTCTTTTAAGGGGTAGGATGTAATATCCCGTAGAATTAGATGCTAATTACGGTTTTGAAACCCGTAAATTAGGAATTATTTATGACGATTCAATCGAGAAGATAGCGAATAATGGTTTCGATTATTTACGAGGAACAATTCTATTTTATATTCACCGAGAATTGTGAATTTAGAAATAGAAGTTTGTAAAGCATATCGACAAGATTATTTTAACGCCGATTACATCATCCGTCAAGATTTTGTGAAATTTTCGAAGCAATAAGATTTGAAATTAATTTTCATATTAATTCCTATGTTACTAGAATATTAATTATAAAGTAAGTTCAAACTTCTGCACCATTTTGAGATGAGTCGATTATGATCATTTTGAGACGCTTTTGAGCGTTAACGCCTAGAGATGTTTTGAGAGATGAGTTCAATGATCCGAAATTATCCCAATTAATTTCCTATCATTAATTTATATAATTACAGTAATATTAAATATTAAAATCAATTTTGAGTTATTAAAACTCGATATTTATGAAATGGGTTTCAAAACCCTAATTATACAAATTAGGGTTTTCCTTGCACAAATGTGCTATAATTTTATCCTATACTATTAATTATTATCTAAATCATATATTATGATATATATGATCGAAAATTACATGAGTATCAATAATAGGTGTAATTGATATTTTTAATCCTATTTTTCCAATTTAGCTTCGATAATTTGAATTATTGGCTAAGGTATAATTTAATTAGTTTTATGGCTTGTGTTTTATACCTATGATCATGTATGATATATATATTGCATTAATGTACAAAAGAAAATAAATCCTACCTATTTGGACCCCTAAACCTTAGGCCATCATGAATGGACAAGGCATGCTTGTCACCTCCTTTAACACCCAATGCATGGAAAGTCTTTCTAGCTCTAATCATCACCACACTCTACACACTCAACCATGATTCCTATTGTGTGTGTGTGTGCCTAAGAGAGAGAGAGATATACATGGGAGAAACTCTTCCCATACACTTCATTTCACTCATAATACATTTTCCCTCTCTCCCCAAAATTTTCAGACCTCTCCTCTCCTTTCCTCTCTTCTTCTTCTCCTACACCATTTCCACCATGGAAGAGAGAGCTCAAGCTCCATCTCTCTCATTCATCTTCAAATTCGTGACTAAGGTATAACTATCTCCTATGACTCTTAGACATGATTAAATCATACTTGCATGGTTAGATTGATGATCTTGGTGGTAATTTGGGGTGATAGATTCACCATTTTCGTGGTTATATGAAATGCATACAAGAAGAATAAGCTTAAAACTGAAAACTGGAAGTATGTTACGAAAACAGTAAATTCATAAAATTATTTGACTAAGTTACAGTGGTCCGATGAATGTGAACTTTTACTATGTTGAAATTAAACATGTCTATTACGTCTCTGTAAAATTTCAAGTCAATCCAACTTGATTTTATATTTTAATTCTATTTTTCAAAAACACTGCACAAATCTGTAAAATTTCGGTGTTCATCACCCACGGTCCGTGGCTTTCGTTTCGAGTTTGGCTAATGGTAAAACTCTAAAATTTGGCATAAACATAAATTAGCATGTCTAGAAGATCTATGTAAATTTTCAGAATTTTCTAAAAATTTTTACTATTTATTCCAGATTTTTCAAACGAACTGCACAAAACTGTCACTGTAGTGATAGCTTGTAGTAAAATATTTTATCTCCCAATATATTTTGAATAATTGAGTAAGGCTTTTCTGGATTAAACTAGACTTAAGTGTCTTTTCAATATGATTGGTTGCATTCCTAGATTCCTTATAATGAACCCACGGTGAATTTTTAAAGTTGACGCATTACAGTAAGCTTTTGGACAAACTGCCTTAGTAAAATTCTATGCTAATTGACTGTCCGTGTACGACTTTTGCGTGAGATATTCGAGCCGTTTGTAATCCGACTTTGACTTTGGTTCCTTCATAAGAAATGTTCCTTACCATATCTAGTTTTGATCTGGAAAGTTTTATCCCAAACCAAGCCTTATAAGTATACTGTTCATTGACCCAAAGTCACCAACTGGAAATTTGTCCATTCCAGCTAGTCAACTTTGAACTTATGTATTTCTCGATGCATCAAGTATCTTCCAGTATGGTCTTCATGAAACATGTAGTTCTTATTACAAGGTTTCTAAAATGGTATCTTTCAGTCATTTTGGTATTGTGAGTCAAAAGTTACGAGCCTCGCAAAATCCCTCGTCGTTAAGCTAAATCTGGAAATCCTGAAAAATTTTCTAAGTATAGAAGTCAGTTCGAGTTGCCCACTTTGAGACCCTATATCTCCAGAACCACGACTCTATTGGGTCGACTTCCTTCTTAGAACTTACATTACATGTTTAGAGGTTTCCAGAATGTGTCTTTGTGCGGTCATATGTATTTTTAATCGAGAGTTATAGATCGTCAAAGTATGACACTTGGGTTGTTTTAAGTCTGTTTTGCTGAAAATTAAACACTTGAAATTTAACTAAGTGTTGAAACTCCCTATGTGAAACATGCCTTATGTGACTAACATGCTATTAATTGATGCATTCATATGATATGTCGCAAGGTACATTAAAGCATTAATAAGATGCACGAATTTAGGATAAAACAACAATATGATATTTTTACCAAGACGCCTTAACGTGAAATATTTGACTAGGTGCTACTACATGATCAATTGATTGTATATCATGCCATGATATACACTCAAGTAGAAATATGGGTTCTAAGACCCGATGGATATTTCAACCCAAAACCTCAAAGCCGAGAATAGATAAAGCTTTCACACTGCAATCCAAGAAATCGGTTAGACAATCTACAGTCCGGTGGGCTCTTTTCTTACCTCACTAATGTGGGCTTCTTATCTTCAAAATGTGACTTTACTGTCATACCGAATGAGTTTATTTACAGTACTTATCTACAACTGTTATCAAATGTTTCTTGCATTACACCGCCAAAAATATTTCGTTTTGTGTATGGATCCTATCTGTTATGCCCGGGTAGGGCTGTGGAGATGGTTGGAACTATTATATCAATTGTTGTGGTAGCACCCAACCTTTCTAAATGTCGGGTCCTGTGTCGGATGATAAATGCCTGGCTAGGATTGGCGTGAAGGTTGGAACTATACTGTGTGTTAACATATGCTTCAGAGAGCGATTGTCTTGTTGTCACGGATTACGGTCGATCACGGCGTCGTAGATGGGGCGCCTCCTCTCGACGCTTATTATTTATTATTATTATGTATTGTGACTATGAGATATGGACCATACACACCAAGAAAATGCTTGCCAAGCGACTTTTCCGAATCGAAAATGTTTAGTAAGCCTGAGGCCTTTCAATTAAAACCCTCATGACTTACTCGATATTAGCGCGTAATTAAAATTATCAAATGTTTTTGCATAAGTCCACCGAGTACAATAATTGTACTTAGCCCCGCATGTTTGTTTTAAATGTGCAAAGTTGAGCGATGATGGATGGATGGGCGGTGTTGAGCAATAGGAATATTGTCATTGAAAAGTTTATACCTTGATAGTACATCGTCATATGTACATATCACATGTTTTCCGCTGCAAGAACTTAAGTTATGTACTAAAGTCCAAGAACATGATTGTCATATGAATTACGGCTTTTGTTAAGGAGAATTCCCTGTTAATTATATCTGCTTAGAGTTACAATCCTTCTAAATCCTACTTAGGATTGAGGGATGTGACAACAATACCGACCCGATGTCGCCCACAACAACAACAACAAAGAAGAACAACAACAACAATACAAGAAGAACCAAGGCAACAACAATAGAACCAACAATGGCAAGCACCCCAATCGACCACGGCCAGCCCAAAGCTAGAGCATATCGCTACATAGGCGATGAATCAGAACAAAACCGAGGCAACTGGCGGTATGGGAAAACTTTTTAACATACCTATTAAGCTTTTGTTCGATACGGGTGCGTCACATTCCTTTATTGCCAAAGCATGCGTTGACATGTTAAAACTTAAACCTGAACAAGCGAATCAGGAAATGAGAATCTCTTCACCCATATGAGGGATTATGAATGTTACTCACGTTTGCTCGAACTTAGAGTTGAACTTAGGATCACTTAAGGTTCTAGCGAATAACTTGAACATAATACCTATGGGGGACGTAGATATAATCTTTGGAATGGATTGGTTAGCCGAGAACCATTCCACGATCCTATGCAAGGAAAGAAGGATTTCGATCCAACCACCGGGAAAAGAAGCCACAAACTTCTATTGAATCAGTATGGGAAAGAAAATTTCACTGATATCCACGCTACAAGCAAGGAGGATGATGAACAAAGATGGATGTCAAGCATTCCTTGTTTATCTAAATGGAGAAGAGAAAGCGGAAGTAAAGGTTGAAGATGTGGAAATTGTTCGAGAATTTTCAGATGTCTTTTCTGACACATTACCAGGACTACCCCAGACAGGCAGCTTGAGTTCACAATTGATCTGGAGCCAGGATCAGCTCTAGTGTCAAAAGCACCTTATAGAATGGCCCCAAAGGAACTCGAAGAATTGAAGATTCAAATTCAAGAGTTATTGGACTTAGGTTTTATTAGACCTAGTGTCTCGCCTTGGGGAGCTCCTGTCCTATTCATCAAGAAAAAGGATGGTTCATTAAGGATGTGCATCGATTATCGAGAATTAAACAAACTGACGCTTAAGAACAAATATCCAATACCAAGGATTGATGATTTGTTCGATCAGTTAAGAGGTGCAAGCGTATTCTCGAAAATTGATCTTCAATCAGGATACCATCAACTTAAGGTACGGCCGGAAGATATATCTAAGACAGCATTCCGAACAAGATATGGCCACTACGAGTTTGTAGTTGTGCCGTTCGGTTTAACCAATGCACCAGCCGTATTTATGGACCTCATGAATAGAGTGTTCCACCCATACCTAGACAAGTTTGTCTTGGTCTTCATAGATGATATTCTCATCTATTCGAAGAGTGAGGAAGAGCATAGGGAACACTTAAGAACGGTTTTACAAACCTTAAGATCCGAGCGACTTTACGCCAAATTCAGCAAGTGTGAATTCTGGCTTAAAGAAGTAATATTCCTTGGACACATTGTATCTGCAGAAGGGATCAAAGTAGATCCTGCAAAGGTTGAAGCCGTGTAAGGTTGGAAATCGCCGACAACACAAAACGAAATCAGAAGTTTCCTAGGATTAGCTGGCTATTATCGGAGATTCATTGAGGGATTCTCCAAAATAGCAAGGCCAATGACCCAGCTACTCCGAAAAGGAATTAAATTTACATGGACGGACAAATGTGAGGTATGTTTTCAAAAACTTAAAGAAAAGTTAACCAGTGCACCGGTACTAGCAGTTCCAGATGCGAATAAAGAGTATGTTGTCTATACTGACGCTTCCAAGAATGGACTTGGCTGCGTATTGATGCAAGAGGGAAGAGTAATAGCTTATGCATCACGGCAACTTAGACCACACGAGTTGAATTACCCAACTCATGATCTAGAACTGGCAACAGTGGTACATGCACTGAAAATATGGAGACATCACCTTTATGGAGTAAGGTGTGAAATCTTCACTGATCATAAAAGTTTGAAATACTTTTTCGAGCAACGAGATTTAAACATGAGACAAAGAAGATGGCTTGAACTAGTAAAAGATTACGACTGTGGTATAAATTACCACCCAGGTAAGGCAAATGTGGTAGCTGATGCCTTGAGTCGTAAGAATCAGCCCAAATTGGGAAGTCTTTTCACAAGAGAAGAAAAAATCATTAGAGAGTTTGAAAGAATGAAAATAGAGATGATTGAAAAACAACAGACGATCATGAGTCGTGTTGCTACGCTCATATTGACGTCTGATTTGAGAAAGAAAATAATAGATGGTCAAAGAAAGGATGAGGAATTAGAAAAGATAAGAACCAAAGTAAGGACAGAAGGGCTAAAGGATTTTAAGGAGGCACCCGATAACGCTATATTGTTTAGGGAAAGGTTATGCATCCCAAACAATGATGAGCTGAGAAACAAAATCATGAGTGAAGCTCATGATACTCCTTATACCGCCCACCCCGGTAGTACTAAAATGTACCAGGACTTAAAAGAAAGGTTTTGGTGGGAAGGTATGAAGCGGGATATAGCTTCTTTTGTCGAACGTTGTCTCGCTTGTCAACAAGTGAAGGCACTGCACCAACGGCCTTATGGAAAGTTGCAACCTTTGGAAATACCCGAATGGAAGTGGGATGATATAGCAATGGATTTTGTAACGGGTTTACCAAGGTCAAAAAGGGGAAACACTGCTATATGGGTAGTAGTGGATCGCCTTACCAAATGTGCTCATTTTCTACCTATTAAGACGACCCATGGATCTGATAAGTTAGCCCAATTGTATATAAAGGAAATTGTACGCCTACATAGAGTACCGAAATCTATCACGTCTGATAGAGACTCCAAGTTTACTTCGAGATTTTGGATTAGCTTACAAAAGGAATTGGGCACGAAACTGAATTTTAGAACAGCTTTTCATCCACGATGGATGGGTCATGCGAAAGAACCATCCAAAACTTGAAGATATGTTACGAACAGTAGTGTTGGATAGAGGCGAAGCTTGGGAATATGTTTTACCACTCATTGAATTCGCCTACAACAATAGTTATCAGGCAACGATTGATATGGCCCCATACGAGGCACTATATGGAAAGAAATGTCGATCACCGCTTTATTGGGATGAGGTGGGTGAAATGAAAATTTTAGGGCCTGATACAGTAGAGGAGATGATTGAAATTGTTTGCCAAATTAGGCAAAGGATAAAAGAAGCTCAAGATAGGCAAAAATCTTATGACGATACACGTAGATCTGAGCTACATTTTGAATGTGGCGATAAAGTGTTCCTTAAAGTTTCACCATCAAAAGGGATCATAAGATTCGGAGTGAAAGGCAAGTTAAGACCACGTTTCATAGGACCTTATGAAATCCTTGAAAGAATAGGTCATGTAGCCTATAGATTGGCACTACCGCCAAGTTTGGGGAATGTCCATAATGTGTTCCACGTGTCGCAATTGAGAAAGTACGTGTATGATCCAAAGCACGTAATCCATCATGATGATGTGATTCTGAACCCCGATATGAGTTATGTGGAAGAACCTACGGCTATCTTAGATCGTAAGGTTCAACAATTGACGAATAAATCAATATCAATAGTGAAAGTCCTATGGAAACACCATGGACTAGAAGAAGCCACGTGGGAACTCGAGGACGCCATGAAAGAACGATACCCCGAACTTTTCCAAGGTATGCAAATTTCGGGATGAAATTTATTTCAAGGGGGGTAGAATGTAATATCCCGCAGTTTTAATGTTTAATTACGATAATATAAATCGTAATTAGGGTTTTAAGCTCGATAATTAAAATCTTAATTAGTCAATGCTCGATTTTGACTAAGCATAATTTGGTGAGTTATATATGATATTCACTGACGCTTAGTGAATTAAGGAATGTAGCTTATGCTATTCCTTCGAACATATATTTCTAACATCGATAAAATTCGACAGTTAAGCTTTACGATATTTTCTAAGCATTAAGATTTAGAATTCAATTCTATCCTCACAGAAGTGAATAAAGTGATTCAAATTCATTTATGAACATTTTGGAGGTGAATCAACTATTAACGTTTTGAGACGTTTTAAACGTCTACGTTTAGAGACGATTCGATAAATTGGTCAAATGATCATGGAATTATATTATTTAAATTCCTATGATTATTTTATGATATAAGTGCATTATTTATCATCAAAATAATTCTAGAGAATTAAGGAATAAAAATTGAACAATGTAGCCAATTTCGAAAACCCTAAAAATCGAAATTAGGGTTTTGTGGTCTAAAATTATTTTAAATATTTTCCCATAATTTAATTCATCATCTAGAACTTATAATATGTCACATAACTAGGTATTAGCTATTTAATACAAGAAAATAAAATGTTGGAACTCATCCTCATAGTTTTCGAAATTTAGGGTTTCTAAGCATTAATTAATTTTAATTCTTATCCAATTGATGATATATCATAATTATTATATTAATATGATATTATTAGAGATAATATGAGTTGTATCATCAACTTGCACAAGTTGGATGACAATTGTACCATATGTGCCGAAAATTTGTGAGAATTTATGTGATAAAATTGTTTTATGTCATGCTTTGAATTGTGTGAAGATAAGATATGATCTTATCATATTATTAAATGTAAAGTAGAGTTAGTATCCAATTTGAATAAGTACCTAAAGTTGGATCCTTGTCATAGCCGAAAATGTTGAAAAATAAAGTAAGAATAATTAATTTCCAACTTTATAATAGGGACACTTGTATAGTTGAAATTTTTGACTTTTCAAACATGACTTTATTATATAATAATAATATAGTATATGATATGGAAAAAAATAAAATTTATCCTAATGTTTGAGACATGGCCGAAAATGTCACATATATACTATAAAGTTGTAATTTCTTTATTTAATGACAACTATGATCCAATGTATTAATTAAAGAGATAAGATGACATAATAAAGCATAAGAGATAAGATAAAATTTTTGTCCACTTGTATCAAGTGGTGGCCGAAAATTTCGACAAATTAAAGTGTGATAATAATTGTTATTTCATGTAATAATTAGAGTACAAGTTGCTTACATCTATAAATATAAGGTAATCTTCTCATTCATCCATTTTGGAACCCCAAACCACCAAAATTTGTGAAAAAAAAAGAGAGAGCATCCTTCAATTTCAATCCCAAACTTAGTTCAAATAAACATTCGCCGATTAAATCGACTCCGATTAAAAGGTTAGAAATCTTACGAGCTTCGTATACATGCTAGAATTTTCGAATTTCATCCGTTAAATTTCATGTTATAAGCTTAGTTTATTTATGACATTTTCGAAAATTATGATTCATGTACTAAAGTGTTTAGAAATCATGTTTATAGGATATCCTTAAGCTTATATTATGATTATATTACAAAGTAAAGCATGTTATCAAATTCTACATGTTGACCGAATACTTGAGAGTACCATATGTTGATGATTATGATTTTTAATTGTTGATTTGAGCATGAAATCATGATCTAGAGTATTAAATATGCTTATATGAATTTATGTGAAATTTTTGGAAAAACTATAGCATATTAATATATATATATATATACCGAAAGTTTTGAAAAAAAATAAAATGACAAGATATAATTCATGTTTAAGTGTTATTATAGCATATTAAGGGTGTAGATTCATAATATATGGTTGTTTGAATTTATTGGAGTTTATAAAAATTATTTTGACCAAAGTAAAAATTTCGAAACTTGACCTTAGTAAATTTTAATGAATAGTTCATAATTGATAAAAATTATGTTACAGTGATGATATATGGTAGTGATTATGTGTTATATGATTTAATTAGAATTTTTGAAAAATGTTTAATTGGCTTTTTGAAATTTCCGAAAACATTTGATAAAAATTAAATGATGCATAAATTTTATATGATCAATATAGTTACATATTATTGATCCTATGTTAAAATAGAGTGTTATGTGAATTTATGGGAATTTTGCACAAGTCTAAGATAATTATTTCATAAATACCGAAAACTATATAATATAAGTATTTATGTTATAAATTTATTTTATATGGTATAATCACATAATATGTTCTAAAATAATGTTTTAGACATACTATGATTTTATGTGATTTTAGAACATGAAATATTATGTTTACGCCAAATAATTATTTAAGTGACGTAAGATTGAAATTAACGCGCTACGTGTGAATTTAATCATATTTGTGTGTATTATCGAGTATGATGTTGGAAAACATGAAAAATCGAGACATATGATATTAGGATTGATAATTGAATAAAATCAAGAATTATATGTGTATAATTTTCAAATATATATATGTATATTAGAAAGTCAAATAATTAGTAAAGTCAAATGTTGACTAAAGTCAACATTGTTGACTAAAAGTCAAAATGTTGATGAAAAGTCAAAATGTTGACCAAAAGTCGAAATTGCACAAAAACGAGAATACGTGATCAACGTGATGTGATACGACTAGTAGGAATGTGATTAACGTTGATTAGATACGCTAAGACGTACGAAACGACTCGATTGGTTAGAATGATTATCGAATCGCGACTAATGTCTCAAAATAGTTCTACGTTAAGGTGGGACGGACTTGAACATCGACATAGAAAGGGAACCATAAGGAAAGCGTATACGAGGTGGGGTTTACTCGAACTGATTTATTTATTCTGCTTTCTTCGAAATGCATAGTATTTATTTATGTTGTAATACCCGATTTATTAAAAGCCCAATTACGATAATAAAATCGTAAATTGTGGTTTCGTCTCGATAATTTGATTAATAAAATATCGAATAATGATTTCGATTATTTTGGAATAATAAATTCTATATTTTATTCACAAATGATTGTGAATTGATAAATACGATTATATAACGATTTCAAAGATTATTTCTACGTCAATTACGATCGATAATTAAATGCTCGTGATATTTTCTAAGTTTTAAGCTTAGAATGTAATTCCATTATTATTGGAATAATTTAATAAAGTGATTACAACTTTATTACGACCATTTTAAGATAGTCGATAATTAACGTTTTGAGACGCTTCAAACGTTAACGTTTAGAGATGACTTGAGAATCAAGTCTAATGATCAAGGAATTATGATATTTAAATTCCTATGATTATTATATGTAATTAGAGTATTATTTAGCATTAAAACAATGCTAGAACATTAAGGATTGATTTTTGAACAAAGTTATAATTTGAAAACCCTAATTTTCGAAATTAGGGTTTTCACACATGAAATAATTTTAATAATTTTTCTTATGATATAATTTATCATCTAAGACATATTATGATATATATCTATATTTTAGCATGAAAAGAAAATGTGTACCAATTGTATATGAAATAGCCGTGACTTATGTCGGAGCAACAAATATTTGCGTGAGTTTTCATATTAAAATTGCCATGTTGTGTAAATAATGTAAAGTGGGATATTTTATGCACAAGAAACAAGATAGTAATTGAGGATCAAGTGGGATGAATTGGCTTGGTGTAAGAGCCGTGTATTGTTGACTATGGAGTGAGAAGAAATCTTGAAAATCTTTTAATTGATTTGCTTGCATGTGTAGATATTTGTATTGTGTAATAAGACAAAGAAAATTAACATAATTCCTCCCTTTTTGCTGAGAGAGCCGACGCAAGCATGGATCAAAAGTGAGGATTTAGTTTGTTTTGTTCAATGTGATGAGAGGTGTATTTACTTTGAGTAAATGGTGTGTAAGTGATGACATATTGGTGGTGAGTCACCAAATAAATATTCTTGCCTTGTATAATTGTGAAGGGACCGAGAGTGTAGAGATTTTTAATGCTAAGTATTTTTTAAATCATTTTGCTAGTACTTAAGTAATTAGATAAAACAAGCAACACAATTCTCTTTCCTATTTCCTCCCACTTGCCGTGAACATTTTGAAAGAAAAATGAAGAGTGTTCTCTTCTCCTATCCCAAACCTCGACACAAAATCCTTTGCTCAACAAATCAAAGCCGGATAAAGGTTAGAATCGAACGATCTTTAATTATACGTTCACATTTTGATTTCTAACGGTTAGATTTTTATATATATGCTTAGGTTCATGATGTGAAAATTATGAAAATTATGCTATCATGCTAAGTTGTTCATTAATAATGTTTAGTATAGTGTATATGCTTCATATATGATGTTTTAATTAAAAGCTAAGCATGCTTTGAATTTTGGCATGGTGATCGAAAATTATTAATGATCATATGTTAATAGATTTATGTTATATAATAGCAAAGGATCTCATTGTGATTATTTGAAAATTTTTAGGATTTGTTTGTGATTAATTTCTAATTACCGAAAATTATTAAGTTTTGGTAAGTTGAGGTACAAATTATATTTAGATGATATTATAGCATATTATTAACCTAAGGCCTTGATTATGTACTATGTGAATTTACTAGAATTTAAAAGGAATGTATGTTCACATTTTGGAAAAGAACCGTGAACCATAAGGCTTGATACATTAATTTGTGAATTGAAATTGTAGATATTATGATGTATTATTGTTATATGATAGTTATTAGGCCTAGTATGGTTTAATGAGAATTTTAGAAAAATATTTGCTATATTAAGAGCAAAGGGCCGAAAGCTATAGGTGTAGGAAAATGATGTCCAATTTTCCTATACTAATGTTAATACATATTATCGATACTACGATAATATAGTATACTATTTGAATTTAGAAGAATTTTTGGAATAAGTTGTAAAATTTTGCTAAGAGGGCCGAGAGCTTAGAGTTGTGGAATAAAGGATTTTAAATTCTTTTAATCAAGAATAATATTTATTATATGTCTAAAAAATTATATTAGACATAATTGAATTTTGAGATTTATTAAACGTAGAATATTTTGTTTACGATGAAACGTTATATTAAATAACGTTAAAAGCATAAATTGTAATACCCCGCAAATTTAAATGCCTAATTACGGTATTTAAAAACGTAAATCAAAGCTTTCACCGAGATATTCAATCGAATGATATCGAATAATGACTTGATTAATTACGAAGTAATGAAATCCTATTTTATATTCACCGAGAATTGTGAATTAAGAAATAAAAGTATATGAAGTATATCGGCGATTATTTTAACGCCGATCGCGTATCGATAGTTAAAATTATGATATTTTCTAAGCAATTGCTTAGAATTAAATTCCATTATTAATGGAATAATGTAATAAAGTGATGACGACCATTTCAAGATGAGTCGATAATGAACGCTTTGCAACGCTTACAAACGTTAACGTTTTGAGATGAAACGAAAAGCGTTTTAATCGATCAAGAAATTATAGGAATTAATTTCCTATTATTAGTATATGTAATTACAGTATTATTAAGCATTAAATCAATGCTAGATCAACAAGAATTGATAGTGACAAATTTTTCAAACGCTCGAAAACCCTAATTTTTGAACTCAATTTTTATCGCATAAATGATGCCATTAAATTATCCTATGCTATTAATTATCATCTAAATCATATACTATGATGTATATATCTATATTTAACATGAAAATAAAATTTAGTCCATGTTTGGGCATAAGGGCGAAAAGGTTATAAGTGCTATAATAAAGTGTGTTGTTAATCTTCCCACTATTAAATGTATCTATTAAGTGGCAATGTGATTAATTATATATCATAATTTAACAATTAAATACTTAAATTTATACATATATATGCACAAAAATCGTGCCTATATGTGTGTGTAGAGAGGGAGTGTAAGAGTGTGTGCATGTGTGTTGTTTCTATGCATGTACTAGGGGTGACAAATGTCACCCACAAGCACCCCACTACCACCATACCTTCAGCCATTCCCACCCCTACCAACCCATTGATCCTCTCTCTTTCCCCATTTTCGCCCATCCCTCCTCCAAGAACAACTGAAAATTCAGCTCCAAGATCAGCCCACTCCACCATTCAAAAAGGGGACACAAGCTCCCACTCAACGTGGACAGCCAAGCTTTCAGGCTATGAGCCTCTCCTCAGTCAACCCTTCGATTCCCCACTGAATTTCACACCAAGGTGAAGAATCTAAACCTTGACTCAATAGTGTTGAGCTACATACATGCATGTACATATATATGCTTGAATGTGCTAGATTTATAAGTATAGGTGATTGCATGTTGATTTATCTGGACGAACAGCAACTTCACGAAATTAATAGACTAAGTTAAAGTGGTCCGATGATTGTGAATTTTTGATATGTTGAAATTATATGTGTCTAGTATGCCTATGTAAAATTTCAAGTCCATCCAACTTGATTTGATATTTTATTTGTATTTATCAAAAACACTGCACAAATCTGCGAAATCGCCGTGTTTATCACCCATAGTGCGTGGCTTTCGTTTTAAGTTTGGCTAATGCTAAAAATCTAAAATTTGGCAGAAACATAATACAGCATGTCTAAAAAATTCCTGTAAATTTTCAGAATTTTCGAAAAATCTTTACTATTTATTCCAGATTTTACAAGCTAACTGCACAAAATTGTCACGGGAGTGATAGCTTGTGGTAAAATATTTTATCTCCCAATCTATTGTGAATCATTGAGTGAGGCTTTTCTGGATTAAACTAGACTAAAGTGTCTTTTCAATATGATTGGTTGCATTTCCAGATTTCTTATAATGAACTCACGGTGAATTTTTAAAGTTGACGCATTTCAGTAAGCCTTTTGAACAAACTGCCTTAGAAAATTTCTATGTTAATAGGCTGTTCGAGTATGACTTTTACGTGAGGTGTTCAAGCCATTTGTATTCCGATTTGGACTTTGGTTTCTTCATAAGAAATGTTCCCACCATGTCTAGTTGTGATCTGGAAAGTTTCATCCCAAACAAACTCTTATAGATATACCTTTCACTGACCCAAAGTCACCTACTGGAAACTGTCCATTTCCAACTAGTCAACTTCGAGCTTATGTATTTCTCGATGTGTCAGATATTTTCCAGTATGGTCTTCATGAAATATGTATTACTTGTTACAAGGTTTCGAAATTGGTAGCCTGCAACCATTTTGGTATTGTGAGTCAAAAGTTACGAGCCTCGCAAAACCCCTCGTCGTTAAGCTAAAACTGAAAATTCTGAAAAATTTTCTAAGTATAGAAGTCAGTTTGAGTTGCCCACTTTGAGACCCTATATCTCCCGAACCACGACTCTTTTGGATTTAATTCCTTCTTAGAACTTGTAGTACATGTTTAGAGGTTTCCAGAAGGTATCTTTGTGCGACCATACGTATTCTGAATCGAGAGTTATGGATCGTCAAAGTACGTCACTTGGGTTGTTTCAAGCTGTTTTTGCTGAAATTAAACACTTGAAATTTGACTAAGTGTTGGAAACCCTATGTTAAGTATGCCTTATGTGACTAACATGCTATTAATCGATGCATTCATTATGTTATGTCGCAAGGTACGATAGAGCATTATAAGATGTACGAATTATGATAAAACATCATGATACGATATTTTCACGAAAGCATACCTTAACGTGAAATATTTGACTAGGTGCTACCACATGGTCAATTGAGTGTATATCATACCATGATATACACTAAAATAGAAATATAGGTTCTAAGACCCAATGGATTTTCCACCCAAAACCTCAAGGCCAAGAATAGATAGGCTAAAGCTAGGACTTACACCCAAGAAATGGATTAAGGCAATCTACGGTCCTGTGGGCTTTACTCTACTCAAGAATAAAATGCGAAATATTTATTTACGATGCTTATTTCAATGTTGTTAAAATGTTTACATGATTACCGCCAAAAATGTTTACGTTTGTGTATGTATCCTATCCTAATGAATGATATGAATGATATGAATGTGTTGGGTCGCTCCCAACTTATGAATGAAAATCGATATCGGATCCTATGCCAAGGACAATACCGGCTAGGATTAACGTGTACACTAAGGTGACCGTGTGTCTTTGTAAGGACAATTCACGGTCGGTCACGGTGTCGTGAGGAGGCCTCGCTTCACGACTTTCGACTATGATGATATGATGAAACGATGATAAGGGATACGGATCATACACACTGTAAAAATGCACGCCAGCGATGATTTTTTTGAATCGATAACATGTTTTAGTAAGCACAAGGCATTTTCAACTAAAACCCTTGTGTCTTACCATGATGTTGGCAGTAATTCAAAGAAAATAAAATATTTTCGCATGAGTCCACCGAGTGCATTCTTGTACTCACCGCATATTTGTTTTAAATGTGCGGGTTGAGCGTATGATGGATGGGCGGTGTTGAGCAATAGGAATGTTGTCACGAAATGTTTTATACCTTGATTGTACATCGTCATATGTACATATCACACGCTTTCATTGCAAGAACCCCAAATTATGTAATATAGTCCAAAACATAAATGACATATGTAATACGCTTATTGTTAAAAAGAGTCTCCTCAGTATTTTTATCCCTATTTAGAGTTATAGTCCCCGTTAATCCGTTCTTAGGATTGTGGGTCAGGACAGAGTGGTATCGAGCGCGGTTCGCTCTTGAACCTAAAATCTCCTTTAGGGTTAAGTCTAGATTGAGTCATTAGACTTCTAGAGATCACCGACAATGCTCAACACTCCATCACATCAAGCTCAACCGAAATGAGGTAAATGACTCTTTTCAAAGTTTTGAAAATTAGCTTGGCAAGACGAATGTTTATGAAATTATTTTTCTCGGTTTGAAACGAAAAGTTTCAAAGTGAAATAAATTTTAAGTGAAATGAATGTTATGTGAATTTATTTAAAGTGAAATTTATTGCAAAAGTCGCAAATGAAATATCATGTCGTAAATTGAATGATAATTAATATGATCTTTCAAAAGAAATGAAAGCTATGAGAAAGGTTGAGAATGAATGATATGACAAATGATTTGTCAAGAAAGTTATGAAAGGAAGGAAGATATAAGAAAGATGATGACAATGATATGAGAAAGTTTTGGCATGATGTGCAAAGATGAAATGTTCAATTCTCGAATTTAATAAGGGTTCATTATTATGAACAAAGTTATGATTTTCACGCTTTAAAATGATTGAGATTGGACATTGAATTGTCAATATGTTATGTTGAATTCTTTAAATTCAACGAAATACGTCGATAAATGAGCTACGAGGAATATTCAAGTTTTACTTCAATCTCAAAGTTGATTATGATGATGAGCATGCTAGTTCAACAACGTAGACCTTATAGGACGATGATCCCTTTTACGAAAGAACACATAGAAGTAAGAATTTCCTTCAATTACAAGAACAAGATTAGTGATGGATTTGAGAATTTCATTCCATCTTGAGTGAAGAAAAGTGAAAGATTTATACGAAATTGTTCGACCGACATGTACGACCTTGGCTTCGACATCGGCATGTGCGATCGTCGACTTCAAATCGGCATTTATAACATCGCCTTTGACATGTCGACTGGGGTAGTTTGTCCGACCTCGGTGTCGGCAATATTCTGTACTACCGGCATCGGTAACGGCATGCACGACCTTGGTGTCGGTATCGCTATGACCTCGGTGCAAACGCGTGTAAATTTCCCTGCACTGCGCAGTGATTTTGTTTTGACTAGTTCTTGATCGTGTGAACTCCGATTTACGTATGGTTTTCGCCTACGTGCTCCTAATGAACTGTACTTCACTTCTTGTGAAGGACCAAATTCCCGATTCCTACTCCAGAATTCATGAGAATCAGTTGAAGTTAGTCCTATGATCTGAAAAGAGTAAGACTGTTATAGTATGATACGAATCCTAGAATGTTACTAAGAAAGTAAGATCTCCGGTAATACAAGTAGAACCTTGACATACATGAGAACTTTGTTGATGACCTATTACGGGTATATAAGCTTTCAAATTATATCCATTACCCAATTTCGCCATTGAATTTAACTCTACGACGTAGTTCCAATTGAGAAATCATTCGAGTTTCTCACTTCTTCAAGAAAACTTCCAACTCAAAAATTTACAAAGTGTCCTTTTGAACCCAAAGCCTTGTGACCGAGAATATAATTGTGACGGTCCGCCAGCCCATATGACCAAAGAAATCTCAAGAGTCGTCATTCGGTCTTGGACCCTAGAGCCCCATTTATTCATCCAAGGAACATATCGATTCAATCATTGAAAAGATGTTATCTTGATGGATTAGACAAGACCTCCGTAAGTAGTCGTGATAATTTCTTCTCGACTCTTGAAACCATCAAGTAAGATGAAAGTTGACTTACCTTGTCACCCAAGAGCGAATTAGTAAAGCGATAGATGTCGGGCATGAAATAGGTTGACTTATCTCACCACCTAAAAGTTTCGGATCGAGAAAGTGATAGACATCAAGAAATTATGATGTAAAGAAAATCTCGATGAGACGAAATATTTTCCTATGGCACACATGATGTGATGACCCTTGATGGGCTTAACAAAGAATGATAACAGTGAAGTTATACCATCATACAACTATTATGATAACAAAGTTATGAATAAGATACTCTTTAGCATTGAATGCAAAGAGCAACAAAGAAAGAAAAGTATATGATACCGTAGGATATGAATTTTCCTTATTATGTCATGACGAGTGATTACAACTTATCTTTAAGATAGTTAGATGTCTTCGAAACCTCGTTAGTAGGTTGGACATGTTTAAAAAGAATGAAGATGCATACAAGATATTCTTTTCAAAGAATATATATATAAAGAAGTGATAGCATACCGGAAAATAGATCTTTCGCCTTATACCTCAGTCAATGAGATTATGCTTGAGCGTAATCGATTCTAAATAATTGAAACTTGGTTGGACGAATGATAATAAGATTTAAAGATCATAATCATTGAGATGTGCGAATAGCTAGGATATCCCTAGTATGTGAATTAAGTATGGAGGAAATAACTCCGAAGTCAAGACATGGTAATGTGATGCTTAGAATTAAGTTATGGTGTACGAATGTACTACCCTACCAAACCATACGACAATGATAACGGTTCTAGTCCCGAAAGTGGAAACGATGTATAACGAAGTAAGATTTCTTTCAAATACCATGCTTATGAAAATGACAAAAGTCAAAATAGCGTAAGAAATTACGAGCTATCAATTAGATAGTTCACGATATGACATAAGTTTCGAAATGTTATGACTTGATAAGTAAGGTAATTCCTTGAAGTAAGGAAGCGAATTAAGAAATAGATTCATTATTTTGAAATGAATCTTAATACCCTAAGTTATAATGACACAAAACGCTTGTCTCGTGTAACTTAATAGTTAACAAGCAAGATAGTTTCTATAGATCTTGCAAAGGAAATACATCGAAGAGAACATAGGAAAAGATTCACATGGAAGGATCTTAAGGTGGACCTAATTGTAAATCTTACCCCATATTTTTGTGACGATCAATAAAGTGAGGTATTAAGTATCTCGACATGGAAATGAAGAAATCATTGAATGTCGAGAAAATGGTAAAGATATTTGACGTCAAAGCAAAAGTATAATACATCCCAAAGGACAAAGGGTTTTATCTATTGCGAAATTGCATGATGAATCAATAAAAGATTAAGAAGAAATGACGATATCCAAAGGGGAATTAAATCATTCATCTTGGATTAGGAATGAATGATAGTGATAGAAACATGACGATCTCTAAGATGAGACTTAGTTATGGAAATATATCAATATCAAAGGATAAGTTGATGTAAACCTAACCATGAATGCTATTAGTAAAAGCATAACGATACTAATACCGAGAAGTATAGGGTGAATGAGGCAACGAAGACCATAGCAAGGAACATAATGTCCCAATGGAAAGGACAATGATATATGAAATAGACATTTACTTGAATAAACGGAACACCGTAGACCAAAGCATATATCTTGCATCGAAAACAGAACAAACAGAACCAAAAAGGCTGAATATGTATGAGGAAAAATTTCTCAGAATAGCCATAAGATTTTGTTTAATTTAGGTGCTTCGCTTTTTTGACATCGCACAAGTATGCGTAGAAGCGATAGAACCCAACTCAGGGTAAGCGAATCAAGAAATGAAAATCCCCTTACCTATACAAGAATTTTGACCATCGCAAGTGTCGCTCAAGCTCATAATTGAACCTAGAATCGCCTAAAGTGCTACTCAATGATTTGGATCATTATATCTATGTGGAACGTAGATATAATTTTAGAGACAAGAAGTTTCGAAATGGTCGTCATTCATGTGATTAGTGACTGGCCTAACCTTTTCGTTAGAGGTTTCACACTACGTAATATCGGTACCCTTCGTTCGCTTATGCGAATATCTTTAAAGCAACATACGACTGAAAATGTAAAACGTAAAATGAGTATTAAGATAAGTGTCATGAGACGTGTCACAAGTAGTCTACAGGTTATATACGTCTTAAGGTGTATAATTCATTAAGAGATCCTTCTTATTAAAAATTCCCTCCATTGCTTAAATTAAATTGGATTTATCTAGAAATATCCGTTTACGGATGACAAGAAAAGGGAGTTTAACGGGTGAGAGTTAACCCCAAGGCCTACAAGTTTATAACTCACACGAGCGTATCGGCTCTTTTAATATGAATTAGGAATGAATTTAGAACAATTTTGGGAAAATTTTGCACATCCGGATGGATACTTGTAACTATAGAGTGTTAAGTGAGGATGGTATCCAACGACTTATCACCATTTACTAACAGATCGGCGATATTTTGCAAAAGAAATATCAAAAGAATAATTTCTCCATGAGAAAATTCCAAAGTCCGCAGACTTACGAGGATTTGTCAATAGCTCAAGTATACATATAATGCGTAGGAAACGACACCTCACGAGTACTTGTCCCGACCTCGCAAGTTACACAACACGGCATAAAGGAGTGGTTGTACACCGATGTTCCAACGCCGCCCACGCCCCGTGTCAATTGTACCGAACGAGACGAGAATGGCAAAAGGACAGGGTCTTATCGCCCTCGCGGACTAAGAGAATTACCGCTACCAACCCAACCATACTTTTTGATAAAAGTAACATCTACTTCTAGTATTGAAGAAGAAACGGGGAGCAGCTTGACCCCTGGCTCTCTAAAAGAGAACGACCATCAGAAGTATGAAAACAAAAAAAAACGTACTTGGAGAAAGGCAAGTTTCCAAGGGAGGAGTACGACTCTAACAAAGGTCACTCAAAGACATAGAATCTTAGGATCCTATGAGACTTATATATAGATAATGGTTTATGATGAAAATGATGTGATTATAATATGTAAAATAAACGTAGTTTGGAAGAGTTTATGAATATGGTGAAGAAGTGTCAAAGTTTTGAGTGTAAAAAGAGTTAGGCATTATAATCGCTTAGCTCGGTGAGACCGACCGTAAGTAATGTATGAAAAGTCCTCATTTGAGGCATTATGATATAATGTTATATGGACTTGAAGAATGGTATCCAAATACTGAAATGAATTGTTACAGATAAGATATAGTTACTATGAGATAATAGTTACGCCATTCGGACTAACCAATGCACCAACCCCGCTCATGAACCTCAAAAATCGAGTGTTTCACACATACCTAGATAATTTTTATCTCAATCGTCATGGATGATGTTCTTATCTATTCAAAGGACGAGAAGAACATAAAGAAAATCGAAGGTCTGTCTTACGACTTTTAAGAACCAAGCGAATTTTGCCAATCAGCTTTGTAAATCTCGACAAGGAGAAATATTCCTCAAGCACATAGTGTCTTTAAAAGAGAACAATGTAGATCCGACAAAGGACAAAACAATTACAGATGATGAAAGACGCCAATGACCTAAAATAAGATCATGAATTTTATAGATTAATTGACTGTTGAGATCCATTAAGAACTCTCTAAGGTAACAAGACCAATGAGATAGTTACCCCAAAATAGAGTCACAATTCTCACGGATTAATAAAAGTAAGGCTATGTATTAATATGAGATAAATAATAACTTATGTGTCACAATGACTTAGACTACATGAATGTATTTCCCAACTCATGACTTGAAATAGTGACGAAATCGATTTAAGAAAAGGATCGTCGAGAGAAAAGGATGGAGGAAAAGTTAGAAAAGATCCGAGAAAGGGTAAGGGCTGGAGAATTTAAGAACTTCCGGAGGCGCTTGACAACGCCTTATTATCTCAAGGAAGAATATGCGTTCATTTACGCAAAACTTCAAAATGAAATAATGAGTGAGGCTCACGATACACCCTACACCGCCACCCGATAGTACTAAGATGTACCAAGACCTGAAAGAAAAGTTTTGGTGGGAAGGCATGAAACGAGACATAGCTTCTTTCGTAGAACACTGTCTTGTTTGCCAGCAGATGAAAGCGTTACACCAACGTCCATACGAAAAGTTTCAGCCGTTGGAAATACCCGAGTGGAAATGGGATGAAATAACGATGGACTTCGTTATTAATTTACCCAAATCAAAAGAGGGAACACCGCTATATTGGTAATTGTTGATAGACTCACCAAGAGTGCTCACTTCCTACCAATCCAAAGTACTTATGGATCTAACAATTTAGCCCAGCTGTATGTAAAGGAGATTATACGACTTCACTGGAGTGCCAAAATCTATTACCTCGATAGTGACGGTAGTATAAATACCAAAGTCGCGAGAACATCACTCCTATAACAATAAGTTAAGAACCCTTCACAATTCACAAAAGTTGAAGTTACTAATCGAGCAAAGAAACTTGGATACGAGATAGAAAAGATGGCTCAAATCGGTAAAGATTATAATTGTGATAAATAATCACCTAAGGAAGGTTAATGTAGAATCTAATGCCTAAGTTATAAAATTCAGGTCTAAATTATGGTATGTCCTTATAGAAAAGGAAAACTCATTGGAAAGATTAAGAAAATGAGAAACGAAATAGTCGGACAATCGGGGACGAATGTAAGTAGTATTCCCACAACCAAGGTGAAATATGACTAAAAAGAGAATGAAGATGGGAATAGAATACTAATTAAGATAAGGAATGAAAAGTCAAGGATTCTAAGGAATGACTGACGGTGTTATATTGTCTAAGAAAGAGATATACATATATTTCCAAGCAATAATAAGCTTAGAAATGAAACCAAGAATGAATTTCATGATCCTTCTCATACCGCCAACCAGGCATTATTAGGATGTATTATGATTCACGAGAAAAGTTAGATAGCAAGGAATGAAATGAGATGAAACCATGATTGTCGAGCAGTGTCTCGGTTACCAACAAGTAAAGGCATTGTATCAAAGGCCTTATAAGAGGTTATAATCTCTAGAACTACACTAATGGAAATAGAATGATATAAAAATAGATCTTGTGACAGATTTTACTAAAGTCATAAAGAAGTCGCACTACTATATAGCTAGTAGTGGATTGACTCGCCAATTATGTTTTGTCTCTGCCTATTCAGATGACTCTTAGATCCAATAAGTTAACTCAGTTATACAAAAAGGAAATTTTATATTTACAAGGAGTACCAAAACCTATCGGTTCGGATAGAGACTTCAAGAGTACCCTAGATTTTTAACTAACTCCCAAAAGAAGTTAGACACTAAATCGAGCCTTAATATAGATGTCCACCACAGTGTGTAGGGCGATCAAAGGGACAATATGAATGTTTAAGGATACGATAGAACACAAGTGTTAAACCAAGATGCAAGTGAGAACGATTGTACCACTTAGTAAGTTTACGTCGACCATAGCTACCAAACAACGATTAATGTAGCCTTATGAGGCGTACACGAAAAGAAGTATCGACCACCACTTTATTGTAACAAAGTAGGTGAGAAAGATATAAAGTCCCGACGTTGTAAATGAAACGATTAAGATATCTACCAACGAGGCAAGGAATAAGAAAAGCTCGGGATGTATAAAATCTTACTGTACGCCAGAACCCGAACTGCATTCTTGAATGCGGAATTAAAGTTTCTTAAGATTTCTCCATCTAGAGGAATTATAAGTTTAGATACAAGAATGTTGAGATCACGTTTTAAAGGACCTTACGAGCTCCTAGCAATGATAGGCCTAGTAGCCTATAGCTTGGTACTTCCACCACATTTGGGGAAAATTAGAAATGTTTTTCCACGTGTCGCAGGTTAAGGAAATACGAAAATGACCCAATTCTCGTAAACCAACATGATGACATGACCTTTGACTCGGATGAGTTATGATGAAAATCTCGACTAATTTGATCGTACAATTCAACGATTAAAGAAGCAAGTTTGGGTCTTATAATGAAAGTCCAATGGAAGAACCATGGACGAAAGAAAAGCACATAGAAAATTATAATGTTATGATGTTAAGATACCCATACTTTATGAGGTATGCAAATTTCGGGACGAAATTACTTTTAAGGGGGGTAGGATGTAATACCCCGCATTTTAAATGCCTAATTACGGTATTTAAAAAACGTAAATCAAAGCTTTCGCTGAGATATTCAATCAGAATGATATCGAATAATGACTTCGATTAATTACGAAGGAATGAAATCTATTTTATATTCACCGAGAATTGTGAATTAAGAAATAAAAGTATATGAAGTATATCGGCAGATTATTTTAACGCCGATCGCAGATCGATAGTTAAAATTATGATATTTTCTAAGCAATTAAGCTTAGAATTAAATTCCATTATTAATAGAATAATGTAATAAAGTGATGACGACCATTTCAAGATGAGTCGATAATGAACGCTTTTGCAACGCTTACAAACGTTAACGTTTTGAGATGAAACGAAAGCGTTTTAATCGATCAAGAAATTATAGGAATTAATTTCCTATTATTAGTATATGTAATTACAGTATTATTAAGCATTAAATCAATGCTAGATCAACAAGAATTGATAGTGACAAATTTTTCAAACGCTCGAAAACCCTAATTTTGAACTCGATTTTTATCGCATAAAATGATGCCATTAAATTATCCTATGCTATTAATTATCATCTAAATCATATACTATGATGTATATATCTATGTTTAACATGAAAATAAAATTTAGTCCATGTTTGGGCATAAGGGCGAAAAGGTTATAAGTGCTATAACAAAGTGTGTTGTTAATCTTCCCACTATTAAATGTATCTATTAAGTGGCAATGTGATTAATTATATATCATAATTTAACAATTAAATACTGAAATTTATACATATATATGCACAAAATCGTGCCTATATGTGTGTGTAGAGAGGAGTGTAAGAGTGTGTGCATGTGTGTTGTTTCTATGCATGTACTAGGGTGACAAATGTCACCCACAAGCACCCCACTACCACCATACCTTCAGCCATTCCCACCCCTACCAACCCATTGATCCTCTCTCTTTCCCCATTTTCGTCCATCCTCCTCCAAGCACAACTGAAAATTCAGCTCCAAGATCAGCCCACTCCACCATTCAAAAAGGGGACACAAGCTCCCACTCAACGTGGACAGTCAAGCTTTCAGGCTATGAGCCTCTCTCAGTCAACCCTTCGATTCCCCACTGAATTTCACACCAAGGTGAAGAATCTAAACCTTGGACTCAATAGTGTTGGAGCTACATACATGCATGTACATATATATGCTTGAATGTGCTAGATTTATAAGTATAGGTGATTGCATGTTGATTTATCTGGACGAACAGCAACTTCACGAAATTAATAGACTAAGTTAAAGTGGTCCGATGATTGTGAATTTTTGATATGTTGAAATTATATGTGTCTAGTATGCCTATGTAAAATTTCAAGTCCATCCAACTTGATTTGATATTTTATTTGTATTTATCAAAAACACTGCACAAATCTGCGAAATCGCCGTGTTTATCACCCATAGTGCGTGGCTTTCGTTTTAAGTTTGGCTAATGCTAAAAATCTAAAATTTGGCAGAAACATAATTCAGCATGTCTAAAAAATTCTTGTAAATTTTCAGAATTTTCGAAAAATCTTTACTATTTATTCCAGATTTTACAAGCTAACTGCACAAAATTGTCACGGGAGTGATAGCTTGTGGTAAAATATTTTTATCTCCCAATCTATTGTGAATCATTGAGTGAGGCTTTTTCTGGATTAAACTAGACTAAAGTGTCTTTTCAATATGATTGGTTGCATTTCCAGATTTCTTATAATGAACTCACGGTGAATTTTTAAAGTTGACGCATTTCAGTAAGCCTTTTTGAACAAACTGCCTTAGAAAATTTCTATGTTAATAGGCTGTTCGAGTATGACTTTTACGTGAGGTGTTCAAGCCATTTGTATTCCGATTTGGACTTTGGTTTCTTCATAAGAAATGTTCCCCACCATGTCTAGTTGTGATCTGGAAAGTTTCATCCCAAACCAACTCTTATAGATATACCTTTCACTGACCCAAAGTCACCTACTGGAAACTGTCCATTTCCAACTAGTCAACTTCGAGCTTATGTATTTCTCGATGTGTCAGATATTTTCCAGTATGGTCTTCATGAAATATGTATTACTTGTTACAAGGTTTCGAAATTGGTAGCCTGCAGCCATTTTGGTATTGTGAGTCAAAAGTTACGAGCCTCGCAAAACCCCTCGTCGTTAAGCTAAAACTGAAAATTCTGAAAATTTTCTAAGTATAGAAGTCAGTTTGAGTTGCCCACTTTGAGACCCTATATCTCCCGAACCACGACTCTTTTGGATTTAATTCCTTCTTAGAACTTGTAGTACATGTTTAGAGGTTTCCAGAATGTATCTTTGTGCGACCATACGATTCTGAATCGAGAGTTATGGATCGTCAAAGTACGTCACTTGGGTTGTTTCAAGCTGTTTTGCTGAAATTAAACACTTGAAATTTGACTAAGTGTTGGAAACCCTATGTTAAGTATGCCTTATGTGACTAACATGCTATTAATCGATGCATTCATTATGTTATGTCGCAAGGTGCGATAGAGCATTATAAGATGTACGAATTATGATAAAACATCATGATACGATATTTTCACGAAGCATACCTTAACGTGAAATATTTGACTAGTGCTACCACATGGTTAATCGAGTGTATATCATACCATGATATACACTAAAATAGAAATATAGGTTCTAAGACCCAATGGATTTTCCAGCTCCAAAACCTCAAGGCCAAGAATAGATAGGCTAAAGCTAGGACTTACGGTCCAAGAAATGGGATTAAGGCAATCTGATCCGTGGGCTTTACTCTACTCAAGAATAAAATGCTTCAAATATTTATTTACGATGCTTATTTCAACTGTTGTTAAAATGTTTACATGATTACCTGCCAAAAATGTTTACGTTTTGTGTATGTATCCTATCCGGAATGAATGATATGAATGATATGAATGTGTTGGGTCGCCCCAACTTATGAATGAAAATCGATATCGGATCCTATGCCAAGGACAATACCGCTAGATTAACGTGTACACTAAGGTGATTGTGTCTTTGTAAGGACAATTCACGGCGGTCACGGTGTCGTAGAGGGAGGCCTCCTTCACGACTTTCGACTATGATGATATGATGAAATGATGATAAGGGATACGGATCATACACACGGTAAAAATGCCCGCCAGCGATGATTTTTTTTATGAACTGATAACATGTTTTAGTAAGCACAAGGCATTTTCAACTAAAACCCTTGTGTCTTACCATGATGTTGGCGATGTAATTCAAAGAAAATAAAATATTTTGGCATGAGTCCACCGAGTGCATTCTTGTACTCACCGCATATTTGTTTTAAATGTGCGAGTTGAGCGAATGATGGATGGGCGGTGTTGAGCAATAGGAATGTTGTCATTGAAATGTTTTATACCTTGATTGTACATCGTCATATGTACATATCACACGTTTTCATTGCAAGAACCCCAAATTATGTAATATAGTCCAAAACATAAATGACATATGTAATACGTTTATTGTTAAAAAGAGTCTCCTTGTATTTTTATCCCTATTTAGAGTTATAGTCCCTGTTAATCCGTTCTTAGGATTGTGGGGCTGTGACATAAATAATGCTTAAAGTATTAAAAGATTAATATTGAAAGAAAATATTAATCAAGTTTATCGATTTATGTGAAAATCGAAGATTAAAGCTTTATGGGAAGAAATCGATTGAAAATCGATTTATATTGAATTTATTCATAAAAGGTGTTTTATTAAAGTATATAACGAAAAGTCAAAATGGTTGACTTTCAAATTAACGCATCTAAATACGTTCGTTAAATACGCTAATACGGGAAAAACGACACTTTATCCGAATATCTCAATTGTGAGAAAAGATTTGAATTGAAATCATTTTATTGAATAACGTTAATTATTTAACCTAAAAGGTTAAAATGAGACCTGTAGATCATATTACGCCTCTCAAAATACGAATTATTTTTATTGAAATACGCGTAGAAACGACGATAAAGTTTATTAGAACTTCGAATTATTATTCTATTTATCAAAGTTAAATGAACTTTGAAAATCTCGAAAAGCGTGCCAACGTGCTAAACGTAAAATTTTGCGTAAAGGTGGGACGTGAAGGCTCACACGCAACCAGAGGAGAGCACGCGTATCGAAAATCGAAGTTCAAAAGTAAAGGTGGGCTTTACTATACTCAAACTGGTAAAATTTATCAAATGATTTACTTATGATGCTTTATTGCAAGCAAATATTTATGAAATGATTTATTTAATTACCTGCCCAAAATGTTTATGTTTTATGTATGTATCCAATTCATGATTGTTGATGCATAATGATGGGTAGCTCCCACTTTATGACATGCTTGAATTCGTATTCTTGGAAGTACCCCCAAGGATGATGGAGAATTCGTATCCTGTGCTGAGATGGCCTGGATTTTGTGCACTGATTATTTTGTGATTTGTGTCTTTGAAAGGGTGCTCGGCGGTCACGGCGTCTGTGAGAGGAGGCCTCTCCAAGCGGAATTATTGTTGGATGAATTATTGTGGTGGATATGGATCATACATACATGGAAAATGTCCGCCGATTTAATCTTTATGGAAAATGAAAGAAAATATTTAGTAAGCACGAGTATTTCAAATTAAAACCTCGTGTGTTCTTGTGATGGGCGAGTAATTCAAATGTGATAAATTATTTTGGCATGAGCCACCGAGTGCAATCTTGTACTCACCGCATGTTTGTTTTAAATGCAGGTTGAGCGAGATGATGGATGGAGATGTGTCGAGCGGTGGAACCCTTCTTGAATACAATATATTAGAAACCTTCAATACACATCGTCATATGTGTATTCACACGCTCACCGCAATCGAATTAATTTATCTTATGATGTTGATTAGTTAAATATTTCGAACATATGAGTTCTTGTATATATATATCGATTAAAGCACCCTGATTATTATTCCAAGTATTAGCCCCGCTAAATCGCATTTAGGATTTGAAACATTACAACAAAGCTTTCGGTGAGAAATGATTATGAACCGTTGTTCAATTACCTGCCCAAAGTGTTTATGTTTTATGTATGGATCCTATCATGAGATGGTTAGCGAACCATGAAAATTTATGAGGTTTTGGATCGCTCCCAACTTTATAGAAAATCGATATCGGATCCTGTGCTAGATGCAGAATTCCTAGCCTGGATTAACGTGTACACCATAGGTGACTATGTGCCGATAGCAACATCTTCGCCGGTCACGATGCGTCGTAGAAGGAGGCCTACTTACCATGTGAACAGAGTTATGAGAAAGTTATATGAAAGTGATACGGATCATACATACGTAAAATGCCCGCCAGCGATCTTTTGAGAAATGATAAAGTGTTTTGGTATTCACGAGTTATTTCAACTAAAATCCTCGTGTTTTACTAAGGGGCTGTGTAATTTAAAGAAAGTGTTTTGCATGAGCCCACCGAGTGCAATCTTGTACTTAGCCGCATGTTTGTTTTAAACGTGCAGGTTGAGTCATGATGGATGGTGAAGTGTTGAGCGATGGAGTTTTATCACGATATAGTATAGCCTTGAATTCATATCGTCATATATGAATTCACATGTTTTCCGCCGCTTGAAACATTCAGATTATATTTTGAATATTGATGCATATTACCTTCGATCAACAACCCTTTTGTTAAGGATCTGTTGGTCTAGTTTGTATGAAATACGTTGCTTGCTTATCTATAATGGTTTGAATTCACTTGAGTTTGGTTGTCATTTCCTATTCAATTATGTATTCAATTATCATTAAGACCCGTTAATCCCCGTTTATGAGTCCCAGTCTCTGTTAATCCGTACTTAGGATTGGCGGGCTGTGACAGGTTAGGAATCGTTCAAGCTTTACGTACATGTTTAAATTTTTTAAATCCAACCGCTAGATCTTATGTTATGTACTTATGTTACTTATGTTCAAAAATTCGAAAATGATGATATGATTTTGGTTGTTTATTAAATATATTTATATGGTGTATATGAGCTTATATTATGAATTTAGTACAAAGTAAAGCATGCTATAAAATTAAATGAAAGGATCGAATATATATGACGTATATATGATGTTGAGAATGATTTTTAATTGTTGATTTGAGCATGGAATAATGATCTATGGTAGGAAATAAGCTTATATGATTTTATGTAGAATTTTTGGAAGACTTTAGCATATTATTATGAAATTACCGAAAATTTTAGAAAATATTATGTTGATGTATGTTTGATATTTGAAGGATATTATAACATATATGTGGTGTAGATTCATAATAATGTGTTGTATGAATTTATTGGAATTTAGAAAAATTTATTGTACCTAAGTCCAAAGTTTTCGAAACATATGTTCTAAGGTATATTAATATGTATGAGTAGTAATTGATGAAAATTATGTTATAGTGATGATATATGGTGTTGATTATGTGTTGTGTGATTTAATTGGAATTTTTAAAATGTTTGTTATATTTATTGAAAATACCGAAAGCTTTAAGGTAAAATAAAGTGATGTACAATTTTTCTATGATCAATGTTATTACATATTATTGATACAATGTTAAAATAGAGTGTTATGTGAATTTATAGGAATTTTTGGAAAAGTTTTATGAATTGTTTGAAAAGGGCCGAAAGCTTTTGGTTATGGGTTTGAAAGTTTTAAAATTATTTTATCATGTATAATCACATATTATGTTTCAAAAATATGTTTTAGAAATATTATGAATTTATGTGATTTTTAAAGTAAGGTATACTAAGTATATGATGAAACGTTACGTTATGTGACGTAAGATGTGAAAAATGATATGTATGGTACAAGTTAAGTCATACTTAGGAATAAATTGGAGTATGATTGTTTATTAACGTGAAAAATTGAGACGTATGATAATATGATTGAAAATCGATTTATATGTATTGATGGACATATATGTGATAAATTTCGAATTAGGTTACTAATGAAAGTCAAAATCGTTGACTAAAGTCTAATCGTATGAAATACGTTAGTACGTGAACACTGTTATGTTGTACGTCTACTAGAAATATGATATACGTTGAATAGATATACTAATATGTGTAAGACGTATTAGAATTATAAGAATACCTCTTTTATAAGAGACGATGTCATAATTGAAATCATTTTATCGAAAGACGTTGGTAAAGTTCGACGTTTGACCTAAATGATTAATATGAGGTCATAGATCACATTTCGTCTCTAATGAAGTATGAAAATTTATAAGTTAAGATGTGCGATGAAAAGACGTACTAAGTTAGTTAAAATATGTGAGGTATTATTTTAGAAGATTATTGAACCTTATTAGACTTTGATGTTCTCGAAGAACGTGACTGACATACTAAATTAACTTCTTACGTAAAGGTGGGACGCGACGTGATCGTTGACGTTAAGGAAAGACTGTGTAGAAAGTTTACGTACCAGGTAGGCTTTACTATACTCATCAAAGATAAAATGCTTATCAAATATTTTATTTACGATGCTTTATTTGCAAGAAATGATGATGAAATGTTTTATTTAATTACCTGCCCAAATGTTTATGTTTCTATATATGTATCATATCCATGAATGAATGATGAATGTTGTTGGTTCGCTATCAACTTATGAATGAAAATCGAATTCGGATCCTATGCCTGTCACGTCCCCACTCCGGATAACCCGGATTGGAGGTGACTAATACTAGAATAGTATTTGGGGTTCGCTGGGGTAATATAAAGGTACATATCAAAAGTAAACTAACATGCTTGAACATAACATAAGGTGATATCAAAACAAATCAGGTGGTTTAGGCCATCAGACCCAAAGGTCAGCTATGGTCTGACGGACCTCAACAGTGCTTAACATCATACATAACATAAATAAGTACAGAGTTACAGCGGAAAGTGTGTGAATACATATATGACGATATGCATTCAAGGTAAAACCCATTCTTAACAACACATGAAGGACACTGGACTCCTCAACACTCCTCCATCACCATCATCAGAGCTCAACCTGCACATTAACAGCCCCTAAATCCTAAGTACGATTTAGCAGGGGCTAATACTTGGAATAATAATCAAGGAAACTTTGACCAATATATATACAAGAACTCATATGTTCTGGAAGTATTCAACTAATCAACATCATAAGATAAATTAATTCAATTGCAGCGGAAAAACGTGTGAATACACATATGACGATGTGTATTCAAGGTTTCTAATATATCGATTCAAAAGGGGTTCGACCGCCCGACACATCTCCATCCATCATCGCTCAACTCGCACATTTAAAACAACATGCGGTGAGTACAAGATTGCACTCAGATGGCTCATGCCAAAATAATTTATCAAGTTTAAATTACTCGCCTCTATCTCAAGAATACACGAGGTTTTAATTTAAAATACTCGTGCTTACTAAATAATTTCTTTCATTTTCCATAAAGATTCGTCTCGCCGACATTTTCCTCAGTATGTATGATCCATATCCACCACAATAATTCATTCCACAACACCTCCCGACCGCAGAGAGGCCTCCTCTCACAGACGCCATGACCGGCCGAGCACCTTTTCAAAGACACAAATACAAAATAATCGATGCACAAAATCCGTGCCATCTCAAGACAGATACGAATTCTCCATCATCCTTGGGGTACTTCCAAGAATACGAATTCAAGCATGTCATAAAGTGGGAGTTACCCAACATTATGCATCAACAATCATGGATTGATACATACATAAAACATAAACATTTGGGTGTAATTAAATAAATAATTTCATAAATATTTGCTTGCAATAAAGCATCATAAATAAATCATTTGGTAAATTCTACCGGTTGAGTATAGTAAAGCCCACCTTTACTTTTAAACTTCGATTTTCGATCGCGCTGCTCTCCTCCTCGTTGCAGTGTGAGCCTTCACGTCCCACCTTTATGCAAAAATTTACGCTTAGCACGTCACACGCTTTTTCGAGATTTTCAAAGTTCATTCCACTTTGATAAATAATATAATAATTCAAGTCTTAATAAATCTTAATACGTCGCTTCAACGCGTATTTTAATAAAATAATTCGTACTTGAGAGAGACGTAATATGATCTATAGCCTCATTTAACCTTTTAGGTTAAATAATTAACGATAATAACGTTATTCGATAAAATGATTTCAATTTTGAAATCTTTTCTCACAATTGAGATATTCTTATAAAAGTAATACGCTTTTCACGATTAGCGTATTTTACCAACGATTTAGACGTCAATTTCAAAGTCAACCATTTTGACTTTTCTTAATCATTCTTTAATAAATTACATTTTATATATCTAATTAATATAAATCGATTTTCAATCGATTTCTTTTCATAAAGTTTTAATTCTTGATTTTCACGAAATCGATAAACTTGATTAATATTTTCCTTTGATATTAATCAATTAATACATTAAACATTATTTTATATTTCTAACGTTATTTAATATAATCGTTTACCATAAACATAGTATACTATGTTTATAAAATTCCATAATTTCATAATATGTCTAAAATAATTTCTAGACATATAATGTATTATTATACACTATGGTCATTAATAAGTATTAATATCATCCAATTATCATTCGATCAACACCTTTTAATATATAATAAGGTCACGGTAATTTATGAAAATTCGTCCAACAATTCCCAAAATTTTTATACAATTAGTACAATGTTCCAACATTAATATATAACATATTTATAACCTATAGTCCATCATAAACAATTTATTCATCAAGGGTTTAATCCAATATGCAATCGGTAATTTCGAAAATAATACCAAACATTTTGTAAAAATTCCAATAAAATTATATCATGCTCAAACATTATAGTATAACAATGTAACATCATAACATCTACCAAAAACATTTGAATCATCACCATGTGGAGCTTAGGTGCTCTCGGCTTCTTTGATTCAAAGTGGTGTTTGGTTTCCAATAATTCCAACAATTATACACTATGCTTATATACTATAGTATAACATTATAACACTACACATTCATCAAAAACCAATTAAATCATCACCATACTTAAGCTTAAAGCTTACGGTTTTTTTGATTTAATTTTGGTAATTGATTTCCAAAAATTCCAACAAAATCATGTAATACATAATCAATATACTAAAGTATTAATATACCATTGCATGTTCAAAATAAAAATCATACACCAAGGTACATATATGAATAGCATTCGGTCCTCTTCAAAAATAAGGCATTTGGTCTTCAAAAATTCTAATAAATTCATAGAACATATAATCAAGGTCCTAGAGCATTAATATGTCATTGCATGTTTAAAATAAAAATCATACACCAACATATAATTTTTATTGTTCACGGCATTTTTGAGAAACATGCTTAGGATTTTTCAAAAATTCTAAATAAATTACTATGGACTCTAAACATATCATAGATCAATAATCCATCCTAAAAAAAAAAAATTTAAAACAATCGGTCCTTATAAAAATTTTTATAACATTTTTCAAAATAATTTGTAAACAAGATTAAGGTTCGAACATAACATATATAGGCTAGATCTATTCATATTTTTCACATGCAACAGATTAAATCCATCTAACATACATTTCCTATTTTTATAAACAAGAATCATCAAGCAACATATATATAACAACATCTCATACTTAAGAACATTAAAAACATACATACATATACATGAACATGCTTCGATTTTTTGAACAAATGGAAGTAAAAATCGAACTATGTCCTTTGTTTACCTTTGGAATAAGAATAGGTTTCAAGAACAATGGCTAGTGTACCAAGATTTGTGAGTGGAGGAGAAGAAATGAAGAAGAAAAATTTAAGAAATGGAGAGGGAAGAGCTCGGCTGTTTGCAGAAAATGGGGAGGGAGAAGAGAGTGTTTGGAGTGTTTGAGAAGTGTGAGGGAGATAATGAGTGAATGGGGTGAAGGGGAAGAGTCCCTCCCCCTATATCTCTCTCTCAAAAACACGGCACACACACACTAACATGAATAAATAAATTGCAGCCATTTTGAGTAGTGGGTTAATGATGATTAGGGTGTGCAAAAAGCCTCTCCATGCATTGGGCACTTGAAAAAGAAATCATGCTTGTGCAAAGGGTGTAGCCGGCGCTTATTTGGTTCAAAAGGGGTGGATTTTATTTTTGTTGTACAATAATACTATGTATTAATCAAGATATAAATCATAGATATATAATACATGTCATTAAAATAATTAAAACACCACATAGCATAATATACGAAAATGGCGTGAAAATAGGCTAAAAATTATAAGTCACGCCTCTTATCAAAACACAAGTCATTTTCGTACCAAATATACATATATATGTCATAACATATAGTTTAGATAATAAATAATAGCATAGGATAATTTAATGGTATCATTTTATGTGAGAAAACCCTAGTTTCAAAATTAGGGTTTCGAAAATCACATAATGTAATTATCGAGTTCTTAATGCTTTATTATTGATTTTAATGCTTAATAATACTGTAATTATATAAAATAATAATAGGAAATTAATTATAATAATTTCCGGATCATTAAACCTATTTTTCAAAACGTCTCTAAACGTTGACGTTCAAAACGTCTCAAAACGTTAATAATCGACTCATCTCAAAATGGTCGTAGTAAGCTTGTACTTACTTATAAATAATATTCCTATTAATATAGGAATTAATATGGAAATTAATTCCAAGCTTCGCTGCTTAGAAAATTTCATAAAATTCTGACGTTCGATACGTAATCGACGTTAAAAATTATACTGTCGAACCACATCGTATTATTCTATTCCTTAATTCACAATCCTTAGTGAATATAAAAGGAATTCATTACTTCGCTACTGAGTCGAATCAATATTCGATGTCATAAAAAAAAAATATACGGCAAAACCCTAATTCACGGGTTTAAAATACCGTAATTAGACGTTCGTTTCTTCGGAATATTACAATGCCGGAGGGTCAATTCCTGGCTAGGGTTAACGTGTACACTTAAGGGTGACTAGGGGCCGTAAGGACAATGCACGATCGGTCACAGCGACGTTGTAACAGCCCTCTAATCCTAAGGACGGATTAACGAGGACTAATACTTGGAACAGTAATCAAGGAACATGAAAGACAATTAATCAAAGACTTGTGGGACATAATTCAAGTAAACTAAGAGGCTTCAACCATTAAATACAAGACACACATGATTTACATAGAGAAAGAGACCTACAGATCCTTAACAAAAGATTCAAATGTTTTGAAGGAATTCAACTGTCGACATCAAAACATAACTTAGTTCTATCACAGTGGAAAAGCATGTGAGTACACATATGACGATGTGTAGTCAAGGTTTCTAACATATCATTATCAAAAGGGGTTCCGACTGCTCAACACACCTCCATCCATCATCTGCTCAACCTGCACATTTAAAAACAAACATGCAGGGCTGAGTACAAGAATGCACTCAGTGGACTTATGCCAAAATATTTTATCATCTTTAAATTACACTGCCCCATCATGGTAAGACACAAGGGTTTTATTTGAAAGGCCTTGTGCTTACTAAAACATTTCATCATTTTCATAAATCATCGCTTGGCCAAGCATTTTCCTTGTATGTATGATCCATATCCCTTTCCTTTCTCATATAACATCTCATAAACTCATCTCATAAAATCATCTCGCGCCGTGGAGGAGGCCTCCTCCCATGGACGCCGTCATCGGCCGAGAACCCTTTCAGCACACAGTCACCAAATAGTGCACAAAAATCCTTGCCACTCCGGCACAGGATACGAATTCTCAATCATCCTTGCGGGTACTAACAAGGATACGAATTCAATCATTTCACAAGTTGAGAGCTACCCAAAAACATTCACAATTCGATCATGGATAGGATACATACATAAAACATAAACATTTTGGGCAGGTAATTAAATAAATCATTTCATCATTGTTTCTTGCAAATAAGCATCGTAAATAAATCATTTGGTAAGCATTTTATTTTTTTGAGTATAGTAAAGCCCACCTGGACTGTAGACTTTCTCTAAACAATTTCTTTCTACTCCAACGATCACGTCCGCATCCCACCTTTACGTAAGAAGCTAATTTAGTACGTCGGTCATGTTTTTCGAGAACGTCAAAGTCTAACAAACTTTGATAACTTTCTATAATAATACTTCGTATCTTTTAACTAAAATAGTACGTCATTTCATCGCATATCTTAACTAATAATTTTTCGTTCTTCGATAGAGACGTAATATGATCTACGACCTCATATTAATCATTTAGATAAAACGTCGAACTTATACTAACGTCTTTCGATAAAATGATTTCAATTATGAAATCATTTCTCACAAAAGAGATATTCTTATAAATTTAATACGTTTTACAAGTATTAGTGTATTTATTCAACGTATATCAATAACATTGATCACATACTAACGTATTTCATACGTTTAGTCTTAAGTCAATAATTTTGACTTTTCTTAACATATTTTCCAAATTATTCACATATATGTTAACAAATTTTTATCTAAATCGATTTTCAATCGATTTCTTATCACAAAACTTTAAATCTCGATTTTTCACGTTAATCAATAAACATGATCAATACTTTATTCAAGTATGATCTAACTTGTACCTTACATATTATTTTTCACAACTAACGTCATTTATCATAACGTCTCGCCGTAAACATAGTATACTATGTTTCTAAAATCCCATAAATTCATAGTAGATCTAAAATATATTCTAAGCATATAGTATGTGATTTTTCTTGATAAAATTGGATTTAATACTCTAAATCCTATACTTTAACTCTCGGCCCTTATACATATATTCTCAAAACTCTTCCAAAAATTCTTATAAAATCACATAACACTCTATTTTATCATAGGATTATTAAAATGTAATAATATTAGCTATAGAAAAATTTGACATCATTTTCCTTCACTAAAGCTTTCGGCCATCACACTTTAATTTAGCAAACATTTTTCTAAAATTCCCATTAAATTCCACAACACCTAATCATCATCCTATATCATTAATATAACATAATATCCAACATTTACAAATCACACATCAATGTATCAACCTTAGGCATTCTCGAAAATTTCCAAAACATGAACAACTCATTTTATAAAAATCTAATAATTTAATCACATGCTTCAAATATATCATAGATCCATAATATGCTTTTACATTTAGCATTAAAACAAGCATACATCACAAACCCATTGCATGATGCTCTCGGTATTTTCCAAAAATCTTCTCCAATGGTTTCTTTTTTTTTTCTTTTCTTCATATACTTAAACAATAATTATACATCAACATATTATTTCCACAACAATTTCGGTAATTTTAAATAAATTGCATACAATTTCCAAAAATTCCTAATAAATCACAATGAGTTCCATTACTATCATATATAATTAATCCATCAATACCTGAACCTTAAGATTTTCGATCATAATTATAAAAATCATAGCATGCTTAGCTTTTAATTAAAACAATACATATGCTTATACTTAACATACTAAACATAATTAGTAAACAACTAATCATGATAATATAATTCCTCATATTTGTAGCATTAAGAACATAAGCATATATAATAAAATCTAACGGTTGAAAATCGAAAATTTTAACATATAAATAAAGCCCGTTCGATTCCTAACCTTTTAACCGGCTTTGATTTTTAGTGCAAAGGATTTTTTTTGTATCAAGGTTTGGGAAATAAAATGAGGAATTCTCTTTCTTTTCCTCTCAAAAATACTCACGGCAGTAGTGAAGAAATGAGATGATTGTTTTGTTTTAAAAGTTTATCACTTAATGCACATAGGCTAAAGGAATAAATCAACTAACATACTTAATTCTTTGTCATACATCTCACGGTCATAACATACACAAAGCAAGACAAAAAATTATTTAGTGACTCACTCAATGCTATGTCATCACTTACACCATTAGTAAATGCACATCACACTCAAAATTTTAATTGAAACAAAATCCTCACTTTTTGTTCAAAGCATGCGTCGGCCATCTTAAGTTCCCAAGGAATGAGCTTTTAAATTTTCTTGTCTTATATAAGATATATATAAAGATCCTACACTTCTACACATGCAAGCCAAATCAATAAAGAGTTCCAATATTTCTTCTTTCTTCATTGAGTCAACATAATCGGCTATGAGCAAGCCAAAGCATCCCCACTTGTTCACTTCATTGACTATCTTGTTTTATGTGTAATAATATCACACTATTACTTAATATATTGGAAGATAGCAAAATCACAATTCATTTAATCCTACAACGAATTATTCACGGCACTTTCACATTCTAAATGCTAAACATTTTATTTTCTTGCTATTTATAGTTATATAGCACAATATATGTCTTAGATGATAAATTAAATCATAGGAAAAATCATTAAAATGATTCATGTGTCAAAACCCTAATTTTCAAAATTAAGGTTTTCAAAAATTGCTAGTCTATCCAATAATTATTCTTTAATTTTCTAGCATTATTTTGATAATAAATAATGCTCTTATTACATAGAATAATCATAGGAATTTAAATATTATAATTCCTTGATCATTAGACTAAATTTTCAATCCGTCTCTAAACGTTAACGTTTGAAACGTCTCAAAACGTTAATAACCGAATTATCTCAAAATGTTCATAATAAAGTCGTAATCACTTTATTAATTCATTTCATTCATAATGAAATTTAATTCTAAGCTTCGTCACTTAGAAAAATAATAACGTAATATTAACAATCGATGTTAGAATAATACTTTAGAAGGAATAGTATAAACTACATTCCTTAATTCACTAATCATTAGTGAATATTAAATAAGAATCTTCGTATCATAAATGATCGAAATCAATCTTCGATAATTTATTATTTCAATTATCGAGTCGTAACCCTAATTTACGATTTTTATTATCATAATTAAGCTTTAAAACTTCGGGGTATTACAGACGTAGAAGGAGGCCTACTTCTACGGCGTTAATGATGATGTTATGATGAAAGGAAAGGGATATGGATCATACGTACAAGGAAAATGCCTGGCGACGATGATTTAAGAAATGATGAAAATGTTTAGTAAGCACAAAGCCTTTCAAATAAAACCCTCAGGTCTTACCATGATGGGCGATGTAATTTAAAGATGAAAATGTTTTTGGCATAAGTCCACTGAGTGCATTCTTGTACTCACCGCATATTTGTTTTAAATGTGCGGTGTTGAGTTAATGATGCGATAGAGCAGTGTTGAGCAATAGGAATCTTTGTCGAAAGTTAATACCTTGATTGTACATCGTCATATGTACATTTCACATGTTTTCCGCTGCAAGAACTTAAGTTACGTATTGAAGTCCAAAAGTATACTTGATATATGTATTACAGTTAACTGTTCAATGGTCCTTTCCATTTATAAATTCATGTTTAAAGTAATAGTTCTTGTTAATCCGTACTTAGGATTACGGGGCTGTTACATAAGATGTTGAGAAGTTCTCAATGAGACGAGATATATTTTCCCCTATGATGCACATAGATGTGATGACCCTTGATGGCTTACTGATGACAGTAAAGTTATACCTCCATGTGAGTGTATGATGATTAAGTTATGAACGAGATACTCTTTAGCATTGAGTGCTAGAGTAGAAGTAAAGAAAAGTATATGATATCCTTGGGATATAACCTCCTCTTAATATGTCATAATGAGAGAGAATACAACTTATCTTTAAGATAGTTGATTGTCCTTAAGACCTCGTTAGTAGGTTGGGCATGTCTAAAGTATGGAGGTGGACGAGACTCATTGATGGATATATAAGGAACGATAGCATCTCAGTTAACAAGTCTCTCGCTTTATCCCTAAATCGATAAGATTATGTTTAAGTGGAATTGAATCCAAGTATTTGAGACTTTGATTAAACCAATGATAGGAGATCGATGGATCATAAATAATGAGATATGTGAACAGCTAGGCTATTCCTAGTATTTAAACTAAGTATGGGGAAGATACTCCGAAGTCGAGACTTGGTAATGAAGCATTGGTGCTTGGAACTTAAGTTATGGTGTATAAACGTACTACCTTACCAGTCTAGATTATAATGATGACGGTTTTAATCCTAAAAGTGAGAACCAAAGTATAATGAAAGTAATATGACTTTCAGATATCATGCTCAAGAAAAGGGGCAAGAGTTAAGGATAGCTAAAGAAACTACAAGCTATACAGTTATGAAATAGCCCCGAGATATGATATAAGTTTTAGAAACAGTCTGATTACGATAAGTAAAGTAATTCCTTTGAAGTAAAGAAGTGGATTAAGAAGTAGATTTATTATTTGAGATGAAACCATCGTACTCTAAGTTATATAGAGACAAAACGCTTATCTTATGCATGATTTAGTAATTAAGTAGGTAAGATAACTTCTAGAGACGATTGCAAAAGAAATACATTCAAGAGAACAAAGGAAGAGGTTCACATGGAAGGACCCTTATGTGAACCTAATTGGAAAGTTTATTCCTCATACTTATGTGGTGACCAATAAAGTGAAATTTTAGGTACCTCGATTGAAATGAAGCAAACGTAGAATGTCGAGAAAAGGGGAAAGATATATGACGTCAAGGCGAAAGTATGATACGTTCCCAGTAGATAAGGGATTTTTAACTTATGTGAAAATACTTAGTCAATCAATGGAGATTAAGGGAAATGACGTATATCCAAAAAGGATATTACAAATGATGGCACTATAAATGCCAGTATAAGGAATCCTGTTGAAAGGATTTTAAAGTAAGAATACATGAAAGATATATTCTTAAGAGCGATAGAGAGAAAAAGGAAACTGAATCATTCATACTGGATTAAGAACGGATGATAGTGACAGATACATCATGATCTCTATGATAAGATTAGACTATCGAGGTAACAATATCAAAGGATAGACTGATGTAGAATTAGCCACAAAAATACAATTGATAAAGGAATAATTATACTGACAACTGAGAAGGATATGGCGAATAAGGTAATAGGAGGCCCTAGCAAGGAAACATGATGCCACAAAGGCAAGGACAAGAATAAATGAGATAGATGGTTACATGGACGGACATAGACACCATAAGCTAGAGCCTATGCTCTGCATCGAAAACAGGACGAACAAAACCAAGAAAGCTTGGTAGGTATGAGAAAAACTTCTCAGCATACCTATAATACTTTTGTTCGAAAGAGGTGCTTCACATTCTTTCATCGCAAAAGTATGAGACGATACGCTAAAACTAAAAACAGAACGAGCAAAATAGGCAATGAGAACCTATTCACCAAAAGGGATAATTATGACTGTCATACGTGTTTGCTTGAACTTAGAACTGAGCCTAGAACCGCTTAAAGTTCTAACCAATAATCTGGATCATAATACATATGGAAACGTAGCTATAATCTTAGGAATGGATTAGCTAGTCGAAAACTTTTCCCCAATCATGTATAAGGAGATGAAGATTCCATTTTAATTTTGGGAAAAGAAGCCACAAGTTTCCATAGGGTCAATATGGGTAGGAAGGTACCAATTATATCTGCACTACAAGTATGGAGAATGATAAACAAGAAAGGAGGTCGAGCATTTCTTGTCTATCTAAACGGAGAAGCGAAAGTTGGAATAAAAGTCGAGGATGTGGAAATCGTTCGAGAATTTCAAAATGTTTTTCCCAATAAATTATCAGGATTACCCCCTGATAGGCAATTAGAGTTCACTATCGACTTGGAACCAGAATCAGTCCTAGTGTTGGAAGCACCATATCGAATGGATTCAAGGAAATTAGAAGGATTAAAAATTCAAATGCAAGAGTCGTAGGCTCTAAGTTTTATTAGACCTAGTGTATCACCTTAGGGAGCACCTAGCTTGGTTGTAAGGAAGAAAGATAGTTCTTTGAGAATGTGCATAGATTATCAAGAACTGAATAAGTTGATACTTAAGGACAAATATCCACTGCTATGGACACTATGAGTTATAGTTATGCCGTTCGGACCAATTAATGCGCCAGCCGTGTTCTTGAACCTCAAAAATCGAGTCTTCCACCCGTACTTAGATAAATTTGACTAGTCTTGATAGATGACATCCACATCCATTCGAAGAACAAGAAAGAACATAAGGAACACTTGTGGACTGTCTTGTGAGCATTAAAGAATCGAACAAATTTTGCCAAGAGTAATAAATGAGAAATTTGGGCTTAACGAGGTAATATTCCTTGGACACATTGTGCCTTCAGAAGGAATTAAAATGGATTCGGCAAAGGTAGAAGCTGATGAAAACCGCCAACGACCCAAAATGAAATTAGGAATTTATTTGATTAGCTGGCTACTATCGAAGATTCATCGAAGATTCATTGAAGGATTCTCTAAGATAGTAAGGCCGTTAACACAGCTACCCCAAAAAGGAACCAAATTTACATGGACCAATAAATGTGAAGTCGTGTGTTAATGTGAGAAAGATAATAGCTTATGCATCACGATAACTTAGACCACATTAATAGAATTACCCAACTCACGACTTGGAACTAGTAGCATTAATACACGTACTAAATTTTGGAAACATCACCTTTATGGAGTGAGGTGTGAAATCTTCACAAATCATAAAAGTTTGAAATATTTCTTCGAGCAAAGAGACTTGATTATGAGATAGAAAATGTGGCTCGAATTAGTAAAGGATTACGACTGTGGTATAAATTATCACCTACAAAAGGTTAATATAGTAGCTGATGCCCTAAGTTGTAAAACTCAGTCTAAGTTATGATATATTCTTACAGAGAAGGAAAAACTCATTAAAGAGTTAAGAAAATAAAGATAGAAATAGTCGAGCTACCAAAATCGATCATGAGTTGTATTACCACATTCACATTAACATCTGACTCAAGGAAAGGTTATACATTCCAAGCAATAATGAGCTTAGAAATAAAATCATAAGTGAAGCTCATGATATTCCTTATACAAACCCCCAGGCAGCACTAAGATGTATTAGTAATTCGTGAGAAAAGTTTTGATGGGAAGAAGTAAAACAAGATATAGCCTCGTTTGTCGAGCGTTGTCTCGATTGCCAACAAGTGAAGGCATTACACCATTGACCCTATGGAAGGTTACAATCTCTAGAAATACCCAAATGAAAATGGGATGACGTAGCAATGGATTTTGTGAAGGGATCCAAAGGCAAAAGGAGGTAACATTGCTATATGGGTAGTAGTGTATAGACTCACCAAATGTGTACATTCCTACAAATTAGTTATGGAACTGATAAGTTAACTTAGTTGTACATAAAGGGAACCGTACATCTCACATCGAATAAAGACTCTAAGTTTACCACTTATTAAGTTCACCTACGACAATAGTTATCAAGCAACGATTGATATGGCCCATATGAGGCATTGTATGAAAGGAAGTGTCAATCACCTCTTTATTGTGATGAAGTAAGTGAAAGAAAAGTTTTAAGACCTAGCATCATGAGTGAAATGATTGAGATTGTCTGCCAAATAAGGTAAAGAATAAAAGAAGCTCATGATAGACAAAAGTCTTACACTGATATGCGTAGATATGAGCTACATTTTGAATGCGGAGATAAAGTTTTTCTTAAAGTTTCTCCATTGAAAGGAATTATAATGTTTGGTGAAAAAGGAAAGTTGAGACTACGTTTTATAGGACCTTACGAGATCCTAGAAATGATAGGCCTAGTAGCCTATAGATTGGTACTTCCACCAAATCTGGGGAATGTACATAATGTTTTCCACGTATCACAGTGAAGAAGTACGTATATGGTCCAAAATAGATGACCATCATAATGACATTATTCTTAAACCAGATATGAGTTATGAGGAAAAATCTACGTCTATTTTGATTGTAAGGTTTATCATGAGTTGAACAAGTGGGATGCCATTTGTGTTGAAAGTGCCGAAAATATCAACAATTAGTGTGAAATAAAGAAAAATATCATGCTCTTAATAATGATATGTTATAATTTTGATGATAGGATATTATTAAGAGATAAGATATAGTATGTTATCAAGTGGAACAAGTAAGTGAGGGCCTTGTCTTATAGTGGCCGAAAACTTTGACAAAATTAAAGAAGAAAAATAAAATTCAAAGTCTAATAATGAGTGGTAGGGTATACTATGATAATGACATATTAATTCTTGTATCTTAGTGTAAAAAAAATAAAATTTGTCACACCTTATAGTATGTTGGCCGAAAATTTTAATAGTGTGAACGAATGTGAAAAGGAATAAATATCAAAGTGTAAATTTTTTACTTTTCAAATATGATATTTTCCTAAGGTAATATTAATGTATATGATAGTATAAATAAATAAAAATTCCCTCCCTATAGTAGGAGAGTGCCGTGAACTTTAGGGAACAAAAGAAAGAAGAATTTTCTTCATTCTTTGAAAATGAAAGGAAATGAAAGTGATACCTATTAATTATGTGATATGATGATTTATTAAAGTATAATGAGATGAGAATAAAATTTTGTCTCTAGTTAATTCAAGTGGACCGAAAATATAGGTTGTAAAGTGTTATGATTTTATGTGATAATTTATGTACAAGTGGACAAGTCTATATATATTGAAACAAGATCAAATTCTCTCTCATTTGTCACTCTAAGTACCGAAAGTTAAGGAGAAAAAAATAAGAGAGAGTTCTTCACTTTCTTCCCAAATCTTAGATAGAAAAACGTTGCCGTCAATAATCGACTCCGATTAAAAGGTTAGAAATCCTTCAAGCTTCTTATACATGTTAGAATTTTTGAATTTCATCCATAAGATCATATGTTACATGCTTATGTTATTTATGATGAAAATTTAAGAAATGATGTTTAAATGTTAAGTTATTTATTAAATATGTTTATATGATGTTTAGAAGCACATATTATGAAATTAGTACAAACTTGAACGTATTATAAAAATTTGTATTATGACCGAAAGCATGTGGTGTACATATGTTAATGGAAATGATTTTTAATTCTTGTTTTGAGCATGAATTACTGATATTTGGTAATAATTAAGCTTATATGAATTTATGAAGAATTTTTGGAAAACATTAGACTATATAATAATGAAATTTCGAAAATGATAAGTTATGAGATGTTGAAGTATGATTCATGTATTCATGATATGTGATGATAATTATATGTTGTGAAAATTAATTAGAATTTTTGAAAAATGTTTAAGAATTTATCCAAGAATTTTGAGAACCATGAAGTGACAAATTATGATGTACAATTTTCCTATTGCTAATATGATTACATATTATTGATCCTATGTTAAAATAGTATGTTATGTGAATTTATGAGAATTTATGTATAAGTTATTGAAAAATACTTCAAAGGGGCCGAAACATTAAGATATAATGTTTCAAAGTTATAAATTTATTTTATCATGTATAATCACATATTATGTTCCAAAAATATGTTTTAGACATACTATGAATTTATGTGATTTTTAAAATGAGGTATTTTATGTTTATGTCGAAACATGATGTTATGTGACGTAAGGATTTAAAAGTGAAGTGTTATGATCAAGTTAAATCATATGTATGTGTTGTCGCAGCATGATTGATTAACGTGAAAAATTGAGATTTATGAGAACATGATTAGAAATCGATTAAAATCGAGTATATATGTAAAATAATAGTTATATGTATGAACGCTATAAATATATGATTTTGAAAGTCAAATGACTTGACTAGAGTGAAACGTATGAAATACGTTAATGTGTGAACAACATTATATTGTACGTCTAGTCGAAATATGGATTTCGTTGAATAATTACACTAAGATGTATAAGACGTACTAAGTGGGATAAAGGATACGAAGTATTTTAGTGGATTATCGAATCTTTTAGACTTGGATGTTTTCAAAAAACCGTGAACGGCGTACTAAATTAGTTTCTTACGTAAAGGTGGAACGCGACGTGATCGTTGACGTTAGAAAGGAACTTTATTGGGAAGCATACGTACCAGGTGGGCTTTTCTTTTACTCAAAATAACAAATGCTTTATTTATGATGTTTTCTTCGAAATGAAAAGTATTTATTTATGATGTTTCTCTCTAGAAATGATGATGAAATGATGAGGAAATTACATGCCCGAAATATTTATGTTTTATGTATGGATCCTATCTGAATGATAATGAAAGTTGTTGGGTCGCTCCCAACTTATGAATGAAAAACGAATTCGGATCCTGTGCTAGAGGGACAATTCCTAGCCTGGATTAATGTCACGCCCCCGCCCGGATAACCCGGACTGGAGGGTGACTAATACTAGGAATAGTATTTTAGGGTTACAAAGGCTAATATAAAGATGCATTTCGAAAGTAAACTAAGATGCTTGAATATAACATAAGGTGATATCAAAACAATTTAGGTGGTTTAGGCCATCAGACCCAAAGGTCAGCAATGGTCTGACGGACCTCAACAGTGCTTAACATCATACATAATGTAAATAAGTTCAGAGTTTGTAATACCTCGACCATCTAAACTTGGTTCAGAATGAACCTAATTTTGAAATTAGGATTTTGCATCAGTAATAATAATAAAATATTATAGAAATTATATATATGTATAAGAATTATGTAAGTTGACAAGATTTTGGGATAGATCCCAAATGGATTTAAACTATTGCAATGTATATATACATACATATATAATATGTGAAATAAGAAAAAGAAAAAAAAAAGACAAAAGACAAAAGAAAATAAATATATATATATATATATATATATACGTAAGTGTACGAAAAGTGGGGTTAATCCCCAAAGTTATAATACAAATATAATATTATATTATATATATGGTAATTAGGTGCTGAATTAAATTGTGTGTGTCGTATATATACATATATTTAGTATGTGTGTGTTAATGTGTAAGAGTGTGTGTGTACGTGTAGGAATGTAGGAATAGAATGTGTGTGTGTCATTTTTATATATAAAAAAATAATAATAAAGTAAATGCAATTAACATAAGTTACAGAATCAATTGCCTATACTTTATCTTCATTGTCGTAAGTTTACAGTACAGAAAGAAAAAAAAAAACTTTCGTTCCTTCCATCTTTCTTTCTTCAATTTCTTTACTCGTTTTCGATCTTTCGTTAAATCCGAACCGATACTAAGGTTAGTCTCGTCATTACCTACATTCCTATGGTTTAAAATTTAAATTTGGTGCATGTTTTGTATTTATGTATTTATTTTGAAATGTATTAAAAATAGGAGATGATGCCAAATGCTAGAAGTCGAGAACTAATGTTGTTCGATACTCCATATATACTAGGATTATGAATATGGTTAAAAGTTATTAAGGTTAGGTTTTGCTCATTTTAAAGCCGAGCTATAGTCGATTTTTCGATTTTTATGGAATGAAATGACTTCAGATTATATCTATGATAGCCTACTAGCATATAGAATTAAATTGGGAATTTTTGTATGCATTAGGACAGAAACCTATTTGGCTGAAAATCTAAAGCTCCACGCTCGGATTATCCGATCTTTGTTTGTCAAATGTTATCACATATCTCGTATTCTAGGATATATCTAGCATGACATATAAATTTATCATAATTTTCCGGGTATGTTAGGTATTTTCCTAAAATGTCATGTATCTAAAGTTGGCGCTTGAGGATACCGTAAACGTTATACTAAGTTTAATGTGACATATGAGTTAGACAATGAATAATAAGTAAACGATTAAAGTTTGGAAGAAATTGATCGACGTTTGCTTAGTTAAGTGTGAGAAATCAAGAATAGTTTGTTATTAATATTCGAGCATGTGTGTGCGTAGAGTTATGATTATCGCACAGAGTTATGAGTTATGCCTAGTTAAATATGGTTTTCTCTGAATAGTTGAAATAGACATGAGATATAAGAAATGAAACGAGGACTTAGAATTTTGATGTGGTTCGATGTTAATGAATAAGCTTGTCCCCAAGCTAAGAATATAAATAAGAAATTTAAGCCGATGAGAAAATATAATAAATGGATGAAAATAGTGGCTCCACTATGACCAAGTGGAACCAAATTGAGATATTTTATATCTCTTCTTCAATAACGATGATGCAAAATCCTAAGATATTAAGAGTTGTCTAGTACGTTAATGATAATCAACGTTATCCAAGAACCAAATAAAGTACTAAATCTTTCTTTACGTAAAGGTAAAGTACGAAGGTGATGAAGAAGAGAGGAGAAATACGCCGTGTGACCGAAAGTATATATCGTGGGCTTTCTTACTAAACGATGAACCTAAATTTTCATCCATGATGCTTTATTGAAATCAAGTGATATGAAGTATTTGATGATATCGACCGCCAAAATGTTTATGTTTATGTATGAATCCTATCCGTGTTGGTTCGCCAACTATGAATGATAATCGAATTCGGATCCTATGCTAGCCGGTGCCTAGTACGGATTAACGTGTACACTATGGTGACTGTGGCCGAAAGGTTTTCTCGGCCGGTCACAAAGTCTGTGGAGGTGGCCACCTTCCGGCGATATGTTACGATAGGATCATGCCGACGTAAAATGGTCCGCCCGGCAATTTTATGAAAATGAAAAGTATTTAGTAAGCACAGCATTTCCAATAAAACCCCGTGTTACTAAGACGGGCGCTCAATATATGTTATTCAAAGTTTTGGCATATGTTCATCGAGTACCTAGTACTCACCGCATATTCGCTTTTGATGTGCAGTTGAGCGTGTTGCATGGTGATGTGTTGAGCGGAGTAATCTTTTGATGATGTAAATATACGTAACCTTGAGTGCATATCATCATATATGTATCTCACACGATTCCGCTGCAAACACTTGAATATGCTGCCTTTTGCTAGAATATGTAAACAATTACTCTTTTGTCGAGCATTCTCTTCTGGCTCGAATATGTAAATTATAATACCGATCATCGAGATCATATGTATATTCAGTATTATCTTTTGTTTCACACAGATGAATACTCAACCCCTTTCTTCCCCGTTTCTTTTATCCCATCCCGAGTCGCAGCTCCGGCTAAGCCGTCCTTAGGGATAGCGGGCTGTGACAGAGTGGTATCAGAGCAGTTCATTTGTTCTGAACCTTAGAAACTTCTTCAAAAGTCATGTTCGATCGAATCTCGACTTATAAGAATTTAATGAACTACGCCAATACTCCATCGCATCACGCCAACTCAAATGAGGTAAGGACTTCTAAAGATTTAAAAGAAAATGTGGTATTAAAGTTTTGAAGGATTGAGTTCCAAAAGTTTTAAATGACATGTCAAATGATGAGGTGAATCTTATTTCAATGATAAAGGAAGTATGTGAATGATTTATGTCCAAATGTTTATTAAATGCATTCATGATTACGATGAAGCATGAATGAATGAGTGAAGTATGTACCTATGAATGAAGCATGAATGCATGAATGATGAATATGAATATGTCTTTCAAGAACGAGATTCTTTAATATGTATGAACCCGTTGTTACACAATATATAGCTATGAATCAAGATTTCTCTTATCCCGTGAACAAGAATGAATGAGAACCTCGAATATTTAAGATTCTACCAAAATAAAATGTCATCAACGATATGAACGAGATGAACCGGAAAGTTATGTACGGTAAGGGAATGAAGTGGATCAGTAGATGCTCGTATATCCAAACGAATGTCACTATGCGATAGTGCCATGAGCATAGTCTTTCCCATTCGCTTGTTCATGCGTGACTAACTCGAATCGACTATTGCTTTTCCGACGTAACCTTAAAAGAAATATAGTAGAATGATAAGTTAGTTAGTATCGATTGATGGTTATCGGATAGATGAGTCATGGGTTAGTAGAACATAGAATTCCGTGAGTTACGATATAGGTTAAGTATGCTTTGTGTAGGTTTACATATGGTTTGTTGAAAACCTTTACTGCTTAAGATTACATGTTATCGGTTATGTTTTCCAACTAACTGATTATAGTACTCTCCGTTTGTAGATGGCACGGAAGATACATACAGCGAGGAAGAGAATTCCACGAGCTACTCCAGATGAGATTGTTAGAGAGTATCGTAATTATCAGCAGGACTACGGTGATAATCTAGGAGAGTTTTTAGCACACTATGTCCACATGTGGACTGCTGCCCATGCCCATGGAGTTACTGATTTTGATGGAGTGATGCGTCTGATCACACGACTACCTCCTGACTGGGAGGGATATGCTCGAGAAATATCCGAGACTACATCTTCGCGGGCACGATAGTTTCGACCGGAGGAGACCTACCTAGATTTGCTTGTCATCTAGGTTACGCTCTTTCTGCTTGGAAGGCTGCACCTAGGGGACCCTATCTTCCACCTAGAGAGTTCACGTGGCGTGACCCGACACCGAGTGGTTATACCAGAGATTCCCGTCGACTTACTACCCCACGATTTCTGCCGGGTATAGGCAGGAACGACCATGAGGCTGGACCTTCACGTCCCGAGCACCGAGATTCCGCCTACCTCCACCAGTTTCGATCTATTGCCATTACCACTACCGAGATGCTACTTCCGCCAGTCCACCACCACCACCACCGAACTGCACTCCACCCAAGACTGAACTTCAGTGTGCATGACCCCACCACTCGTGGAAGGTTTGATCCGAGATGTTCGTGTTCTCCTCGAGGTCGGGCGCAGCTCAGCACATATGGGTGATGATGAGGAAGAGGATCCAGAGAGAACTGGAGAAAATGAGGAAGATCCGGAAGAAGATGAAGAGGTCCCTGATAATGAGTATCAAGAGGAAAAGGAAGACCGGCCCACGGCACCAGATCATCTCGCCTAGCCCGACATATTTTCCTAAAGACCGACACTCCGAGTCTAGAGTTGTAGGACTCATGGACTCATATGTACATAGTTTTGATCAGATGTTAGACGGAAACGAGGATCCCGTATGGACCGCCCGTGGTTATGCTATGACTCTCTAGTAGCCTTACGGAGGCGAGATCTTTTGCATCGCCCGTGGCTTAGTATATTGGGTGATGTTAATGTTAGATAGATAAAACCTCACGCTATGTACTCAATTTTGACGCCTTTTGACGATGTACGTAAAAGTCCTCATTGAGGCAATTTTCATGATGTATATATATATGATAATTACCTTTTACGGCTTTTATAGAATTCGAGTATGATGTGAATGAAATGTTTTATCTACAAGCACATTATGATAAGATTATGAGAAACGTTAATGTGTGGATGTATGTTAAAGAATGTATTGATAATAACTTTACATTGAAAATGCAAGATGCCGCCTAAACGTGGACGACTTAGACGCAAAATCGGCTGTGAACATAAATATACCACCAAAGACATGAAGAAATACCCCATCACCACAACGTAAGGTGGAAGAATTATTTCTTAGACAAAATCCGCCCACATTTAATGGAACAGGAACTCCAACTGATGCAGAGTTATGGATAAGGGCAATGGAGAGGATCTTTGATTTTCTCCATCAGACAAAGACAGAGCGCTCTGCCTTGTGTTGCTTTCCAAATGATAGGATCAGCAGACTTCTGGTGGGAAGCTAAAAGGAAAACAATGACCCCATAACAGCTAGCAAATTTTACATGGGAAGACTTTAAGATGAAAGTTTACGATAGGTACATTCCCAAGAGTTTCAGGAAAAACAAAGAAAATGAATTTTTCAGCTTGAAACAGGGAAAATGTCTCGGAACCGAATACGACCGTGTTTTCTGTGACATGTCACGATATGCTCCACAACAAGTGGACACGAGATGAGAAGATGTCAGAGAAGTTCCGTTCTGGCCTGAGATATGAGATAAGGATGTCACTTGCCACCATGGAGAATCGACTTACAAGTGAAGCTCTCAAGAGAGCATCGATGTAGAGGCAAAGAATGCCAGAGGACAAACCTGCAACTACTCAAACTCAAATTGCAAGTGATCGAGGAAAAGAAAATGGGAAGGAAATCACAACAACAACAAATGGAATTACAACAAATGATCGACAAGAAGCTCGGTGGAAATACAAGGGTACAAGGACGACAAATAAACCCGTGCAGTTCGAAACAACCGTGTACCACGAGAACCCCACCGCCTAAAATGTCGAAACCACATGTCGGCGCTTGTCACTTTGGCGAAGATAATTGCTATAAATGTGGTCAAAAGGTCATTTTGCAAGAACCTCGCCTGGATACAAGCAGGAGGACGAGACGACCAACCGCGCTCGAGTCCAACCAATTAGGGCGATTCAAGGCCAACCACCATGTCGCAAGAACAACAACAAGAATAAATCAGCAACCTCGTCACCGCAACTACCACAAGCTAGAGCTTTATACTACATCGTAATCAAGCTCCAAAGAATCCAGAAACCTAGTGTATGGGAAACCTCAACATACCTATTATAATTTTGTTCGATACGGTGCTTCACATTCTTTATCGCAGCGCACGCGTAGATGCTTTAGAACTTAACTCGAACGGATGATAAAGCTATGAGAATTTCATCACCGATAGGAGGAATTACAACATTATACATATATGCTTGAACCTAGAGTCGAACATAGGATCACTTAAGGTTCTCGCTAACAACTTATATGTCATACCAATGTGGACGTTGATATGATATTAGGAATGGACTGGTTGGTGAGAGTTATGCCACCATTTTGTGTAACGAAGAAAGATTTCCTTCCAATTTCCGGAAGGATGCTACCGCCACGGATTTACATGGGAAATAGAATACCGCTATATCCGCAATCCAAGCAAGAAAATGATGAACAAGGTAGATGTCAAGCTTTCCTTGTTTATCTAAATGGAGAAGTCAAGTCGAGAAGACGGTAGAAGATATACCAACAGCGGGAGTTTAAAGATGTCTTTCCTAAAGAATTGCCGGGTTTACCGCCTAATAGGCAGATTGAGTTTACAATTGATCTAGAGCCTGGGTCAGCACCAGTATCAAAGGCACCATATCGAATGGCTCCAAAAGAGCTAGAAGAATTGAAGATTCAACTACAAGAGCTTCTAGACCTAGGTTTTATCAGACCTAGCGTGTCCCCATGGGGAGCACCTGTACTGTTCGTGAAGAAGAAAGATGGTACTTTGAGGATGTGCATAGATTACAGAGAGTTAAACAAATTAACACTGAAGAACAAATACCTCTGCCGAGGATAGATGATTTATTTGATCACCGGGAGCAAGAGTATTCTCAAGATCGACCTAAAATCGTGGTACCATCAATTGAGAATTCGACAAGAAGATATACCAAAACGGCGTTTTAACAAGATATGGTCACTATGAATTCATAGTTATGCCATTCGGATTAACAAATGCACCCGCCGATTCATGGATCTTATGAATGTAGTATTTCATCCGTATTTAGACAAATTTGTCTTGGTATTTATAGATGATATCCTCATCTATTCAAAGGACGAAGAAGAACATGAAGAGCATCTAAGAATAATTTTGCAGACGTTAAGGAGTGAACAACTCTATGCCAAATTTAGCAAGTGCGAATTTTGGCTGAAGGAAGTGACATTTTTAGGACATATTGTGTCGTCGGAAGGAATTAAAGTGGATCCCACTAAGGTGGAAACTGTACAAAAATGGAAATCACCAACAACTCCAAACGAGATCAAGCTTTCTAGATTGGCGGTTACTATCAAGATTCATTGAAGGTTTCTCAAAATAGCAAGGCCAATGACACACGCCTACTTCGAAAGGAATCAAATTTGTATGGACTCATCGAATGTGAAACGAGTTTCCGTAAACTCAAAGAATTACTAACTACAGCCCAAGATAGCGCCCGAACCGTATAAGGAATATACTATCTATACAGATGCATCAAAGAATGGACTAGGTTGTGTGTTGATGCAAGAAGGAAGAGTGATCGCTATGCATCCCGACAACTTAGACCACATGAAATGAATTATCCCACCCATGATTTGGAACTAGCTGCAGCAGTGCATGCCCGAAAATCTGGAGACACCATCTCTATGGAGTGAGATGTGAAATCTTCACGATCACAAAAGTTTGAAGTACTTTTTGAGCAAAGAGACCGAATACGAGATGCAGAAGATGGCTCGAATTGGTAAAGGACTACGATCATGTATTAATTACCACCCAGGAAAGGCTAATGTAGTGGCTGATGCCTTAAGTCGTAAAACTCAATCCAAGTTGGGATGTCTTCTTACAGAAGAGGAAAGATTCATTGATGAATTTGAACGGATGAAAATAGAAGTAATTGATCCAGCTGAAACAATAACAGGTCTAATTGCAACACTCATCGCGACACCTGACCTGAGAGGAAGGATAATTGATGCACAAAGGAAGGACGAGAAATTAGAAAAGATGAGAATGAAAATAAGGACGGAAAAGTTAAAGGACTATCAAGAAGCAACAGATAATGCTATCATGTTTGAAGGAAGAATATGTGTTCCGCAAGATGAAGGATTAAAAAATGAAATTTTGAGAGAAGCTCATAACACCGCTTACACCGCCCACCCAGGGAGCACAAAAATGTACCAAGATTTAAAAGAGAAATTTTGGTGGGAAGGAATGAAAAGAGATGTAGCTTCGTTCGTCGAACGTTGTCTATCATGTCAACAGGTGAAGGCTTTACATCAACGACCTTATGGAAAGCTGCAACCTTTGGAAATACCTAAATGGAAATGGGATGACATTACAATGGATTTTGTAACTGGCTTACCACGATCAAAACGAGGGAACACATCGATATGGGTAATCATAGATAGACTCACGAAGTGTGCTCATTTTATACCAATTTCGATTACCTATGGTCCGATAAGTTAGCTCAACTATACGCTCGTGAAATTGTACATCCGCACGGAGTACCAAAATCAATCACATCGATAGAGATTCAAAATTTACTTCTAGATTTTGGATCACCACAAAAGGAGATGGAACAAAATTGAACTTCAAGATGCCTTTTCACCCACAAATGATGGTCACCCGAAAGAACAATTCAGACTCTTGAAGATATGTTAAGGACAACAGTGTTAGACCGAGGTGAAAGCCGGGAGTATGTACTACCGCCACCGAATTTGCCTATAACAATAGCTATCAAGCAACAATCGGCATGGCACCATACGAAGCATTATATGGAAAAAATGTAGATCACCACTTTATCGATGAAGTGGGTGAGAGAAAGTCTTAGGCCGATACAATAGATGAAATGATTAAATTAGTCCATCGATCAAACAAAGGTTAAAGGAGGCCCAAGATGCATGTAAGTCGATGCGGATAAACGAAGAACCAATTACAATTTGATGTTGGAGATAAAGTTTTTTGAAAATTTCTCCATCAAAGGAATCGTTAGATTTGGAATAAGAGGCAAGCTACGACCACGCTTTTATAGGGCCCTATGAGATATTAGAAAAGATAGCCCAAGAGCTTACAAGTTAGCGTTGCCACCAAGTTTTGGGAACGTACACAATGTGTTCCACGTGTCGCAACTGAGGAAGTACGTACACGACCCAAACCATGTGATCCATCAGACTGATATCACCCTTGATCCGGATATGAGTTATGAAGAAAAGCCCGAAGCTATCTTAGACCAGCGTATACAAAAATTAAGAAACAAAGCAATATCGTTGGTAAAAGTCTTATGGAGACACCATGGGCAAGAAGAAGCGACATGGGAACTAGAGGATCAAATGAAAGAGAAATATCCCGAACTCTTCTAGAGGTATGTAAATTTCGGGACGAAATTTCTTTAAGGGGGGTAGAATGTAATACCTCGACCATCTAAACTTGGTTCAGAATGAACCTAATTTTGAAATTAGGATTTTGCATCAGTAATAATAATAAAATATTATAGAAATTATATATATGTATAAGAATTATGTAAGTTGACAAGATTTTGGGATAGATCCCAAATGGATTTAAACTATTGCAATGTATATATACATACATATATAATATGTGAAATAAGAAAAAGAAAAAAAAAAAAGACAAAAGAAAAAAAAATATATATATATATATATATATATATGTACGTAAAGTAAGTTAAAAGTGGGTTAATCCCCAAAGTTATAATACAAATATAATATTATATTATATATATGGTAATTAGGTGCTGAATTAAATTGTGTGTCGTATATATACATATATTTAGTATGTGTGTGTTAATGTGTGTGTACGTGTAGGAATGTAGGAATAGAATGTGTGTGTGTCATTTTTATATAAAAAATAATAATAATAAAGTAAATGCAATTAACATAAGTTACAGAATCAATTGCCTATACTTTCATCTTCATTGTCGTAAGTTTACAGTACAGAAAGAAAAAAAAAAACTTTCGTTCCTTCCATCTTTCTTTCTTCAATTTCTTTACTCGCTTTCGATCTTTCGTTAAATCCGAACCGATACTAAGGTTAGTCTCGTCATTACCTACATTCCTATGGTTTAAAATTTAAATTTGGTGCATGTTTTGTATTTATGTATTTATTTTTGAAATGTATTAAAAATAGGAGATGATGCCAAATGCTAGAAGTCGAGAACTAATGTTGTTCAGATACTCCATATATACTAGATTATGAATATGGTTAAAAGTTATTAAGGTTAGGTTTTGCTCATTTTAAAGCCGAGCTATAGTCGATTTTTCGATTTTTATGGAATGAAATGACTTCAGATTACGCCTATGTTAGCCTACTAGCATATAGAATTAAATTGGGAATTTTTCGATGCATTAGGACAGAAACCTATTTGGCTGAAAATCTAAAGCTCCACGCTCGGATTATCCGATCTTTGTTTGTCAAATGTTATCACATATCCAGTATTCTAGGATATATCTAGCATGACATATAAATTTATCATAATTTTCGGGTATGTTAGGTATTTTCCTAAAATGTCATGTATCTAAAGTTGGCGCTTGAGGATACCGTAAACGTTATACCTAAGTTTAATGTGACATATGAGTTAGACAATGAATAATAAGTAAACGATTAAAGTTTGGAAGAAATTGATCGACGCTTGCTTAGTTAAGTGTGAGAAATCAAGAATAGTTTGTTATTAATATTCGAGCATGTGTGTGCGAGAGTTATGATTATCGCACGTAGTTATGAGTTATGCCTAGTTAAATATGGTTTTCTCGAATAGTTGAAATAGACATGAGATATAAGAAATGAAACGAGGACTTAGAATTTTGATGTGGTTCGACAGTTAATGAATAAGCTTGTCCCAAGCTAAGAATATAAATAAGAAATTTAAGCCGATGAGAAAATATAATAAATGGATGAAAATAGTGGCTCCACTATGACCAAGTGGAACCAAATCGAGATATTTTATATCTCTTCTTCAATAACGATGATGCAAAATCCTAAGATATTAAGAGTTGTCTAGCACGTTAATGATAATCAACGTTATCCAAGAACCAAATAAAGTACTAAATCTTTCTTTACGTAAAGGTAAAGTACGAAGGTGACGTAAGAAGAGAAGGAGAAATACGCCAGGACCGAAAGTATATATCAGTGGGCTTTCTTACTAAACGATGAACCTAAATTTTTCATCCATGATGCTTTATCAAATCAAGTGATATGAAGTATTTGATGATATTGACCGCCAAAATGTTTATGTTTATGTATGAATCCTATCTCGTGTTGGTTCGCCAACTATGAATGATAATCGAATTCGGATCCTATGCTAGCAAGGTGCCTAGTACGGATTAACGGTACACTATGGTGATCGTGTGCCGAAAGGTTTTCTCGGCCGGTCACAGTCCGTGGGAGGTGGCCACCTTCTCGGCGATATGTTACGAATAGGATCATGTCGACGTAAAATGGTCCGCCCGGGCAATTTTATGAAAATGAAAAGTATTTAGTAAGCACAGGCATTTCCAATAAAACCCTGTGTGTTACTATGATGGGCAGTTCAATATATGTTATTCAAAGTTTTGGCATATGTCTACTGAGTACCTAGTACTCAGCCCTGCATATTCGTTTTTGATGTGCAGGTTGAGCAGGTGTTGCGATGGTGATGTGTTGAGCGGAGTAATCTTTTGATGATGTAAATATACGTAACCTTGAGTGCATATCATCATATATGTATCTCACACGATTCCGCTGCAAACACTTGAATATGCTGCCTTTTGCTAGAATATGTAAACAATTACTCTTTTGTCGAGCATTCTCTTCGCTCGAATATGTAAATTATAATACCGATCATCGAGATCATATGTATATTCAGATATCTTTTGTTTCACATGATGAATACTCAACCCTTTCTTCCCCGCTTTTTATCCCATCCCGAGTCGCAGCTCGGCTAAGCCGCCCTTAGGGATAGCGGTCGTGACAGAGTTGCAGCGGAAAGTGTGTGAATACATATATGACGATATGCATTCAAGGTAAAACCAATTCTTAACAAAGCGATCGAGGACCTTTGGACTCCTCAACACCTCCATCACCATCATCAAAGCTCAACCGCACATTTAAAACAAACATGCGGTCGAGTACAAGTAATGCACTCAGTGGACTCATGCCGAAAATATTTTATCATAATTGAATTACACTGCCAATATCATTGTAAGACACAAGGGTTTTAGTTGAAATGCCTTGTGCTTACTAAAACATTTTCAGTTCGTAAAAGTCGCTCGGCCGAGCATTTTTCTTGGTGTGTATGATCCGTATCCCATATCCTCATTTCATCGTAACATCAAAGTTCAAACATCGAGAGGAGGCCTCCTCTACGACGCCGCGACCGGCCGTGGAATTGTCCTTACAAACACACAACACGCTCGGTGTACACGTTAATCCTAGTCGAGCATCGCCTTACGCATAGATCCGATATCGATTTCATATCCGGGTTGGCGCGACCCAACAAAATTCATAACATTTCATATCATCATATCATTTCACAACTTTCATTCCGGATAGGATCCATACACAAAATGTAACATTTTGGCGGTGTAATCTTGCAAATGCTTTATCAACAGCTGAAAATAAGCATTGTAAATAAATTCATTTGGAAATAAATTTAAATGCGAAAGCTCATATTTTATTTGGAAAAGAAGCCCCACCTGGACTATGGTTCGCCTTAATTTGAGTCCTAGGTTTGATTGCTCGTCAATGTCCGGTCGTCGCGTTCGCGTCCACACCTTTACGTAAAAGCGAGGTTTTAGTACGTCGTTCACGTTTCTCGAGACTTTCAAAGTCTAAGATAAATTTTGATATTCTATATCGATATAAACTGAATTCCTTTACGAATTCAATACGTTTTTCAATTACGTACTTCAATCGAATAGTTCTCGTTCTTCGAGATAATGCTCAATTATCAACGCTTTAACCTTCCGATTTAAACGCTCAACGATTTATACGCTTCTCGATATAAGGATTTCATTTGAAATCTTTTTTACTAAAGAGGTATCTTACCTAATTAGTACGCCTTACGCCAGATTAGCGTATTTATCGAACGATATATGGTGCGCTTGACTTTAAAAGTCACCAAAGTCAACATAGTCAACAAAGTCAACAATTTTGACTTTTCAATAGTAATTTCTTACTAATTCATTTTATAAATCGATTCTCAATCGATTTTATTTTGGAAAGTCCTAATTCTCGATTTGTCACGTAAATCGATGGACTTATTAATATTTTCTCAAATATTAATCCTATTAATCATTAAACCATATATTTTCGTTATAACGTTATTAAATATAACGTTATTAAATATAACGTTTCGTCTCAAACATAGTAATCTATGTTTATAAAATTTTATAAAAACCAAATATGTCTAAAATAATATTTAGACATATAATAAATTATTAAACTGGATTAAATAGGATTTAAAAATCCTTATAAATATATAAAAAGCTCTCGGTAATTTCAATAAATTACCAAATGGTTTTCAAAATTTTTTATAAATTCATATAGTGTATTATTATACACTATGGTCATTAATATGTGTTAATATCATCCAAATGATATTCGATTATCACTATTTTATTTTTAATAGGTCACGGTAATTTTTATAAATTATGGAATAATTGTCCAAAAATTTCCGAAATTCTTATACAATTAGTACAATGTCCCAACATTAATATATAACACATTCATAACCTATAGTCCATCATAAATAATTTATTCATCAAGGAACAAATTCAATAAGCTTACGGTAATTCAACATTTAATACTAAACAATTTGCAAAAATTCCAAATAAATTATATCATGCTCAAACATTATAGTATAACCATATAACATCATAACATTAACCAAAACATTTGAATCATCACCATATGGAGCTTACAAGCTCTCGGTTTTTTTGATTCAATGTAGTATTTGGTTTCCAAAAATTCTCACAATTATACACTATGCTTATACATTATAATATAACATTATAACATTAAAACATTCATCAAAAACCAATTAAATCATCACCATAAAGAGCTCATAGCTCACGGTTTATTTGATAAAAATTGGCATTTGATTTTCAAAAATTCCAACAAAATCATGTAACACATAATCAATGTACTAGATCAACAATATACCATTGCATGTTCAAAATAAAAATCATACACCAACATATATCATTATATAGCTCACGGTATTTTTCAAGAAAATATGCATTTGATTTTAAAAATTTAATAAAATCATAGAATATATAATCAAGGTCCTAGAGCATTAATATGTCATTGCATGTTTAAAATAAAAATTATACACCAAGGTACATAATTATAATGCTCACGGTATTTAATAAAATTAGGCTTAGGGTTTTCCAAAAATTCCAAATAAACTCCTATGGATTTAAAACATATCATAAAACAATATTCCATCCTTAAAATAATTTTCAAAGGTATTCGGTCCTCACCAAAAATTTCTATACATTTTCGAAATATATATATAAAACATGCTCTAAGGTTCAAACAATATATATATAGGCTAGATCCTTTCAAATATTTCATATGCAATATCATATGTCCATCTAAACATATATTCTCACATTTTTGTAAATAAAGCATCAAGAACATATATGTACACATACATCTCATACTTAAGAACATTTAGAAACACATACATATATACATAGAATATGCTCGATTTTTCTTGAACAAAGGAGGATAAAATCGAAACCATGGTCCATGTTTTACCTTTGGAATGGTAGGGAATCCAAGAACAATGGTTAAAGTATCAAGCCTTGAGTGAATGGAGAAGAAGAAGAAGAGAAAAATCGAAAATGGGGGAGGAGAGGGCTCTCGGTTTTGGCTGAGTTTTGGGGAGAGAATGGAGTGAAAAACATGAGAGAGGGAATGTGAGAGTGTTTGAGAAGTGTGAGGGAGTATAATGAGGTGAGGAAGTGAAGAATCCCTCTATGTATCTCTCTTTCTCTCTCTCGCCGGCACACTCACACACCTCACCAATAAAAATAGTGCAGCAATGTGTAGTGGGTTGTGATGATGAGTGTGTGCCAAAAAGGCTCTTCATGTATTGGCTAATTGAAAAAGAAAGGACTCATGCTCATGTGCATAGCCGTCGGCTATATGGGGGTGCAAGGGTGTGATTTTATTTCTTTTGATCCTTAATACAATGTATTAGTCAAGGTATAAGTCATAGATATATATAATACATGTCATTAAAATAATTAAATCATCACATAGCACAAAATACGAAAATACCGTGAAAATGAAATAAAAATATAATTCATGCCACTTAATATTTTTCAAGCCATTTTCGTATCAAATATACTCATATATATCATAACATATAGTTTAGATAATAAATAATAGCATAGGATAATTTAATGGTATTATTTTATGAGAGAAAACCCTAATTTTCGAAATTAGGGTTTCGAAAATCATATATACACATTATCGAGTTCTCATGCTCAAAAATTGATTTTAATGCTTAATAACACTGTAATTATATAAAATAATAATAGGAAATTAAATGTAATAATTTCCGGATCATAAAACCCATTTTTCAAAACGTCTCTAGACGTTGACGTTCAAAACGTTCATAATCGACTCATCTCAAAATGGTCGTAGTAGCTCGTACTTACTTTATAAATATATTCCATTTAAATAGGAATTACTATGGAAATTAATTCCAAGCTTCGCTGCTTAGAAAATTTCATGAGATATTGACGTTCGATACGCAATCGACGTTAAAATAATATTATCGAACTATTTCATAATATTCTATTCCTTAATTCACAATCCTTAGTGAATATAAAAAGGAATTCGTTATTACGATACTGAATCAAAATCAACATTCGATGTCATTAATTAAAATACGGCAAAACCTTAATTCACGGGTTTAAAATACCGTAATTAGACGTTCGTTTTCTTCGGAATATTATATTCCACCCCCCTTAAAAGAAATTTCATCCCGAAATTTGCGTACCTCTAAAAGAATAAATCGGGGTATCGTTCTTTCATCGCTTCTTCAAATTCCCACGTGGCTTCTTCTTGTCCGTGGTGTCTCCCCAGCACTTTGACTAGCGGAATCGATTTGTTTCAGCATTCTTTCAACTTTATGGTCGAGTATTGCCATCGGTTCTTCTTCATAACTCATGTCCGCTCGAGGATCACGCCGTCTTGATGGATCACGTGCTTTGGATCGTGTACGATTTTCGTAATTGTGACACGTGAAAACATTGTGCACATCCCCAAATTGGCGGTGAGAGCCAACCTATAAGCTACCGGACCTATCCTCTCTAGATCTCATAAGGTCCTATAAAGCGGGTCCGAGCTTTCCTTCACCAAATCGACAATTCCTTTCACGGAGAGACCTTAAGAACACTTTGTCTCCATCTTCAAACCGTAGCTTAGATGTATCACAGATCCGATAAACGCGATTTTACACGCTTATAGTTGATATTTGAAGATGAGTTTAGCTTGCGCTTATGTATTGATTCTTAATGTTTTATCTATTTCTAGAAGATATCGCTCTTGGGTGTTCCTTCGACGCTTTTGTAGGTTTATATGTTGATAATCGAAGGAACGACGCACGAGCAAATGATCTGATCTGCCATGATTCTAGCGACCAGCCCAGCGGTCGCTAGGCCGCCGCTTAGGAAACACGCTACGAGAATCCAGCGAGCCGCGACCGCAACCTCGTGCTCCGAAGCGAAACTTCAGCGCCGAGAACTCACTGGACGATTTCGCGACCGGTCGGGAATGCTAGCGACCGCTAGCCCGGTCGCGAGTGCCGTCAAGCGCGCGCAAGGAGGGTCCGCGAGCGAAGAAGAAAGCGCTGAGAGATGGCTCGCGGTCGAGCTAGCGATCATGAAGTGATCGCGAGGCGACGCGCAGAGGCGCAAATTGTGGTTTCCACCCTTTTCTATAAATAGGCAAGAGCCCTTGCGCCTAACACACCCTAAACGAACCCCAGCGATTTTGCACGCTTTTCCTCGCTTTTATCTGTTTTTCATTTATTTTAAGCTTTAGCTTTGATTTAGATTAGTTCTAGCAATAGTTATCTATCGCTTTACATTAGTTCTTCGCATTGGTGATGATTTAGCATGATTTCGTCCGAAGAATTCCATCTTTTTCCGCTTTTCCGTTGGTTTGGATACGAACCCAACCATTGTTCTTCGCACACTTCCTACGGGTTTTATCAATTTAATTTCCGCTTTTATGATTATTGCGTACTTTATGTCGTTAATTATGTCTAGCTAATTTCTGCTCTAATCCTTGGGTTTGCATGATTTTATCCTATATGTCAGTGATTCCTATTGTTGTTATTTACCTTCCGTGCATTGATTCATGATTCTTGGTGCTTATTTATATGTGTTGATTTCGATCAATTTTGATGCATATCATAGTTGCCGCTAATTACGAACTGCTTTAATTGTCAATCGATCTTGAATGTATGATACGGATAAGCCTCGAGTCGTAGCCGAGATAGGAACATTCGTAGGAAGCATATTCTTTGTGATCCTTTTGGAGTTGCTTATTTTCCTCTAGACGAATAAAGAATAGGAAAATTAGTAATCAATCATCACAATTGTCGAATCGAAGTTGTTGGCTACATATGTGATCTTCCATCTTGTCTCGGATTAAAATGGTTAGTAATAAGCGGGATAAACATCATTGTGGATAGGATTAATGCATCCCTAGGGTTAGTCTTTCTTGATATTTGTTTCCTTGATATTTTATTGCTTTAGTTTATTTTCTCGTTATTACCTTTGCTTTGGATTTAATTATCTGAAGCCCTACAAATTCACAACCCAAATTCTGTGCTTGGATAATAATGAATTGTCGTTGAGCTAGCTTCTATGTTTTCGTGATACAATCTATGCGGATACGATATACTTACCACTATACTTACACCTTTACGTGTGAAAAGAGCGATCAAATTTTGGCGCCGTTGGGATTATTAAGATTGCATAGGAATAATTTGACGATTTGGATTTATTAATTCAAGTTATATATATATTATTATTATTTATTTTGTCGGTGCTAAATTCTCTTTTTCTCGTGTAGTTTATGCGTCAAGATCTCGGGGACCTCCACGAAATATTATTAGATCCCGAGATCGAAAGCTCTCAAAGGAGAAAAGGACGAGAGAAGAGACGGGCTGCAATGGCGACCAATCCATGAGCAGGGCATTCCTCCCGAGCAAGTTGCAGACGATGCTAGCCGACTTTGCGAGAGATGCAGTCGATGGCGAATATGGAATCATTGTCCTGCTCGGAGGAAAGACCTCAATCACATGTACCGACATCCCACCGAGCAGTTCAAGGAGGCGGTTGGGGCCCGCACGTAGATGCAAACAATTTTGAGCTAAAACCGCCCCGATCGGTATGGTCGAGGAGAGCGGTTTGGGGAGGAGTCACGGAAGACCGAATCGCATCTCGAAACATTTCTCGATATTTGTGACACCATCAAATGAATGGGGTGCCACAAGACACGATCCGGATCGCATGTTCGCTTCCATTGCTGCACAAAGAAAAGATTGGTTCAAGAGTTTGGACCGAGTATCATCGACACTTGGAAACTTTGCGAAGTTTCTTCGAAATACTTTCCGCCGTGGCCTTGCAAAGATCATCGCCGAGATCTCTCATTTTGCCAAAACCACGGCGAATCATTATTCGAGGCATGGGAGAGATTCGGAGGTCTATTGAGACGATGTCCACAACATGGGTTCTCCAGGGAGCAACAAATCACACGCTTCTACGGTGGACCGACATGGCGATAAGGAGCATGGTGGATCGTCGGCAGGGGTTGCTTATTGACCGACCAATGAGGCGAGGCAAGTCAGATTATAGAAGAGATGGCCCAGCAGCTATCAATGGCCAACGGAGAGAACGCCATCGCTCAAAGCAATGCTTGTTGAGAGGATTCAAAATATGACGATCTCATGAAGAAGTTCACTTTTGAAGAGTCGATTGAGACAGAACGCCGACCACATCAATCGAGAGGAATCATTCGAATTTCCAACAACCTTCAAAGCAGTTTCAATGTTCATAATTCGATTCAAGAGCCGAGGAAGCCAAGTCTCAAGACATGATGCAGCTTGGTTGTAAGCAACCAACAATTGGCAACGAATCGCACTCGTTCATAAGCAACACCGCAAAAGATAAATCATTTGGAGTCCACCGTGACGGCCATGGGAAGCATATGAAGATGTTGGAAAATCAAATTGGTCAAATAGCCGCACAAGTGAATGCACTACAAAAGACGGGCCAATTTTAGAGTAATACGGGGTGAACTCAAGAATCGGTGCTTCGCCATTCGGACGAGGAGGGCGAGCCTGCACCCAGCCCTACCGAGGAAGAAGAGCAGAAAGCATTCTCAAGCGAAACTTCATGACCGAGCTCGCGATCATGAGCCCGATCGCGAGCCATCCGAAAATTGTCCACGTGAAGCCGCGACCGAGCGCCACCACCCGATCGCAAGCCAGCCCGCGAGCAATCAAGTCGCATACATCTGAAATCAGCATTGTGAGCTCACGCAAGCTTCGCACGCCAAGACGGAGATCGCGCAATAGATTCTCGCGACCTTCCCGTGGTCGCGAGGTCGACCGCGAGGCAACCCCAAAAGCAAATCCTCGCACATACACCTCCAGGTCTGTTTCCGAGTCGACTTGTCAAGTCGAATATGACGAGGAGTTTGCTCGTTTCAAAGAGGTTTTTCAAAAGTTGAGATAAATTTGCCTCTCTTTGAGCGTTGCGAAACATGCCTGCTACATGAAATTCTTAAAGATCGCTTGCAAGCGAAGAAAAACTTGGGAAATTCGAGAAAATTTCCCTATCCGAAGAATGCAGCGCGTCTTGCAAAGGAAGCTCCTCTCGAAGTAAGGATCCCAGCGGTTTCACGTTAGAGTGCGAGATCGCCGAGCGACTTTTCCAAATGTTTTATGCGACTTGAAGCGAGCATCAATCGATGCCATTGAGCGTTTTCAACCGCTACACCTAGGAAAGATGAAGCCGACGAAGATTTCATTGATGATGGCTGACGGTCATCACATATCCAAAAGGTATCGTCGAAGACGTGTTGGTAAGAATTCGGATTTTGTTTTCCGCCGACTTTGTGATTTTAGATATTCCCGAATTCAAACAACAACCACTAATCCTTGGTAGACCTTTTCTAGCAACCGGTCGTGCATTGATTGATGTGCGGAAGGCAATCTCACGCTTCGTGTTAACGATGAGGAGCTCAAAATTTCCATATCTGACGCCATCACGCAACACGGCGTTGGAAAGCTCGGAAGATTGTTGCTCGATCATGACTGCTGCCGACACATCTCGCGTTTAGAGGTATTCGACCGATCGAGGAAGGCGTGAGAAGGAAGAAGTGGACTCGGCATGGAACTCCAGTGTTTCATTCAAGTTTGGGGGCCACTTCCATAGTCGGTGGTGGAGATCCGTGAATGCTAAGTTTAGGAGATCCACGAATTGAGAAGGATTTCATTGCCACAAAACGCCGGATTGACAAGGTTAGTGATGGTCAGCTAAAGACGTTAAATAAGCACTTGTTGGGAGGTAACCCAACGTTTTCTTTGTTTTTGTTTTTGTGTTTTGTCGTGTTTTTCGTTTGTGTTGCTTTTGTCGTGTTTACGTGTTTCTTTCGTTTTGTGTATGTCGATCAACGAGTTAAGTGAAGTGTGTTAATCCATGTGGCCAATGACGATAGAAAATTTTGTGAAATTTAATGATAGTGCACATGATATGTTAGAAAATGACGCATGAATGACGTGAGATGGCTTGGAAGCTTGTTGTTTTTCACCTAATGCTTAACCTGTGAGACTTGAGCTTCACCGTATAAACATCTTGATACGCTTTTAATTGTGTGATATCATACATGTGATTAGCTTCTAGAACTTGCCGTTCTTACGTGTCGAGACTATGATATGTGTTTGAATTTGGAAAGGATAAAAGGCCATCTTTGTTAACCACATATTCACCCAAACACTAACCCGATGTTATATACCATTTGTCGCCTTCTTTGAGCCTTTATTAGATTTTTTCTTCGATTAACCGGACGATAGGAGGTGAGGATGGATATGGGAATCAAAAGGTGAAATTTTGATGTAGTTATGATGAGAAAAGTTTCTTTTAGAAAAATACATACGTGGTAAAGAATAGTACCTTTGTTGTGAAAGTTAAACCCTATAAGCTCTAGAAAAGAAAAGAAAAAGAAAATGTTAAGTTCACTATGAGCGTTGAGCATAAAGGGTCTTTAATCGAAGTATAGGTACCTTATGAGGCATAAAAGCGTCAATTTAGTACGTTGGAAAGAAGAGGAAAATGGACAAAGTCCATATGTGTCGAAATATATAAATGGTGGTGCTTGGGTTTACTTGAGTCACTTAGCCATATATTATCCTACCTTAACCAATGTGCCTACATTATAACCTATCAAAAGACATCTTTGATCCTTATTTGAACACATTTGACGCGTGGAGATGATAGAGAAACAAGCCTATGGTAAGATGTTGCATTGCATTGATCGCTGAGTGTATACACGCCTTAATTTCTTTATGAGTTTGAGTGTATCCTATATATTTACGCATATGCCTTTGTGAGGGTTGAAATAAATGAGTTTTTGCCCTCGATGGTTGTTTGTGTTGAGTTGGCTAACGTCGTCATGTGCGCTAATGTTTTTGAGCGTTAATATGTTTCTAAGGCCTAGAATGGTAATCCTCTTTGCTACGCTCGTTGATCTTTCGTTTGTCTTTCTGTTTTGGTTTTGTTTGAGGACAAACAATGCTTTAAGTTTGGGGGGTTTGATAAACGCGCATTTTACACGTTTATAGTTGATATTTGAAGATGAGTTTAGCTCGTTTAATGTGCGTTTATGTATTGATTCTTAATGTTTTATCTATTTCTAGAAGATACTGCTCTTGGGTGTTCCTTTGACGTTTTGTAGGTTTATATGTTGATAATCGAAGCAAGGAGCGGCCTTGCGAGCAAATGATACAATCTGCCATGATTCTAGCGACCAGCTGGCGGTCGCTAGTCCGCCGCTAGGAAACACGCGAGAATCCAGGGAGCCGCGACCGCAACCTCGTGCCCATGAAGCGAAGCTAGCGCGAGAACTCATTTGACGATTTCATGACCGGTGCGGGTGCTAGCGACCGCTAGCCGGTCATGAGGTGCCATCTGAGCGCAGGAGGTCCGCGAGCGAAGAAGAAAGCGCGAGAGACGGCTCGCGGTCGAGCTAGCGACCGTGAGAAGTGATCGCGAGGCGGCGCGGCAGAGGCGCAAATTAGGGTTTCCACCCTTTTCTATAAATAGGGCAAGAGCCCTTGCGCCCCCAACACACCCTAAACGAACCCCAGCGCGATTTTGCACGTTTTTCCTCAGTTTTTATCTGTTTTTCATTTATTTTCGCTTTAGATTTGATTTAGATTAGTTCTAGCAATAGTTATCCATCGTTTTACATTAGTTCTTCGCATTGGTGATGATTTAGCACGATTTCGTCCGAAGGAATTCCATCTTTTTTCCGTTTTCCGTTGGATTTGGATACGAACCCAACCATTGTTCTTCAGACACTTCCCTACGGGTTTTATCAATTTAATTTCCGTTTTTATGATTATTGCGTACTTTATGTCGTTAATTATGTCTAGCTAATTTATGTTCTAATCCTATGGTTTGCATGATTTTATCCTATATGTTATGATTCCTACTTTTGTTATTTACCTTCCGGGCATTGATTCATGATTCTTGGTGCTTATTTATATGTGTTGATTGATCAATTTTGATGCATATCATAGTTGCCGATTAATTACGTAATAGCTTTTTTAATTGTCAATCGATCTTGAATGTATGATACGGATAAGCGCTCGAGTCGTGGCTGAGATAGGAACATTCGTGAGAAGCATATTCTTTGTGATCCTTTTGGAGTTGCTTATTTTCCTCTAGACGCAATGATGAATAGGAAAATTAGTAATCAATCGTCACAATTAATAAATAATCGTTGTTGGCTACATATGTGATCTTCCATCTTGTCTCGGATTAAAATGGTTAGTAATAAGCGGGATAAACATCATTGTGGATAGGATTAATGCATCCCTAGGGTTAGTCTTTCTTGATATTTGTTTCCTTGATATTTTATTGCTTTAGTTTATTTTCTCAGTATTACCTTTGCTTTGGTTTAATTATACGAAGCCCTACAAATTCACACCCAAATTACGTGCTTGGATAATAATGAATTGTCGTTGAGCTAGCTTCATGTTTTAGTGATACAATCTCTGTGGATCGATACTTAAACACCTATACTTACACTTTTTTCGTGTTAGAAAATAAGCGATCGATGTCAGTAGGATTTTTGCCTATCTTGAGCTTCCTTTATCCTTAGCCTAATTTTCTTGACGATCTCAATCTTCTCGTTCACTGCTTCTGGCCCTATGACTTTCCTCTCACCTACTTCATCCCAATAAAGTGGTGATCTACACTTCTTACCATACAAGGCTTCGTATGGGGCCATACCAATCGTCGCTTGATAGCTGTTGTTGTAGGCAAACTCGATAAGGGGTAAAATATCTTCCCATTTTGCACCTCGATCCAACACTACTGTCCTCAGCATATCCTCTAGTGTCTGGATCGTTCTTTCCGACTGCCCATCAGTCTGTGGGTGAAATGCCGTACTGAAATTCAATTTCGTGATCAATTCCCTTTGTAAGCTAATCCAAAATCTGGATGTGAACTTGGAGTCTCTATCAGAGGTGATAGATTTTGGCACTCCATGTAGTCGTATAATTTCCTTAACGTACAGCTGGGCTAACTTATCAAATCCATAAGTACTTTGAATCGGTAGAAAGTGAGCACTTTTCGTGAGTCTATCAACAATTACCCATATGGTTGTGTTTCCTCTTTTTGATTTGGGTAAGTTCGTAACGAAATCCATCGTTATCTCGTCCCATTTCCACTCGGGTATTTCCAATGGCTGCAACTTTCCGTATGGGCGTTGATGTAATGCTTTCACTTGCTGGCAAACTAAACAGCGTTCTACGAAAGAAGCTATGTCTCGTTTCATGCCTTCCCACCAAAACTTTTCCTTCAGGTCTTGGTACATCTTAGTACTACCTGGGTGGGCGGTGTAGGGTGTATCATGTGCCTCACTCATGATCTCATTCTGTAGCTCCACGTCGTCTGGAACGCATATCCTTCCTTCAAACAATAAGGCGTTGTCCGACGCCTCAAGTTCTTAAATCCTTCAGACCTTACCCTTTCTCGGATCTTTTCTAACTTTTCCTCCATCATTTGTCTCTCGACAATCCTTTTTCTTAAATCAGACGTCAGTGTGAGTGTAGCGATACAACTCGTGATCGTCTCTGGTTGTTCTATCAGTTCAATCCGCATTCTTCCAAATTCCTCAACAGTTACTCTTCTTGTATAAAGAGACATCCTAGTTTGGTTTGACTCTTACTACTCAAGGCGTCAGCTACTACATTCGCTTTGCCCGGGTGATAGTTAATACCACAGTCGTAATCCTTCACTAGTTCGAGCCATCTTCTCTGTCTCATATTTAAATCTCTTTGCTCGAAGAAGTATTTCAAACTCTTGTGATCCGTGAAGATCTCACATCTCACTCCATAGAGATGGTGTCTCCAAATCTTCAGTGCATGAACTACTGCGGCTAATTCCAAGTCGTGAGTTGGGTAGTTCAGTTCATGGGGTCTGAGTTGTCGGGATGCATATGCTATCACCTTGCCTTCTTGCGATATCGTAACCCACCCGGTCTTAGAAGCGTCCGTATAAACCACATATTCTTTGTCCTTACTGGCCGGTAGTCTTGGTGCACTTGTCGATTTTCCTTGAGTTTTGAAAACTCTCCTCACATTCTTGATCGGTTGAACTTGATTCATTTTCGAATGGCTGGGTTATGGGCCTCAATCTTGGAGAATCCTTGATGAATCTCCGATAATAACCAGCTAGTCTATGAAACTCCTAATCTCATCTTGAGTCCGTGGTGATTTCCATCCTTGCCCGCTTGCTACTGCTTTATTTGGATCCACCTTAATGCCTACTGCAGACACGATGTGTCGAAGGAACATAACTTCCTTCAAATTAAAACTTCGCATTTGCTAAACTTAGCAAAAAGTCTTTCATCTCTCAAGGTTTGCAACACCGTTCTTAGATGTTCCTTATGATCCTCTTCATTCTTTGAATAGACAAGGATGTCATCTATGAAGACCAAAACGAATTTATCCAAAAATGGATGAAATACTCTGTTCATGAGGTCCATGAATACGGCTGGTGCATTGGTTAATCCGAATGGCATAACTATGAACTCATAGTGGCCATATCTGGTTCGGAATGCAGTCTTAGGTACATCTTCCGGCCGTATTTTCAGTTGATGGTAGCCTGACTTGAGATCAATGTTTGAGAATACACCTGCTCCTCGTAATTGATCAAACAAGTCGTCAATCCTTGGTAAAGGGTATTTGTTCTTGAGTGTCATCTTGTTTAGCTCCCGATAATCGATGCACATCCTCAAAGAACCATCCTTTTTCTTGACGAACAAAATAGGCGCTCCCCAAGGTGAAACACTAGGCCTAATGAAACCTAGATCCAACAACTCTTGGATTTGGATTTTCAGCTCTTCCAATTCCTTTGGGGCCATCCTATAGGGCGCCTTCGACACTGGAGCCGATCCGGGTTCCAAGTCGATGGTGAACTCTAGTTGTCTATCAGGAGGTAATCCTAGTAGATTTTCGGGAAATACGTCCGAAAATTCTCGGACAACTTCTATGTCCTCAATCCTTGCTTCGGGTTTGTCTTCTCCGTTCAGGTAAACGAGAAATGCGTGGCATCCTTTCTGGTCGATCATCCTTCTCGCCTTTAGCGCCGATACAATTGGGATTCTCCTTCCCATGCTGATTCCATGAAAATGCATAGCACTGCGTCCGGAAAGCGGCGAAATTTTCCTTTCCTTGCAAAGAATTGTGGAATGATTTCTAGCTAACCAGTCCATTCCTAGGATTATGTCTACGTCACCCATGGGTATTATGTTTAGATCATTCGCCAGAACCTTAAGTGATCCTAAAGTCAACTCTAGGTTCGAGCAGATATGCGTAACGGTCATAATCCCTCCTATAGGTGAAGAGATTCTCATATCCTGACTTGCCTTTTCAGACCTAAGTCCCAACAATTCTACGCATGATTCGGCTATAAAAGAATGCGAAGCACCCGTATCGAACAATATAATAACAGGTACGTTGAGAAGGACTCCCATACCTGCCAGGTTTCCCTGATTTTGTTCGTTCTGCCTCCGGTGTAAGGCGTACGCTCTAGCTTGGGCGGTGAGGTGACGGGTGCTTGCCCTCGCCGATCTGCGGCTCTTTGCTGGGCTGCTTCTTTGGCGTGGTCGCGGTGGTTGACGTCTTTGTTGCGGAGGTGGCTTTATTCTTGATTGGGTTCTTTGTTGAGGTTGGCCGGAATTGAAATTTGGAATTATTCTTGGGTTGAAATTTGGCCTTATAGCCCTAGCGGTTGGGCATTGCCGGGTTGGTTTGCCCTCACAATCATGTCCGGGCGCACCCCTGGGCAATTGTTGGCGTAGTGCCCTCTCGCTCCGCACTTGTAGCAATTCACATTGCTGCGCGTGCACATTCCTTTGTGCATCCAGTGGCATTTAGGGCATGGAGGAGCCTCGTCCGGTCTATGGGCCTCTTGCGGTGGAGCAGCCAGCTTTCTCTTCCTATGATTAACGTCTAGAGACGATTTGAAAAATGGGTTTAATGATCAAGGAATTATAATAATTAATTTCCTATGATTATTTTATATAATTGAGTATTACTAAGCATTAAAACAATGCTAAAGCCCAAGGACTCGATAATGACAAATTAAAAAATTGAAAGCCCTAATTGAATTTTAGGGTTTCTCACATGAAATTATACCATTAATTTTTCCTATGTTATAAATTATTATCTAAACCATATATTATGACATATATATGTATGAATGGCACGAAAATGACTTATGTACCCCTCATGTGATGAAGGAGCCGTGACTTGCGTTTTAAACACCAAATTCACGCCATTTTTGATTTATCTTGCTATGTGATGTTATAATTATTCAAGTGACATGTATTTTTATATTTTTAGGATTATATTTTGATTAATATATAGTATTATTACACAACAAAAATAAAATCACACCCTTTGGATCCTAAGTAGCCGACGGCTACTCCCCCCTTGTGCATGATTTTATTCTTTTTCAATGCCCAATACAATGAGAGGCTTTTAACACTAGCTAATAATCACTAAACCCACTATTAGGAGGCTACCAATTATTTTATTCATTTGTAGAGCATGGCCGTGTGAGAGAGAGAGAGAGAGATATAGGGGAGGACTCTTCTCCTTCCCCTCACTTCACTCATTCTACTCATTCAAACACTCACCACTCTCAAAACACTCTCTTCTCTCTCCATTTTGCTGCAAGAACTGAACCTCTCCCTCCCCTTTTAAAAATATTTTGTTCTTCTTCTCTTCTTCCATTCACCATGCTTGATACATTAGACATTGTTCTTTGAATCCATACCAATCCAAAGGTAAACAACCGAACTAGGCTTCGATTTTTCTCTTCTTTTTACAAAAAAAATCGAAGCATTGTTCATAGTGTATGTATATTGATCGAGCTAAAAACACACTCAAATTCACTCGCAATCGTACGAGGTAATCGTAGCGTGATAAGTTAACACGAGTCGTCTCTCAAGGAAAACTTAACATGGCTATTGTTCGTGTTGCGCACAGAAAGCGATTAAAACCTAAACATTCTAATACCAACGAGGGTTGAACATGCAAGAATTGAAATACATAAAATAAATAGCAATCCTAAGCTAGGGGTTGTCAATCCCAAGCTAAACTAATAAAGCGTTAAATCTAAACCAGGGGTTGTCAATCCCTAGTTGAACTATGAAAGCGATAAATAAAAGCATATGCAATCATATTATTCATAGGGTTTGTCAATCCCTAATCTAAATCTAATTGCAAATAAAAACATAAATATCAATCATCGAATAAGAACATAAATTAATCGAAAGCAGGAAATCATTAAGCAATGTAAATCAAAGCAATATGAAAACAATCCACTGTCACTATGGAATTGAATCCAATAATAATCATCAAACGATAAACCATGAAATTGATTCCAATAGAACTAATAAATCCAAGCATAAATTGATAAACAAAATATTCAATGATGGAAATAAGAACAGGAATTAAAACTAAGATTTATCTGTGTAATTGCGTCTTCGATCGAAGGTAACTCCCAGAAAATTGGTGTCAAGAGCAGTGGAATCAGAACAGGCGAGAGGCGCCGCGGAAATCAGATTTTGAACTGAGAAACGGCCCCGTAAAAAGACCTAGCGCGCATATATATATTAAATAAGAAGTGAGCGCCGGTTTATATTGAGCGCCGGCTCAAGAAACATTCTGCCTTGAACTTGAACGCCAGTTCAAAATGAACGCTCGTTGGGTGAAGTGTTCTGCATTGGAATCGAACATCGGTTGGAGCGCGAAGCGCCTGCGCGTTGTGGCGAAAAGGGCGGCGCTGCGGTTCTTCTGGGAGGTAGGGCGCTGGGTGGGCCGGGTCGCGCAGCGAGGCGAGCACGGACGGGTCGAGGCGGAGCGAGCGTGCGGGGCGCAGCGGACGAATGGCGCCGGTGGAGGCTGGAAAGCGAGCATAAATTGCTGAGCGCTGCCGGCCGAGCGCCGGCGGGCGAGGCGAGGCATGAGGCGCAGGGGGATGCGGGCGGCGCTGGGCGAAGCGCACAGCGGGCGAGCGATCACGAGGCAACGGGCGTGCGGCGTCTTGGGCGCGCGCGTAGGCGGAGCCGGGCGAGGCGAACGCGACGATGGCACTGGAATGAGGCGTTGAATTGTTGAACGCTTGCTGGATCCCGCCGCCGGGGAGTGCGTCTTTGGGGCGGGCGGCGGCGGCGTGAGCGCTACGCGCAGCGTCTTGGGCGTCTTGCGACTTTGGTCGTTCGACCCGTTCTTCTTCGTCGAACTCCGATTCACGCACCGTTTTGCCTACAAACTCCTGTCGAAATGCTCTTCAATATATTTGATTCTTGGTGGATCAATTCATCCTATTTTCTACCGTTTTCCTACAAAACATCGAAATGAACGGTAAGTCCGAATCGATAAATATTAATCGAACCTACGGCATAAATAGGACAAACCATAGAAAATGACATGTAAACAATACCAAGAATCATCACAAAATCATACTAAACAACTCCGCCACACTTATCCATTTGCTTGTCCTCAAGCAAAGTCTATACTAATAAGAATAGAGAAGATAATTCATGCAACTTCACTCTTATTCTAATCAATCAAATCTCTTTTGCAATTCCCCCAAACATGATGAATACATAATCAAAGACTATGTGAAACACATCTAAGATTGTGAAAATATCAAATAAACAAGTAAGTTATTTATGCTCAGACCCAACTCTCCGCTAGGAGTGAATTAACTAAAATGGTTACCTTTAGCAACAAGTTTCTTTTGAGAACGCAAAGAAAGTATAAACAAATTTTGGAACAATGTTCGAAAGGTGAAGTCTCGATGAACTCGAGTCTCCTAACGTGGTTTCCCATGTCCATTTCTCCATTTACGAGAAAGAGGGACAAAATCCCATCCTCCATTTATACAATCTCAACAACATTGGGTTTTAATTCTCCTTATTTTCTTTTCACATTTTTTTTTAATTGAAACGAGTATATAGGTAACCACCCATTAACACTCCCCTAGCATTAGCCGGACAAATCACATCAATAACCACCGATTTAAAATCAATTCACACAATCTCATCAATTCACATTGTACTTTAATCACATGACATCAAGATAAACGAAATACATCAAGGTCCGATCAATACCACGTAGTTCAGTTGCACAAATCAAAATCCTAACTTATTCGCATAGACACAAACTTAAGTCCAAACAATCAAAATAAGCACAAGGGCACAACATTAAGCATACAAAAATATATATGTCACACCCTCAAAACCAAAATACTCTCTCCCCCACACTTAATTCGAGCACTGTCCCCATTGCTCAAAACATAAATAACATAAAATAGCCGATGGGGAGGCTTCGATAAAATATGGCGGTGGCGGGGGTGGAATGTGAAAGCGCGGCGTAACCGAATATCAAGGCTTCACCTCACTGCTGACGAAGTCCCAATTTCGAGCAAAACTAACATAGAGACAACAGATAGATCAAAGAAAAACAGGAAAACAAACAAAAAGAAAGAAAGGAAAAGAACAGAAAAATCCTTGGGTAAACTCCCACGTAGTACTCAATTTAACGTTGTGAGCACGACGTGTTCCGGTAAACAACGGACTATCCATAGTCCTTTACCTGCAGGAATACCATCTCGGCTAAAGCATCAGTATGAACCATATAAGCATAGAGGACAGTAAAGGAAGCAGATAGTAAATCAGTTAAGCTCAAATCAAACATCCTATTCTCCAAAGAAAAATATATAACTTCAATTCCCAAAGCACAATACTTTGGTGAATTAGGATGATGATATATTATAGATGTTACCTCAACCTTTGTCCTTACTTTGTCCTCCTCTGGGATCTCGTACTCCAATTGTTGAGGCAGTGCAGTCACTTCCAGAGTGGGCTTTGGCATGCTTGCAACTTCACTTGCCCACTCTTCCTCATCAGCCGACCTTGTAACCACTTTCTCGTGGCTCTGATCCTGCTTCTCATCCTCACATTCTCATTCTTCCTCATTTTCCACCTTCTCTGGCTGCAGCAACTCGTCAGATGTCTCTCCCACCCCATTCTCAACAAATGGGTCACTTTCAAGAACAGTGACCGCCTAGACCTGACCGGATTGGTTTGGAAGTTCCCTCGCTGCAAGTTGTCGTTGATACTCAACCAACTTCATAGCCATCTATCCCACACGTGCCTCTAAATGCTCAAGAGTTGCGTCTCTATCATCCAATGGCAAACTCTGATGGTCAGTGGTCGCTTTGAGCCTCATAGGGTGAGCTTGGAGGCTCCCTATTGCGTCTTGTTGCAAAGAACTCGTCCGAACTTCTCGGTCATCATTTCTAATTTTGCTTGCAAGCGCCTGATTTTGGTGTCGTCAACATCCAACTTTTTGACGAACTTATCATCCCAAGCTGGCCTCGGAGGTGGATACGGCTGCTATGGGCTACTGCGGTGGAAGCGGAGGCGGCTGTTGTGGATATGAGTACTGAGGTGGAGGTGGTTGTTGTGGGTACTCATATTGAGGTGGAGGATGTGGTTGCTCCCAGTAGGCATTGTATGATTGATCCTCATAGTACGGTGGAGGTGGTTGATCCCAATATGGATTATAGGCTTGTTGCTCAGGGTAGGGATCGTAGGCTTGATGCTCGAAGCCTAACGGGTATTCCTCAGAAAAATCAAATTGGGCTCCTTCTTCGGGAGAAGAATTTTCCCAATACAACGAACTTTCCTCCCCGCAACCGGGTTGACCATATTCGTACTGTTGATAACCCTGCATTAACAGACACCAACAACAAAAACAAGATCACACGCACCAGGTGGAGAAAATAACAAAAAGAACAAAAAGAAACACAGAAAATAAACAACACAAACAATATGCCTAAAGTTTTCCCAAGAACGGCACCAAAATTGATCGAGCTAAAACACACTCAAATTCACTCGCAATCGCATTTAGGTAATCGTAGCGTGATAAGTTAACACGAGTCGTCTCTCAAGGAAAACTTAATAGGGCTATTGTTCGTGTTGCGCATAGAAAGCGATTAAAACCTAAACATTCTAATACCAACGAGGGTTGAACATGCAAGAATTGAAATACATAAAATAAATAGCAATCCTAAGCTAGGGGTTGTCAATCCCAAGCTAAACTAATAAAGCGTTAAATCTAAACCAGGGGTTGTCAATCCCTAGTTGAACTATGAAAGCGATAAATAAAAGCATATGCAATCATATTATTCATCATGTGGTTTGTCAATCCTAATCTAAATCTAATTGCAAATAAAACATAAATATCAATCATCGAACAAGAACATAAATTAATCGAAAGCAGAAATCATTAAGCAATGTAAATCAAAGCAATATGAAAAAATCCATCATCACTATGGAATTGAATCCAATAATAATCATCAAACGATAAACCATGAAATTGATTCCAATAGAACTAATAAATCCAAGCATAAATTGATAAACAAAATATTCAATGATGGAAATAAGAACAGGAATTAAAACTAAGATTTATCTGTGTAATTGCGTCTTCGATCGAAGGTAACTCCCAGAAAATTGGTGTCAAGAGCAGTGGAATCGAAAGCAGAGGCGCCGCAAAATCAGATTTTAACCGAGAAACGCCCCTTGTAAAAAGACCTAGCGCGCATATATATTAAATCAGAAGTGAGGGCCGGTTTATATTGAGCGCCGGCTCAAGAAACATTCTGCCTTGAACTTGAACGCCAGTTCAAAATGAACGCTCGTTGAAGTGTTCTGCATTGGAATCGAACGCTGGTTGGAGGCGAAACCGCGGCCGCGCGCGTTATGGCGCTGAAAGGCGGCGAGCGCTGCTCGGGCCGCGTTGGGAGGCGGCGGGGCCGGGCGGGCGCGGGTGCGCGGGCGAGGCACGCGGACGGGTCGAGGCGGAGCGAGCGTGCGGGAGCAGCGGACGAATGAGTGCCGTGGAGACCGAGCGCGTAGAATTTGCTTGAGCGCTCTGGAGTGAGCGCTGGCTGGGCGAGCATCGGGCGTGAGGCGAGGCGAGGCGAGGGCTACGCCCGGGGCGGGCGAGCGATCGTGAGGCAACAGGCGCGAGGCGTCGGGCGCGCTTGCTGGCGTGTAAGCGAGCGGGCGAGGCAAACGCAGACGATGGCGCTGGGAATGAGCGCGTTCAAATTGGTGAACATCGCTGGATCCCAGCCGGCTGGAGGGTGCGTGGCTGGGGCGCCGGGCGGGCGTGGGCGACGCTGCGTCGGGGCGTGCGCGACTTTGGTCGTTCGACCCGTTCTCCTTCGTCTGAACTCCGATTTACGCACCGTTTTCACCTACAAACTCCTGTCGAAATGCTCTTCAATATATTTGATTCTTGGTGGATCCAATTAATCCTATTTTCTGCCGTTTTCCTACAAAACATCGAAACGAACGAAGTAAGTCCGAATCGATAAATATTAATCGAAACAACGGCATAAATAGGACAAACCATAGAAAATGACATGTAAAACAATACCAAGAATCATCACAAAATCATACTAAACATATATGCTCTTGATGTCTTTATTTATGAGATATTGTTTATGTATGTGTTCTTAATGATTTTCGTTTATAAAAATAAGAAAATGCATGTTAGGATTGATATATGTTATTTCATGTGTATTATTTGAAAGGATCTAGCCAAAGCATGTTAAGTTTGAAGCATAGATCTTGTTTAAAAATTATTTCGAAAAGGCTACAAGGTTTTGGTTGATGTTCGAATGTTTTAAAAATTATTTTGAGGATGGATTATTGATCTATGATATGATGAGAGTTCATAGTGATTTATTTGGAATTTTTAGAAAATCTTATGCATATTTTTCAAAATGACCGAGGCTTATAAAATTTATATCTTGGTGTATGATTTTTATTTTAGACATGCAATGTTATATTAATGATCTAGGACCTTGATTATGTGTTACATGAATTTATTAGAATTTTTGGAAATCAATTACTCATTTGATTTCAAATAAACCGTGAGCTTCATGCTCAAATATGGTGATGATTCAAATGGTTTTTGATGAATATTATGTTGTTATATTGTTATACTATGGTATATAAGCATGGTGTATAATTATTAGAATTTTTGGAAACCAAATACCTATTGTATTCAAAAAAGCTGTGAGCTTCATGCTCCATATGGTGATGATTCAAATGGTTTTTGGTAAATGTTATGATGTTATATTGTTATACTATAGTATTTGAGCATAGTATAATTTTGTTGCAATTTTTACAAATTGTTTGGTATTTATTTTGAAAATACCGAGAGCATAAGGATTTAAATCCTTGATGAAGAAATGGTTTATGATGTACTATAGGTTATAAATGTGTTATAAATTAATGTTGGGACCTTGTACTAATTATATAAAAATTTTGAGAATTGTTGGACAATTTTTGAAAAATACCGTGACCATTTACATTTAATAAGGTGATGATCGATTGTTATATGGATGATATTAATACATATTAATGACCATAGTGTATAATAATACACTATATGAATTTAGAAAAAAATTTGGAACCCATTTGGTAATTTTTATAAAATTACCGTGAGCACCAAGGAATAATAAGGATTTTTAAATCCTTTTTAATTAATTTTAATAATATATTATATGTCTAAACATTATTTTAGACATATTTGGATTTTATAAAATTTTATAAACATAGATTACTATGTTTATGACGAAACGTTATATTTAATAACGTTATAAAAGAAATAAAATGTTTAATGGATAAATGGATTAATATTTAAGAAAAATATTAATGAAGTTCATCGATTTACGTGACAAATCGAGAATTAGGACTTTACGAGAAGAAATCGATTGAAAATCGGCTTATAATATGAATTAGTAAGAAAATACTATTGAAAGTCAAAATTGTTGACTTTTAAAGTCAACGTACGAAATACGTTCGATAAATATGCTAATACGCGTAAAACGTACTAATTAGGTAAAGAAACCTCTTTAGTAAGCAAAGGTTTCGTAATTGAAATCCTTATATCGAGAAACGTATAAATACGTTAAACGTTTAAACCGGAAGGTTAAAACGAAATAGTTGAACGTATCTCGAAGAACGAGAACTGTTTAATTAAAATACGTAATTGAAAAGCGTATTGAATTCGTTGAGGAATTCAGTTTATATCGATATAGAATATCGAAGTTTATTCTAGACTTTGAAAGTCTCGAAATACGTGAACGACGTACTAAACATCGCTTTTACGTAAAGGTGTGAACGCGGACGCGACGGCTGGAAGTTGACTAGAAATCAAGATTTAGACAAACAATAGTCCAGGTGGGCTTTTCTTACCTCAATAAAGTGGACTTTTTTTCTAAACAAAAATGTGACTTCGCTTATACTTTCCAAATGAATTTATTTACGATGCTTATTTTCAACCGCTGATAAAATGTTTACAAGATTACCTGCCAAAAATGTTTATGTTTTGTGTATGTATCCTATCCATGAAATGTTATGAATGTTGTTGGGTCACTCCCGACTTATGAATGAAATCGATATCGGATCCTATGCCGGGAAGGCTTATACCGCTAGGATTAACGTGTACACCTAAGGCGACATCTGTCTTCAGATGGACAATTCACGCCGGTCATGGCGTCGTAGAGGAGGCCTCCTTCACGACGCTCGACTATGATGTTATGATGAAAGGATAAGGGATATGGATCATACACGCAAGTAAAATGCTTGGCCAAGCAAATGTTTATGAACTGATGAAAAGTTTTAGTAAGCATAAGGTATTTCAAATAAAACCCTTATGACTTACCATGATATGGCAGTGTAATTCAAGAATGTTAAAATGTTTTCAGCATGAGTCCACCGAGTGCATTCTTGTACTCACCGCATGTTTGTTTTAAATGTGCAGTTGACCCGTGATTATGATGGTGAAGGGTGTTGAGCGAGCCAAGATGCCTTTTTGTTTATGTTAAGACACCTCAATACATATCGTCATATATGTATTCACACGCTTTCACCGCATTTATTTTGAACTATGATGTATGGTATTATGACATCGACAAATAAGTCCTTCAGATCATTGCATTCTTTTGGATCTGTTGGTCTAGCCCACCTAGTATATCCAGCTTTTAATGTATGTTATGTTCCAAGTATGACAGTTCACATGTGATATGCACCTTCATTTTAACCTTTCAGGGACCGTTCATACTTGTCCCATCGCCCACCCTCCCTAATCCGTCCCTCGATTTGGGATAGTTTAAGCGGGCTCATGACAGTGGTATCGAGCTTCGTTTGCTCTTTGAACCCAAGTTCTTCTTTTAAAAGTAAGTCTAGATTTAGTCACTAGACTTCTAGAAATCAGCTGACTTTACTCAACACCCCATCATATCCAGCTCAACCGGGACGAGATAAATGATTTCTTCCTTAAAACTCTTGGAAATAAAAAGTTTATTTATGAATAAGATTGAAAGCATATTTTGAAGGAAAAAGGAGGATTTCAAAACTCTGTTTTTGGAAACCAATGAGAAGAGACTAATGTTTGGAAAGAGATGTACGATGTTTGAAATGAAAGTTATGAGTAAGGAAATTTTAAAATTCTATTTTGAAATCAAACAAGAAGTTATGCCAAGTGGTCAAGATTCGAGATGAAAGTATACGTTTAAACTGAGTTGAATGGTCAATGTTGAAAGGATGAATTCAATTTGATATACATGTATGAATTGATTATGTTGTTATTTTGGAACTTTATTTCCAAATTTCAAAGATTTATTATGATGAATGATATGCCATCACAAGAAGAACATAGACTATATAAGGAGCATGATCACGTATTGTAAAAGAACACAGAAGTACGAACTTTATTTCCCTTACAAGAACGACAAGAAGAACGAAAGTAACGATAGCTTCGAACACGAACGGCAAAAGACGAGTGTGAAGATAAACGAGGACGACTTCAACTTTGGAAATGAACGACATCGGCATTGCATCACAACTTCGACATGGGTGACCGTCGACTTTGACTTTGACTTTGACTTCAGAATGTCAAGCATCGACTTGAATACGTGGATATGGTAGTCGTACTACGTCGGCATTTGCCTCGGATTTTGGCACGATCGCGCAAATTTTCTGCACTGCGCAGTAAATTTGTTTTATTCAGTTCTCTTTCGTTAGGACTCCGATTTACGCGTGGTTTTCGTCTGCGTACTCCTAACACCCTGAACTTCATTTTGTATGAAGGACAGAATTCCTATTTCTGTCTCCAGAATACGCTAGAGTCTGTTGAAAGTTAGTTCGAGTTTTATCTAGAACGAAGATCTCATAGCATAACATATACCTTAGAATGCTGCTAGGTAATAAGTTTCCAAGTAGAATAAGAAGATAAGATATGATATGTGCTATACCTTATGACGTTTATCTACCTTCTAGATGGTTTAGTTTAACCTAGTTGCTTATCGTGTGTACTTTGTTACCTTATCTCGCTATCGATGACATTAGTTCGACTTATGTTAGTTTTGATCGTGATGTATGGAGCGAGATGCTATATAGCTGTGAGGAGGATAGACCTCATGCCACGCCCGAGGAAGTGATGCGCACCTATCGCGAGTGTTGATGCCGTGGCGAGGACTTAGGCAAATTCTCGATGTACTACCTTCGACTGGCGCCACAGTATTACGACCAAGCGCCTCAGCCATACCGTGTTTGGGAGGAATATGTTTGGTATGAATCAGGCCGATTCGGTATTGTTTTGCATGTTTTCTTCATTAGTTTATCACATTTATGCCGCTTGTTCAATTATTATTTATCGCTTCGACTTACTTGGTCTGCTTCAATGTTTTGCAGAAAATCGACATTAAATAGGATGAAATCTATCTACCAAGGATCAGGTATAATGAAGAGCATCACGATAGGAGTTCATAGGCGAAAGCCGATCCTATTTCGGAGTTCGACGGGAGAACGAGACGGCGTTGAAGTCGCCAGCACGACCCCGCCGCATGGTCGAGCATCCGCCGCACGCACGCACGCACGCCCGCCAAGACACGCCTGCGCACGCCCGCCGCCCAGCGCCCATCCGCCAAGACTCAACGCCGGCTCACTCCGAGCGCGTTTCTCACCGCCGAGTGAACGTGCTCGCCGCCGCCCGCGCCGCCCTACCCGCCACAAGCACTTCCGCCATCCAAGAGCCGGTTCACCCGAAGACGTTTCACTTACTCGCCGGGAGGAACGCCAACCTTCCGCGGCCATACGCTAGAGTGTTTAGATGTTCTCGAGCAACCACCATTAGGCCCCTGTTAAGTTTTCGAGAGACTTACATCAGGTTAGCTTTTCCCTACTATAACACCTCGCATTTATCAAGTAGTCAATTGAATGTATACTTTGGTCGAACAAATTTTGGCGCCGCTGTCGGGAAAACTTTAGCTTATTGTTTGTGTTGTTTGTTTTCCGTGTTTATTTTGTTTTTGTTTTGTTATTCTCCGCCATGCCTTTCTTGTTCGAGTGTTTTAGATGTTAGGTCGCCGCAGCCTAAATAGACCGCTTTGGACCACATTCAAGAACTAAAAGGTCGCTTCCGAACTACCACTTCGAGAGCCAGTCGAGAGATATCAACGTCACCATGAGACATCGCTTCCAGGACTACGATGGATATCGTCGATTTTTGAAGCCATGGTCGCTATCACAATGTAAGTCCAATGAGGTGGAGAGCAAAGGCTCACGCCGCGAACCCTTCATACGATATGACTAAACAAGTGGTCAGTTGACGAGTGATGTACAAGAGCTGAAATTGAGAAAGCCTGATCAACCAACCCAAGACGAGAATTTTAGAGCCTTGTGGAATTTGAAATGAAATCGGGCATAACGCTGATACGCGCCCCAGGACGGGGAGCTAACTCATGAGGGCGAGGTTTGCCTATGTTACGAAGGATTCCAACCCCGACAGCAGCTCGAGTCTAATCGCGAACAGCCTTTCTAAAGGATGAATCAATATAACGGGATGGAGAAACTGAGTCAAGGGCGAATTTAACCGAGCGCCTTTAGAAGACCTCCACACCACAAAGAATTTAAGCAATAGAGCAATATCCACAAGAGAAAGAAGAACCCCACAACAACAGCTCTCAGAGCAAGAATACCCAGCAAAGAAGAAGCAGATCGGCACTCCGCCGCCACCTCGTAGACTAGCATCCGAGGATGTGACAAACCAAAGATTTGATGTTCTTGAATCCACAATCAAGCCGTATGGAGACGCAGACAGACAAATTGCAGCTCATCGAACGAGGTACTACAAGAAAAGCAAGGGAAGCTCCTCAGCCAACCCCACCGTGCTCAGTCACACCGATTTGAGAAGTTGGTCGGTGATTGAGAACGAGGTCGGGAGAAACCAGAGGCATTGAAATCTCAAGATGAAGAAACTAAGAAGGATATCGAGGTCCGATTGCATAAGGCAAGAAAGCCTTACACCTCCGATACCTTTCCTGCATCGCTAAGAAATGAGAAACAAGATCGCCAGCTTAACGAGTTCTACAAACTCCGCCCAAGGTGAATGTCAATTTGCTCTTTTGGACGTGATCGTAAATGTGCCACCACGCCAAATTTTTCATGGAGCAAGCTTCAAAGAAAAAGAAGTTTGAGAATATGAGAAGGTCGTGGTCTCCGAGGCAGCCAATTCCATCCCCGCAGACGCTACTCCCAAACCCCGGACCCGTAGTTTTATCGCTAAAATTGATCTGTAATGGTAAGGAGGCTTCGCATGCTTGATTTGGGGCCGATAAATTTGACGCCTTATTCGATTTTTAAACAATTAGAGTTAAGCGAACTTAAACCCACTCGCATGTGTCTACAACCAGCGATAGGTCCGCCGACATCCAAGGGTATTATTGAGGATATTTTAGTTAAGGTTATGGGTCGATAGTTCCTCATGATTTTGTTGTGTTAGAAATTGGTGAGGTTGTGAGAAGATGGAAAGGAGCACACATCGTTATTGGGAGGCTATCATGGCCACAACCAATACACTAATCGACGCTAAGAGGCACTTTAAAATGACCGTGCTTGTTAAACTGTGTCTTTTCTCGTTAGGGATGTGCAGGATGTTTCCTTCAGAAATTCCATTGATGATTGTGCTTTCATTGATGCTATTGATCCCTGGCCGAGAATGTGTTGTTGCAGAACATAGCCTCGGGAAGTTTTTGCAGATCTACCGACGCGAAGAGTGGGCACGTGAAGTTGCTAGTATGCCCAAGCCCACTTTAGAAACGGGTGAACCGCCGAGACACTCAAGTATGTTTTCCCGAGGAGGAAATGAAAGCCGCAATAATCTCTCCGAGCCAAGTGTTGTTAACCTGCTGTCTCCAGAAGAATAAGTCGCTATTTGATGGAGTCTTGCCGACATCAAGGACTGGCCCAGCAACATGTATGCATCGATCACGCTTGAGGATGGAGTTAAACCAGTGATTGATGCCCGTGAGACGATCAACCCGATCCGTGAAGTGGTGAAGAAGGAGGTTTGAAACTCCTGATGGAGTGGCTAATTCACCCTATCTCGGACAAATGTGGGTTAGCCCAAGACACGTGGTGCCCAAGAAGGAGGTATCACAGTTGGCGGAGAACCAGGGCTTGGTATGGTACTCAGGGCTACTACAGTTGGCGATGAGCATCGATCACCGAAGTTGAATGTCATGACAAAAAGGACCATTTTCCTCTCCTTTATAGATCAAATGCTTGATAGATTAGTCGGACATGAATATTTCGCTTTTCATGGATTATCCGGCTATTATCAGTTGCAATTGCTCCAGCGGATCAAGCCAAGACGGCGAAGTCCCTTTGGGACATATGCTTACCGCGGATGCCTCGCTCATGACTTTTCGATTTTCAGATCTTCTTTTCATGATTGCTCTGATAAGATTGATCGTGTTAAAACGCAGGTGGAGAAAGCAATCTCACTCTTAGTTGGGATCAGAGTCACTTTATGGTTAAGAGGGATTATTGGGACATATTGTCTAGGAACGGGATTGAGGTGGTGGATGTAATTGAGAAATTACTCCAACCTGATGTTAATGGACCTTTTGTAGACACGCGGGTTTTCACCGAGGTTTATTAAAGACTTCTAAGATTAGCCAACCTTATGCCATCTTCTTGCTCAAGATGTTTTATTCAAGTTTGATGAGAATGTATGCATGCTTTCAATTTACTTAAAGAGAAATCGACCATCGCCTTGTTGTTGTTGTCCCAAATTGGTCGCCACCAAATCAAATAATGTGATGCTAGCAATGATTAGGTCAACATGTGGATAAAATGTTACGTGCTATTTATTATGCTTTAACTTTAAGTTTCTCCAAATGAATTACACTACCACCAAAGGAGCTTTTCCTGAATCTTCGCTGATAAGTTTCCACTTATATCATTGGTTCTATGGTAATTGTTCAGTGATCACCGCTTAAGATTTCTCGCCGACTAAATCTCGTGCTAAACCTAGGTTAATTCTTCTGCAAGAATTTGATCTAGAAATCAGATAGGAAGCGGTAGTGACAATTGTGAATGATCATTTGTCTCCTGCCTCGAATCCCCTTCGCTTTACCCGCACAAGAGAGTCTTGCCGAGTCTTATCCTTTTTGAGCATGCTTTGAAATCAATTCATCGCTGCAGCGCTGACATTGTTAATTACTTGGTTTGTGGCTCGAGACCTGACGAACTTCCCAAGAAAGGAAGAGATTTTTTAGTGTACGCAGGAATTACTTTTGGGACGATCCATACCTTTTCAAACCCTGGAAGGATTTAGGTGGTTAGAAGATGCATCCCCGATGAGCGAGCAAAGTCAAGTCCTTAAGTTGTGTCATGAAGCCCATCATGGGGACATTTTGGTGGGGAAGATGACAGTTTTCAAGGTGCCGCAGAGTGGTCTCTTCCGGCCACTCCTTTCAAGGACGCCCACCCTTCTACCTTTCATGTGATGATGCCAACGAGTTGGGAATGCGGGGAGAAATGAGATGCCCTCGAACAATATCCCGTAGTTGAAATTTTGACGTTGGGGTATTGATTTCATGGGGCCTTTCCCCAAGTCTAATGGTTTTGAATATATCTTGCTTGTCAGAGATTATGTGTCCATGGTGTAAGCAACTCCCACGGTGACCAGTGATGCTAATGTTGTTCAAGTTTGTGCAGAGAACATTCTCTCGCAGTGTTCGGGTTCCCGGCGATCATAAGCGATGGGGAGCACATTTCGCATAAGTTGTTCAAAAGCTCATGGAGAAGTTAATGGCATCACCCACAAGGTTTCCACGCCATATCATCCATAGACTTCGTGACAAAGTCGACAAGCAACAAGCGTATCAAGGGCGTGCTTTGAGAAGACGGTCCAACCATCCCGAAGGACGGTCAATGAAGTTAATGTCGCACTTGGGCATACCGAACCGCTTTCAAGAGCATTTTGGGACGAGTCCCATCGCTTGTATATGGAAAAGCTGTCATCTACCCGCTGAGATCAAGCATGAGCATTCTCGGGCGACATTAGCGCTACGAACTCGACATCACGTACAGCAGGGAGAGTTTCCGATCACCGAACCTCAAGAACTTCGACGAAGCATATGAGAACGCGATTTACAAGGACAAAGTCAAGAGGATTCATGATCGGAGAATAGTCCAAAAGAGTTAAGACTGGAACGGCGTCATATTTCAGCCTCGGGTTGAAACTTTTTCCTCGAAGCTCAACCCGTGGAAGGCCCTATTTCATTGAGGAGGTGTTTTCCCATGGAGCGTTTTATCACACGACCCAAAACAAACGGATCATTTATCGGAACGGCAGCCGAGTCAAACCGCATTGATCGCGGCGATGAGTAAGTTATGAGAAGCTGCTCGCTGGTCGGTCCCCAATACCTTTCGACCGGTTATGTCGGGCTCACGACGTTAAACCGAGTACTACGGGAGTTTACCCACGGATTTTCGATGTTTTTCGCTTTTCTTTTCCTTCGATTTGTCCGGCTTTGGTTATATCGATCTTCTCACGTCTGCTAATGCAGCCTTTTATAATCAGATCCGCGCTTAAAAGATGTACATGGGCCATTCAAAGTTGGCGCTCAAGTTGTCCGCTCGCACAACACAGAATCACAAATGGCGCCAATCTGAACCAGCTCAAAAGTAATGACAAGAGCTTTTCTCATCCGCGCATAATACGAACCAAATGCTCAAAATTTGGGCGTAGCCTGCATCCCAAGCGCTCAATGTGAACCGCTGCTCAAAAGTTAAAGTGTAATGTTTCTTCACCTTTTAAGCTCATACCAAGCCTAACCAACCACCGAGAAGAGGTTCTCCAAGCGGGCGCTCAAACACAACCCATGATCAACAATAAAAAAAAAAGAAAAAAGAGAAAAATAGCGAACCCAAAGGAACTGTTTTAAATGAGGGTCATGTGTCCTATTTTCGCTCACTTCCCGATTTCGTAATTCAAATCACGATCTCCACCTTTCTCCCTTGCTGCTCAACCGCCACCGGTTTCTCCTCGCCCTCGCACCCGCTGCTCTTCTACAGCCCTGACCTCTCGCCGCTGCCACCTCCTTCAACTGGCTCAGCACAAGGCTGTTTCACTCAAAGACGCTGCTCCTCCACACCACTCACACGGGCGTTTCACTCAAGAGTCATGGGCGCTGCTCAGCTGAGCGCCGTTTCTCCTTCCGCCCATGGCTTCCAAGGCTGCCCTTCTCCGCGACCCCGCCGCTTTTTCAGGCACCCACGCTGCGTTTCAACTCGAGCCCGGCCACTTGCCGGGCGCTCACTCTCACACAGCCAACAAGCCGCCTGGCGCCTGGCCCGAGCCCCCACGCCACCCAAGACGCCTTCCCCGAGCGCCCGCTTCCACCTCACCGCTCTCACGAACGCCCGCTAGCCATCCGTCTTCAGCCGCGCACAGATTCCCGCCACCGCTCACCTGCCGAGTTACCTACTCACCGCCGCTGTGGGACTTTAGCCTCCCGAATCAGAACTTTGAGAGGATTGCGGCGCAGACGGTCAGCACCACCGAGTTCACCAATCTTCACCCTGTGGTTTCGAGAGTTCCGCATCGAGGTATATCAATTGTTTGACGCCCAAAATCGCCAGCTCAACGCCTTCACCAATCTTCAAAGCAGCGCTTGGGGATTTCACAAGATGTGTACCGGCTAGACACCCATGAGCAAAGATTTGCTGACCTTCAAGCCCAGCTGGGACACCGGTCCTTATCCCACACCGCCTCCACCACCACCACTGTTTATGACCAACAAGGAGGCTTCACCGCTGGAGAGTAGGTAATAAGTTTCCAAGTAGAATAAGAAGATAAGATATGATATGTGCTATACCTTATGACGTTTATCTACCTTCTAGATGGTTTAGTTTAACCTAGTTGCTTATCAGGTGTACTTAAGTTACCTTATCTGCTTATCGGATGACATTAGTTTGACTTATGTTAGTTTTGATCGTGACAGATGGAGGAGATGCGTTATATAGCTAGGAGGAGGATAGGACCTCATGCTACGCCTGAGGAAGTGATGCGCACCTATCGTGAGTGTTGGATGTGCCGTGGCGAGGACTTAGGCAAATTCCTGATGTACTACCTTCGACTTTGGAGGAATGCTCGAGACTATGGCGCGACAGATTACGACGGTATCAAGCGTCTCTTAGCCATACTTCCCTGTGTTTGGGAGGAATACGCCCGAGAGATATCAGGAGACTACATATATCGGGCGGTTGGCAGTTATGATCTGGTAGGAGATCTGCCCATGTTTGTGAGTCATCTGACGTACGTATACAGCATATATGGAGCTGCACCGAGGGGACCTTATCTCCCTCCGCGAGAGTATACCTGGCGGGATGAATCGCCGGAGTGGTTGTATACCGAGGTTCCACGACAGATTGACCCGGTAGTGCCTCCGTATCTGTTTGACGAGGGCAGGCTTGCTCAGTTGGATAGAGCAGCGCGACCGAGAGCATTAGGAGAGCCTGTTTTCCCTCCGCTGGTGTTTGGACATCCCGTACATCCACTACTACCACCTCTACCACCGATGACAGCTCCACCACCTCCAGTAGAGCCATTCCTCCAGACAGCGCGGATGAGAGTGACGGATACTCTAGATGGCTATAGTCCGATTCGCGATGACTACAGCCCGATTGGCGATGATTTCATTCCAATGCGCGACATACATATTGTAGGAGATGACGGAGCAGGAACATCTGGAGTACGTGCTGGTGAGGATGATTCTGAAGAGGAAGAGGATCCTGAGGAGGAAGATGCCTGATGAAGACGTTAGATGAAAACTTAAGTAGACATTAATATGATTAGCATATGCTTGTTTCTTATTATGTGTATGGGAACTGATGGAAAGAAAACCTAATGTTTTGTAAGGCCATGTGAGTCGGGATGTATGTTTTTATTTTAATGACTGTTGGTTTTAAACATCCTACCTACGGCAAAGTTTTCAAGATATATATATATATATATATATATATATAATATATATATGACAAAATTGATATGGGCTTTGATGATAGGGCTTGATGATATTCTATGAAATGTTTTATTAAAGTCGTTTCTGATGGGGCTATGATGATATTCTATATGTTGAATTATGAAAGTAATGAGTGATCTTGATTATATGTTTTATATAGCGTAATGCCTCCTAGAAAGACCCCGAACAAGGAATTAGAGGCAGAGGAAGACCTAGGGGAAGAGGTAGGATCCCGGAACAAGAAGTCGATGATATACCACAACCACCTCCACCTCCACCTGAACGCAGGATAGAGGAACTATTTCTACGTAACCCTCATGTCTTCAATGGAAAAGGAAATCCTAGGAGGCGAGCAAAGGATAAGAACCATGGAGCGGATCTTTAACTTTCTAAGATGTACAACGCAGGAGCGTTTGTCGTGTATAACTTTTCAGCTAAGTGGACTGTGACTTACGGTGGGAAGCCGAAAAGAAGACTTTACAATGAACGGATGGAAGAGTTTACGTGGGAGGACTTTAAGAAAGAGGTATATGACAAGTATATACCAAAGAGCTATAGGAAGAAAAAGGAGCACGAATTCTTCGTGCTAAAGCAAGAGAAGATGTCTGTAACCGACTATGATCGCACCTTTTGCGATATGTCAAGATATGCACTGGATCAAGTGGACACAGACCTGAAAATGCCGGAAAAATTTAGGTCGGGTTTGAGGCCGGAGATAAGGATGTCTCTCACCAGTCATGGAGACTTGACCTATACTGAAGCTCTTGCACGAGCTCTGGATATTGAGGCAGCAATGCCTGAAGACAAGTCGGTGACGCAGAACACAATGGATAAGGGAAAAAGGAAGTGGGAAGCAAATCAGGGAAATAGCAACAGGGGAAGTTTCGAGAATGCGAGTAACAAACGCCCATGGCAAGGGAACATGGTACAGCCAGGGCAGGTTGGAAAATGGCAGCTTTTGTCCCTCCGACAAGAGGCCCACAAGAGCAGATGAGGGCTCTTCCATGCCCTAAATGCCAGAGACTGCACAAAGGAATGTGCATGGCAGGCAGTGGAAATTGCTTCAGGTGCGGAATGAGAGGGCACTTTGCCAACAATTGTCCAGGGGTACGCCCGAAAATGATTGTAAGGGCGAATCAACCCGGCAATGCTCGACCGCTCGGTGGCTATTCAATTCCACCCCAACCTCGGCAACAATTCCATTTCGGCAACAATTCCATTGAACCTCAACAAAGAATTTAGCAACAACCGTGGCAGCAACCTCAACAACAAAGGCGGCAACCACCGCGACAACGCCAAAGAAGAATAGCCTGAACAAAGAATAACCAAAGAAGGGCAAGCACCCGTCGACCTCGGCCCGGCCAGGGCTAGAGCATATGCCTTACACCGAGGCAAACGAATGTAATCGGGAAACCTTGCGGTATGGGAGTTCTTCTCAACGTGCACTATATAATATTCTTCGATACGGGTGCTTCGCATTCCTTTATAGCAAGATCATGTGTAGAAATGTTGGAACTTAGGTCTGAAAAGGCAAATCAGGATATGAGAATCTCTTCACCTATAGGATGGATTATGACTGTGACACATATCTGCTCGAACCTAGAATTGACACTAGGATCACTTAAGGTTCTGGCGAACAATCTGAACATAATACCCATGGGTGACGTAGATATAATCCTAGGAATGGACTAGTTACCTAAGAATCATTCCACGATTCTTTGCAAGGAAATGAAAATTTCGTTTCACTTTCGTGGACAAGAAGCTACGCACTTTCACGGAATCAGCATGGGAAGGAGAATCCCAGTTATATCAGCGTTGAAGGCGAGAAGAATGATAAACCAGAAAGGATGCCATGCATTTCTCGTTTACCTGAACGGAGAAGAGAAACCGGAAATGGAGATTGAAGACATAGAGGTTGTTCGAGAATTCTCGGCGTATTTCCTAAAGATCTACCGGGATTACCTCCTGATAGACAATTGGAATTCACCATCGACTTGGAACCAGGATCGGCTCCAGTGTCGAATGCACCCTATAGAATGGCTCCAAAGGAATTGGAAGAACTGAAGATCCAAATTCAAGAATTGTTGGATCTAGGTTTTATTAGACCTAGTGTTTCGCCTTGGGGAGCGTCTGTTTTGTTTGTCAAGAAAATGATGGTTCTTTGAGAATGTGCATCGATTATCGAGAACTGAACAAGATGACGCTCAAGAACAAATACCCTTTACCAAGGATTGATGACCTGTTTGATCAATTACGAGGAGCAGGTGTATTCTCGAAGATTGATCTCAAGTCAGGTTATCACCAACTCAAAATACGGCCGGAAGATGTACCTAAGACTGCATTCCGAACCAGATATGGCCACTATGAATTCATAGTTATGCCATTCGGATTAACCAATGCACCACCGTATTTATGGACCTCATGAACAGAGTGTTTCATCCATACTTGGATAAATTCGTTTTGGTTTTCATAGATGATATCCTTGTCTATTCGAAGAATGAAGAGGATCATAAGGAACATCTAAGAACGGTGTTGCAAACTTTGAGAGTTGAAAAGCTTTTCGCTAAGTTTAGCAAATGCGAATTTTGGTGAAGAAGTAATGTTCCTTGGACACATCGTGTCTGCGAGAGGCATTAAAGTGGATCCGCTAAGGTAGAAGCGATGCGAGGGGATGGAAATCGCCAAGAACTCGTAATGAAATTGAAGTTTTACGGGATTAGCTGGTTATTACCGAAGATTCATCGAGGGATTCTCCAAAATTGCAAGACCAATAACTCAGCTACTCCGAAAAGGAATCAAGTTCAATTGGACTGAAGAATGTGAGGCGAGTTTTCAAAAACTCAGGAAAAGTTAACAAGTGCACCAAGCAGCGCTTCTAAGCGGACATAAGGAGTATGTAGTTTATACTGAGATGCTTCTAAGAATGGACTGGTTGTGTTTTGATGCAAGAAGGAAAAGTGATAGCATATGCATCCCGACAACTCAGACCACATGAACTGAACTATCCAACTCACGACTTAGAATTAGCAGCAGTAGTTCATGCACTGAAAATCTGGAGACACCATCTCTATGGAGTGAGATGTGAGATCTTTACAGATCATAAGAGTTTGAAGTACTTCTTCGAGCAAAGAGATCTAAATATGAGGCAAAGAAGATGGCTCGAACTAGTGAAGGATTACGACTGTGGTATTAACTATCACCCGGGTAAAGCGAATGTAGTAGCTGACGCCTTAAGTCGTAAGAGTCAAACCAAACTAGGATGTCTCCTTACACAAGAAGAAAAACTCGTTGAGGAGTTTAAAAGAATGAGGATTGAATTTGTTGAACAACCAGAGACGATCAAGAGTTGTATCACTACACTCACATTGACGTCTGACTTAAGAAAAAGAATCATTGAGAGACAAAGGATGGAGGAAAAGTTAGAAAAGATAAGAGAAAGGGTAAGGTCTGAAGGATTAAAGAAATTCCAGGAAGCATCAGACAACGCCTTATTGTTTGAAGGAAGGATATGCGTTCCAGACAACGCAGAGCTTCAAAATGAAATAATGAGTGAGGCACACGATACACCCTACACCGCCCACCCAGGCAGTACTAAGATGTACCAAGACCTAAAAGAAAAGTTCTGGTGGGAAGGCATGAAACGAGACATAGCTTCTTTCATAGAACGTCAGATAATTTGCCGCCAGTGAAAGTGTTACATCAACGTCCTACGGAAGTTACAACCGTTGAAAATACCCGAGTGGAAATGGGATGAGATAACGATGGACTTCATTACGAACTTACCCAAATCGAAGAGAGGGAACACCGCTATATTGGTAATTGTTGATAGACTCACAAAGAGTGCTCACTTTCTACCGATTCAGAATACTTATGGATCTGACAAGTTAGCCCAGCTGTACGTAATGGAAATTATACGACTACATGGAGTGCCAAAATCTATTACATCTGATAGAGACTCCAAGTTCACATCAAGGTTCTGGGTTAGCTTGCAAAAAGAATTAGGTACGAAATTGAATTTCAGTACAGCATTTCACCCACAGACTGATGGACAGTCGGAAAGAACGATTCAGACACTAGAAGATATGTTGAGAACAGTAGTGTTGGATCGAGGTGCAAAGTGGGAAGATGTTTTACCCCTTATTGAGTTTGCCTACAACAATAGCTATCAAGCGACGATTAGTATGGCCCCATACGAAGCCTTATATGGCAAGAAATGTAGATCACCGCTTTATTGGGATGGAGTGGGTGAGAGGAGAATTATAGGACCAGACGCAGTAAGTGAAATGATTGAAATCGTCAGGCAAATTAGGCAAAGAATAAAGGAAGCTCAAGATAGGCAGAAATCTTACTGCGACAGCTGTGATCCGAGCTACAATTTGAAAATGGAGATAAAGTGTTTCTTAAAGTCTCTCCATCGAAAGGGATTATCAGATTCGGACTGAAAGGAAAACTAAGACCCCGTTTTATAGGACCCTATGAGATCCTAGAGAGGATAGGTCCAGTAGCCTATAGGTTGGCTCTTCCGCCAAGTCTGGGGAATGTACACAACGTTTTTCAAGTGTCACAACTAAGAAAATACGTACACGATCCAAAACACGTGATCCATCAAAACGACGTGATCCTCGAGCCAGACATGAGGTATGAAGAAGAACCCACAGCAATACTCGACCATAAAGTTCAGCAATTACAGAACAAGTTAATTCCGCTAGTCAAAGTGCTGTGGAGACATCACGGACAAGAAGAAGCCACGTGGGAACTTGAAGACGCTATGAAAGAACGATACCCCGAATTATTTTTCTAAAGGTATGCAAATTTCGGGACGAAATTTCTTTTAAGGGGGGTAGAATGTAATACTCAGAAGAAACAAAAAAAAACTATTTACGATATTTAAACCCGCGAATTAGGGTTTTGCCGAATATTAAATTTGAAAGACATCGAATATTGATTTCGATTCAGTCACGAAGTAACGAATTCCTTTTTATATTCACTGAGAATTGTGAATTAAGGAATAGAATGTTATGAAGTAGTTCGGCAGTATAATTTTAACGTCGATTGCGTATCGATAGTCAGAATTTCATGAAATTTTCTAAGCAGCGAAGCTTGGAATTAAATTCCATTATAAATGGAATGTTATTTATAAAGTAAGTACGATCTTACTACGACCATTTTGAGATGAGTCGATTATTAACGTTTTGAGACGTTTCGAACGTTAACGTCTAGAGACGATTTGAAAAATGGGTTTAATGATCAAGGAATTATAATAATTAATTTCCTATGATTATTTTATATAATTGGAGTATTACTAAGCATTAAAAACAATGCTAAAGCCCTAAGGACTCGATAATGACAAGTTACAAAAATTCAAAAGCCCTAATTCGAATTTTAGGGTTTTCTCACATGAAATTATACCATTAATTTTTCCTATGTTATAAATTATTATCTAAACCATATGTTATGACATATATATGTATGAATGGCATGAAAATGACTTATGTACCCCTCATGTGATGAAGGAGCCGTGACTTGCGTTTTAAACACCAAATTCACGCCATTTTTGATTTATCTTGCTATGTGATGTTATAATTATTCAAGTGACATGTATTTTTATATTTTTAGGATTATATTTTGATTAATACATAGTATTATTACACAACAAAAATAAAATCACACCCTTTGGATCCTAAGTAGCCGACGGCTACTCCCCCCTTGTGCATGATTTTATTCTTTTTCAATGCCCAATACAATGAGAGGCTTTTAACACTAGCTAATCATCACTAAACCCACTATTAGGAGGCTGCCAATTATTTTATTCATTTGTAGAGCATGGCCATGTGAGAGAGAGAGAGAGAGAGATAGGGGAGGACTCTTCTCCTTCCCCTCACTTCACTCATTCTACTCATTCAAACACTCACCACTCTCAAAACACTCTCTTCTCTCTCCATTTTGCTGCAAGAACCGTGAACCTCTCCCTCCCCTTTTAAAAATATTTTGTTCTTCTTCTCTTCTTCCATTCATCAAGCTTGATACATTAGACATTGTTCTTTGAATCCATACCAACTAAAGGTAAACAACGAACTAGGCTTGATTTTCTCTTCTTTTACAAAAATTCAAGCATTGTTCTTAGTGTATGTATATGTTCTTGATGTCTTTATTTATGAGATATTGTTTATGTATGTGTTCTTAATGATTTTCGTTTATAAAAATAAGAAAATACATGTTAGGATTGATATATGTTATTGCATGTGTATTATTTGAAAGGATCTAACCAAAGCATGTTAAGTTTGAAGCATAGATCTTGTTTAAAAATTATTTCGAAAAGGCTACAAGGTTTTGGTTGATGTTCGAATGTTTTAAAAATTATTTTGAAGATGGATTATTGATCTATGATATGATGAGAGTTCATAGTGATTTATTTGGAATTTTTAGAAAATCCTATGCATATTTTTCAAAATGACCGAGGCTTATAAAATTTATATCTTGGTGTATGATTTTTATTTTAGACATGCAATGGTATATTAATGATCTAGGACCTTGATTATGTGTTACATTAATTTATTAGAATTTTTGGAAATCAATTACTCATTTGATTTCAAATAAACCGTGAGCTTCATGCTCAAATATGGTGATGATTCAAATGGTTTTTGATGAATATTATGTTGTTATATTGTTATACTATGGTATATAAGCATGGTGTATAATTATAAGAATTTTTGGAAACCAAATACCCATTGTATTCAAAAAAGCTGTGAGCTTCATGCTCCATATGGTGATGATTCAAATGGTTTTTGGTAAATGTTATGATGTTATATTGTTATACTATAGTATTTGAGCATAGTATAATTTTGTTGCAATTTTTACAAATTGTTTGGTATTTATTTTGGAAATACCGAGAGCATAAGGATTTAAATCCTTGATGAAGAAATGGTTTATGATGGACTATAGGTTATAAATGTGTTATAAATTAATGTTGGGACCTTGTACTAATTATATAAAAATTTTGAGAATTGTTGGACAATTTTTGAAAAATACCGTGACCATTTACAATTAATAAGGTGATGATCGATTGTTATATGGATGATATTAATACATATTAATGACCATAGTATATAATAATACACTATATGAATTTAGAAAAAAAATTGGAACCCATTTGGTAATTTTTATAAAATTACCGTGAGCACCAAGGAATAATAAGGATTTTTAAATCCTTTTTAATTAAGTTTAATAATATATTATATGTTTAAACATTATTTTAAACACATTTGGATTTTATAAAATTTTATAAACATAGATTACTATGTTTATGACGAAACGTTATATTTAATAACGTTATAAAAGAAATAAAATGTTTAATGGATAAATGGATTAATATTTAAGAAATCGATTAGGACTTTACGAGAAGAAATCGATTGAAAATCGGCTTATAATATGAATTAGTAAGAAAATACTATTGAAAGTCAAAATTGTTGACTTTTAAAGTCAACGTACGAAATAAGTTTGATAAATACGCTAATACGCGTAAAACGTACTAATTAGGTAAAGAAACCTCTTTAGTAAGCAAAGGTTTTGTAATTGAAATCCTTATATCGAGAAACGTATAAATACGTTGAACGTTTAAACCGGAAGGTTAAAACGAAATAGTTGAACGTATCTCGAAGAACGAGAACTGTTTAATTGAAATACGTAATTGAAAAGCGTATTGAATTCGTTAAGGAATTCAGTTTATATCGATATAGAATATCGAAGTTTATTCTAGACTTTGAAAGTCTCGAAATACGTGAACGACGTACTAAATATCGCTTTTAAGTAAAGGTGTGGACGCGGACGCGACGGCCGGACGTTGACGAGAAATCAAGATTTAGACGAACAATAGTCCAGGTGGGCTTTTCTTACCTCAATAAAGTGGACTTCTTTTTCTAAACAAAAATGTGACTTCGCTATACTTTCCAAATGAATTTATTTACGATGCTTATTTTCAACTGTTGATAAAATGTTTACAAGATTACCTGCCAAAAATGTTTATGTTTTGTGTATGTATCCTATCCATGAAATGTTATGAATGTTGTTGGGTCGCTCCCGACTTATGAATGAAATCGATATCGGATCCTATGCCGGAAGGCTTATACCTGGCTAGGATTAACGTGTACACCTAAGGTGACTGTGTGCTGTATGGACAATTCACGGCCGGTCACGGCGTCGTAGAGGGAGGCCTCCTTCACGACGTTCGACTATGATGTTATGATGAAAGGATAAGGGATATGGATCATACACGCAAGTAAAATGCTTGGCCAAGCAAATGTTTATGAACTGATGAAAAGTTTTAGTAAGCATAAGGTATTTCAAATAAAACCCTTATGACTTACCATGATATGGCAGTGTAATTCAAGAATGTTAAAATGTTTTCAGCATGAGTCCACTGAGTGCATTCTTGTACTCAGCCCTGCATGTTTGTTTTTAAATGTGCAGGTTGACTGTGATTATGATGGTGAAGGGTGTTGAGGAGCCAAGACAGCCTTTTTCGTTTTATGTTAAGACACCTTGAATACATATCGTCATATATGTATTCACACGTTTTCCGCTGCATTTATTTTGAACTATGATGTATGGTATTATGACATTGACAGTTGAAGTCCTTCAGATCATTGCATTCTTTTGGATCTGTTGGTCTAGCCCACCTAGTATATCCAGCTTTTAATGTATGTTATGTTCCAAGTATGACAGTTCACATGTGATATGCACCTTCATTTTAACCTTTCGGGGACCGTTCATATTGTCCCATCGTCCAGCCCTCCCTAATCCGTCCTTGGGATTTGGGATAGTTTAGGCGGGCTGCGACAAGAACATAGAAGGACAAAACTTAGAATGATAGACAAACGATAGACATAACGCAGACTGCACGAAGGGTTCCAATACCTGCTACAGGTAACGATGATTTAGGCACGTATCCGGAACTTGTACCAGTCATGAAAGAAATGTGGAAGGCCGCTAACACAATTTTGCCACAAGTCAACACAAAGGCTATACAAGAGAGAAAAATCCTACTATATAGTATAGTAGGACAAATGAATAAATCTAACGAAGAAATTATCATTGTATAACCTTGTCCTCTTTGTTTAAAAATCCTATTAATTTTGAAACTATGTATATGTATGTAAAAATCTTCTTGAAAAGATATTATTCTGCTGAAAATATGAAAGTCCTCTTTTGAGGCATGTGATATATATATAAGATTCATACCTTGATGTGTGTTGTCTTCTTTTACGCAACACACCTAGTTATTATTATTGATATAGATATGACATCATCACGTCTTCCCATCCAAAATATTACTACAGAATGGCTGAAGAAGGAGAAAGAGAAATTTACCAAGGTGAACCTGCTCTACGAGTCGCACCAGGACGTACGACAGATGAAAGATTTCGCAAGCACAATCCACCTACCTTTGACGGCCTCGGTGATCCTCTAGATGCCGAGAGGTGGGTGAGAGCTACTGAAAGGATACTTAACCATGTTGGCTGTGACGATAAGGAGAAGCTCACATGTGCAATTTTCCAACTCGTTAATGAGGCTGATTTTTGGTGGGAATCAGTGCAACGAACATTGACCCCCGAACAATGGGAGGCTTATACGTGGGATGACTTTAAGGAGAAGTTATATGAGAAATACATCCCTGGGTGCTATAAGAAAAAGAAGCAGGATGAGTTCTGGAATTTACGACAAGGAAATATGACGGTCACTGAGTACGACCAAATGTTTAATCAGCTTTCACGATATGCTCTGCATCTAGTCGATACGGACGAAAAATATGCGGACAAGTTTCGACAAGGCTTGCGCCTTGAGATAGCAGTCCCTCTAGCAAGTCAAGGAGCGTTGACGTACGCTCAATCTTTGAGCAGAGCTCTAAACATTGAGTCGATATTACCCAAAGCAAAGGTGAATGTGCCCATACAAGCACCATCCCAAAACCATGGAAAAATGAAACGTAAATGGGAAGATAGAAATGAAGGTAACCCAACAAAAAGAGAGCAAACATGGAGAAGAAACTAACAACAACGAGGACAGGCTGAAGAAAAGCCTCTCTGTAGAACCTGCCAAAAGAATCACTTCGGTGAATGCAAGATAGGCTCCAACGAGTGCTTTAGATGTAAGCAACCTGGGCATTTTGCAAGAAACTGTCCGAACAATGATGACAATAGAATTCCACAACCACAGAACCTTGGCCCTCAAGAAAGAAATCGAGTACCAATGGGAAACCAACGGCCAAACCAAAGACAGCCTCAACCGGCTAGGGTTTATGCTCTTAACCAACAGTAGGGAGCTCAAGCACATGAAAACATAGAAGGTATGATCGTCTTAAATTGACGTATATTCCTACATTGTTGATTTAGGAGCTTGTTTCTCCTTTATATGTAAGTACGCATGTGAAATATGGTAACAGACAACAAAATAGAAATGCCAGTTCTCTGTAATGATTCTTGGAATCAGAAAAGCAAGCATGATGAGATAGTCTTAAGTTAAGACTTAGATTTCGAGTGAAGGTTCGACGATGAGATCAGAAGGGAATACAAATTTTGTTCCAATTAAATTTTGATAGGATCACAGCGTATGACAATAAGTATATGAGGATTATAAGTTAAGTTTCAGTAGCAAATATATGAAATTTCGAGGACGAAATTTTTATAAGGAGAGAGGGATGTAATATCCCGTTTTTTCTACAACTAGATTTTTAGAAAAATTCTTGAATTTAGAATTTAAGTTGATTCGCTCCCGGAAAAAAAAATGAATTTTAATTCCAACAACGAATTTATGAAAGTTTTAAAGCAAAATCGGTTTTAAAATGATCTATCAAACTCAATTATATGACTATGTGAATTTATTTTGAATTCGCATAAATGTTTTAAAGAAAGACGAGGTCGATTTATTGATCTTGAAATTTTAAAATGAAGCTCGATGACATCAAGTTGTAGTCATTTATAAAAATGAGTTATGTTAATAAATTAATCGGGCCTAAAATTTTAAAATTTGAGTAATGGATCATATGTGTATTAAATGGTCGAGCCCTTTAAAATTTTGGGCTGAAATACTTGTAAATTAAATTATTAAGATTAGGATTAAAGAAATCCTAAATATTTTAGATATTTTTACTAATGAAGATTAATTAAAAACTAGTTAACAGTTTAAGCTATATATGGTTTTGCTCTTTCCACGTCTCTTATTTTCCTCTACAAAAGCCACTTTTGAACTCTCAAATTCTTGCACCATATCTGAAAACGTCCAGACGGCAATTCCCCTCTCATCATCATTTCTTTTACTCCTATCAATCTTTACAGCAAAGCAATTGATAACAAGCTGGACTATTAACTATATTTCTACAGAATCAATCCAAAATCCTCCTCAGAGATTCGTCCCTACTTCAACAACTCGACTTTTTCCTTCAAAAACTTGTTAACATGATTGGCTTTTACACACAGCAAACCAGTGACAAGCTTCCAGTTCAATGACACACACATACTTCACCGTTTCTTTGCAAGCAAAACTAATATAAAATATCGAACACACACATACACATTGACTTACATGTTCTGCTTTTCACGAAGAGTAAATCGACTTAGATATGGACATGACATGATGATCTTACAAGAAAATTTACAAAGATATGGAATTTTAGAACCTGTTAATAAAAACAAAAAAGAAAAACGTTGAAGTTTTTGATGTGCTATTTCCTTGTTGTGCTTGAATTTTTGCTGCATTATTGTGTTTGAGTGAGACGAGCGAGGGAGATTGGCGGCGGGATGGTGACAGCAACTGGGCTGTTGTCGGTCGTCCGAGAGAGAGAGAGCAAGGATGGATGGCGATGCTAGGGGTAGGGCGGCGGTGTTGTTGCCGTGACGGTGGTGGCTCGCGGTGGCCTTGTTGCCGGAAATAGGAGAGGTGCAAGAGATGGGTAGAGCAAGATGAGGGGGAGAGTTAGGAGAGAGTGACGAAGGTGGGGCAGCAGCGTTAGGGGGGTGTTCGGTAGACAGAGAGGGAGGATGGCGCAGAGAGAGGATCGGCGACGGCGGTGGAAGGCAAGAAGGAAAGGGAGTCGCTGGCGGCGTGAAAATCGAGAGGGGGTCGGAGGCGACGTGAAAAACCAAGAGGAGAGGGGTGGTTCGATTTCGAAGATAAAGAGATGGGGTGAGTGAAAGGAGATGCGAGAGAGATGATGTTCACGAGGTTGCGGATTCCCAAGACTAAAGGCGATCGCGATCGTGAGGAAAAAGAAGGGGGGGAAGAGTTAAGGGCTGTTTCTTTTAGGAACACAGAGAAAGAGAAAGGCGAGAAGGAGGGAGAGCGCGACGGGTTGACCAATTAACTAAGCGATCGCGGGAATTGGTGGGCTGCTGACGACAGTGAGAACCGAAAGAGGGGGGGTGGTTCGTTTTTGCAGATGAGAAGAGGGTCCGAGGGTGTAGTAGCCCAAAAATCTTATAATAATTATTAAAGATTAATTAGGTATAATAAGGGCTTAAAAGCTAATTAAGCCCTAAGAATTTATAAAATTCAATATAATGAAATATTAATCGGCATGAATCCAATTAAATTAAGACTTGAACATATGAGATTAGGAAATGTAGAGATTTATCAGAAATGAGTTTATTGTGATAAAAAGTGAATTTTGTGAAATAAATGAATTATTATGATATGTGTGAATAAAAATTTCTATAAAGTAGAAATTAAGTTATAAGATGCCTTAATTATTTTTATATGGATATTTCCTTATAAAATGAAATGAATCATTGTTTAAGTTATTAATTTGCTTGAATAATTTACTTTATTAATATTTAGTGATAAAAGAATTATTTTACATAATTTTTTTTAAAATTGAGAAGTATTATAGTAATGAATTAAATTTGGTTATATAAATTGAATTAAATTGTACTATATGAATCTAAATTAAATTATGAAGATAAGTTGTATTAGATTTTATAATTTATTAGAGATATAATTCTATTAATTAAATTATATTAAAGTATGGAATTAGTAAAATTGGGAGTGTAATTATAATATTTTTGAAATTTGTGTTTAATTATCTTGAAATTAGGAATAAAGGTACATTAAATTAAAATGGGACTTCTAGAATTATGTACATATAATATATCATCCTCAACCTCATTTTTCTTCAAAATTTTCGGCACACACACACTAGTGCACACACCAAATTTTAATCTTCAAATTTAATCCATAATTAAGGGTGAAATTAAGGGATAATCACTCCTAGCAAGGTAATTACCTCATTTAACCAAAGTTTTTATTGTTTAAATTGATGAATATCATGTTTGGACACCTTAGGGTTTTCAAAATTTGATATGTTGATTAAGGTTGATTTGTTTAATTTTTGTTATGTTTATTGCATTAATTATGTTTATGAAGCTTAATTAACATATGCTATGGTTTTAAATCTTTTAAATTCATGAAATTGAAAAATTAAAGTTTGATCATGAAACCCTAAATTTTGGATATGATTCATATGTTATGATTTAGTTGAATTAAGCTTGAATATATGTTTAGGGGTGATTATAAACACCATATAAATGAAGAAATTAAAAATTAAATCATGTTTGTTTAATTCTTGAAATTTTCGAAAATTTCAAGTAACATGAACTTGATGATTTTGATTTTATTTGATCTATTTGACATGATAATTATGTTTAGGGGTATAAATAATGCATAATATGAATTTATAAGAATTTAATGCATGAATGTGAATAAAACCCTAAAATTCGAAAATGAAGGGGTGGTCTTGAACTTTGATTTCTTGATTTTATTTGAGGTATTTGATATGATATTTGAGATCTATGATAAAAATAATGCTTAAGTTAAATTTATAAGAATTTATGGACATAAGATATGAAAACTAGAAAATTAAAGTTTAGTATAAGGCTATGATTTTATGTAAGAAAGTTTAATCAAGACTTGAGTGGGTGATGGAATTATGATCATTGATGATAAATGAGTATGATTGTATGATATTTGATAATTAATGGATTGTGGATAATAAAAATATTGAAATCTCATAAATTTATGGTTGAAGGGCATTAGCCGATTAAAGTATGGATGAATGAGTTTAAACATATTTTAAGTACCTAAATGTATAATTAAGCATATAATGATGATATTGGGGAGTTTGGGATGATATTGGTGTAGTTTGGTATGTTTGGGCTATACATATTACAGATGTTACTCTGCCAAAATTTCGGTAGAATTTGACATGAATAGGACGTTTTAGATTTTAATTGATCACTAATGATATATATTTGAATTAGTGAGGAAGATTACTAAATTCAATAATAATTTTATGTTATAAGGATCAAGCAAGGGAAATCGAGAAGTAAAGAACGAAGAAACGAACTTGTTGGATTGAACGTCGTCAGGTGGGTAATGCTTTGCATATCCTTTTGAATCAAGTTAATGTTATGTTTTGAAATCATTGATATTATGAAAGTATTTCCAATCACCACATTAATGTTTTACGACATTATGGGTATGACGGCGAGTTACCTGTCTACGGTAGGAAAATATTATGTACTGTGCACAGGTTATGGCCATGAGCTTGCAAATGTAGGCCGGCCATGGTACTGGGGAGGAGGCCTACTTCCCTTTACCAAATGACGTAGATAGGGTATGACCGTAGTTGGGATCCTTCGGGACCAACTCGGGTATGTGATGCCGGTATGTTTCAAAATAAAGTGTGGTGATATGTTATGACGATAAATGTTTCTTATGAATAATCAAATCACTGTTTTCCCTAAAAGTTATTTGAAAGAGATGCTTACTTGAACGAAATCATAAGTTTTGAAAAATATGTTAGCATTTACCCACTGAGTACTTCTAGTACTCACACCCGATAAGTGTTTTATGATGCAGGTTGAGTACGGAAGAGGTGTGGCCTGGAACTGAGCTGAATAGTTATTTTGTTTTTCTTACTGCGAACTATTGTGGCCGAGTGTCATGTCTTCATACATGACATTCATTAGTCTTCCGTTGTTAACCTTGAAAACGTGAAACCATATTTTTGATAAACTTTATAAATATTTTGAAAAACTTCTATACATGTATTTTCGAGGTTGTACCCTTGTTTGTGATTATTGCTATTGTGGGATATTTTCTGAGTGCAGGTTGGCTTACTCCATTTACAAATGTTATGCTGTCTGTTTGTTTCAAAAACTAAATTCTCTAAATCACTTATTGTGGAAAGATTATCGTTAATTAAACCAATCACGGCTTCATTATTTAGTTAATTAAGTGATTAAATAGTCGGGTCGTGACAGAGTGGTATCAGAGCATTTGTTCGCTTTGATTCTGTGAATTTTGTTTCCTTGAGCCAACCTTTCTTGTAAACCTTTGAGTCATTGGTAAAAGCTCAATGTTCCAGCCCATCTCTTCAGCTCAACCATGTAAAGTAAGTTGGGAACGTTGTGCATATGTGAATGAAATGTGATTATGTTGAATTTTATGATGTAGTACGTATGAATATAGATGATATATGATGTGTTATTCTAATTAGTATAGAAATGATATCTGATTATAGGATGCCAAGGATAAAATCCACCGCTCGAAAGAATGTCGGGTATAGACCACAAGGCTTAAGAGATATCAATAAATTTTATGCGTTGCGAATGAGACCAGAACAGGGCATGCAGTTCTTCCTTCATCATTACAAGGTCATGTGGCGATCAGTTCTGAAGTGTGGAGTGACCGAGCTCGACGGGCTGCTTCAACTGGTGCAAGCTTCGCCTCCTGACTAGAGAGGATGGGCATCCGAGATAGCTTTCGATTATGTGCATCCTGATATGGAGCTTAGAATTACTGGTAACCTCAAGAAGTTCATAAGAATCCTTAAAGACCAATACAGGACGGGGGAAAATCCTCCACTCATTCCTTACCGTCCCTTTGATTATTTTATCCCTACTGTTCATCAAATTTTGTTAGATATATTAGATCCACAAAGCCGAAAAATTAAACCTGAAACTAATGAGCTTGTTAAAGCTAGTCCTAAATATGAGTATTGTGATGATGATGATACCCTATTTCCACTTGGACCTCAGTGGACCTTGGATGATCTGGATTTATTTGACCAACCATTTGCACTGAAAACTCCTTCACCACCCTTGTCTCCTCTTCCCGAAATTCCATTGATAATGTCTTCCACTGAGGTAGAATATGAGTTTAATCAGCAACCGTCCGTTGGCACTTCTAACTTACAACCTTTGTCTATTAATAAAATACCTTCGTTGTCGGATCCATCCCTTCTCTTGCCGGGAGAGTCTGCAAATCCAGCTGCTGATCACATTCACGCTCCTAAAGGAGAAGAGGATCCTGAAAAGAATGCAGATAGTTGAATGAAAGTAGTTTTAGCTAATTAAGATAGTAGGCGGAGCTACCAGCCTGTAACTATGAAACTAACCTGTGTGTAAAAGTCCTCAATGAGGCAATTTTCTTGTAAATTATAAACTGTTTTGTTATCCTTGATATGATTAAATGGTTATGTCTTTACCTTCTGTTGATGATTTTATCTTGTTGCATGTTAAAATCCCTTTCCTTTGCTTGATACTTTATTAACTGTGTAGAAATAATAAATTTCTTTTGAAGTAGAATGCCTCCTCGAAGACGAAACCAGAACATGGAAGAAAGAGCAAGTCAAACCACTCCCAAAACCTTCCTCGAACAAAACCTTCATGATCGTGAACCCTCTCCCGAATGTAAAAATTGCGAACTTTTTCTTATGTAACCCACCTTTCACGTGGCTAGTAGTCCCGTGAGAGAAGCAGAGGGGTGGGTGCAGACTGTGGAGAGAATCTTTGAGTTTTTGGAATGCAATGATCAAGAATGTTTGCTGTGTATAAACTTTCTCATGAAAGGACCCGCAGACGGTGGGAGGCCGACGAAAACCCTCACTCCGAACAAATGGCGAACTTCACTGGGAACAGTTCGAGGAAGAATCAGATACTAAATTTATTCCGAAGCTTTAGGAAACAAAAGGAAATTGAATTCATGAATCTGAAACAAGGAAATAGAAGCGTGGCTGAGTACGATCGAGAATTCTGCACATTATCTCGATATGCACCATACAAGGTAGAAACAGATGAAAAGATGGTTGAGATGTTTCGCTCAGGATTACGGCCTGAAATCATAATTATTTTGGCTGCTCAACCACCCATGTCTTACGCGGAAACTCTTAATCGCACGTTAGATATGGAAATGGAAATACAAGCGGAGAAAACGGCTACTGAATCGAATACTGGTGTACCACAAGGTTTTGTTCCATCAAAATCCTCTCAAATGGAACAAAGATATAAAGGAAAAAGGAAATGGGAAACCAGAGGAAATCCGAACAAGAGACCATTTCAAAGGCAGGGACCAACGGCGTCACGATCATTCCGACCGCCGACAACTGGACAGACATTCTCTTCTTCGAACCAGATAAGGCCACCTATGTGCCCCCAGTGCAATCGTTCACATTTTGGTCTATGTAGAAGCGGTAGCAACACTTGTTATTCATGTGGACAATTCGGCCACTTTGCTTCCGCCGTCCGCATGCATGTAATGTGGTCGGGAGAGGAGAAAGAGTGAAATCTTATCGACCTGTTCAAACGGTGAAAGCAATGACCGGGTACTCACAACCACCCCGTTATCAACTCCCTCCACCACAAATGAGTATAATCCCAGAAACTTCAGCTCCACAGGCATCGTCCCAATCTCTACAAATTCAACCTCAACACCAACAGTATGACTTGAAGCGAAACAACCGAAAAGAGTACGGAAATCGGCGGTATAGCCCAGTTAAAAGATATACCTGTTATAGTTTTGTTTGATACGGGAGCATCGCATTCCTTCATTTCTACTGCATGTGTAGATAATCTTAAACTTCCTGTAGAACGAGCTGAAGTAGGTTTTAAAGTGGTCACTCCGATAAGTGGGGCGACCGTGATTGATCAGATGTGTCCTAACTTAGAGTTTGAGCTAGGACCCCTCAAGTTAAGAGCTGAATCATTACGTCTCTTATGCATGTGGGATGTAGATATTATCTTGGGTATGGATTGGTTAACGGAAAATTTCGCAACCATTCGTTGTGAACAGCGAGAAATCGCATTTCAACCACCAGGAAAAGAACCCACGTGTTTTTATGGGATCGATGCGAGAAAAAGAAGGGTGCCTGTAATATCAGCTTTACAGGCAGAAAGATTGTTAAGGTGTAACGAAAATCATGCTTATCTTGTATGCCTAAGCAAGGAAAACAAGAAGGACAAAAAGATTGACGACGTGCCAGTTGTTCGGGAATATCCAGATGTATTTCCAAAAAAATTACCCGGTGTACCGCCGGATCGACAATTGGATTTTGTGATTGATCTAGAACCAGGGTCAGCACCAATCTCCAAAGCGCCGTATCGAATGGCTCCGAAGGAGCTGCAAGATCTTAAAGTTCAATTACAGGAACTTTTGGACTTAGGATTCATTCGACCAAGCGCGTCACCCTGGGAACGCCAGTGCTATTCGTCAAAAAGAAGGACGGCACCTTAAGAATGTGTATTGATTACCGAGAATTGAACAAGGTGACGTTGAAGAACAAATATCCGCTTCCTCGAATTGATGATTTATTCGACCAATTGAAAGGAGCAAGGGTATTTTCGAAAATCGATCTAAGATCGGGTTACCATCAAGTGAAGATAAAACCCGAAGATATCCCGAAAACCGCTTTTAGGATCCGATACGGACACTACGAATTTGTAATGATGCCGTTTGACTGACCAATGCTCCGGCCGTGTTCATGGATCTCATGAACCGTGTATTCCATGAATACCTCGATAAATTTGTGTTAGTGTTTATCGATGATATTCTGATCTATTCAAAGAGTGAACAAGAACATGAAGTACACTTGCGAATTGTATTGGAAAAGTTGAGGACGCAGAGATTATATGCCAAGTTTAGCAAATGCGACTTCTGGCTAAAAGGAGTAAATTTCCTGGGGCATATAGTTTCAGCTGAAGGAATTAAAGTGGATCCTACCAAGGTCCAAGCGGTACATGAGTAGAAATCACCTACAACTCCGAATGAGATTCGTAGTTTTCTAGGCTTAGTCGGGTATTATAGAAGATTCATTGAAGAATCTTCCAAAATTGCTAAGCCAATGATGCAATTGTTAAAGAAAGGGGTAAAATTTCAATGGACTACAGAATGCGAAGACAGTTTTCAAGAACTCAAAGAAAGATTGACCAACGCTCATATTTTAACAATACCTGATCCAGAGAAGGATTATACCATATACACGGATGCGTCGAGAAATGGAATAGGATGCGTTTTAATGCAAGAAGGAAAGGTTGTCGCATACACTTCACGACAGTTGAAAATCAACGAACACAATTATCCTATTCACGATCTGGAACTCGCAGCAGTGGTCCACGCATTGAAAATTTGGAGACATTATTTATACGGATCAAGATGCGAGATTTTCACGGATCACAAAAGTTTGAAGTATTTCTTTGAACAAAAAGATTTGAATATGCGGCAACGAAGATGGCTCGAGCTGGTCAAAGATTACGATTGCGAAATCAAAAATCACCCAGGAAAAGCTAATGTCGTCGCTGACGCTTTAAGTAGGAAGAATTAGGAATTCTTTTTACAAATCAAGAAGAATTTCTAAAAGAGTTTGAAAGGATGAAGCTGGAGATCGTATTTCCTCCTCAGAATATTCAAGGAATTGTTGCAGCGTTGGTGGTGCTTCCAGACTTGAGAGCTCGAATAATTAAAGCACAAAGACGAGACGATCAACTCGAAGCATTACGAACCAAAATCAGAATAGGGAATTTTTCGGAATATCACGAAGCAGGAGACAATGCAATTATGTTCGGCAACCGAATCTGTGTACTAATGACAACAAATTGAAAGACGAGATTCTGAGTGAAGCTCATAATGTTACTTATGCTGCACATCCTGGAAGCACAAAAATGTATCAAGATCTCAAACAGAAGTTCGTGTGGTCAGGAATGAAACAAGACATTGCATCCTACATCGAACGGTGTCTAGCGTGCCAACAAGTAAAAGCCTTGCATCAAAGACCGTACGGAAAGTTGCAGCCTTTGGAAGTGCCTGAATGGAAATGGGATCACATCGCGATGGATTTTGTAACGGGATTACCCAAATCAAGACGAGGAAATACTGTTATCTGGGTAATCATTGATCGTTTAACTAAGAGTGCTCATTTCATTCCAATTCCGATAACGTATGGAGCGGATAAGTTGGCATAGATTTATGTTTGGGAAATCATTCGTCTACATGGAGTGCCGATCTCAATTACTTCGGATCGTGATGCAAAAATTTACTTCTCGATTTTGGACTACATTTCAAAAAGAATTGGGTACTCGATTAAATTTTAGTACCGCTTTTCATCCCCAAACGGATGGTCAGACCGAAAGAATAATTCAGACGCTAGAAGATATGCTCCGAACAGTGGTGCTCGATCGAGGAGATCAATGGGAACAAGTTCTACCATTAATCGAATTTGCTTACAACAACAGTTATCAAGCTACAATCGACATGGCTCCCTACGAAGCACTTTATGGCAAGAAATGCAGATCACCTTTGTATTGGGATGAAGTGGGAGAACGAAAGATTCTTGGCCCGGAAGCAATCGAAGAAATGGTTCAAATAGTACGACAAATTAAGAAAAGAATGAAAGAAGCTCAAGATAGCAAAAATCCTACCGATAATCGTAAATGCGGAATTGAAATTTGAGATAGGGACAAAGTTTTTCTCAAAGTTTCCCCAACCAAAGGAGTTCACCGTTTTGGAATAAAAGGGAAACTTAAACCAAGATTTCTTGGGCCTTATGAGATATGGAACGAATCGGGCCATTAGCCTATAGGTTAGCGTTGCCTCCAAACTTCGCTAACGTACACAATGTTTTTCACGTATCTCAGCTCAGAAAGTATGTTTATGACCCACAACATATTCTTCATTACGACGAAATAGTTCCTGATGCCGATTTAAGCTATGAGGAAGAACCTGAATGTATTCTGGACCGGAAGGAACAAAAGTTAAGGAATAAAGTTATTCCTTTAGTGAAAGTTCAATGGAAACATCATGGTCAAGAAGAAGTAACATGGTAACTGGAAGATCAAATGAAGGAAAAGTACCCTGACGTGTTCAATAAGGTACAAAATTTCGAGGACGAAAATTCTTTAAGGGTGAGGGAATGTAGTAGCCCGAAAATGTTATAGTAATTATTAAATCTTAATTAGGTATAATTAAGGGCTTAAAAGCTAATTAAGCCCTAAGAATTTATAAAATTCAATATAATGGAATATTAATCGGCATGAATCCAATTAAATTTAGACTTGAACATATGAGATTAGGAAATGTAGAGATTTATCAGAAATGAGTATTGTGATAAAAGTGAATTTTGTGAAATGAATGAATTATTATGATATGTGTGAATAAAAATTTCTATAAAGTAGAAATTAAGTTATAAGATGCCTTAATAGTTTTTATATGGATATTTCCTTATAAAATGAAATGAATCATTGTTTAAGTTATTAATTTGCTTGAATAATTTACTTTATTAATATTTAGTGATAAAAGAATTATTTTACATAATTTTTTTTTAAATTGAGAAGTATTATAGTAATGAATTAAATTTGGTTATATAAAATGAATTAAATTGTACTATATGAATCTAAATTAAATTATGAATATAAGTTGTATTAGATTTTATAATTTATTAGAGATATAATTCTATTAATTAAATTATATTAAAGTATGGAATTAGTAAAATTGGGAGTGTAATTATAATATTTTTGAAATTTGTGTTTAATTATCTTGAAATTAGGAATAAAGGTACATTAAATTAAAATGGGACTTCTAGAATTATGTACATATAATATATCATCCTCAACCTCATTTTTCTTCAAAATTTTCGGCACACACACACTAGTGCACACACCAAATTTTAATCTTCAAATTTAATCCATAATTAAGGGTGAAATTAAGGGATAATCACTCCTAGCAAGGTAATTACCTCATTTAACCAAAGTTTTTATTGTTTAAATTGATGAATATCATGTTTGGACACCTTAGGGTTTTCGAAAATTTTGATATGTTGATTTGTTTAATTTTTGTTATGTTTATTGCATTAATTATGTTTATGAAGCTTAATTAACATATGCTATGGTTTTAAATCTTTTAAATTCATGAAATTGAAAAAGTAAAGTTTGATCATGACACCCTAAATTTTGGATATGATTCATATGTTATGATTTAGTTGAATTAAGCTTGAATATATGTTTAGGGATGATTATAAACACCATATAAATGAAGAAATTAAAAATTAAATCATGTTTGTTTAATTCTTGAAATTTTCGAAAATTTCAAGTAACATGAACTTGATGATTTTGATTTTATTTGATCTATTTGACATGATAATTATGCTTAGGGATATAAATAATGCATAATATGAATTTATAAGAATTTAATGCATGAATGTGAATAAAACCCTAAAATTCGAAAATGAAGGGGTGGTCTTGAACTTTGATTTCTTGATTTTATTTGAGGTATTTGATATGATATTTGAGATCTATGATAAAAATAATGCTTAAGTTAAATTTATAAGAATTTATGGACATAAGATATGAAAACTAGAAAATTAAAGTTTAGTATAAGGTTATGATTTTATGTGAGAAAGTTTAATCAAGACTTGAGTGGATGATGGAATTATGATCATTGATGATAAATGAGTATGATTGTATGATATTTGATAATTAATGGATTGTGGATAGTAAAATATTGAAATCTCATAAATATATGGTTGAAGGGCATTAGCCGATTAAAGTATGGATGAATGAGTTTAAACATATTTTAAGTTCCTAAATGTATAATTAAGCATATAATGATGATATTGGGGAGTTTGGGATGATATTGGTGTAGTTTGGTATGTTTGGGCTATACATATTACAGATGTTACTCTGCCAAAATTTCGGTAGAATTTGACATGAATAGGACGTTTTAGATTTTAATTGATCACTAATGATATATATATTTGAATTAGTGAGGAAGATTACTAAATTCAATAATAATTTTATGTTATAAGGATCAAGCAAGGGAAATCGAGAAGTAAAGAACGAAGAAACGAACTTGTTGGATTGAACGTCGTCAGGTGGGTAATATGAAAGTTAAAGTTATGTTTTGAAATCATTGATATTATGAAAGTATTTCCAATCACCACATTATGAATACGTTGAAAATGAATGTTTTACCACATTGTAGGTATGACGGCGAGTTACCTGTCTACGGTAGGAAAATATTATGTACTGTGCACAGGTTATGGCCGTGAGCTTGCAAATGTAGGCCGGCCATGGTACTTGGGAAGAGGCCTACTTCCCTTTACCAAATGACGTAGATAGGGTATGACCGTAGTTGGGATCCTTCGGGACCAACTCGGGTATGTGATGCCGGTATGTTTCAAAATAAAGTGTGGTGATATGTTATGACGATAAATGTTTCTTATGAATAATCAAATCATTGTTTTCCCTAAAAGTTATTTGAAAGAGATGCTTACTTGAACGAAATCATAAGTTTTGAAAATTATGTTGGCATTTACCCACTGAGTACTTCTAGTACTCACACCCGATAAGTGTTTTATGATGCAGGTTGAGTACGGAAGAGGTGTGGCCTGGAACTGAGCTGAATAGTTATTTTGTTTTTCTTACTGCGAACTATTGTGGCCGAGTGGCATTGTAATATCCCGAAGATTTAAGGCCTAATTACGTTATTTAAATTTCGTAAATTAGGGTTTCGCCGAAATAATTGAATTAGTAAATTATCGAATAATGATTTCGATTAATTATGAAGTAATGAATTCCTATTTTATATTCACTAAGGATTGTGAATTAAGGAATATAAATATATAAAGTGTTTCGCGAGTAGTATTTTAACGTCGATTGAGTATCGATAGTTGAAATTTCAGAAAATTTTCTAAGCAACGAAGCTTAGAATTAAATTCCATTATAAATGGAATAAATTAATAAAGTGATTACAACTTTATTACGACCATTTTGAGATGAGTCGATAATTAACGTTTGAGGCGTTTCAAACGTCAACGTTTAGAGATGAATAGAAAAATGAGTTTAATAATCAAGGAATTATAATATTTAAATTCCTATGATTATTTTATGTAATTAGAGTATTATTTAGCATTAAAACAATGCTAGAACATTAAGGATTCATTATTGAACAAATATGGAATTTTCGAAAACCCTAATTCGAAAATTAAGGTTTTCTCACAAGAAATGATACTAATAATTTTTCCTATGATATAATTTATCATCTAAATCATATATTATGATATATATATGTATTTAGCGTGAAAATCAAAATTTAGACCCTATTAATTTGGAATTGCCATGACCAAATGTTGAAGAATCAAAGTTTACGTCAATTATTGCTAAAATTTCTATGTTATGTGATTCAATCATTAAGTAGGATATATTTGATACACAAAACAAGATAGTTAATGCAAGGAATCAAGTGGAGGTGTTTTTCTTGGTATTGCCGTGTAATTACTTTCAATTGGAGTAGGAAGAAATATTGAAACTCTTCCTTTGACTTTCCTTACACATAGTTAATACTAGATATTTATATATATCATGTGTAAAACACATAAAAGCTCCTCCTCTTGCTGCAAGATAGCCAACGCCACTTTTGATCCAAGGGGATGCTTTTGTTTTTTTGTAATAAAGTGTTGTAAAGCTTTTAATTTGTGTAAGAGATATTATTATTGTGATGTAATACCTTGTTGAGTCACCAAAACTATTGTCTTGCATTGTGTAAGTTTGACCGAGAGTGGGATAGCATGGAAATAGTAGAAATCAATTTTATTCCATTAACTTTTGTGTACAAAGCAATAAAGCATAACACTTTAAACACACCTCTCATTTTCTTCCCAACCTCACTCTTTGGTGAGAAAGTAGATAGGAAAAGTTTGGGAGTGCTCTTCATTTTCTTCCCCAAAAGCTTGATCTAAAATCTTTGCACACAAAATCGACAACGGTTAAAAGGTTAGAAATCGAACGACCTTTATTTATACGTTAAAATTTTTGATATCCAACCGTTCGATTTTAATAGATATGCTTATGTTATAAATGAGAAAAATAGGATAAATTATGCTAGCATGATTTGTTGTTTGTAAATAATGTTTAGCATAATGTATATGCTTTATATTAGTGATTTATTTACAAATTAATTATGTTATAAATTCTATGGTGATTACCGAAAATCCTAGGATTAATTTTTAATGATGGATTTATGTTAAATAATAGCAAAGGAACCCATTATGATTTATTGGGAATTTTTAAAAATCCTATGCTATATGTTTGGAGGTGACCGAAAATGATGAAGAAATGCTAAGTTAATGTACAATTTTAATTTAAGAAATGTTATAGCATATTGATGATCTATGACATTAATTATGTATTATATGAATTTGCTAGAAATTTTGAAGATTGATTGCTCAATTTGCTCAAAATGGCCGAGAGCTTCATGTTTGATTTAGACATGATTTGGTTGTTTTTAGATTAATGTAATGATGAAATGTTGCTATACTATAGTGTATAAGCAAAGTGTAATTTAATTGGAATTTTATAAAAATGTTTGGTATAAAATTTGCTAAGAACCGTGAGCTATAAGATTTGATACCTTGATGTAGAAATTATAATTGTTGGATATTATACTAGATTGATGATCTAGGATGATGTTGGGGCCTTGTGGAATTTAATTAGAATTTTAGGAAAATGTTTGGTAATTTTGGAGAAAAATTCAAAGCTTTAGTATTGGATAGGTGATGTCCAATTTTCCTATAGCTAAGGTTAATACATATTAGTGATACTATGATAATATAGTACACTATATGAATTTAGAAGAATTTTGGAAGAAGTTTGAAAATTTAAGCATGAAGGCGAGATATATATATATATATATATATATATATATAAGGATTTTAAATCCTAATATCAAGAAAAATAATACATTATATGTCTACAAATTATTTTAGACATATTAAGAAATTATGAAATTTTATAAACATAGAATACTATGTTTATGGCGAACGTTATATTAAATAACGTTAGAAATGAAAAATAATGTTTAATGAATAAGTTAATTAATATTTAAGAAAATATTAATGGAGTTTATCGATTGCGTGAAAATCGAGAATTAGGGCTTTATGAAAAGAAATCGATTGAAAATCGATTTATGTTGAAATTAGATATTAAAAATATAAGTTATTAAAGAAATTAATTAAGAAAAGTCAAAATATTGACTTTTGAAATCAACGATGAAAAATCGTTAGATAAATCACGCTAATACATGTAAAACGTATTAATTATATAAGGAAATCTCATTGGTGAGAAAAGATTTCATAATTGAAATCCTTGTATCAAAAACCGTGTAGATACGTTAAACGTTTAACCTAAAGGGTTAAAATACTCAATTAAACGGCATATTGAATTCGTTAAGGAATTCAAATGATATTAGAATAAGTTATCAAAGTTTATTCTAAACTTTGAAAATCTCGAAAAACATGACCGACGTATCGTTTTTACGTAAAGGTGTGGAAGCTGACGTGACGACTCGGCGTAAAGGAAAAACAAATTAAGAAAGCTTACGTGCGGTGGGCTTCTTTCTTATCCTCAAGGATAAAATGCTCTATTTATTATGCTTTCTTGAAATGAAAAATAATTATTTATGATGCTCTCTTTTGAGAAATGTTGATGAAATGTTTATGAAATTACACCCAAAATATTTATGTTTTATGTATGTATCCTATCCATGAATGAATGAGTGAATGATGAATGTTGTTGGGTCGCTCCCGACTTATGAATGAAATCAATTCGGATCCTATCTTGGAAGAACTTATACAGCTAGGATTAACGTGTACACCTAATGGTATTTGTGTCTGTGTAAGGACAATTCACGGCGGTCGCGCTGACGTAGAGGGAGGCTCCTTCTACGGCGTAAATGTTAATGTTATGATGAGATAAAGGGATATGGATCATACATACAAGGAAAATGTCTGTGAGACGAATGTTTATGAAAATAATGAAAAAGTTTAGTAAGCTCAAGGCCTTTTTAATCAAAACCCTGTGTCTTTACCATGATGAAGCGAGTAATTAAAGATGATAAAATGTTTTCGCATAAGTCTCATCGAGTGCATTATTTGTACTCGACCGCATATTGTTTTAAATGTGCGATTGAAATTGAGTGATGCGATGGAGCGGTGTTGAGCAATTAGGAATGTTGTCATTGAAAAGTTATACCTTGATAGTACATCGTCGTATGTACATATCACATGTTTTCCACACAAAAGAACATAAGTTATGTAGTAAAGTCCAAAACATACTTGATTATGTATTACGGTTTAATGTTAAATGGTCTCATTGTTTATTCATCCTGTTTAGAGTAAACATCCACCTAAATCGTACTTAGGATTTGAGAAATTTATTCTGAGCATGTCTTCATACATGACATTCATTAGTCTTCCGTTGTTAACCTTGAAAACGTGAAACCATATTTTGATAAACTTTATAAATATTTTGAAAAACTTCTATACATGTATTTTCGAGGCTATATCCTTGTTTGTGATTATTGCTATTGTAGGATATTTTCTGAGTGCAGGTTGGCTTACTCCATTTTCAAATGTTATGCTGTCTGTTTGTTTCAAAAACTAAATTCTTTAAATCACTTATTGTGGAAAGATTATTGTTAATTAAACCAGTCACGACTTCATTATTTAGTTAATTAAGTGATTAAATAGTCGGTCGTGACGAGAGAGAGGGGTAGAAGAGGATGGTGGTGTCAGGTGAGGTCATGGGATTTCGACTTCGAGGCGGCGTGAATAAGAAGAAGAGGAATGGGGGGGAGAGAGAGAGAGACGGTTCAGAGAGAGAGATAGTGAGGGTGAGGGTGTTCTGGGGAGTGGGAGAGCAGAAGAGAAAGAGAGGTGTTATTTTATTTTTCCTAATTCCTTTTATTTTATTTTATTTTTCTTGTTTTGGGCTTTTGTTTTTATTTTGCAAATGGGCTTTCTTCTTTAATAATAATTGGACTTTGTTTAACTAAACTAAACTAGATCCTCTATTAAAATAAGTTCTAATTTAAGTGATTTATTTGAGCTTGAATTATATCATGTGATTAATTAGCATAATAAGTTAATTGTGCTAAGTAAATGTTTATAATTTGTGGATTTCTATCATATATATATATATATATATATATATATATATATATATATTTATGTTGCTTGATTATATGTTCATCCTGAAATACTTTATTTGACCTAAACTAAAGTTGTAAATACTTTGGTAATAAAAGTATTTTTGATAATTTGATTTTTTAAAGTCAAATTAAGCTTTCAAAGTCAAAGTTGAGTAAGGGTATTGTTGGTGCCCTTAGTCGAGAAATTAAATTTCAAGATTTAATTTGAAATTCTAAAAACCCGGATGTAGCGAATCTAGTTAGGAACGTGATGACTATTATGATAGATGTTAAGGTTGGATTTTAGGACTATGATTTAAGTTGAGGACTTATCTTGTAGGCCCTACAGAAGAGGATACTTAGGATCCTAACCAACCTATTTCAGGTGTTCGGATTTTCGCTACAATAAAGGTGGGTTTTTATTTTCCAAAGTATGTTTATGAGTTATTGAACTCTAAATGTTTATGCAAAATGTAAATGAATATCCATGTTATAAATGTTTTAACTCTCTATTGTGTAAAGTGCTCTTGTTGTTTAACGATCGGATCTTGATCAGCGTAGCGATTGGATCGCCCTGGTCAGGGTTAGTGTACACACGAGGGGGTATTGTAGGCTGCTCCCACTTATCTCAGACTGTCAGACTTGAGTTCCTCCTATTTCTGAAATATGCATGGTAGTGGATCTCTGTGGGCTGCTCCCACATGTTCACATTGACGGGCGAAGCACCAATAGATGAGAGACTGAAAATGGATCCATAACTGTTTTTATGTATGCATAGAATGCTTTTAAATATTTCTATGTTATACTGTTCAAAGCATGGATTATTCTTCTAACAAATGGTTTATGCAAATGTTTTCAAATGGCTAAACCCACTGAGTATATTAGTACTCAGCCCTGCAATTGCTTTTCAAAACCCTTTGCAGATTGAGCGGTTGGTGGAGACGTGCGAGGCTGAGGAAGGGTTGTTGATGCTTCTCCAAAGAATGTATTGGCCTACTTCTGCTGTCTTATCTTCACATGGTGAAGACTGTCTTTTGACCATATTAATATTTCTAAGTCGTTTAATCATGAATTCCTTTTGGCCAGCTTTTATATCAATTGTTATTGACATATAATATATGCTTAGTATGAAATATCATTTTGAGTCTCAGACCTTTGAACTTGATCCTGTCAGGGAGATAATATAAATATTATTTTGGTCATATTTGTTATGTACAATTATGACGTAACTTTTTGCCAAGGATGTGTTGCCCCACTTTAAGGGTACATTATTCATTCATTAAAGAAAAGCTAGTAGTATCGTCACGTTGCCCATTTCTTCTTCTCCCGAGAAACGGGGTGACAGAATGGTATCAGAGCAATAGTTCTTGGCTCTGAGACCGCAAGTTGATTGATGTCGAGTCTAGATTAGTATCTCTAGACTTCTAAACTATTCAACAACCCTCAGCTCGACGTCACACTGCCCTCAATAAGGTATGTCAAAATTGTTTTGAAATTGTTTACTAAAATTTCTGCGCAATATGAATATGTGATAGGTAATATGATAGACATTGAACATGTATTGAAAATGAATATGCATCGAGATTGAACATGTATTGAGATTGAACATGCATTGAGATTGAACATGTATTGGAAATAAACATGCATTGAGACTGAATATGTATTGAGACTGAACATGTATTGAGATTAAATATGCATTGAGACTGACCATGTATTGGAAATGAATATGCACTGAGATTGAACATGCATTGGGACTGAACATGTATTGAGATCGAACATACATTGTGACTGAACATGTATTGAGATTGATTATGTATTGAGACTGAACATGCACTGAGACCAGATCATGTATGGAGACGTCCGTACACTGAGATGGAACATGTATGTAGTCTTAATTTGTTTTGTGACTGAATATAAGCATGAATTTTGAAATTGAAATATTTTGTCATGAGGGACCATGTGCCCTATGATTTGAAATGAGAAACCCTTGCATAAATGCATGATTTATTATCAAGAGTTGTTTGCAAACTATTATGTGCAATTATATGCTCTGGGTAGGTCTTGAACCTACTATGGTATATAATAGATTTGCTATAGCAAGACAAAACATAGATATACTGAACATAGAAGGACAAAACATCGAATGACTGAACATAGAAAGACAGAACATAGAACGACTGAACATAAAAAGATTGAACATAGAATGACTGAACATAGATAGACTGAACATAGAAAGACAGAACATAGCAAGACTGGATATATATAGAAAGAACATAGCACGACTGAATATAGAGAGCAGAGTATAGAATTGTAGAACATAGAAGGACAAAACTTAGATGATAGACAAATGATAGACATAACGCAGACTGCACGAAGGGTTCCAATACCTGCTACAGGTAACGATGATTTAGGCACGTATCCGAAACTTGTACCAGTCACGAAAGAAATGTGGAAGGCCGCTATCACAATTTTGCCACAAGTCAACACAAAGGCTATACAAGAGAGAAAAATCCTACTATATAGTATAGTAGGACAAATGAATAAATCCTAACAGTAAATTATCTGTTGTATAACCTTGTCCTCTTTGTTTAAAAATCCTATTAATTTTGAAACTATGTATATGTATGTAAAAATCTTCTTGAAAAGATATTATTCTATGGAGAGGTGTTTCAATAGAAATCATCTTTGTTATAGGAACTAAAAACTAACTTAACATATAAATTTTGACTAAATGAATAATTAAGATTGATTTTCACGCAAAACAATGTTTCTGACTAACTTTTCTTTTTATGATAATTGTAGATCTCACAAAAATTGATATTCCGTATTAATTTTTAATTACTAAATTCAGAAAGGTGTTTATTTGAAATGCGGTCTCTACATATATAAGTGAATTAATTGCATCTTGGCACATGCAAAGCAATAACAGCAGAAGTATGTATGATGTGAAACAGAGTAGGAATATTTGGGTAGGTACATAAATACATGAGATGTCGGTTCTATTAATGTAATTAATACTTAAGAGGATGTGGTGCATGCAAGCTTTGTGCTTTGCAAAATTGTACTATCTATAATACTGCTTATATGCGAGCATATTGCATATAATTTGTCTACAAACAAGACTTCATCATCATGGGCTATATTAGTGATTGTTTTGTAATAATATTAAATCAACATATGCTTTATCTGCGCAGTTTGTTCTTTTAATTATTTCGTTCACGATTATGGGTGCATCACAAAATTGAACTATACTTTGAACATGCTATAATATATAGTATCTTGTAACAAGTACTATTAATTAAGGAGTTCATAACTAGCGATTAGGAATTCTGTAAGTCGCACGTTTCGATAGCTATCTTTGGTTGTAGCATTTTGAAACCAATCTGTGAGTTCGAGAGTTAATGAGTTGGTTGGATGAACGCGGGAATTTTAGGAAGAAAATGGTGAGATGACTTGGAAACATGAAGATTTTTTATAGTTAGATTTTTTTTTTAATATATATATTTTTAAATTAAAACCACATATCATAATGTTGGAGGGGTTGTGTGTCATTATATTAACTAGATTTTTACTCTCACTTTTCTGATATTGGCTGCGACTTTTCACATTGTCAACCATGTGGGTTTTTTTTTTTTTGTTAGATAGGGATATAACGAGTTATGATAGAAATCAATCTCACGCTTCTTCTTTCTCAGGAATGGCCACCAATGCGGTAAATGGATTTCTACAATTGGTGAACTATCTTGATCCACTTTTTAACGTGAGAGCTGATAACTGCGAAATTGAAAGCACCCCAAAGCCATCCTGAATTCAAGAACAAGATGACCCTATACATCATTATCATTGTTTGTGGCATAAGCCCAGCCAAGTCAGGTTTAACATTCGAACAAAGCATAACCATATATTCCTGAACTGACTTAACAAGTTTGCTCACGAGTCAACAAACCATATATCATCAAACTCAAGTATATCTCATTTGTCAACAAACCAAATATCGTCAAACTCAAGTATATCTCATTTGTCATGACAAGGTTCACTAACAAAGCTTAAAGAAACTCTTTTCTGAGTAGCTCGGAATAGCTTTGATCATGTACAATGCTTTAGGCTTGCAAAATCAGATGCCTTTTCGTATAAAGTAAAATTCAAATAGTGTAGTGCCAAGCTGTCGAGCTTCCGTAAATCGACTGTCTCTAAGTAGAGGCAGCTGGATGAAATATCTTGCTTCTAATGTTGAATCTTCACTTCAAGCTGAAATTTTCAACTTGGTATCAGCCTTACAAATTTTGGCATCCTTACCTATACAATTATGCAATTATTCCATCCAAAATACGACAGATCACGAGGCCGACTGCATCAGCACAGTTAGGAGTCATCATTTAGAGAGAACTACGCTTCAGAGGAAGCCCCTCCTAGTGGGTTCTTCATAGACTCCTCCATAGCCACATTAACCCACCTCAATGGCATACCTCTTCGAGCTGCTTGATGACTATGCATCTTACCTGCACGCCAACGAACAAAAGGAGAGCATTGAGAAGTCATGATTTACTGATAGCCCTCTTCTTTGATTTCACTTTTTGTTTATCGTTCCATTTATCATTCCTCTTCCTTTTCTTTAGTTGCTTCTGGATTGATCTGTTGACCAATGAAGGCTGGTCTTTCAATGCAACACTTTTGGCCACGTGCCCAAATGAAGTTTCTTCGCCATAAAGATCTGTTTCAGCTCACCATGATGGGCAGTGTATGACCAAACCCATGATGAAAATGCCTCCTTGGCTAAGTTATATATCTTCGGCTGATAAAAAAACAAGAAAAAAGCCTTGTTAGTATCACAGATCAATCACTTTTCTAATGTAATTTCATGGTAACCGGTAAATAGAGCATGCAGACGAGAAAGAGATCTATGTCCATCAAAGCATATGAAATATGAAGCAACTCAATCATTACAGCTGGCTTCTCTTAGAAGAGAAGACTTATATCCAATTGAAGCTAACTGGGGATGACAGCATTTTAACGACATTCTATAACACAATTTTTAAAGAACGTGCAAACTCTTATTCATAGTAAAAAAAATGGGACTATATAGTAGAAGATCAACTAAAATCAAATTATCAAGACAAACAAGCAGGCATTGCCGGTTCTGATTTGTGCAGGGATTGTATAGAACCAAAATTTTCTACACATAAAAATCTACTGAACAAAAACATGTGACCTTTGTTCTCAAAAGATATACCAAATGACAGAGTAATAACATACCTACACTGAAACGAAGGACTCTAATGCTCTCTACAAAGCAATCAACAACGGGTGCATCTATATCGAAATAAACTCTACAAGAAGCACAAACTATGTTTTTCAGTAGTTCTTAAAGAGGGCAAGCTCGGTAATGGTAATGGTACAGTAATACAATTTCATCAATAGATCATGCTTAATTTAGCTTTCTCTACAAGAAGCACAAACTATGTTTTTCAGTAGTTCTTAAAGAGGGCAAGCTCGGTAATGGTAATGGTACAGTAATGCAATTTCATCAATAGATCATGCTTAATTTAGCTTTTTCTACCAGAAGCACAAACTATGTTTTCCAGTAATTCTTAAAGAGGGCAAGCTCGGTAATGGTAATGCAGTAATGCAATTCCATCAATAGATCATGCTTAATTTTAGCTTTCTCTACCAGAAGCACAAACTATGTTTCCCAGCAGTTCTTAAAGAGGGCAAGTTTGGTAACGGTAATGGTAATGGTAAAGGTAACGGTAACGGTAATGGTAATGGTAAAGGTAACGGTAATGATAATGGTAATGGTAATGGTAATGGTAATGGTAAATGAAAAGATAATGATGGTACTGGGAACAACTCGTTACAAACAAGAGATTGAGGGGTATGGCCAATTCACCCAAAATGAGATATGAAAACACTATTCATGAAACCATTCCTTGTTACCAAGCATCATTTTTTATACCTTTCCCATTCCCCCATCTCGAAACCCACCCAACCAAGCACCCAATAAGAAACAAAGAATAAGGTATAGTGCATATCAAACTCAACTGGAGGAGCACAGACTCACCTTTTGTGAAGCTCCTGTTTCAAAGAGATGCTTTAATCCGAACAGGAGCACCACAAGCCGAGAACCACATGGCACTGTCAAGAGATAGACTTGAGAATCTAAGGATGATACTGTTGGATAAATGTGTACAGAACAGTACAAAACTTGCCGGGCGTGTTACAACTTAACAAAAATGTAGAAGTGGATATCAAACAACAATTGAACTAAACTGAATTGAAAACAAATGAAACTAAACTGTATACTAATGCCGAGTCGAGGCCTCTTTCCATAAGGCGAGATCGCCCGGTAGTGCTCTCGGTTACGCGTATCATCTCCAAAGATAAAACGCCAGCGTCTCGTGGGTGGCGGCACCATGAACCAACGAGCTCCGTGACTGGAGCAGGCGAGGCGGAGATTCGACACTAGCTATGTATGCGAGAGTGCTTTGGAATCTTTGGAATGCGATGTGCGATGGGTGACTAATCTTTGGGAGACATGTCCTATTTATAGGCGTCGTCTCCCGTGAGGAAGCATCTTGGAGTCAACACCCGCATTGATGTCGGGTGTTACGGAGTTATGTCCCCCATTGAGTGCAGAGGGGTTACGCGGCGGTTTCTGGAGACAACGTGCCCACGTTTCCCGCAGAGCCTTCATGTCGGAACGTTACCGGCGATTCGACGAATCGGACAACGCGTGCGTCGGGTTCGTTGGGCGTATCCGGACGTCTCTTGAGTGCACTGGCAGCCCAACGGGCTTACGAGTTGGGCCTCGGACCAACTCCATCGCACAGCAGGCCCAACGGATTGGGCTACACGAGTTGGGCCTCGGACCAACTCCATCTTTGGGCTCGATCAAACATTGATCCAAAATATAGGGGCAATGGGCCGAACCGAGCCCACGAAGCAAGCCCGAACAGGCCCAAAGAACGGCCCAAAGACCACCCAAAGACCAATTGCCAAGATCCAAGATCCAAGATCCACGATCCACGGCCGGGCCGGGCGGGCGGGCGCGGGCGCGGGCGTGGCGGCGGCGGTGGCGGCGCGCGTGTGCGCGTGGGCTTTCTGTCACGACCCCACCGGACTACCGGATGGAGGCGACTAATACTAGGAGTAGTATTTTAGGGGTTTCACGGCTAAAATAGAGATGCATAATAACAATAAACTAGCATGCTCGAACATGGTATAACGATATAATAAGAATAATCTAGCATGCTTGGACATAATATAAGATAATGTCATAATAATTCCAAGGGTTAGGCCATCGGACCCCAAAAATCCATGGTCCGATGGACCTCAGTAGTTCATAACAATAAAGCATAAATAATGAGTTCAGAGTGTAGCATCGGAAAGTGTGTGAATACATATATGACGATATGCATTCAAGGTGAAAACCACAAATTCTAGATAAATTGGTCAAGGACACCGGACTCCTCAACACTTTCCCCATCACCATCATCGAAGCTCAACTGCACATTTAAAAACAAACATGCGGGGCTAAGTACAAGAAATTGCACTCGGTGGACTCATGCAAAGCGTTTGATATAAGATTACTGTTGTCGATATCGAGTAAGTCACAAGAGTTTTAGTTGAAATGCCTGTGCTTACTAAAACATTTTCGGTTCATAAACATAGCTCGGTAGAGCATTTTCTTGGTGTGTATGGTCCGTATCTCATAGTAACAGATTCATACAAAGATATTAAAAGTTAAGCGTCGAGAGGAGGCCTCCCATCTACGACGCCGTGACCGGCCGTAATCCCGTCTGACACAAATCGCTCTCAAGCATATGTTAACATTGCGATAGTTCCAACCTTCACGCCAATCCTAGCGGGCATTTATCATCCGACACGGGACCCGACATTTAAAAGGTTGGGCGCGACCCAAATGACATAACTCATCATAATAAAGTTCCAACCATCGCCACACCCTACCCGGCATAACAGATAGGATCCATACACAAGCAGAATATTTTGGCGGGTAATATAGTAAACATTTGTCAGCGGTTGTAGAATAAATCGTAAATAAACTCATTTTGGAATAACGGTAAAGTCACATCTTAGTGGGGTAAGAAAGGGCCCATATTTTGAAGATAAGCCCACTTTGGACTATGGTTCGTTGTAATTTGAGTCTAGGTTTGTTCGTGCGTCGATATCAGTCGCCGCGTTTGCGTCCACGCTTTCTGGCGAGGCTTTAGTGCGTCGCTCGAGTCTCGAGACTTTCAAAGCTAAGATAACCCGATATCTTATTTCGATGTAATCTGAATTCCTCGATGAATTGATCGTTTCCAATCGTATATAATTGAATTGTTCTGGTTCCTCGAGATCGTTCGGCGATATAAATGCGTTTTTCGATATCTGGTTTCATTTGTGAAACCTTTTCTTACTAATGAGGTATCATACTCAATTAGTATATCATACGCAGCGTCTTGGCGTATTTATCAATCGTATAATCGTATGTTTGACTTAAAAGTCGATGAAGTCAACATCGGTCGACAAAGTCGACAATTTTGACTTTCAAATAGTAATTTCTTACTATTTCGTTTTATAGATCGAATTTGATCGATTTGAAATCGTAAAGTCCTATTTCTCGATTTATCACGTAAATCAAGGACTTATAAATAATTTTCGCAATGATTAATCCTTTTAATAATTAAAAACGTATATTTTTTATTTTAAAAATGTTATAAAATAAACGTTTGTCCCAAACATAGTAATCTATGTTTATAAAATTTATAAAATTCAAATATGTCCAGAATATTAATTAGACATATATTTTATTAATAACCTGAATTAAAAAGGATTTAAAATCCTTATTAATTATCGAAAATCTTGATAATTAATTTAAAAATACTAAATGACTTTTGAAAAATTTTCAAAATTAATATAGTGTATTATTATACACTATGGTCCAGAATATGAATTTATAAAATCCATATGATATTGTTTGCCATTTATTAGTATATATACATATATATAATTCGGTAATTCCATATAATATGGAATAATTATCCAAAAATTCCCAAAATTGATATACACATAGTATAATATCCCAACATCAATATATATCATAAATATAACCTATAGTTCATCATAACCATTCATTCAACAATATATAGTAATATTCACGGTAATTTTCAAGATAATTACCCAATAATTATCAAACAATTTCTAAAAATTCTAAATAAATTCTAATATGATTAAACATTATACTATAACATTGTAACATCATAACATCAACCAAAACCATTTGAAATCATCACCATATGGAGCTCAATGCTCTCGGCTTTTTCGATTTTTATATGGTTTTTGGTTTTCAAAAATTCCAACAATTATATACTATGATTATACACTATAGTATACTAATATAACATCATAACATTAATCAAAACTAATTAAATCATCACCTTCAAGAGCTTGAAGCTCACGGTTTATTTGATTTAAATTAGTATTTGATTTTCAAAAATTCCAACAAATTCATACAACACATAAACAATATACTAAAGCATTAATACACCATTGCATGATTAAAATAAAAATCATACACCAACCTATACCTTCTTAATGCTCACGGTAATTTCAAAAATTATAGCATATGGTTTTCAAAAATTCTAAATAAATCATAGAGCATATAATCAAGGTTCTAAAGCATTAATATGTCATTACATGCTTGAAATAAAATTTATACACCAAGGTATGATTTTTAGAAGCTCACGGTATTAATGAAATAAATAGCTAGGGTTTTCCAAAAATTGTTAAATAAATACCATAGTCTTAAATCATATCATAGATCAATAATCCATCATTAAAATAATTAAGAAGCATTCGGTCATCATGGTAACATTTTATACAATTTTCGAAAACTATATAAATATACACTATGGTTCGAAAATGTCATAAACATGCTAGGTCATTCCAAAATTTTAATATACAACTCCTATGCTCATCTAACATATATTCACATGTATTTTCAAAATAAAATCCTCAAGAACATATAAATAAACAATAGCTCATGCTTAAGAACATTTAAACACATATGTATACATATATAAAACTTTCGAACACACATACATATATATCAAAACAGTTTCGATTTTCTTGAATAAATGAAGAAGGAAATCGGTACTATGATTCATGTATTACCTTAGGAATGGTGTTGAATCACAAGGACAATGCTAGGTATCAACTTTGGTGAATGAATGAAGAAGAGAATAGAAGAGAAAAAATTTTAAAAATGAGAGAGGGTGCACTACTACAAAAACCACTTTTCTCTACACCTTATAGACTACGCTTTTTCGTGAAAAGCGTAGTCTATAGTATAGACTACGCTTTTGTATCAAAGCGTGGTCTATGTGCGAATTTTTGAAGTATAGACTACGCTAACAAAAGTGTAGTGTATGTGCGTGATCATAGTGGGTATAGACTACGCTTAAAAAGCGTAGTGTATGTGCGTGTTTTTAATAAAAAAGCGTAGTCTATGTCATAAATTAAAAAAAAAAAAAAAAAAAAACTGGGCTTCCAAGGATTCGAACTCACGACGTTGAGTTTATTAACATATCACTTAACCATTTTCACCAACAAGTCTTCGTCTCTCGTATCTAGACTTTATTTGTATTTATATTATAAGGTAAAAAATAAAACAAAACTATCTCTCTCGTCTTGGTTTGTCCTCTCAATCCTCTTTTTTCCATTGTTCTTCTTCACCATTTCTTTGTAATAAACATAAACTACTGCACCCAACGCTAAACCCTCAAGTAACTCGCCCTTATATATAAACACCAATCGACCACAAAATCCCTATCCCAAACCCTAGCAGCTCATTGTTATAAACGTTTTATATATACATTTGATAGCTTTTTTTATAGACAAGGCCACCCACGCTTTGTTATCTTTGGCCTCCTCTTCTCACGCACACCAATCATGGCCTCCTCCTCCTTTTCCTCCACCTCGCCTCATGACCCCATTCCGCGCCTCGTCTTCTCTGCAAAGCCACTCCGTCGCACACGGAGCTTCACGCCGCCGGGACCGGAAAAAGAGTCCTTGGCCGCCGCCACGGGGAGCTCTTCCTCGGAATCGCGGCTCGGTTTTGAAGAAAGCGGAAGCGTTGTGGGCGGGGTATGGCACCGGTTGCGGAAATATTCGTGGGGATGAGAAGGATGAGAGTGGTGGTGGAGGTAGCGGAGGAATGAGGGGATTGGCGCCATGGTGGAGGACCCGGTCGGTAGGAGGTGGTTTGGGAGCAAGGGAGAAGGGCGTGGAGGCGGGCGGCGCAAGGCGATTCTGAGCCACAGGTACTTCTCATTGGCTATTGTTTCCTTACCATTTAGGGGTGGTGCGGCTTCTCATTGAGAGGGTTATATCAAGGTTCTCCTTCCGTAAGGATTGATTCATTTTCTTCAACGCTAGTTAACCTAGTTTTTTTTGTTTCGTTTTTGTGAAATTCGTTGGTTTGATCGATGATGTTAGCTTGAAGTTTGTGATTAATATCAAATTGATATCAATGGAAGATGAGATTGATGATTTAATTTACAATTTGTTTACAAATTTAGTTATTATTTTTCATCGAATAAATCGAAACACAAATTATCAGTTTCTCTATTGAATCACATCTTGAGAGAACTTTATACTTAGTGATGATTACTTGTTGTTGCTCGACTCACATTCGTTATGGTTCGCCGTTTTTGGATGTTGGGCTTGAAATTTCTTCTTTGTGGGTCTATTGTGTTCTTGATATTACGATCGAGGTTGGTATTGTTTTCTTGTGAATGTCTTGGAAAATTTTCATTAGGTCTAGCTCGCTATTTCTTTTCATGATTCTTTTGATCCCTTTTTGCGAAACAGAAACAACTCCATTGGGTTGGTTCATCGGGTGCTATTGTTTGTCGGTGATTGCCTCGGGAGCCGGCATGGAGGAGGCTTGAGCTACCAAGATATTGGTGAAGATTGCGGGTTTCGAGGACCGCATTCCGCCTTGGGGTATTACGTCTTCAAATATGTCGGCGGGATGAAATTTTGGTTTTAACAGTTGTACTTGTGATGTGTTTGTGGATGATAAGAAGAAATAAGGAATGCGTGTTGAGCGTTATGAGCGAACACAACATGAAGAAACTTAAGTAAAAAAGTAAAAAGAAAAGTGATCCCTTTCTATTTGTGCTCCCATTTGTAATTTTCATGAAAAGTAGCTTAAGCGGTATATTAAACATGTTATTCAACTTGTTTTATTGTTGGCTAAATCGAGAGTGTTTCTGTTGATAATTTGAAAATGAAAATGGTCAAATATGGAAGACCAACTACTTTATAGTTCAATTTAGTTTAAGATATTCCCTTATTTTGTCATATGGATGTTCAAACTACTTTATAGTTAATTTTAGATGTTGTTCTTTTTGGCTCAGTTTGTTCTTAGAGATGTTGGAGCAGTTTACGCCGATGATGTTCATATCGGTCCAACGGAAGAGTTCGTGGTAGGTATAGTTATCTTTTGACGAGTAACAATTTGGCGATCATTGACACTATAATGGATAAGAGATGGTCATTTCATACGGTGGGTCGACACATATCTCTTTGTTAAAGATTGAATTAGGCCTTTTGAGCAAGCGATGCGGTACTCTTCCTTTCCATACAAAATGTCCTTTCTTAAGTAGACTAAACAATTAATTTAGTAATTCGGTAACTAATTGTATAGCGTGGGAAAAGATTATCTCGGTATCTAAACTATAGGGACATAATTTTGATAAAAATTTGTCGTCGTGGTGGTTTAATGTCGATCGTTGTGACGGAGATTCTCCGGAGGCCTTGGGTGTTTTTTTAAGTGATCTAGTGGCCTTGGGTGTTTTTTTAGTAGCATAACCTTTCTTTCACAGTCGAGTTGCTATGGTTGGAAAGTATCTTTGGACTTGCAGATTCTTATCTTTACGTCTTCAAGGTAAGATCATTCATTTTCTAGTTTACGTATTTACCCCAAGTGAAATAAGCTTTTTGATTGCGAATCATCGAGACACGGTATTATGTGTTTGATGAATTTGGAATCTTTATGCGTTCATGTATAGTGTTCTCGAAACATAGTCTAGATACCTTGAAAATCGTTACATGCTATCACGGTATGGTATTTAATTCATCCGAATTTTCACGAATTGGAATTGGTCTGGAGGATTTAAAGGTGTCGATGAGTGTGGTATTTGATATATTTGGGATAACTGAGATACCACGCAAATTGAGATGTGTCTTTAAGCAATACAAATTAGTATTCCATCTTACCTACCACATCTTTAGATGCCATTAGAATGGACTACTGACTAGAAATAGAAAATTATGATTTTTGCCAATTCGAGTGGTGGCTTAAGTGTATGAGCACATATGTTCTGAGCTTTGTAATTTTTTGGTTGGAAATGAGTGGTTGACAATGCGAGAGAATAAGTTTTGAGTATCTCTGTCAGTTTAGCGCCTTTCATGACTGCTGGAAAACTCATGATATGAGTGCAGTGGATTCTCTTTTGTTTCTTTAGGTAATTTCACATGATGGTTTACATTAGTGAGTGGAATTTGCTAATACTTACATGACCAAGCTGTTTGCGAGCTCTTTTGCATGCTTCTGTTGCATGGCATAGGAAACTATGTATAGATTGGGTCCCAGCTTGTGATCTTGAAGATGCAACTCTAGAAGAGGTCAAGTTTGTTTCCTCCTTTATTTATTAATTCATTGATCTCTTGATTTATTCTCTCACGACTTGGTCATGTTCACTGCGAATCGATTCTTACAAAAAAGCTTGGAAATTGTTGAAGGTCTGCATCGTTTATACTTAATGATTGTATCTATGATTCAATATATGGCAACTTGCAATATGTTACTTGTACTTCTTCGTCATCCCATCAACAAATTTATTGCCTTATAGGGGGCATATGCCATTATAGTTCCTGGAGGTTTTGGAGCAGGAGGAGTAGAGGGTAAAATTAAGTGCCAAATATGCCCGTGAAAATAGAGTCCCTTATCTCGGGATATGTCTAGGAATGCAAATTGCTATCATTGAATTTGCACGATCTGTTCTTGGCCTGAATAATGCAAACAACACAGAATTTGACCCAAACACTAAGAATCCTTGTGTTATTTTCATGCCGGAGGTTATGATACAATATTGGAGGTCGCTTAATTTATTATAGTGGCGATTTGATAACTTTATCTAATTTCACGATGGTGTCATATAACGGGGTTCAAAGACACACATGGGAGGCACTATCGTCTTGGATCAAGGAGTACATACTTTGGTACCTCCAGGTAAATCCAAGTAAGGCGTAAGTCTTCGTAGCTTTTCTTCGATCCTTACCACTTGTATTAGAAAAGAAAAGAGGTTTTGACACACTTTTGATGGCATATTGGGTTTTCTTTAGCAAATGGCAAAGACCTTCAAAACATTGGAGCATGTTACATTAATCTTGGTTACTTAAGAACTTTCCTCTACAATGCCGCTACAATGTTGCATGTCTTTGGGAGGAAGTTGCATGTATTTGCAAATCATCCCCTATTAATTCAACTTATAAAGAAGTCGATTTGTATTTGTGTAGAGCATGTATTTGTGCATTGCGGTAATAGTCTTGCACATCTTGTCATAGAGCATGTATTTTCTATAAAGGTTCCCTTTTGTTCTTGTGAATTTGGGTGGATGAAAAAATAAAATCAATTGACTAGTGTCGATTTTGGAAAAAGTGACGAGTGTCGATTTTAAAACTTTTCTGTTTCTCTTTGTAATTTGCTTCTTATCTATTTTTCAATTATTATCAATGTTTTTTATGTAGATCTAGATGGAAGCTTGCTCTAGTACAACCCTTATCTTAAGTTTTTGAAGTTGAAAATAATTTATGAATTGTTCAATACATGTTTCATGTAGGTTTGCACCGATACTATGATCGTCATTGTCTATTGTCTTAATAAGTGAAAGCCTTCACCGATCTTTGTACTAATTTAAAACTGCAATTGTTGTTGTGGTTCCATTTCTTTACGTTCACATGTAAGATAAACATTTCATTTATTTAATATAATCATTTTTTTCATACAAGAGTGCTAATATTCTATTTTTGAATTGTTAATAGTTTCAAAATCGGTCTTACTCTCAAGAGGACATTGATGAAGTTCGCATTGAATGGGCAAATTTCATGCTTCTTCACATATAGTCTTGTGATGTTTTAGTTGTAAGTTATTGATCTTTTGAATTATTTTGTACTGTGTTATAGAGGATACGGTCTTATTGTTTTGTTATGTGATGTGCATAATATTTTGTATAGTGATTTTGTAGGTGTAATGAAAAGCAGTTGTATATTTTTCTATAGTGATTTTGTAGTTGTAATGAAAACAGTTGTATATTTTTGAATAGTGATTTTGAGCGTAGTCGCAAGTATATTTTAATCTCATTTGCTTGTGCGTTATTAATTGTATGCGGGTTTAAATAAAGAAATTAACTACGGTTGAAATTGAAAACCGTAGTTGTTATTAAATTGACTACGGGTTGTAATAGAAAAGCGTAGTAAATTTGGCATTAAAACCGTAGTAAATAAACTCAAAACCGTAGTTAATACATATAGACTACGCAAAAAGCGTGGTGTATGTGCGAAATTTTGTGTGATGCATGGGTATAGACTACGGAAAAGCGTGGTCTATGTGCGGCGTGGTCATGGTGGTATAGACTACGCATAAAAGCGTAGTGTGTGCGAAATTTTGTGTGTGCTGTTGTATAGACTACGGCGTGGCGTAGTCTATGTGCGGCGTGGTCTATGGTGGGTATAGACTATGCGTAAAAAGCGTGGTGTATGTGCGAAATTTTGTGTGATGCAGCCGGTATAGACTACGCGAAAAGCGTGGTCTCAGTGCGCGGCGTGGTCTATGGTGGGTATAGACTACGACAAAAAGCGTGGTGTATGTGCGAAATTTTGTGTGATGCTGTTTGGTATAGACTACGGCGTGGCGTAGTCTATGTGCGGCGTGGTCTATAGTGGGTATAGACTACGCGTAAAAAGCGTGAGTGTATCTTGCCGCCTATTTTCTCTACACCACTTTTGTCTCACGCCCAACACGCACAGACTACACATATTATGTGTAGTCTATACCGATTTTCTAGTAGTGGTGCTCTCGGTTTTGGGCAGAATTTGGGAGAGGATGAAGTGTGTTGTGTTCAAAAATTGTTTGCAGAGTGTATAATGAGAGTGGGGTGAAGAATGGGAAGGGTCTCCCTATGTTATCTCTCTCTTTCTCTCTCGATTTTGGCTAGGAATGGGGCAAAAATCTGCAGCCCTTGGGAGTAGTATAAGTGATGATTGAAGAGTGTTAAATGAGCTCTTCATGCATTGGCCAATTCAAAAAGGAATCCCATGCTTTGTTGTGTGATGATGGGCGACGGCTAGGAGGGGTTTTAGGGGCTGATTTATTTTCATTTTTGTACCATAATACATTATATATATCATACATGATCATAGATATATAATACAAGTCATAAAAATAATTAAATCATACATATAGCACATAATCGAAATTACCGATCAAAATAGGAAAAATAGGATTAAAATTATAAATTACACCTATTATTGATATTCATGTAATTTTCGATCATATGTATCATAATATATGATTTAGATATTAAATAATAGCATAGGATAAAATTATTGCATCATTTCATGCAATAAAACCCTAATTTCGAAAATAGGGTTTCGAAATTTATATAATTGAACTATCGAGTTCTATGTCTTAAAAATTTGATTTTAATGCTTAATAATATCCATATATATCATAATATATAGTTTAGATACCATATGATAATTTAATGGTATCATTTCATGTGAAAAACCATAATTTAGAAAACTAGGGTTTCGAATAGTAACATTCGAAGATAATCGAATTTTAAATGTTAAAATTCGATTTTAATAATTATCAATGCTGTAATTATATAAAATAATAATAGGGAATTAATTATAATAATTTCACGGCGTTAAACTCATTTTTCAAAACGTCTCAGGCGTTGACGCGTCAAAACGTCTCAAAACGTTCAAAATCGACTCATCTCAAAATGGTCGCAGTAAGTTCATACTTACTAAATAAATAAATATCATTATTACAGGAATTAATATGGAATTTTATTCCAAGCTTCACTGCTCAGAAAATTTCATAAAATACTGACGTTCGATACGCGTTTGACGTTAAAATAATACTGTCGTATTATTTCATAAATTTCAATTCCGTAATTCACAATCCTTAGTGAATTATAAAAAGGAATTCGTTATAACGATACTGAATCGAAATACAATTCGATGTCATACAGATAAAAATATCTGGTAAAAACCCTAATTACGGGTTTAATATACCGTAATCGTATGTTCGTTTCTTTGGAATATTACATTTTCAACCCATCACTTGTGCACATAATTATACTAAGCGTTCAATGAACCACTTATATAGACAGTTAATGAAGGTACATTAATCAATGTGGGATAAGGATTAATTAATCCATGCTTATCCCCTTAATCACATAACTCCATGTTTAAGTGACCAACTTTGATCCATTATTTCTCACTCACCGGAAATCGGATTTGAGAATGTGAATACACCACGATCATCTACTCGGAACGTAGATCGATCCTATGTCGTTTAATTTCACAAAATTAAATGTTACGTTACTCAAAATCTTGATCAAAGTAGCTTCCTGGCAACTTGACCACATATATAAAATATATATATATAAGCGCTGATTTCCAACAATCCCCCACATGAGTGGAAATAGCCATATGCATGTATCTGAGACATAGCTCGATCCTCAAGAGATGTTAAAATATTTGGACGGTGGTTTATGGCCTTGAACCTTCCATAGTTAGTACCATCGAGTATACAGGTGGATTAGTGGACACGATGCGTGAACTATTCCCCACAAGCGGCACCGAGACAATGGTATTAACACGTTAACACATCAACCTCATCCGTTCTCACGTTTGATTCCATTTTGGCCATGGACATCCACTTTGGATTCATAAGTGTTTTGTTTGAAGCGGCCCCACTTCGCACTTACATAGGTGATTCTTTACCGAGTATCTTGCCATACTCAACCTCCCGGGTATCTTAGGAATCATTAAGAGTCAACGACTCAACCTTACCATTAAGCGAGTTTTTCAACACTCGTTTGCTTTCTAGGAATGTACTAACTTGAGTGTTTATACACGAACTCCTATAGCTTAGTTCTCCCATTGAATCAAGTTCTTGGGATCTCCAGGTCATCATGGTTGGGTTACCACTATGATTGTTCTTAAGATGTGGATTTTAATCTCATTCCTCTAGCAACTTGATCATTTGATCCGGTTCAACCCTTTGGTTAATCGGATCGCGGATTATCTATTGACTTGACATAGTCAATTGATATAACCCCACTTGAGATCAAATGCCTCACGGTATTATGTCGTAGACGATATGTCGAGACTTACCATTATACAAACCGCTTTTAGCCTTCCAATAGCCGCTTGGCTATCACGGTGAATCATCACCGGTGGCGGTGTTTAGACCAACATGGAATATCTTCCAAAAATTACGAGCCACTCGGCTTCCTCACCGACTTTATCCAAAGCTATGAATTACGATTCCATGGTGGATCGGGCTATACACGCCTGCTTTCGTGGATCTCGAAGAAATAGCACCACCCCAATCGTGAACACGTGCCCACTTGTAGAAAGTGAATCTTTCGTGTCGGATATCGATTGGCATCACGGTACCCTTCAAGTCTTGGGGATATCTCGTGAAATGCAGCCCATGATTTTGAGTATACTTGAAGTACCTCAAAACTCTCACTAGAGCCTTCAATGCTCCTTGCTTGGATTGCTCGTGTAACGACTCAATTTGTTCACAACATGAGCTATGTCGGGTCGGTGCAATTTGTAAGATACATCAAACACCCGATGACCTTAGCATAATCTTCTTGTCCAACGGGTTCACCCATGTTCTTACTCAAGTGAACATTGAGCTCGATGGGGTCTTAGCAGTAAACCGTCAAACGCGTTGAATTTCTTAAGCACTTTCTCGACGTAGTGAGATTGTGTCAACATAATTCCGTCTGATCTTCTTAGAATCTTGATTCCAAGAATCACATCAACTAATCCCATGTCTTTCATGTCAAAATTTCTTTTTAACATGCGCTTTGTGTCATTAATGACTTGAGTATTGATACCCATGATCAACATGTCATCTACATACAGACACACTATAACATAACCATTATCAGTGTTCTTAACGTAGACACATTTGTCACACTCGTTGATCTTGAAATCATTTGCCAACATAACATTGTCAAATTTCAAGTGCCATTGTAACGGCGCTTGTTTCAAACCATATAGAGACTTCACGGTTTGCATACCTTGCCTCTTGACCGGTACAACAAACCGCGGGTTGCTCTATATATACCTCATCATCGAGGTCACCATTCAAAATGCGGTCTTAACGTCCATTTGATGAATCTCAAGATTGTGCAAAGCGACAATTGCGAGAAGCACCCTAATAGGCGTAATCCTTGTTCGAGCTAAAACACACTCAAATTACTCGCAATCGTAGCGTGATAAGTTAACACGAGTCGTCTCTCAATGAAAACTTAACAGGGCGATTGTTCGTGTCGCACACAGAAAGCGATTAAAACCTAAACATTCTAATACCAAACGAGGGTTGAACATGCGAGGGTTGAAATACGAGAAAATAAACGGCAAACCTAAGCTAGGGGTTGTCAATCCCGAGCTATACTAATAAAGCAATAAATCTAAACCAGGGGTTGTCAATCCCTAGTTGAACTACGAAAGCGATAAATAAAAGCAGTAAACAAAAGCATATGCAATCATATTATTCATAGGGTTTGTCAATCCCTAATCTAAATCTAATTGCAAATAAACGAAAGGAGTAAATCATTAAGCAAATTAAACCAACGGAACATGAAAACCCAATCCACTGTCACTATGAATTGAATTGACGAAAATCATCAAATAATAAAATCTGAAATTAAATCCAATAGAACTGATGATCCAAGCATAAATTGATAAACAAGATTGCACAATGAAACAGAAATCAAGAATTAAAACTGTTAATCTAACTCTGTTGTCTGAAGAATTCCCGGAAGAACTTGAAGAATAGCGGCGCAGCGCCACGGCTAAAAAGAAAATAAGAACTGAGGAACCTCTTGCGTTGACCTAGCGCTAATATATATATATATAATAAACGAGCGCCGGTTTGGAATGAGCGAGTGCTCACAAAACATTCTGACATCAATGCGAACGCCGGTGGGTCCAAGCGCGAGGAAATTCATTCGGTCTCAATTTTGAGCGGCGCGTTATGAGCGCCGAGGAGAGAGCTGGTTGATGGTCGTGCCGCTGGCTGCGCTGCAGTTGAGTGAACCGGCGTTCACCAATTGTGAACGCGCTCAGATTGGAAGCTGAAACCAGGTGAACTGGCGTTCACAATGAACCGGCGTTCGCTGGGCGTGCATTTGCGCGAGCGCGCGCGCGCGCGACACTGCTTTGCGCAGTGTTTTTGTTTTGGCCCGTTCTCCTTCGTCCGAACTCCGATTTGCACACGGTTTTCGCCTACGGACTCCTATCACAACGTAATTTACTTCTTATGAAGGATAAAATCCTTGATTCCTTCTCCAAAATTCATGAGAATCATTGAAAGTGTTCAGCGCCGGCGCGACTTGGGCGAGCGGAGTGCGTCGCGCGACTTTGAAGATTGGCCCGTTCTCCCTCGTCGAACTCCGATTTGCGATCCGCTTTCGCCTATGAACTCCTGTCGAGATGCTCTTCAATTATATTTGATCCTTGACAGATCCAATTCATCTTATTTTATGCCGTTTTCCTACAAAACATCGAGACGAACGAAGTAAGTTCGAATCGATAAATATTAATCGAACCAAAGGCATAAATAGGACATAGGGGTGAGAATTTGGGACCGAGACTCGGGAAATTCCCGTCCCGACCCGAGTCTTGACGGGATTTGGGACCCGAGTCCGAAATTCTGAGTTCGGGACCGGGACCGGGACCAGAAATTTTGATTTTGGGTGTCGGAAGTCCGAGTCCTGTTGAAATCAAAGTCCCGATTTTAAATATATCTAATTTTAATTTCGGGACTTTCGGGACATTTTCGGGTAATTTCGGGACTTCGGGACGTCGGGACTTCGGGACATTTTCGAGTAATTTCGGGATATTTTCGGGTAATTTCGGGACTTTCGGGTAATTTCGGGACATTTTCGGGTAATTTCGTGACTTCGGGACTTTCGGGACATTTTCGAGAAATTTCAATTCGGGACCGGGACCGGGACTAAAAATTGTAAATTTTCGGGACCGGGAGTCCCGAAGTCCCGATCGGGATCTGGACCGGGACCCAAAAATTGCAAAATTTCGGGACTTCGGGAATCGGGAATCGGGACGGGTACCCGGTCCCGACCCGATTCTCACCCCTAATAGGACAAACCATAGAAAATGACATGTAAAACAATACCAAGAATCATCACAAAATCATACCAAACAACTCTCCCACACTTATCCATTTGTTTGTCCTCAAGCAAAGTCTATACAAATAAGAGTCGAAAGATAACTCATGCAACTTAACCCTTATTCTAATCAATCAAACCTTATTGCATTTCCCCACACTTGGTGTTCACAATTCAAAGATAATGCGAAATAAATCAAGAACGACAATTGACTTCCAATAAATAAAAGGTAATCTCGCCGGACCCGACTCTCGTTAGGGTGAACTAACTAATGTGGTCACCTTTAGCAACAAGTTTCTTTTATAAAGCACAAAGAATGTTTTAACATATTTTGGAATAATATTGAAAGGTGCACTCTCGATGAACTCGAGTCTCCTAACGTGGTTTCCATGTCCATTTCTCAAATTTCGAGAAAGAGGACATAATCCCATCCTCCATTTCAACAATCTCAACAGATCTTGGAGCTTTCATTCTCCTCATTTTCTACTTCTTTTCACATTTTTTTATTTATATATAAAATGAAACAAGTATATAGCAACCACAATGTTAACACTCCCTAACATTAGCGGACAAATCACATCAATTTCCCTATTCAATTTCTATCAATCACGGTCTCGTCAATTCACATTATACTCAAATCATATATCACCAAATGTTTGAAATTCAAAATCAATTTGATCAATACCACGAGTTCGATTGCACAAATCAAGATCCTAACTTACTCGCATAGACAAAGCTTACGTCCAAACAATCAAAATAAGCACAAGGGCACGTCATTAAGCAACAAAACAATACATCACGCATACAAAACTGAGTAAACATCCTCAAAACATTAAAAGCTCAAAATAACCATAGAGGATGATACTTCCACGATAATCGACAGATGTGCGATGTAGAGTTGGAGCATCCCAGCTTCGTCTCTGCCGACGACTTTCGGATCGAGCAAAACAAACTCAACAACAACAGATAGATCAACAAGAACAACAAAACAAGACAAAGAAAAGAAAGAAAGAAAAAGCAAATAAAAATCTGTGGGTCAACTCCCACGCAGTACTCAGTTTAACGTCGTGAGCACGACGTGTTCCGGTCAACAACGGACTATCCATAGTCCTTCACCTGCAGGAATACCATCTCGGCCAGAACATCAGTAGCAACCTTATAAGAACAGAGGATAGTAAAGAAAGCAAGTAATACATCAATTAAGCTCAAATCAAACATCCTATTTTCCAAAGTAAAATAAATAACTTCAACTCCTACAGCACAATACTTTGGTAAATTAAGATGTTGACAAATTATAGAAACTAGCTCAACCTTTGTTATCATTATGTCCTCCTTTGGGATCCCGTACTCCAATTGTTGAGGCAGTGCAATCGCTTCCAGAGTGGGCTTTGGCATGTCATCAACTTCGAGTGCCCACTCTTGCTTCATCCCCTCTTCATCCTCCTTCACGTGTTTGGATAACTCTTTCACCTCCAGAGTGAGTGTTGGAATGATATCATTGGATTTGCCCACTCTTCCTTGTTATCCGCTCGTAAAAGCGTCATCGGGCTCGATTATGCTTCTCATCCACACGTGCCCACTCGTTCTCACTTTCCACCTCATCCGGCTGCGCTGCTCTTCGTGTGTCTCTCCCACCCCATCTTCAACAATTGGGTCACTTCCAAGAGTAGTGACCATCCGAGCTGATCGGGTTGGGCGGGAAAGGTGTGATTTCAGTCCTTCCTCGTTTTCCACCCCGTGATCGCAGCAGCTCATCGATGTCTCTTCCACCCAATTTTCAACTATTGGATCACTTTCAGAACAATGACCGATCGGATCGATCGGATTGGTTTGGAAGTTCCTCCCTGCTGCAATGACTTATCAAGGTGCTCGGACATATCCTATTTGCGTCTCCAAACGCAAAAGTCGAGGCATTTGCAAGATCCAAACTTTGGACTAAAGCATCCGTTTTTGAATGGACGACTTCTCTTTTGAGTTAACTCATCCTCCCAAGCCGCTATCCGAGGTGGAGGTGGGCTGCTGGGTATGAGTAATGAGGTGGAGGTGGTTGTTGTGGGTACTCATCTTGAGGTGGAGGTGTGGTTGCTCAAGAGGCATTGTAGGATTGATCCTCATAGTGTTGCGGGGCGGTTGATCCCGTAGGGATTGGAGGCTTGATCCTCAAAGCACGGTGGATTCCAATATTCCGGTCGGGTTGTGGAGGCGGCTGTGCTGTGTGGATCCCAATATCCCAAATCGGTGGTGAGGCTGTGGATCCCAAAGGATCATATGCTTGTGGCTCATAGCCGACGGACATCCTCGAAAAGTCGAATTGGGCCTTCTTGAAAGAAGAATTTACCCAATCGACGAACTTTGCTCCCCCACTGTCGACCATACTCGTCTTGTTGGTAACCCCGCATTAATGCACACCAACAACAAAAACAAGATCACACGCACTGGGAGAAAATAACGAAATGTAACAAAAAGAAAAGCAGAAAACAAACAACACAAACAATACGCCTAAAGTTTTCCCCGGCAACGGCGCCAAAATTTAAAATTGATCGAGCTAAAAACACACTCAAATTCACTCGCAATCGTACGAGGTAATCGTAGCGTGGTAAGTTAACACGAGTCGTCTCTCAAGGAAAACTTAACAGGGCTTATTGTTCGTGTCGCACACAGAAAGCAATTAAATCCTAAACATTCTAACATCAACGGGGGTTGAAACATACGAGGAATTGAAATACGGAGAATTAAACAGCATCCTAAGCTAGGGGTTGTCAATCCCGAGCTATACTAATAAAGCGATAAATCTAAACCAGGGGTTGTCAATCCCTAGTTGAACTATGAAAGCGATAAATCAAAGCAGTAAATAAAAGCATATGCAATCATATTATTAATAGGGTTTGTCAATCCCTAATCTAAATCTAATTGCAAATAAACGAAAGCAGGACAACATTACGTAAATTAAACCAACGGAACATGAAAATCCAATCCACTGTCACTATGAATTGAATTGACAAGAATCATCAAACATTAAACACTATGAAATTAATTTCAATAGAACTGATAATCCAAAGTATAAACTAAATTATTCGATGAAACAGAAAACAGGAATTAAACTAAGAATTGTATACGCTATGTTGCACGAGGAATCGCCGAGGAAATCAAGAAAACAATGGAGAATGGAATCGAGGCGCGCTGCGCAGCTTGAGAAGAAAAACTGAAGAACTCCGAATTCCGACCTAATGCGCGCATATATATATAAAATAAAAGTGAGCGCCGGTTCGATCGAGCGAACGCTGAAAACGCTCGCTTTCAACTTGAGCACCGGTTCGGAATGAGCGCCGGCCGAGAAGGCAAGGCGAGCGCTGGGTGACGAGAGCGGAGGCGGCCAAGGCGCTGGCGCCTTAAGCACGGACGGAGCAGCGGCGGCGCTGGGCGCGGAGAGGCGGCGGGCGAAGCGAAGGCTGGCGGCAGCGCGCGGGCGGGTGGCGGGGCGCGGCGGCGCCGAGGCGTGATTTAGGCGGGCGAGCGAAGCTCTTGTTGAACGCGCGAGTAAAATTGCTGAACACGCTTCGCTTAGCACTGGCCGGGTGACCGAGACTTGGCGCGGGCGTCTTGGCGGCGGCAGCGGGCGAAGCGCGGACGTGCACGGGCGCGCTGGCGCTCGTGCAGGCGCGCTGGCGCTCGTGCACGCACGCGCGCGACCGACGTTGACTCCGTTCTCGCGTCCGAACTACGATTTACGATCCGCTTTCGCCTATGAACTCCTGTCGAGATGCTCTTCAATTATATCTGATCCTTGGAAGATCTAACAAAGTAAGTCCGAATCAATAAACATTAATCAAACCAACGACATAAATAGGACAAACCATAGAAAATGACACGTAAAACAAAACCAAGAATCATCACAAAATCATACCAAACAATCCTCGTCACAGGTGAATAGGTATCGAAGAAATTGTACCCCTCACTTTGTTTAAACCCTTTAACAACCAAACGGGCCTTATACTTTTCAATTGATCCATCCGCATGTACTTACTTTTAAGGATCCACTTGCATCCTAAGGTCTTACAACCTTTTGGAAAATCAACCAACACCCAAGTGTGGTTTTGCAGAATGGAATCAATCTCACTTTGAACAGCCCCTCGCTAGAGCATTCCGTCTGGCCGAGCTAGGCTACTTTGATTGAAGTTGGTTCTTCGTCCAACATGAACGCAATATAGTCAGGACCAAAATCCTTTGGCGTTCGACTTCATCGCCTCGTCTCGGTTCCGACCCTCCGATCGAACCTCGATCGCTTATGCGATATCGGTTCTTCCTCCAAAGGTTTAGAACTCGAAGCTTCACCATTAGCTCTATTGCTAGAGCTGGCTTCACTTTTATCCTTGTCTTTACATGGATAAACACTTTCAAAGAATATAGCATTCCTTGATTCAATCATCGTCCCACAACATATCCGGTACCTCGACCGTGGATCGTAAAACGATAGGCGCGTTGTTCGATGCATACCCAATAAAGATACAATCGATCGCTTTAGGTCCAATTGTAACTTGTTTAGGAAAAGGCGCCTCAACCTTCGCCAAACACCCCACACTTTGAGATATTTGTACGATGGCTTTCTTCCTTTCCACAACTCGTAAGGAGTGACTTCCTTACTCTTCAGTGGCATTTTGTTCAGTATGTAGTTGGTTGTCAAAACAGCTTCCCCCCACAAGTTCTGAGCAACCCTGAACTAATCAACAAAGCATTCATTATCTCCTTAAGTGTTCGATTTTTACGTTCAGCAACGCCATTAGATTGAGGTGAATAAGGAGCTGTCGTTTGATGTATTATACCACTTTCGTTGCATAATACCTCAAACGGAGCTATATATTCTCCCCCTCTATCACTTCGAACAGTCTTAATTCGACAGCTTAGTTGATTCTCGGCTTCGTTCTTGAAGTTTTTAAAAGCTTCAATAGCCTCGTCTTTACTTCTTAGAAGGTAAAGATAATAATATCTTGTACATTCATCAATAAGCGTGATGAAGTACTTTTTACCACCTCTAGTTTGTATAAGCTTTAAATAACACACATCAGTGTGAATAAGTTCTAGAGGCTTAGTGATCCGTTCTACCGAATGAAACGGTAACTTAGCCATTTGGCTTCCACACAAACCTCACATTTCGTTTGTGTATTAACTTCATTTAACTTTAGTAAATCTAAATTTACTAATCTTTTATTGCATTTAGATTAACATGTCCTAATCTACAATGCCATAAATCGAGCACTCGGTCAGTAAGAGGAAGTAGATGCATTTTCATTAATAGCAATCTTGGGTACACAAGCACAACCATTACATTCAATTTGAAAAGACCCCGGTAAGATAACCCCTACCAAGGAACTTCCCAAACTTAGTTAAGACAAACTTGTCCGACTCAAAAACTAGTCTAAACCCCTTGTTAACTAGAATTGAGCCCGACACCAAATTCTTGCGGATGTCCGGGACATGCAGCACATCCTTCAACGTGATCTCAATGTCAGAAGACATCTTGAGCACCACATCACCAACTCCGGCAACCTCGGACGAAGCTTGGTTCCCCATGTTGAGCTTCCTCCCCTCAACAGCCTTGTAGGTGGAGAAACGCATCTTTTCGGCACAGACGTGCGCAGTCGCGCCAGTGTCGATGAACCATCCACCTTGATTCTCGACGTGGTTGACTTCTTCGGTCACCACAGCAGCCAAGTCATCCTTGTCCCATTTGTCGAAGTCCTTCTCGACAACGTTGGTAACTTGCTTAGCCTTCTTCTTCTTAGGCTGACGACAGTCCTTACTCGTGTGGCCATGCTTGCCATAATTGTATGATCCCGTCAAACTTACGGGCAACCACCTTCCCTTTGCTTTTGTCTTTGACATTGGGACGAACACGTTTGTTGGAGGGACCGCCTCTCTCCAACAGGTTAGCCTTAGCATCGAGCAAGCCTTTCGCTTTTAGATCTTGCTTCTTCACGTCAGACTCAATGCGCAGTTTGACGATCAAGTCTTCAAGCGTCATATCCTTTCGCTTGTGCTTAAGGTAGACCTTGAAGTCTCTCCACCCGGGGGGTAGCTTCTCAATCAGCATGCGACGACAAAGTCGTCTCAAACAAGGTGCCGCCGACTTGAACCTCGTGTACAATGAGTTAAAACTCTTGCACTTGGTCCATGATCGGTCGAGAATCGACCATCTTGTAGTCCAAATATTTGGCTACAATGAACTTCTTTGTACCTGCATCATCACTACGGTACTTCTTTTCTAACGCATCCTACATACATTTGGATGTCGTTACAACAGCATAAACACTATACAAACTATCTTCTAAACTACCAAGTATAAAATTTTTACAAAGATAGTCGCCAATGCGCCAGTTGTCATATGCTGCTCGGACGTGAAAGTCCGTCACTTCAACCCCCGGAACGGCGGGCTCATCTTCCACCAAGAAGTTGGTGAAGCCCAACGTCGTGAGGTAGAATAACATCTTCTGTTGCCATCTTTTGAAGTCGGATCCTCCAAACTTCGGCGGCTTCTCGGCGGGCGGCATCATCCTTGCGGTATGAACAGGCACCGAGATCGATCCAAAACCGGATCCACCAACACCACTTGAAGTGTGCTGGAACATGGAACTCTAATGAGAACCACCAGTGTTTGATCCCATGGATCCAACAGTCGACCCACTGAAGAGTGCAGTCGTCGAGCCAATGGAACCACTAAAAGTGGAACCAATTGTTGAACCACTAAAAGTGGAACCAACAGTCGACCCAAAGGGCCCAATGGTTGATCCCGAAGGCATCGAACCAAACATGGCCGTAGCCATAGTGCCAGAAGTGACGGCGGCAGCGAAGGGCGCGGCGGCGGCATGCGAGCGGTCGGTGGCGGTGCAATCGACATCTCCAAGCAAAGGTATTAAGTTTCGAAAGTTTTTAAGTTAATTAAAAGTCTGAACTCCTTGGCAAGTGTTATCTCGTCTTGCGATTGTTGGATAAATGTGTACAGAACAGTGCGAGCGACAAAACTTGTCGGGCGTGTTATAACTTAACAAAAATGTGAAGTGGATATCAAACAACAATTGAACTAAACCGAATTGAAAACAAATGAAACTAAATCGTATACTAATGCCGAGTCGAGGAGGCCTCTTTCCATAAGACGAGATACGCCCGGTAGTGCTCTCGGTTACGCGTATCGTCTCCAAAGATAAAACGGCAACGTCTCGTGGGTGGCAACACATGCACCAACGAGCTCCGGCGAATCGAACGAGGCGAGGACAGAGATTCGACACTAGCTATGTATGCAGAGAGTGCTTTGGAATGCTGGAATGCAGATGTACAGTAGGTGACTAATGCTGGGGAGACATGTCCTATTTATAGGCGTCGTCCCCTCACGAGGAGCATCTTTGGAGTCAACACCGCATTGATGTCGGGTGTTACGGAGTTATGTCCCCATCGAGTGCGAGAGGGTTACGCGGCGGTTTCGGAGACAACGTGCCCACGTTTCCGCAGAGCCTTCATGTCGAACGCTTACCGATAGATTCGACGAATACGACAACGCGTGCGTCCAGGTTCATTGGACTTATCCGGACGTCTCTTCAAGTGCACAGCAGGCCCAACGGATTGGGCTTACACGAGTTGGGCCTCGGACCAACTCCATCGCACAGTAGGCCCAACGGATTGGGCTACACGAGTTGGGCATCGGACCAACTCCATCTTTGGGCTCGATCAAATATTGATCCAAAATATAGGGGCAATGGGCCACGTAACCGTGCCCACGAAGCAAGCCCACGAACAGCCCAAAGAATGCCCAAAGACCACCCAAAGACCAATTGCCAAGATCCAAGATCCACGGACCACGGACCACGGAACCGGAGCCGGAGTCGGGCCGGGCCGGCCGGGCGGCCCGGCGGGTGGCGGCGGCGGCGGCGGCGCTGCGCGGGCTTTCCAACCCATCACTTGTGCACATAATTATACTAAGTGTTCAATGAACCACTTATATAGACAATTAATGAAGGTACATTAATCAATGTGGGATAAGGATTAATTAATCCATGCTTATCCCTTAATCACATAACTCCATGTTTAAGTGACCAACTTTGATCCATTATTTCTCACTCACCGAAATCGGATTTGAGAATGTGAATACACCATGATCATCTACTGATCGTAGATCGATCCTATGCCGCTTAATTTCACAAAATTAAACGTTCGTCACTCAAAATCTTGGTCAAAGTATTATCACTAAATAAGACCGATAGGACTTCCTATTGGCAACTTTTATGACCACATATATAAAATATATATATATAAGCGCTGATTTCCAACAGATACATCGTAGGTTGTTGATCAACAATCTAAGAATTTCATCTATACCTTTAATGTACTTCTGAATTAAATGAGTCAGAAGCATGTATTCCTCATTTGAAGTATCTAAGGTTTTTTTTGGATTCTTTTAATATATCAACTCCATTTGATTCAAGATAAAAATTACAAGTTCTACTTCCTGACATATCGTCATCAATACCAACCATCACTGGATCCTCTAGACTAATATTCGCAAGATGATTTACTTTATCATTCAATGTAGCAGATAAAAGTAAATTCTGCTTCTGAACTGATTTACAGCTGAAATATCCTTGGTGCCAGATTTAAGGTTTCCTGTGCCCAAACAATTAAGTATATCTTTGATGTCTTTGCCATACCCAAGTTCCAGAATCCTGCCAGGTAAAAGCACAATGGATATTTAGGAAGTATATAAAGCGAGGTGTGTGGATACAAGAAAAGTCTGCAATACCTATCAGCTTCATCAAATATTATCCAGCGAAGGTTTTTATGCACAGAAGATGAAGTATTCTTCAAGTGGTCCAAAAGACGTCCAGCAATTGCAACAAGGATAGATACACCTGGAAACAACTCGATCAAACAAGCAACAATCAATGATTGCATAATCTTGACATGTTTAACTACCCAATTTAAAGGTTCAGGACATAAGCACTCTGGACAAATTAATAAAATGTACATTTATATACAGGAAATAAAGCCCATTATCGGTTGATGGGAACAGCAATCAGGTAAGTAGAATGTTTAGCACAACTTTGTGCTTCAAAAATCAAAAGATATAGAGTTAAGCGCTAAACAAAACACACGTGGATACAGAAATAACTCGTTTCTTTATCGGTTGATGGGAACAGCAATCAGGTAATGTAGAAGTTCATACCTTTCCTTAACCTTTTCCCACCCATGATATAGCCAGGAACAATCCATTGAAAACGGTGAAGCAACTTCTGCAAAATCTCATACACCTGCATGCATAATTCACACGTTGGTACAAGGACCAATGCTGATATAGAAGATGCTATTCTTCAGAACAACTTTTAAATGGACATAAGAGCTCTGAATTCCATGTAGGACATCCACCCACAAGGTCAAGCAAGTATAATCCCTCAAGGATAAATCATTGTACAAGTAAAGCACACAAAATAAAGACACAGACAGTTTTAGCCCAAGCCCCTGCATGTAAGAGCTTACCACCACATAAAAAGGCAGGTGCGGAGTCACAAAACTTACTAAGTTAAATATATCCTTTATTTTTTCTTTCTTAATTCCAGTAAATTAAAAAGTTTAAAAATCTAAAATACCATCCTGGATTCCTATACATACAAATGCCTAAATGTAAATGTTCCGACCAAATTGTTCTTTTCAGTCGCTCGCAATAGTACGAGGTCCTTATAGAACGGTAAGGTCGACCCAAGTCGAATCTCTCGAGGAAGGCTTAACAGGGCTACGGTTCTATGTCAAACACGAAAGCAGAAAAGAAAAACTAACGTCCTAACAAAAAGGGGGCTGTCACGGAAAGGACGAAAGCAAGAAATAAAATAAAGCAGGGAAAGCGGATGCACTTGGACAACAATAGGAATTGACAGATACACGGAATTGGAGACGGTGTTCTAAGTTTCGAATCTATCCTCACAATTAATAAATCAAGGACCGGTACACAATGCATAAAACACCCACGCCTCTCACCAAACGGTCAACACTAACTAATCTCTCGATTACGTCAACGTTAGACTCGAACTTAATGATAGGGGATCTCTCAATCAACCAACCATCAACTACGAAGGATATTTTATTGCAATGCACACGATAGCAAAAACCCTAACCACATATATCATTCATTCAACAACAAACCAATCTATCGATCACTTTCATTGTCAAACTTATATTTAATATAAATCTGCTCTCGCATATCTTTATAATCCAACATGAGCATACAATCAACCTACACTATTCTTTCGAACACCATGCATGAAGATCATAAAATAAACAATTTATACAGATGAAGAAATCGCAAATCATCAATTCAATAATCACAATTCAAGACGAGAACAATCAAACATATATTTCCCAACAAATCGATAGTTTATCTCATGATAGAAATTAATCCAATCTCAATTACATAGACATAATCAAAACCAGAAAAACTTACAACCATTCATAGACAAATTCATCTTCCAAAATCCGGAATCGTACAGTCCCAATTGTTAATCCAAGTACAAAATAATTAAAAGGAAGGGAAAAGAAGAAGAAAAGAGAAGAGAAAGGTTGCGTGCGTCTGGAGAAAATAAGAATGAGGCTAGGGTTTCTGCGTGTTTAACTTATATATATAACGTCAGAAAAATCGCGCTTGAGCAGCAGACGCGACACGTCCGGACGCGAAAGCTCCCGGAGAGAAAGCCACAAGACCCAAAGCCGGGGCGGAGCTCGGCGGACGCGCTAAGCTTCGAGACACGTCCCACGGGGCGTAAGTGGAACGCCGGACGGACAAGCGTCTGGCGAACAGCGTCGGACGGATGGGCGGCGCGGACGCGGTGTCGGCTGGCGTGAGACGTGGCGCCGCGGATAAGCGTCGCGCGAGATATGGCGCCGGACGATGCGCAATGCGCCGGTGGAGGCTGCGGGGCATGCGGCGCGGGGCGTTGGGAAAAGCGGCACTGGCACTGGGAACCCAGCGGACGGAAGCTGGGCGAAGCGGCGGCGCGGAGGGCGTTGGGAGGCGGCGGCGCCGGGGAGCAAAGACTGGCGCGGACTTGCGGAGCGCCGCTGGCAGCCCGGTGACATCCCCAGGCACGCGAGGTAATTTGTGGCCTTCCGCGTGGCGAGGCGGCGCGGCGACGCCTGCGCAGCGGGCAGCTGGGGCGGGCGCTGGCGCGGCGGGCGGATGGGCGCTTGTGGCGCTGGCGCGCGCAGAGCGCAGCGCGCGCCCATCGACGGGCCGTCGCGACTTTAACAATTCGACTCGTTCTCCTCGTCTGAACTCCGATTTACAATCCGTTTGCGCCTACGAACTCCTGTCGAGATGCTCTTCAATAAAGTTGATTCTTGGCAAATCTAATTCATCCTATTTTATGCCGTTTTTCTACAAAACATCGAAACAAACGAAATAAGTTCGAATCGACAAATATTAATCAAACCAATGGCATAAATAGACAAACCACTGAAAATGACACACAAAACAAAACCAAAAATCAGCATAAATTCATACTAAACAGTAAACAGCATAACAAGCCTACTTCCTTTAAAATAAACATAAAACTCCTACAAATTAAACCAAAAAAAATCATTACCAAAAGTGTCATCCGCACGCTCAATTCTTTCATCATAACTCTGCAACATATGAATGATTGGAGCCAGATAGGCCACTGTTTTTGCAGTGCCGCTAGCAGCATTTACAAGCCTAATTTTCCAAATAGCAAATAAAAAAACATATCAATTACAATAACTAACAAAATCACCACCAAAATTAGAGGGAAAAAAACGCGAAAACCTACACGTGTCGGCCGGATAGTACGACTGGAATCGCCTGTGCTTGAACCAGTATCGGGGCCTCGAACCCCAGCCTCTCTGATAACCATTCAAAACAAACAATAAGAATTACAATTCCACACATGTTTAAGCAATTTATTGAACCACAAGATTTAGAAACGTGAATATTACCTTTGAGCTGGTCGCATAACGCTGGATGGAGGCCGAGACTGGAGCATGAACAGGAAGCGAACACCTCCGACGAATTCTTGCTTTCGGATTTCACTTTCCTACCATTAAACATGGCATCGAGCTCCATTTCTCAAATTGAAATTAATTTTCTACACCAAAATTGGGGATTTTCTTTGATTCATTTAGTGTTAGGGTTTAAGAGGGTTAGTCGTATATTATGCAATTAATAAAACTTGGGCCATTGTCTACAGACTTGCATGCTTCATTTCAAGCCCGTATCGGTAAGGGCTTGGGTTTGTAATAGCTTCTATGTGCGCTTTTCAATATTTATTACAGACAGTAGGCTTTTACATACATAATAGTTTTTACATAATAATATTTTAGGTTGTATATTACGAAGATGTCCTCACGTGAGGACGTTTGGAGATTGGAGCATATTCTAAATCTCAATTATGATGAAATTTTCATGCACAATTCCAATTAAAATATGGTATTCACGTGTTCTTACGTAATTACATCTTCACATAATACTTTATCGTAATATTTTATCCAAAGATTATCATGAAAATATATATACAAGGAACCAACGACAACGTACAATGGTCGCAACATTTGACATAATCTGCTGCATCCGCTCTAACTAAATCACATTTGTAATTAATAACTCCTAAATAAAAATTATAAATATGAATTGGGAATTAATGGCTTCTAATTGGATGGATACACCGTACATTGCGATCTAAATAAGTTTTTGTTAATATTAAATACTTATACAATCACTAAATAAAGGCTATTAGTGGGAGTAATATGTAAGGTTTTCGAACATAATTCTTGTTTTGTCAGCATGGCATAATAGATCACACAACATAAATTATAATGGTGCTGAAAGTTTCATTAATCATCAATTAGTTTATAAAAATGAAAAAAGAAAATATAAAAATTGGCGTGCATGTTATTAAAATGGGAACTCTAAGATTACTTTTCGAGTATGGCCGCGCGGATTTTTTATTATAAGATGGCCATATATTAATCCAAGTACAGTACAGTTGCTTTGGTGAACTTTGCAAATTATTTTCCAGTTTCTAAACTGATAAAATAAGCATGAACCTTTTTCTTCGATTTTTTAATTAGACATCAGTAACTAAACAAGGACGATAATAAAGCATCAAATCCATGTGCCTAAAATTCGAATATTCACCACTAAAATATTAGCTCTCGATCACACCTCGAGATCGACGACGTTAAAGAAAGCTACTTAAATAACGTATACATATATGGAAATCGAGGTATTTTAAAAAGAGGTGATTGCAAATCAAATTTCAAATTTTTGATATTTTTGTAAATTTTATTCAACTTTCTAGTAAGTTAGAACATTTTAATTTCTCTCGCGTGTTTGGGTTGAAATTTAGATACTTATATTACATTGAAATTCAAAATTGATTGACGAGTTTTAGAACTCTTGTTTGGGTTGTCTCTCTTATTGTCAATTTTATCGATGGATGTTCAGTGGTTGAGTAATTGAGTCGGGAGTCAATGCGATGGAGCTAGAGTAATCACTAAAATCCTATAGCAATAAAATAATGCAACTAAATGGTGATATTTGTAGTCATCTAGTAAACAGAGTATCGTATCCACATGAGCTAAAATTGCGAAAACACAGCGAATAACAAACATAAACGATTCACTATTATCCAAGTTAAACTAAGATGTAATTATTTTTTTAATAGTCGAGGCAAAAAGATTATAAAAACAGAACTAAACAAATTCAAGTAGAATATCAAGTATGAAAATTGACCTCAGGGAGTGTATTAACTTAATAGAAATCAATGCAATTAACCTATTAATCTCATTACCAACTTTAATCCAATTCGGATGAAGGATCATACAAATAATCATAATTTCCTTATCGACAATTCTAGTGATAGTTGCTTACAAAAATTTTATCTCTGTCGGGTCTCAAAAAATTATACCAACTCCTAAAAACTCACTAAAATTATTCTTCCTACGAATATCTTTATTCGTATCGTGTGTTCTTAAATTTTGTTGCATAACTAACCCACTTAGATATTTTAATCGAGCTACTAAGATGCATCAATAGTGGTCAGCTATTTAAACATGAAATCAAGTATCAAGAACCAAATATCATGAATTGAGAGGCAAATTAGACTCTATAGATATACAATATAATTCCAATCAAGTCATACAAATTATAGATTCAACTAGATTAGTTACTCTAATTGAAATTAAAAAAAGACAAAAATAAAAGAAAAAACATAATTGAATTCTACCACGATTTTAAATTTTACATGTTGGAAGAATAATTTTTGTATCGAAGATGTGCCGACAAGATCATTAGAGTTGTGTATTCGAGGATGAGTTGTAGGGAAAATTATGTTTAGCCCTCGCCCCGAAGATCTATCTTGGATGTTTAATTCACCATACATTGATTATATACCTAACATGCACCTATATAATTAATTACAACACGTTGGGGTTTTCTCGTGTTTACCTTTGAATCTGTCGAGGCGGAATGGATCGAGACTCGTGCTTTGACCTTCTGGACTGTATCCCGGTTGCCCAATCTCCAACGTCGAGTGAGGACGATCTATGGAGAATGCTTCGGAAAAATCACCATTTATCCTCTCTACACTTTTTCGAAAATTCTCTCCCAAGAACAATGGGAGTCTCGAAAATTATGATGATGATTATTAATCCTTGACCTAGATTTAATCTCTTACCTCATATTTATAATGCATTACCATAATCCTATATGGAAATTACCATAATCCCATATGGAAATTACCATAATCATTTATGGAAATTACCATAATCCCATATGGAAATTACCATAAACCTTTATGGAAATGATTATTACCATAATCTTATATGGAAAGGATCTATGCATATCCCATAAATATAATAATATCATTATAGGATAAAGAAAATCAAATCCTTGCCTTATAGAGCATAGGGCCGATTTTCCCTAGCTTACGGGCTGGATGGGCCACCAGGATCAAATGCAAGGAATAAAGATGGGCCTCAAATAAATTAATTATCTTATGTTCACCCGAACATAAATTAATTTATAAACATTTATTCATGCCACTAGAGAATAAATGCCGACTTACCCTTTATTACCAAGTTGAGTCGGGCTTGCACTTAGACATTACGAATCCCGTATTTAAGATATCGAACGTCCATTAATTATTTATAGCATTCGATCGCTTAAAATAATTAATATCTTTAATTCCTTAAGTAGTACCACTCAAGCTTATTATTGTACTTGAGCTAACTCAACCTGCGGGGTTTAGTACAATAAACCTTTGAGCTCCTTAAGGGGCGCCATCATCCTAAACGGATACGGTGACTCGATCTGTATAACTAGCATGACATACAAGCACCGCCACCACCCAAGATGCGGAGAATATTGGGTTAGAACATATAACCTCACCCATAACAAGTCAAAGTGATGGTCAAGAACTCATACTCATCTAATACCTTATCGAGGTTTAGATCATCGTAAGTCACCGAGATCTTAGTTCTTCACGACGGTCGATAGAAGAACTCATCTCACTATGATCCTTCAATACGTCGAGACGTATCAAAGATAGACAAGCAACCAAGTCAAGTCACTTCTTATCTATACTGCAGCTATATACCGACAACTCGTCCTCAAGTTGTCTCACCAGTGAAACTTTTATATCTCATTAAGCTTGACCAATCATACGGACTTCGTGACCTTCTACACACCGTATGATCTAACTTATATATGAGATAAGGGACACGATATATGCAATCAAGTATTCATTTCGGATAGGAGATTGTAATAGTGGTAACAGAAACATTGTATACAAGCTCAACCAAAACGCTTTCAAGATACAAATCCAACAATCTCCCACTTATACTAAAGCAAACTTTTAGTATACAATGTGTCTCTCTACTAGCTATTACAAACAAAATCATCACCATCACTTTGCTTCTCCCACTTATACAAAAGTTTCCTTTCTAAGTGGGTGCCATCTAGCGCAATTCAAGTAGCGGGTGCCATCTAGCGCAATTCAAGTCCTCTAACGTGCCCGACGTAGATTTATTACGGCAGGCTTTAGCGGGTGCCATCTACCGCAATTCAAGTCCTCTAACGTGCCCAACGTAGACTTATTGCGGCAGGCTTTCGTGAATAGATCCGCTAGGTTATCCGTCGTATCAATCTTTGCAATCAGCACGTCCCTCGTCTAACGATTTCTCGTATGACATGGTACTTTCTCTCTATGTGTTTGCTTGCCTTGTGGATCCGTGGTTCCTTCGAGTTTGCCATTGCACCTGAGTTATCACAGTAAACCATGATACTCATGGGCAAACCAGGTACCACATCTAGATCCATGAGGTAGTTCTTGAACCATACAGCCTCCTTAGCAGCCTCCGAAGTGGCTACATATTCGGCTTCCATGATAGAGTCCGCAATGCATCGCTGCTTTGCACTCCGCCAGGATACGGTTCCACCTCCCAAGGTAAACACATAGCCTGAGGTAGACTTTTTCTCATCACGGTCAGATTGGAAATCCGAGTCTGAATAACCCAAAGGCATTAGACTATCTGCATGGCAAGCCAGCCTATAATCCCGAGTCCTTTTCAGGTACTTGAATATATGCTTTACCGCAGTCCAATGAGCTTGTCCAGGGTTAGACTGATATCTAGCCACTATGCCCACCGCATAGCAGATATCGGGCCTCGTGCATAGCATTGCATGCATGAGACTTCCTATGGCGGAAACGTGGAAACTTGTCTCATTTCTCTATCTTCTTTGCGATCATAGGTGATCGCCTTTAGATAAAGGAACACCATGTCGAAAGGTAGCAATCCTTTCTTGACGGTCCGCATACTAAAACGAGTAATCACAGTATCAATGTAAGACGCCTGAGATAAGCTCAACATTTTTCTCTTATGATCTCGGTAAATCTTGATCCCAAGAATGTACGCTGCATCTCCTAAGTCTTTCATTTGAAACTGATCGGATAACCAACTCTTTACGTCTGATAACAACTTCACATTGTTGCAAATAGAAGAATGTCATCTACGTAAAGTGCAAGAAATACCACATTACCGTTGACATCTAAATGATACACACAACTCTCGCTAGGCAACTGGGTAAATCCATAGGACTTTACCAACTCGTCCAAACGTAAGTTCCATGATCTTGCATCATTGTCTTGTATCGCCTCATTTGTCGTCCATGGGTCGATTATTTCTGCTTCTTTTTCGAGACTAAACCAAGATTCACCCACGAACATACATCGCTCGGGTTGACGAACAACCCTCCCACTACGACGAGGCACTACAGGCACAATGGCAACGGTGGGTGTAGTAACTTGTGGTTCTCTATCTTGCACAACTTGCTTGGTAGGTACCACTTGTACGGTCGGTATCTCCAGTGGAACTCGACCCACTTCAATTTCTTGAAGTATCTGGTGTCGATCCCTCCCACTAGACTCGACATCTCGTACCTTTGGTCTAATCGGTGGTGGAATACGATCATCTTCTAATTCTTGAAGAATGATTTCAACTTTGGATTTATGATTTTTCATGTAGTCCTCTTCTAAGAATCGGGCATTAGTGCTAATAATGACCTTCCGATCCTTAGGACTATAGAATAAACCACCTTCGTTCCTCTAGGATAGCCAATAAACACCTTGCGTCGGATCTAGCCTCCAACTTGTCGCCTTCTTGTTCAAAGACATGTCCGGATCGCCCATATCCTTATGTGGTTTAAACTCGGCTTGCGCCCAAACCACAACTCGAAAGGGGTCTCTTCGACTGACTTGGATGGTACTAGATTTAGCAAGTATGCCGCCGTTTCTAAGGCATACCCCATAACGAATTAGGCAAAGTTGCATAACTCATCATTGATCTAACCATTTCCAAAAGAGTCCTATTTCTTCGCCTCGACACACCATTTTGTTTGTGGTGTGCGGTGAAATCTTGTTGGAGGTAATCCCACACTTCACTAGATAGTCCATGAACTCGTTGTTGAGGTATTCGCCACCGCGATCAGAACGCAGTGACTTGATACTCTTACCTAGCTTCGTCTCAACTTCCGCCTAAAATTATTTGAATTTCTCGAAGCATTCAGACTTGCGGTGAAACAGGTATACGTATCCGTACCTTGAGTAATCGTCAATGAAAGTGATAAAATACTCATACCCTCCACGAGCTTGTGTGGACATCGGTCCACACAGGTCAGAATGGACTAGCTCTAACATTTCTTTGGCTCTATGACCCTTCACTTTGAAGGGTCTGGTCAACATCTTACCTTCTATACAGGATTCGCAGACTGGGAACGGAGTAACTGTGAGATTACCCAACGCCCATTCTTATCCGGTCTTTGGATCCTATTTAGATTGATGTGACCTAATCTAAGATGCCGAGAGAAAGAGGTGTCATCTTGAAAAGAAAACTTTCTCTTTTAAGGTTTGATGTAGATGCAACATAGTTATAGGTATTATGTATTGCGAAATAGTATAAAGCTAATTATATAATGTGCTACACGAGATAACTTCGTCATTTCTTATGATAGAAACACCACTATCAAAAACAATCGAATATCCATGAATAAACAATTTCAAACAGAACAAGGTTCCACCGAAAATCCGCACATGTAAACGCCTTTAAAACTAAAACTGCTTTCAAAACATAAAGTAACATCTCCGATCGCAACGGCCTCGACCTTCGCCGTTGCCCATGGAGATCGTTATCTCGCCATCATTCACCTCCCTTGTCCGCAGGAACCCCGCAGGTGTAACAAACATGATCGACCGCACCCGTGTCTACTACCTAAGAATGGGTAGAACAAGTCGCTAAACATGTTTCACATTAAAGCAAATGGCGTACTAGAGCCTCGATCTTGGGGCACTTAGCCTTCCAATGCCCGCCTCACCGCACTTGAAGCATTTACCCTTCTCCTTTGCTTTTTCAAACCACTGGTAGAGCCCTTTGTATTACTCCCACTCTTTCTTTAGCCTTAGCATCTCTTGAATTCCACTTTTCCTTTTATCTTCGATAAGCGTTGGTTTTCTTTGAGGTGCGTACTAAAGACCGCACCTTTGCCCATTTTATGTTCTTCCGTTACTAGATCCTCTTGCAATGAATCTAGAGTATAACTCTTATCATAAAGGACTTAAGATAACGGAAGTTATCAAAGACTTGGGTAAAGTGTTGAGGATCATATCGATTCGACTACGCCATCAATATATCCTCCAACCAATTCGAGCTCTCCAAGAGATTAATCATTTGCTCTACATGGTTATGCACCAATCGCTTTCCTTCATTGAACTTGACATTATTGATTTTGTAAAATTATGACAAGCGATTACTGTCCGACTCTCATACAATTTCATAAGACTTAGCCATATCGTGGTGCATCTTCCATCTCTTGATCTTTGAGTTGCGGGGACTCGCACATGGTGACCAAAGAAGGCACTTTGCCATTCTATTTGATTTGTCCCATTTCTCGTGCTCCTTGGCTCCACATCGATGATGAATTGTCTAGAGGCTTGGGACGGGGTGTAGTGAGTACAAATAGATTTTCTTCCGCATGAAGAACATTCTCAATGTTTCGCTTCCACTCGATAAAATTTGGACCGATAAGGATTTTGTGCGAGCATATTGATAATCGGTGTAAGAGACATATATGAAACGATAATGTAAACACATAAGCATACGATCGCACATAATTCGTAATAATAATATTGTAACCTTTGATAAAACAATATTAATTGAAACCTCCAATAGCCAAGGAATCCCACATGCAAGCCACGCGTGTGGGCGTTTACATGAACCCCCGACCCGGACTAAAATATACCTTTTAGTCGCTTAATTTCAATCCATGTCAACTTATCCTTATGACAAATGAAATTAACGATTGGACCTTTCTGACCACATCACTATCGCAAGAAGGACTTCATGGAAGTTGTACTGAGGTGATGTATAAGCAATGACCACAATTTTAACAAAGAAAATGAATTCTTAGAATCGGCATACTCACTCGGACCATACCGCTTCCAATTCAAATTCTTTTGTTATCTCATTTTATATCTATCTCTAGAGAACTTATGAAAATCGCACATGTAAGCCGCGCGTGTGGGCGCCACACATGAAACTCCCACTTCTCAATAGATTTAAAATGTTTTATTTAGAAATCTCATCTAACAAACTTATGATAAACAGTGCAAGCAAGCCACGCGTGTGATCGTTTACTCACGAGTCGTCTCACTTTGTTTAGAGATCAAAAGTGGAGGTCTTGACATTTTAATTTTAAAATTAATTTGTCGGTTTGCTTGCTTAGTCTTTTTTTTCAAAAGGTTTGTCCATGCGGATCACGTAATCCTAGCATGCTTTTCTATAGAACTCAACATGTAAAACATGCTCGAGAATTCTAAAATATGCTTGAAAACGCGACAAACCTAGCATGCTTACTATGCGCACTCAATTACGAAAACACTTAAATGTTTGTCAACGTAATTTAAACATATATAGCATGCTATCGCATAATTTAAACATCCACGATATGCAATGAGCGATAAAAATAGAATAAAATAAAATAAAATAAAACGCTCATCGTGGCCCACTCGTGGAATCTGCACTTTCCGCCTAATCTATTACATAGAATTGCAAAGCATGATCTTTATAATCTTCAAACGGCCTCGCGTGCACGGGCACGGACCGATTCAAACGGACCTCGCGTGCGCAGGCGGGACCGGACTCGTCAAACAGATTCGGGTTGAAAACGGATGCGGGCTCGGCCCGTCACGCGGTGCGTCGCGGCGCGTGCACGCGCCTGCGTGCCGTCGCCGCGCCGCCGTCGCGACCCGCTTTTCCGTCGTCTCGATCTGGCCGCTGCCTCTTCGTTTTACTTTTACGATAAGATTTACGTAAAAATAAATCTAATCTAACCACGGATTTTCTAGTGGTGAAAAACAAAATCCGACAAAATAAAAACGAGCCACGATGAACGACAGATTCAACAATTAATATATTGTGCACGTAATAATCAAACTTGAATTAATCCAACAGAGCCAAGATACTGAACCTCGCTCTGATACCAATTGTAGGGAAAACTATGTTTAGCCCTCGCCCCGATGATCTATCTTGGATGTTTAATTCACCATACATTGATTATATACCTAGCATGCACCTATATAATTAATTGCAACACGTTGGGGTTTTCTCGTGTTTACCTTTGAATCTGTCGAGGCGGAATGGATCGAGACTCGTGCTTTGACCTTCTGGACTGTATCCCGGTTGCCCAATCTCCAACGTCGAGTGAGGACGATCTATGGAGAATGCTTCGGAAAAATCACCCTTTATCCTCTATACACTTTTTCGAAAATTCTCTCCCAAGAACAATGGGAGTCTCAAAATTATGATGATGATTATTAATCTCTTTTAATCTCTTACTCATATTTATAATGCATTACCATAATCCTATATGGAAATTACCATAATCCCATATGGAAATTATCATAATCCTTTATGGAAATTACCATAATCCCATATGGAAATTACCATAAACCTTTATGGAAATGATTATTACCATAATCTTATATGGAAAGGATCTATGCATATCCCATAAATATAATAATATCCTTATAGGATAAAGAGAATAAAATCCTTGCCTTGTAGAGCATAGGGGCGCCGATTTTGCCTAGCTTACGGGCCTGGATGGGCCAAAGACAGGATCAAATGCAAGGAATAAAGATGGGCCTCAAATAAATTAATTATCTTATGTTCAGCCCAAAACATAAATTAATTTATAAACATTTATTCATGCCACTAGAGAATAAATGCTTGACTTACCCTTTATTACCAAGTTGAGTCGGGCTTGCACTTAGACATTACGAATCCCGTATTTAAGATATCGAACGTCCATTAATTATTTATAGCATTACATTGCTTAAAATAATTAATATCTTTAATTCCTTAAGTAGTACTACTCAAGCTTATTATTGTACTTGAGCTAACTCAACCTGCAGGTTTTAGTACAATAAACCTTTTGAGCTCTTTAAGGGCGCCATCATCCTAAACGGATATGGTGACTCGATCTGATAACTAGCATGACATATAAGCACCGCCACCACCCAAGATGCGGAGAATATTGGGTTAGAACATATAACCTCACCTATAACAAGTCAAAGTGATGGTCAAGAACTCATACTCATCTAATACCTTATCGAGGTTTAGATCATCGTAAGTCACCGAGATCTTAGTTCTTCACGGTCGATAGAAGAACTCATCTCATCGTGATCCTTCAATACGTCGAGACGTACCAACATAGACAAGCAACCAAGTCAAGTCACTTCTTATCTATACATGACTTATACCGACAACTCGTCCTCAAGTTGTCTCACCAGTGAAACTTTTATATCTCATTAAGCTTGACCAATCATACAAATTTCGTGATCTTCTACACCTTTGTATGATCTAACTTATATATGAGATAAGGGACACGATATATGCAATCAAGTATTCATTTCAGATAGGAGATTGTAATAGTGGTAACAGGAAACATTGTATACAAGCTCAACCAAAACTGCTTTCAGTATACAAATCCAACATGAGTGAGAGTCAATCTTGCAACAATGTCATTCTTCGTCAAGTGGTGGCCATTTTGAGCTAATCGCACAGTTTTTAAGATATTGCAAAGTGCGTTTTATTGGTCTTCTATTTTTAAAAATGCACATGTTTTCTTTACTCGTTATGATCGATGTCAAAGGATGGGAGGATGAGTCACCAAAAGACATGAGATGCCTTTAACAAGTGTGATTGAGGTAGAATTATTTGATATGTGGGGGGTTTGACTTCATGGATGTGTTCCCAACATCTTATGATTTTCAATACATTTGTTGGTTGTGGAATATGTGTCTATGTGAGTGGAAGTAGTAGTTTTAGGAGGCCCTAATCAAATGACTATAGATCGAACCTATCCATTTTTACAGTACGATGGTTGGCTGTTCATGGCCTAGTTGTACCTACCGTCCTATTACACTCGTAGTCTCTGAAGGATGAGAACCAACTATGTAGCATCTACATCGAGAATTTAAGTATTGTATACGCCATTAGTCCGGGTTGGAGAAGGGCAATCACTCATTCTTAAAACCAGTGTTCTTAAGACCAAAGAGTCGGGCGCGAGACAACTCTCTCTAAGGAACTCGGCAAAATAGCCCCGTAACTTCGGGAGGGGATTCATTAGCTCGTTATTTAGTACGAATCAGTGAAATGACATAATCCATAAAAATAATCCAACAAAGGGTACATGTACCCGAAACCGACACGGTGGGTAGGTAGAGAATATCTAGGGGCACGAGATAACTCTCTAAGGAACTTGGCAAAATAGCCCCGTAACTTCGGGAAGGATCTTATATATTATTATATAATAGAAAGTTTTACTATTTTTCCAATTTATCTCATTCTTCTGTATAGTAATAGTACAAGTACACTACTTCAGCAGATCCTACTCAAACTAATGAATCCAAAATTGTTTTAAAATTCCTTCAAAAGAATATCATTACACGCTATGGAGCTCCCCATGTATTGATTAGTGATGGAGGCACGCACTTTTGCAATAAATGATTAGACGGCCCGCTCAAGTGATACGGAGTAAAGCATCGAGTTACCACAACCTATGATCCTTGGGCTAATAGTCAGAACTTGCAAATCGAGAGATTAAGCAGGTTTTGAAGAAAACTATCAATGGAAGTCGTAAGGAGTGGGCAGTCTGTTAGATGATGCTCCCTAGGCCTACCACATTGAAGGAAATATGATTTTTCATTTTTCGATGATTTATCTTAAATGTTGAATTTATCATACATTTATTATATTCCTAGCATATTCATATATAATTGTAGTATATAGGGATTTTTTTCATGTTTACTTGATATTTTTGGCAAAGATGACCAATGGCAGACTCATTGATCTTCTGGACTGTATCTCGGTTGCTTGATCTTCAATACTGAGTCAGAGAAATTTATGAAAAACACCAAATTTTCTCCTCTCCTATGTGGTTTTCGAAAATCTAGTGGTAGATGTGATACTACTGACTTTCTTCTACCATATATTTATAATGTTCTCTCTATATTCCTAATAAGATAAGGATTTTGATAAATTTAATAAATACAATAATTATCTTCTAAAATCTTAATTATCTCTTTATATCTTTTGATATCATATAATTATATCTAGATTATGAGATATATTAAATTAATAATACGATTGACAGAGTTCAGTCCTAGTGGGACACACTCTATAGGAGGCAAAAATTTCATGGTAGATAGACCTGATCCAACCAATCTAGGGGTCAAATAAAAGAAATAAGGATGTGCATAAAATGAATTAATTATCTTATGTTCAGTCCATAACACAAATTAATTCATAAACATTTATTCATTTCACTAAAGAATAAATAATGACCTACCCTTAATTATCGAAGTTGAGTCGGATTTGTAATAAGATTTATGAATCCATGTACTTAAGATATTGAACATCCATTAATTATTTATATTGTCTGCTTAAAATAATTAATCTCTTATTTAATTCCTTAAGTAGTACCACTCAACCTTATTATCGTACTTCAGCTAACTCAACATGTAGGGTTTAGTACTATAAATCTTTTGAGCTCCTTAAGAGGACGTCATCATCCTCAAGGGATATGGTAACTCGATACAGATAACCAGCATGACATACAAGCACTGCTACCATCCATGATACGGAGAATATTAGATTAACACATTTAACCTTTACACCATAATAAGTCAAAATGATGGTCAACAACTCATACTCATCTGAAATCTTATCGATGTTTAGATCAATGTTAAGTCATAGAGACCTAAGTCACAGAGACCTAAGTTCTTCATGACGATCAGATAGAAGAACACACCTCACTGTGATTCATCAATACGTCAAAACATACCAATATAAACAAGCAACCAAGTCATACTATTTATCTATATTACAGCTTATACCAACAACTCGTCCTTAAGTGGTCTTAGTTGTGATACATGTTTATAACTTAACTAGCTAACCAATCATACAAACTTCTGTGATCTTCTACACATTGTATGATCTAACTTTTATATGAGATAAATGGACAACAAATGCAATAAAAACAATTCAGATAGGAGATTGGAATAGTGGTAACATAAAATATTATATACAAGTTCAACCATACTGCTTTCAGTATACAAATCCAACATGCACGCCTACAAAACTCTCCTATGCATGTCTCTTTACCAATTACTTCGTGGTAAATCTCATCATCTATTTGTTGAAATAACACATAAAGCCTTTTAGGATATGAAGAAGTTGAATTTTGATTTTCAACTCGTGGGTCAAGAGAGAGTATTTCCACTCAACGAACTAGGTGAATTTCGTATTGAATCCTATGAGAATTCTAGTTTGTACAAGGAGAGAACAAAGTGGAGGAACAAGTTTTGCTATTTAACACGCGACTTCAACCTTTTTCCCAATAGTTGAAGTCCAAGTGATCAGACCTATTTTTCATCACTCTAGTTTTCTTTAATGGTGTTGTTGAGTTGAATATACCAGTAGATAAACCTTTTCGGCTGAATGGACACACATCAAGGTAGTCCATAGCAACCGAGAGTCGTGTCTCACATCACTCTCCATGGGATTGATTCAGCATCAAATCATCAAGCTAATGATGCTAAAAATAGTGCTTATTGGGAGGTAACCCATTTTTATATCACTTTCTTGTCGTTTCGTTTCTTTTCTTATTTGTAAGTTTTTCTTATTCTTTTCGTGTTTAGATCTACCATGTTTTTCTTGTTCTTTTTACAGTCCAATTCTTTTAAAAAATTACATGATCTTTTCATTGTAAGATTCAGGCAACCTCTTTAGATGGGGGTACTTTTTTGGACTTATCTACTGAAATGGATAAGTTGGTTCTCTTAGTCAATTGTTCTTCCTTCTCGGTCTAGAAGAAGTTGGTTATTGTTGATATATGCTTCCAACTTTCTCTGAATATCCTGCAATAGGGTTAAGTTTTACTCTTGTCTCATAGATATCTTGCTCAATTCTTGAGATACACTATATAGGTTATTACCATAATATTGTAACGTCTTTTGTATCTCTCATAGTTCCATCGAATTTGAGGAATCCAGTGAAATTTCTTGAATTGTGGGAATAGGGGCTACTCATTTGTTTCTTAGCTCCATTAACTATGAGGCAAATGAGAGTTATCTATGAGGATTCTCAACACCTTTTGAAGTATGGGTAGACCATGACAAATTCCTTGACTCTCTTTGGATGAATGTGGACAACCCGAATATCTTGGTCTATCTCGTTATTTTGAACAAAATGTTCAAAATGGTTTTCAGAGCGTCTCTCAGACGTTCTCCTATTTTCTCCAATTTTTGGAGATAAAATATGTATGCATTATATCTTGGACAATGGTCTGGATTCATAATTTATTTTGAAATCTCATCCGTTAAGATAATCCTTGATTAACTAAATATAGAATATTTTCTTAATAAAAACCAAGGTTTTAAAATCATTTTAGAAGCGCAATTCAGTTATGAAAGACTAGCAAATTATATAGAATGAATAACAAATTTAATAGCATAAATCTTTCAAAATGAAGGAAATTTGTCCAAAGCAATTTTGGAGTGCAAATAGCTAAGCTTTATTGAAAAGGACAAATTTGTGATGTTTCGAATAATATATAAATATAGGGTGTAGATGTCTGTAAAAGCGGTGGATATAAGAAGATAGGTGGATAGTTTAATATATTACCCTATAATTATTTTAAGACTAGGATGTCGCAGTAGGGTAGCCCATTTAATTTTAATTGTCAATAGTCCTATGAAAGTTATGCTTAAAAAAGTCCTTTGAAATTTTTATACTTGTGATTATTGGAAGCAAATATTTGTACTGCTAGACGCTCACAAGTGGAATATTTTACTTTAAAGGGTTACTGTAATTTTATATCCAATTTTTGGGATCATTTATAACTAAACCTAATATTTGAATCATAGCAATAAAGACCCAACTTTAACATTATTTATAATTTAGATATCCAATTTTTGTGTGTGATTAAATTTAAAATTTAGACATTTATATAATGTTGAAACTTAGAATTAATTAAGGGGTTTCAATATCGTTGTCTGGATTCTCCTATAATATCATTGATTTCACCATCAGATGAGAGTTGGAGCGAGGACTTAAGGCTTCACGATGGTTCAAGTTGTAATTCGAACATTTAATGCTGATAGTGATGACATAAGATTACGGTCCAAACAATATGCTTCAAAAGTCTCAATTCATTTTTGAGTTCTGACAATAGATTAATATCTAAATCTCATCTCCAAGCTCATGAAAGAAATAATAATAGAAGGAACAAATATGTAATAAATTAAAAGATTTAAATATTATTGAAATACCATAAAAATTGGATCTAATTTACAATTAGGTCAAATTTTTGAAATTTAGATTACAATTATATTATTTTAAATTAGGTACTCTTTCGTTTTTTATAAGTAATGAGAAATATGAATTTACTCGTGCTCCCGAGAATCTTTCTTGAATATTTAATCCATCATATATTGATTATATTCCTAGCATGCTCCTATATAATTAATTGCAACACATATGAGTTTTTTCTCGTGTTTACTTGCGAATTTCCAACACAGCTGATCAATGACAGACTCTAGCTTTGATCTTTCAGACTGTGATCCATATGTCTAATCCTCAATACTAAGTGAGAACAATCTATAAAGAACATTGCAGAAAAATTCACCACCTATGGAATAATGATTTTTGAAAATCACAATGATAGAATAGGATCATCTGATTTTCTCCTACCTTATGTTTATAATGTTATCCCCATAATCCTATTGTGATATGACTCTAGCACATCCAATAAATACAATAATTATCTTCTTCCCTGAAGATAATTCATTTCTAGAAAATATTATCTCTTGATATCTAATAATATCTATTTAGACTATGAGATGTATTAAATAAATAATACATTAATCAGAACAGAATCTCAATCGGATCCTATAGGGTGGCCAAAAATTCACACAGTAAAAGGCTTTGATGGACCAGTCCAGGGATCAAATACAAGGAATAAAGATGGATCTCAAATGAATTAATTATCTTATGTTCAGCGTAGAACATAAATTAATTCATAAACATTTATCATTCTCGTCACCTCGCCTCACATCCCGTCTGCATCGCGCGGGCGTTGGGTCCGTCTGCGCGCTGGGGCAGCACGTTGCTGCTGTTGGATGATGTTCGATGTTCCGCCTGCGTGCGGCCTCTGTGCGCATTGGGTCGTGCTCTCACGCGCGCTACTCGTCATCCTATCGTGTGCGCTACCTGCACGGCTCCCTTCCTATGTCTACGACAGGACTTCATTATGTTGTCTCGTTCTTCGTCTTTGTTCTTCATTTTTATAGATATAATTTACAGAAAAATAAATTATAATCTAGCTATGGATTTTCCCATTATGAAAAATGATTACAACGAAAAAACAAATAATTTAATCACAACGAACGACGAATCTGCAATTATAGCGCACGTAATAATCAAATATGAATTAATCCACTGATCCTAGGCTCTGATACAAATTGGTGGAAAATATGAATTTACCCGTGTTCTCGATGATCTATCTTGGATGTTTAATTTACCATACATTGATCATATTCCTAGCATCCTCCTATATAATTAATTGCAAAATATAGGGGAGTTTTTTTTTTTTTACCTACGAATTTCTAGTACAACTGATCAATGACAGACTCCAACTTTGATCTTCTGGATTGTGACCCAGATTCTTGATCTACAATATTGAGTGCGAGCAATCTATGGAGACAACTACAGAAAAATTTGTGCCCTATGGAATAGTGATTTTTGAAAATCACAATGATGGAATAGGATCATCTAATTTTTTCCTATCTTATATTTATAGTGCTCTCTCTATAATCATATTGTGATAGGACTCTAGCACATCTAATAAATACAATAGTTATCTTCTTTCTTGAAGATAATATTTTTCTAAAATAATTATCTATTGATATTTAATAATACTAGATAATATTTATCTAGACTATGAGATGTATTAAATAAATAATACATTAATCATAACATAATTCCAGTGGGATCCTATAGGGTGGTAGAAAATTAACACAATAAAAGACTTTGATGGGTCAACCAATGGATCAAATACAAGGAATAAAGATAAGACACAAATGATTAATTATCTTATATTCAGCCCAAAATATAAATTAATTCATAAAAATTTATTCATTCAACTAGAGAACAAATGCCGACTTACCCATTTATTATCGAAGTTGTGCGGACTTGTACCTAGACTTACGAATCCTTGTATTTAAGATATCACACTTCCATTAATTATTTATAGCACTTTGACTGCTTAAAATAATTAATCTCTTTAATTCCTTAAGTAATATCACTCAACATTATTATTGTACTTGAGCTAACTCAACCTATAAGGTTTAGTACAACAAATCTTTTGAGCTCTTTAAGGGAATGCCATCATCCTAAACGGATACGGTGACTCTATTACAGGTAACCAACATGACACAAGCATTGCCACTACCCAAGATAGGGAGAATCTTAGGTTATCTCATGTAACCTTCACTCATAACAAGTCAAAGTGATGGTCAGTAACTCACATTCACCTGAAGTCTATCAAGGTTTAGATCAATGTAAAGTCACCGAGATCTAGGTTCTTCACGACAATCAGATAAAAGAACTCATCTCACTGTGATCCATCAATATGTCAAGACGTACCAGTATATACAAGTAACAAAGTTAAGTTACTTCTTATCTATACTGCAGCATACAACAATTCATCCTCAAGCTATTTGGCTATGATCCTTTTTATATCTCAACCAGCGTACTAATCATACAGTCTTTTGTGATCTTCTATACACTGTATGATATAACTTTTGTATGAGATAATGAGATAACATATTCAATCAAGTAAACAATTCAGATAGGATATCAGAATAATGGTAACTAGAAATATTATATACAAACTCAATCAATATGTTTTCAATATACAAATTCAACAATAAGTATTCCAACAGTCAAATTACATAAAAGAATTTACCTTTTGTAACCTTATTAATTAACATAATAAATATATATATAATTAATTATCAAATTTTGAAAATATTAAATATAAGTAAAATAAAAAAAGTGAGAATTAGATAATTCTATAAAAAAACGAAAGGATTAAACTTTAAAATGTTTCGGATTACGCCATCAATTCTAATAAAAGATTAGGGAAATGAGAAATGAAAAGTTTAGGAGAATTTAAAACGTTTTACGAAAGAGTGTATTTTTTAGGGAAATTATATAATTTTAGTCTGGTAAATTAATTTTGTGATAATTTTAATTTAATATACCAATAATACTTCAATCATGTATAATGAATAGATTTTATGATAATTTTAGTTCATAAGTGGTTTTGGCACCAAAAAGCACAGTTGTTAACGAGAAATGATATATGGAAAATACAACTTAGAAATATCGTTGGAAATGACTTACATGCTATATGTTATTTTCAATGTCAATTGTGTTTTTCGATACCGAAAAATCATTTACGAACTAAAATTTATCACAAAATCAATTCATTAAATTTGATAAAGTATTATTTTTTATTAAATTAAATTTGAGATAAAATCAATTTATTAGATTAAGATTGTATATTTTCCCTATTTTTTTACTAGCCAATGGAGAAAAATAAATTAAATATTGAAAAAACAATTTTTCTCTGGTGGGAGATGCTTTGCGAAATTTTGTTTGGATGCACACGTAGAAGAGAGGATTAAATACAGACATATGATGTGTGGACTTAAAACTCAGATATTTCTCCCTTAAATATAAATATAAAATATTATTAAATACACACACAAATATGCAAATTTAAAAACTCGACTTCTGCAACTCATGCCAAAGAAAACGACAGTACTTCGATCCCATCAGCTTTCTCTCTCTATATTTTCTCTCTCTTTCAGATTCAATCAATCAGAGTAGCCCTCTCGTTATTTTCACCACCGTCATTCTGGAGGTCGCCTCACAACCACAGTCGGCTCTGCTCATCACAGAGCTTCTTCTGTATTTCTGGATTATTATCTGTATAAATTTCTCCGAAACGGTAATTGATACTCATCAGCACCCATAGATACACACACGCAAACATTTCTTCAGCAGCGGCGGTGTGTGTGAGGCGAAGGATTGGAGCGGGATGGCGGCGTCATCGGTGGTGTGCTCGTGGCTGATGGCCGCATGCATGTCAGTCTCTTGTGGAAATGGCTCCTCCGTTTCCATGCTGTCGACGACGTCGTCTAGTCCCTCGCGCCTCAGCAAGTGGGCGGTGCGTCGCCGGAGAAGGGCTGTCGCCAGCTGCGCACCGCAGCTGTCCGGCATTCGCAATCTCATGAGCTCCTGCTTGGTCTTCGAGCCCTGCGATCGCTTCTGCGAATCCTCGTCTGCGTCTGAATTTTTCTTTGGTTTCGGATCGAAGGATGCTGCTCCGGGGCACCGCGGGCGCCGGAAATCCCATCGTCCAGCCGTTCGTTCTGGTATTTTGTTTCTGCTATTTTCTATGCGTTTTCAGAGGAACTGATTTTCATTGGTTTTATGTTATAATTCAGATTTTGATTGAATGTTTCTCTGATGGACCTTATTCAATTTAGGATGTGCTATACTTAAATTTTTTTTAAAATTAAAATTAGGATGTACTATACTTCAATATAGAACAGTCCAGATTGAGATTTATTGAATGAGCCTGAATGATTGGGGACCGGGTTTAAATGATTATTGTTCACTACTTTGTTGTTTGCGCGGCTATTTGATGATCGATTACTCTTTTGTTGTTCTTAATTTCTTAATGGTTCACTTGAACGGCTTCACTGGACTGAACCGTAATTCTGGTACATTTTTTGCATTATGTAACCCTGCCAAGTTATGCTCCTTCTTTGATTATTGTATTGCTTCTTGATTTCATTTGTATGGTAATAAGATTAGTATATCGTCCATGTGTGGCGGAGACATACATAGGGGAGTTCTTCACCTCAATTAGTTTACAGAAGGGTGGGTGAGCTTGGATTTTGGTAGATTTGACATTTGCACTCTTAATGGTTGTATTTCTCTACCTTCTTTCCCACCTGGATCCCATACTGTTCAGGAAAAATTCTTTCTTGAATAAATGGGTAATTAGTTTGTTATGACCTTACTACCTGCTTCGAGTTATGACTTTTGAGGTTTCTCTGCCATCTGGTTTATTTGCCTTGCATCATAACACGTTGGAATGCTTTCGCTATACAATAAAAGTGTGTTGCTGCTTTCTCTGACTACCCAATTAAATTTTAGGAGAAGTAGTGGCCATAGCAGTACATCCTGTCATGGAAGCTACGCCCAAGACGAAACCTCCAACCAAGCAAAGAAGAGTGGTTGTTACAGGTATGGGGGTGGAGACACCACTTGGTCATGATCCAGACGTCTTCTACAATAACCTGCTTGATGGAGCCAGTGGCATTAGTGTGATTGAGGCTTTTGATTGTTCCCAGTTTCCAACAGTATGTTTTGCTTCTTGTTATCTTTTCATTATTCAAGGCTAGTGGTTTCAATTTTGACTTGAAGTGATTTGACTCGAAATTAAATTGTAGAGAATTGCTGGGGAGATCAAGTCATTCTCAACCAATGGATTGGTTGCTCCCAAACTTTCCAAGCGAATGGACAGATTCATGCTTTACATGCTGACAGCTGGCAAGAAGGCTCTGGCTGATGGAGGAATTACAGAAGATGTCATGGATGAGTTAAACAAAGCAAAATGTGGTGTGCTGATTGGTTCGGCTATGGGTGGCATGAAGGTATGGAAGAATTGTTCTTTGCATAAGAATTAGTAGATGAGGTTTCAGGGCAAATCGATTACTACACATGCCAGGCATTCAGCTGACTCTTGTGGATTTGGTGTCAGTCCTTAGAAATGGACTCTGTGTCATATTTCTGCACTTGTTCTGTTCTCTTCTGTTACCACGACTGAACATTGGTGCATAAACACCATTAGCACTTTCTCTATGAGATTACATTGTTATACCATTTTTGAGCATCTGATTTTTGCATGAAAGTGAGTATCTTACTTGAGTTCGGACTCTTAAATAATAGAAGTTCACTAGTGGATTAGCAGTTTCTAAATGTTTTAGTCGAGACTTTCTTTTTTCTCATCATATTATGTAGAGGTAAATTTTAATTCCTCTTTTGTTATATGACCAGGTCTTTCATGATGCCATTGAAGCTTTACGAGTTTCATATAGAAAGATGAATCCATTTTGTGTACCATTTGCTACTACGAACATGGGTTCTGCTATGCTAGCCATGGATCTGGTTATATAACTTCCTTCTTTTTACCATAGCAGCTTCATTAATTCACAACCTATTGAAGTCATCCTAATCTCGATTAGTATATTACAGGGATGGATGGGCCCTAACTACTCAATATCTACTGCTTGTGCAACAAGCAACTTTTGTATATTGAATGCGGCTAACCACATCATCAGGGGTGAAGCTGTAAGCGTTGCCTTCTTTCAAGCTCCAGACTAGTGTTTCAAATTTTGCTTCAATTTTGTTCCATAATCATAGAAGAATCAACTGACAAATATCAAAATATACACCTTCATTTTGTTCATCGTCTTGCATGCTGATTCTTGCTGAGAATTTGCAGGACATGATGCTTTGTGGGGGCTCGGATGCAGCTATTATCCCAATTGGTATTAGTCTGTTTCTTACTTACGAGGTTTCAATTGGCCTCTCTTCAGTTTCTGATCATTGACTCTGGTGCAGGATTGGGGGGCTTTGTTGCATGCCGAGCACTGTCACAGAGGAACACTGATCCCACCAAAGCCTCACGCCCCTGGGATAATGTAATGCTCTTGATTATTTCTGACTTAATTAGAGGAATTTCATGGGAAGTTTGGAGGAAGTTTAGATGACCCCACATATTTCATGTTTCACAGACTGAAATGCCCTTATGCTGCATACTCCTGTCAAAGTGGAACTGTCAAATCCTGTTTTCAATTATGTTATCTTTTCAACAGCCTGTGTAGTGAATGAACTGTCTAAGCTGTCCACTGAAAAATCTATACTTTATAGGTAAAACTAGAGTGCAACACAGTGTGACTGTTGGCAACTTTGTGCTTGAGATAGTGTCTTATTATTCCTTAAATGATACATTTACTTCAAATCCTTATTAATAGACCAACTATATTGTCCATTTAACCTTGTATTCTTGTGGGTAGTAGTCCAATAATGTCAATGTATGATCATTATGCTTTTGATCCAAAGTCTAATGAATATTTTCAATTTCTAAATATCGACATTTTCATCATATATGTGATTGTGCTCTGTTAATTATTTATGATCTGGGTTTCGGGTTCATGTTACTGGATGGTTAGACTTTATATCCTTATGATTGGAAAGACTACAGACAAAAATAACCATGTGATGCTAAGATGAAAAGAAGCTAGTTTAAGTTCCATGTTCATAACATAAACTCACTTATAACACACAGTAACGCGAATTAATTCTGGTCTTTGACAGGGTCGTGATGGTTTTGTTATGGGAGAAGGGGCTGGAGTATTGCTTCTTGAAGAACTTGAGCATGCTAAGGTGTCAAGATAATCCAATTAGTACTCAAACTTCTATATTTGTATGCTGATGTCTTCCCTGGTTTATTCTTGAATTAATCTTTTAAATAATTTATGAATGAACAGCAAAGAGGGGCAACTATCTATGCCGAGTTTCTTGGTGGAAGCTTCACTTGTGATGCTTATCACATGACAGAACCTCATCCTCAAGGTACATCCCTCCTTTGTACCTAAATTAACATGAAGTTAAGACCAGTGTGTATGAGGCTAAAAGTTAGGGCTGGTTTCTCATTTCCCTGTTATATATAGATTTGCTTTAGTGCAAGAATGGCCTCACCCTAATCAACCTTAACGACTTCCATAACCTAGTCGTCCTTTATGACTTTTAGCTCCATTGTAATATGTTTTATGAAACTTGCCAAAATTTAATTTGCTAGGAAACAGGATTTTGCTGCTGACTTGCCATCTTGACAAGTAGGAAGATTCGTCAATAGTTTTTTTTTTCTTGGATTATTTTCTTGGATTTCATCTTTCTTTAATGTCCCCTAAGCCTTTGAATTGGTATGCTCCAACAATGCTGTGATTTTACTTTTAGTAAATGACGATGCAATATTATTTTCAGTAGTTTGGCAATTTTCTTGTAATGAGCTAAATAGCTGCTGCTCCTGTGGCTTTTCTCTTGCAGCGGCCACGAGAAAAAACTGTAGTGTAAGAAAAAAAAGAATCTAAATTCAACCTTTGAAGTATATGACATATAAAAATTTAAGTACTCAATTTAGTACAAATCCTGTCACTTTTGGAAGAATAATCAGTGAACTATGAGTCAACTATGATCTGTTTTATGGCCAAGAACAGTTCTGCTCATTAGAATTGCTTAATGGTAGCTGTGTGAAGTTTCTATCTGCTTGCATTAGCTTTCGTTTTAACATCAAAATGAGCAGTAACCCGTATATTGCTTTCTTGCAACATTCATTATATGTTTCCTGGAACTGTGTAGCTTGGATTACTTTTTGCTTGTACTTGATTGATGTTTGCTGCAATTATTATTATTGCACGGATGATGTTCTCCATTAACGCAAATATTTGTGCTTTCTTTTTCTTATTTCCTTTTCTTGTGGATGCTCAGTGGTTTTTGACCAACATTAAATTATGAAAATCTGAAACTGAGTAGATATGTTGATTTTGGCCCCTGACCATATGCAAAAACAGGAACCGGTATAATTCTCTGCATAGAGAAGGCTCTGGCTCAGTCAGGGGTTCCTAAGGAAGATGTCAATTATATAAATGCACATGCAACGTCTACTCCAGCTGGTGATCTGAAGGAATATCAAGCTCTTCTACATTGCTTTGGGCAGAACCCCAAGGTTTCCTCTCATTTATTACCTATGTTTTTATTGCTGAAGCTTCCCTGTGCAGTTTGAGCCTAATTTGGATATTTTGCAGTTGAAGGTGAACTCTACAAAATCTATGATAGGGCATCTACTTGGTGCAGCTGGTGCTGTGGAGGCTGTTGCAACTGTGCAGGTGTGTTGTGGATATCATTAGTTTGCACACAGAAAATAATTGTCATAATTGGCCACTTAGAGGGGGGGGGGATATGTGGATGGGAAGTGAGGTATTTAATGGGCTTGAGCAAATATTGTAGGGTCACTCACTTCTTTTGTGAAGGATGAATTAGAATTTTAGAATGAATTGGTGCCTAGTTTAGGCTTTCATACTGGACTGATCAGTTTCTTTTCATTCAAGTTAACAGTTCTTCGCTCTCATTTATTGATGCTCTCTAATCATGTTATTCATTAACAAGTCTTCCTTACTGCACTTTATTCTTATAGTTTATTTTATTTTTAAAACCATAGTTTCTGTCCCTGTTAACATGTTATTTTTTAACTTGTCTAAAGTTCATGCTTTGCGGTTCTTTGTTTTGGGGATGTGCACCTTACTATTATTAGCTAATTGGATTTGAATAAGGATGTGTATACGTAGTCCTTGCTTAAACTAATGTTGTCTTCTTGTAGGCAATAAGAACTGGCTGGGTACATCCAAATATCAATCTTGAAAATCCAGATGACAGTGTGGTATGTAGTTTTGCTCTTTATCTTCAAAATTCATGCATTTTTTAATTTCATGTTGTGTTTATGTTAGTCTCTCAGTTAATTCAAGAAAAATTAAAGAATCATGTGTTTGGGTCCTTTAATACATAAAATGTTCAATTGTGGCTGAAAAATTATTGTTGCTAGCCTATAATTCATAGCTGAGGAGCACGTGGACAGATTTACTGTTGGCACTAAATGCACAAGATATAAGCTGATAATATGCATGAATCGAACTTTGAGTTCTTTATGTAGTGACAAGTGCACTTGTGAAATTAATTTGATATTTTGATTGAGGCCCTTTATTGGCCACATGATTCTGCTTAGCTTTTATTAATGACTGTTTAAAAGCTTTACACCCCATTACTTCTTTTTTTTTTCAAGCTGTACGCCTAAATTGATGACCTGTTCTTGATCCAGGACACAAACGTACTTGTTGGACCAACAAAAGAAAGACTCGATGTTAAGGTTGCTCTGTCTAATTCATTTGGATTTGGTGGCCATAACTCATCAATTTTGTTCGCTCCATTCAAGTAGATTTTATGGCACTCAGTTCTAAAAGGAACAACAATGGAGGTATGTAATGTATATACATGTTTTCACCTCAGTTCTTTTAGACCATGGAATATTATATCACGACTACCAAAATTGGGGAGTAATATATCATGACTCCTTTTAAAGCTCGTATTCTAATCTTAGACAGATCTCTATAAGGTATAGGAATCTCTAAATGGATTTGTTATTTTTGTGTAGGTGGGTTTTATTGTTATGACAATTGAACGATGATTGAAACGAAGGAAACAAGTGTTAGTGATCCTCCAAATTGTAGCTTTGTTACTCTTTTGCGTTGACCGGATACAGAAAACAATCTCTTCTGTAACTACTAACCCTTATTTTGTTCAAAATTAGCTACTTCCAGTGTCATACTAAAACAAAGATTTCAATCTTGTATTGATTAAATTTTGATTAGAATTTGATGTCATCTTTGATCTGATTGAAAGGATTTTGCATCTGCAATTAACTGATTTCTTTTCCTGTTGGAGAGTCGATATTGTTCAGTGATATATATACTGTTTGTATGGAGTTGAAATGATAGTACCTGCTGTTGGAACAATACAGTGGGAATAATTTATTGATAGTAATGCATGTGACTAAACATTGTGTCATGATTGTTGAATTTAGATTTCAAAAATGTCTATTTACAGTCACGTTAATTCATTTATCTGTACTTCACATCCTGAAGTCATTTTAATCATGGGTGGGTGCTACAACAAAATCAGTGGTTCTACACGTGCAACTTTTGAGAATATAGTAGCCGAAAATAGAAAGCGACATTAATACCAGTTGCTACAAAAAGAAAAGAAAATGAAAAATAATAGCATCTGCCTAATTATTCAACAACATATTTTCATTCTGAATCCATTATTTTGCCTTTTCCATCACAATATATTGTCATATGAAATATGTTTATTTTTATCACAAATTAGGAGGGTGAAAAAGAAAAACGAGAGAAAGGTGTGCAAAAAATGTTACAGAGACCAAAAATAAGATAGCCAACTATCATTGAGCGCAATGCCAAACACTCCGGCCCACAGTGCATGTGGGGCGGATCTTGAGTCCGATTCGAATTCGCCTCATTCACTTCTATTCATATGAATTGTCACTTTTATTGGAATTTGTGTCTTCTTAATAAAATATCAAAGAAAAAATTACTAGAGGAAACAATTATAATTTTTCTTAATGAAAATTGTCACTTTTATTCATAACTTATAAGCGATATTGATAAAATATTTATTAATTTTTTTAGAACAACTGTCACTTCCATTTGGAATTATTCATAAATTATTACATATATATATGATGGGTAGTGGATCTGATACCCTGATCAAACTTGACCCGCACGCATTGTGAGAAAGAGTGCACGAGAGTTTTTGCGTTTGACTATTACAAAAATGCACTCAATAGCTTTCAAAAAAAGTGCCATTTTCAACATGAATCCTTAAAATTTCATTCCTCTTTAATTTTCTCTCTCTTAATTCACAATTTAGTTTTCACCTAAAAAACATTACATCTTTTAAGTTATTGGAGCTTATAAACTCTATAAGAGAATTGTGCCAAATATCCCTTAAACATGTCTGAGGTAGGGTGCGAACCGAGGACATCTAGTATGTGAAACTAACTACACCATCCAGACATCTTTGAGATCTTTTTATTTTTAATTAAAGTTCGCGGAGTATAATTGTATGAAAATATAGTAGAGTAAAGAAAGCAGAATGAGTTGCTTGACCTTTTGTCTTTTAAAGTAAATATATTAATAAATCCGACGAGTATAATACAAAGTAACTGGGTTGATCAACAAAAACAAAAGGTACCCTCCACACAATACAAAATCTTTCTGTAATTTATCAAAAAATAAATAAATAAATCAGCATACAAAATCTTTCTGTAATTTATCAAAAAATAGAAAAACTATAAAATGCCCATAAAATTCACGTTTCCTTAAAAAATGCCCATAAATTTTTCAAGAAGACAAGTTTATCTTAATTTGATATAAATCTAAGTTAGTCTTATTATTTCTAAAAGCAAACCCACAATTCACTTCTTGTCTCTTTCTCCTCTCTCCCTCTCAATCCTTCTCACAAAACACAAATTTTGTCAGTGGAATTTTGGAAACTCCCAATCCTCACTTAGATAAAACTCACAATCATTAAGCCCCGCCAATATTGCAACTGCGCATCGGGATATAAACAAACGAAACCGTTCGTGAGTTACTTGGAGCTCGACTCGAAAAAAACTCGTTTGAAATTCGATCGTTTTGTAAACGAGCCGAACTCGAGCCTCGAATCGACCTCGATAAGTTTATCGAGCGAACTCGAGCTTAGAGATGTTCGGCTCGTAGGCTCGCGAACATGTTTGGCTCAAACTCAAACGAGTCAGTTCGCGAACATGTTCGCGAACCTTAATTCGAACATGTTCACGAACGTATAAAATAATAAATTATTTATATATATTTAAATAATTAAAATATATAATAAATTATAAATTATATGTTAATTATCATTATTTAGCAACTATTAACCATATCGATGAAGTATTGATAATAAATTATTTATATATTTAAATAATTAAATAAATAATAAATTACAAAATATAATTTAGTATAAACTTCATCTAACTTATATAACTAATTATTATATTCATATACTCATATAACATTTTGAAAAGTAAATATAATTGAATGATATTGAATATTATATTCAGTTTATTTATTATATATTTTTTATTTTAATCAAACCTTAATATATATTGTGTATTATAAAATAAAATCATTAAATGAACAATTAATTAATACAATGAGATATTTATTTGGAAAACTAAAATAATAATAACATGATTTATTAAGTTATTTTATGAACAAAAATATCAATTTAGATAATTATAATGTATAAGTATTATGGATGTCAATACGGGTCGAAACCCACGAGTTGGCCCGAATAATCCGATAAAATTAATGGGTTGGGCTATAAAATCATAACCCGAATATAAAATCGGGTTATTCGGGCCAGCCCATTCGGGTTGACGGGTTAATCGGGCTGGCCCGGTTGGGTCATGGGTCAGCCCATCGGGCCGGCATAAAAAAAAAAACTCAACTCATTTTTTTCCCTTTGTCTAATAGTTAGAAATTCCAAATTCTTGATTTCAAAAATTTACTTTTCATGTTTAATTATCTTAACTTTTGTAGCTATTATAGATTGATTGTTTATTTAGTTATTTATAGTGAATTAATTTTTTTCAAATTATAAATTTTAATTGGTATTATAATGAATTAACTTATAAAATATTTATTAAATATTGAATTAGCTATTATGGAATATGAATATTCAGATATATTAAAAAATAATTTAGTTGTGAGCAATTTTTTTGATATTGTAATATAATTTAAATAGTACTATTATATTGAATTAACTTATTAAATTTTTCTAGATATAAGTTTTAACTCCGTTATAATTGTATTATATTATTTAGAGATCATTTAGTTACATGGAATGCGAATATTAAAGCATATTAGAAAAATGAATTTAGTCATGAGCACTATTTTTAATTTTCATTGTTTAATCTTAAAAGTTAGTATAATAAGATTAAAAAAAACTTGTGGAATGTATTATATTTATTTTTCACTTATTTGTTTTTTACTCCAACGCTTAATATAAAATATTTGTTATAAATATTATTATTATCAATAATATATATATATATATATATATAGTTTTTTTCTTAAACTTTCTGGTCCGATTGACCCGATGGATTAGCCCGAAACCCTAGAGTTTAGGGTTAGAGTTGAATATTTCTAACCGGAAAAAAAATGTCAACCCGAATAACCCAACCGAATAGCCCGATAACCCGAGTGGGTTGGCCCGAACCCGAACGGGCTGGCCCGATTGACATCCCTAATAAGTATACAAGTATATGTGAGTTACATAGTTATTTTTATATCTCTATAATTATAATTCTAAAATTACAACTAACTTACATAACTAATTGACTATGAGATAAATATAATAATAATTCACAATTCTAATATAAAGTTCATCTACCTTATATAACTAAGTACTATGAGATAAACAATTACAATTTATAACTCATAAGTAGATTGTGAAAAGTAAATGTAATAGAATGATATTGAATAGTATATTCAATTTATATATTATATAGTCTATATTATTAGTTCATAATATCAAATACATATGTTTCATATATTCTTTAAACTGTTGATAACTATATTTGTGTTTTTTTAATCATATCTTAATAAATATATTTTCATGTGTATTATAAAATAAAATCATTAAATTAACAATTAATTAATCAAATGAAATATCGAGTTGGAAAACTAAAAAATAACACGATCTACTAAGTTATCTTATGAACAAAAATATCAATATAGATCATTATAATGCATAAATATACAAGTACGAGTTACATAGTTATATTTATATCTCTATAATTATAATTCTAAAATAAATAACATATAACTTACATAATTAATTTACTATGATTAATAATAATAATTCGTAAGTGGATGAATATAGTAGATGTATTCGAATGATATTAAATAATATATCAATTTTATATATTGTATAGCTTTTATACAAAACTAGCTAGAATCTGAAATTTTTTTCTGATATGAATTTCATCCAAAGCTAGCTAGAATCAGACATCTCTTTCTTGTGCTAGTTGTGAAAATTTCATTTGATAATGAATATTTTAAACTTCTTATTGTTGTTTGATTGTGATTGACTAGTAGACTATGCATCATTTGAATTAATGGAATCATTGAGTGAATTCTGCTAAAATAGTGTTTTAAGTAGAGTCGAGCTCAAATTCGAATTCGAACTCGAACTTGAATAACACATTATCAAACAAAAATCGAGCTCGAGTTAGAGCTCGAAAATGAGCAAAGTCGAACACAAGCAGAGTTAGAGCTCGAAAACAAGCAAAGTCGAACACAAACGGAGTTCGAGCTCGAGTTCGAATGTCTCATAAACGAGTAATTATCGAATCGAATTCGAGCTGCTCGCGATCTCAAAAATATTATAATGAACCGAGCTCGAACTCAATTTAATGCTCGAATTTGAACTCGAGCTTTAATAAAATTTAAACGAGCCGAGCTCGAGCTTGGTAGTACTCGGCTCGGCTCGGGTCGGTTCGTATACAACCCTAATTGCACCTAACCGACTTCTCGACTAAAATTTGACATTTGGAAAGAAACAACTCATGCTCTTACAGTCGAAACATAGTGGATTTTTGTTATCAAAGATTTTTCAGTTTCTAGACTAACATGTATATATAAAATGAGCCTACTTGTATTGAGAGTTAAACTAATAGAGTAACAAATATAACAAGTAGCCAAGAAACTAATGTACCTTAAAGTAAAGAGACTTTTAATTTGGCCCCAAAACCAATGAAAATTATTTGGGTCACTCTCACCACATTATGGTTTTTCAATACTATATAAGCCCGAACTCATTCGCATATATGATACTGAAAATTCATACAAAATGGATTCAAATATGATTGCTTATTACCAATTGGGTTATCTTGTTTTTCATAACCATATACTAAAATATTGGGACTGTTAAAAGCGTCGTCGCTTACACGTTATTTTAATTATATAAACTCCTAAAAAATTAGATAATTATGCATTATCATGCAACTAATCGCAGCACATGATACTGCCAATGACGTTAAAAGTAATAACGGAGAAATATAAGAGAGGGCCGAAAACAACTTGCTTAAAAAATAATCCAGATAAAGCAAGAAACCAGACTCAATTTCCCAGGACTATAAATAGAAGAAACTAAATTCGGCAAGATAATAGAAAAAGGGATACTAAATTTTAAAACAGCACATTATAATTCCTTTTCTGCGTTGGAATACATTATAACTCGTCAATTTACTTGATAATTAAGTACAGTGGCGCTATAAAAGTCAAAACTGAACTCCGGAGATAACTCTTCAATCTACATTCAAATTGAATGAATCAACAAAAGTTTTATCTGAGGAAAAATACAGAAAAAAGGGTCAGTCACTATATGTTTCTCTTCCAATATACTACAAAATTGTGAACTTCTCATATAGTATACAAAACAATGCACTAACATTCATGTTTACTTGCCCTTCTTCCTCTTCTTCAACACTGCTCCCTTCATGGAAAGGGCGCTCAATACGCTTTTCCCTTCCAACTTCTTCGTTAGCTTCACCACCCTCGCCATGCCGCTTCTGGCAGCTGCCCGATGCTCTGGCCTTCGACTCACCATTTTGCGGTCAAGTGGCCAATACGCGTAAGGTTCAAGCTTGTCCTTCCTCTTCACATCGCCACCCGCCTTTTTACTTGCATACTCCTTGCCCGTGTATGCCCACCCGGAATCCGATGTCTTCCTCCGCTTCTGTGTTTTCTGTGTGCTTGCAGACATGTGACTTCCAGCTTGACTCCTTCCTTCTACCCCGTCACTATCTGAGGCTGCCTCTCGTTTCTGTTTCCTGTCCGACTTACTATACTTGCCTTCCTCACGGATAATCATGCGGCCTTCAGAATCTATGCATGGTTCATCATCCGAATCAGACTTTGTCCTTACTGGCGCTGATGATCGAAGAGCAGACCTCATCTTCTGACTATCAAGCATGTCAAGGGGCTCGTCATCTAATTGATCAAACGAGTCTTCTTCCAATTGCTTTGCTGCTTTGCGTGCTTTCTTGGATCTGGTCGTGTTATATTTGATAGTTAGATGGAAACAATATTTTTCACGAGCACACTAATGTATAAATTATTCACTATATAGGTTTATAATGGAAAAGAATTGCTAGGTAGCCAACTTAACAAATATCAACCGACCGTAACAAAGTAGCTTTCGATTGCATCCCAGAGGAATACTTGCTCTGTCGACCAGAAATACTCTTTTTGTTTCCAAAGTCACCGTCACTAATCCTTGTTTCTTCATCCTCAAAATCAGAAAAGATTTTTGTATGATTCCATCTGCTCATCCTGTGAAACATACCAGGCATTAAACCAAGTAGATTAGTTTAAAGGGATAATTACAGTTTGTGTTCCTAACTTTGACGAGATCTTGAAAAATATCTCCGACTTTAATTAATACATTAAAATGTCTCAAACTTTAACGAGATTTTGAAACATGTCCAAAACTTTAGTTAATACATTAAAATGTCTCCAACTTTGACGATATTTTGAAAATTATACCGATTCATTATTCCGCCGACGGAATAATGAGCTAGTTGGCCGGATTCTCGTGTGGATTATAGCTTAAATGACTCAATATTCTGTCTCATGTGGATTATAACTGAAATGATTTAGTATTCCGTCATCGAAAACTCTAAATCGGGACATTTTTCAAAATTATCATCAAAGTTCAAGACATTTTAATGTATTAACTAAAATTGGATACAATTTTCAAAATCTCGTCAAAATTGGGGAAATTTTAACGTATTAACTGAAGTTGTGGACATTTTTCAAAATCTCATCAAATTTGGGATAGAAAGTGTACTTATCCCTAGTTTAAATGAATAGAGAAACCACGGTAATCAGAGATAAATCAAGGTGGAAGTCAAACAGTCTATGAATATAACAGATGATACAATAAGTTGTTTCCCCAAATTCCAACATATTGATTTTTTGTAAGAAACCACAAATTTGAAGAGTTTCGGCTCTAAGACTCTAATCAGTAGTCTTGAGTACTATGAGCATAAGGCTAAAAGGAAATACCTGGCTGTAGATGCCTTCGATAGTACAGACCTATCTTCTGCAGATTTATCAATCTGTTTCTTCTCTTTCCGCTCATTGAGCTGCTTACAAAAAATATAGAAGGCAGAAAAATGTATTATGTGATAAGAAATAAGAAGAAAAATCATGATCTGTCACGATAAAAACCTTTCTTATATTAGTTAGCAGCTTCATATGCTCTTCAGGCATAACTTGTTTGACAGCATCCAAACCACATTTCTTCACAAGCATTTCAAGAAGATGTTTAACCTACACAGAAATAATTGAAATTAGCGAAGGTAAAACCCTCATACCCAGAAAAATTCTACCGAACACAATGTTACAACTTATATGGAGCCAATCTTAACACGTAAAGTTCACCGTATTATGGCTGTAATCATTTCTAGGTGGTTGCTCATAAATCAAAGCAGAGAACGTAAAATTACCACCATTAAAACTTAAGAAACTCACTTTTGCTTTGAAATGGTTTTTGCTGCTATCTTGCCATTTAAGCATCCCTTCCACCATGCCTCGCAGGTGAGCGTGCAGAGCTTCAGCTTGTGATTTGGCAACTAATACCTTCAGCAAACCCAAATTAGCCTGCGAAAATTGTAACCATACAGAGCAAAAAAGTCAGGCAACGGATAGCAAGAAATGACAAAATGAGGAAGTACCATCTCCAAGAATTCAGGTGGACCTTAGTTATTTCTTTGTTCTTTCTCTGCAGGAGGAGAAATGTGGATGGAAGAATATAATAAGCAGCAGAAACGAGGTCAGAGAACTCATAAGCTAGACGGGCTAAGCCTGTCATAGCAGCACTGATCATATGAGGGGTCTCCCCTGCCAGTCCCCCAGCAACCTATGCATAGAGAAAAAGACAATTATAAAATGGAGTTGGAAAAGAAAATTCCAAAAGCTCAAAAGCAAGTACCATGGTAAAAAATTGTTGCAGGGTTTCTTTCTTGCTACATTTCTCCTCATCTCCACATGCATGACCAATTTGAACAAGAATATCATATGCTCTATTTCTTGTTTTCTTGTTAGTCTAGCAAAATAAGAATCGATCAGACAGAGACCACACAACAAAAGTACGATGATAAAACAACTGAGGCATCAAACCTTAGAAAGTCAAACAGATTGCAGATAAGTTACATAGCATGGTGTTTCATCTTTATACTTATAACTGCCTCAGAAAACCAGAAGCACATAAGTGACAAATACAGCAAGCATAACCCAGCTCAAAGACCTATAAACATAAGGGTTTGACATAAGGTGCTGAATGATGAAGGTAGCTACTCTTTTTGCAACATCCATTTGAAAGGAAAATGCAAGAGAACTCACAAGCATGATGAGGTCTACTAAAGCACAGCAGATTAATCACCAGAGGAAGCACAACTAGAATAATAAGATAGACAGCCAAATGACTAAGTAGGGTGCCATTCAGCAGTGATGCTTCAAGCACAGTTATTATTTTTTTCCGAAAATTTCTATTGTTTTGAACTAGAAAAGTAATCTACCTTTAGTTACACCTGCAGTTGACTGCAGACTGTAAAATAAGTAGAGGCATAAGATACCAATACTCGTTAATGCTAAAGAAACATGACCACCACATAAACAAATCCAATAGGCTGTCGAAGCTCAATACTATAATAAATCCATGTAAGGATAACGGAAAAATAACTATTCGCATCTACCATGACACGCCATACCTCTTTTAGGGCTAGTATGATTTCAGTAAGGAAAGAAGCAGTAATGTCATGCCTCGTCTGTTCATATGCTTCCTGTTTTATAGGCAAGCAAATAAAATTAAAATGAGATAGCCTGCTGCATAATAGTACAAAGTCCTACCTAGCTTAGCACTGGGGCTGGAAAGAATACTAATTAATGCTTGTAATTACCTTAGAAATGTGAATGATCAAAAAATATAAGCAGTCAAGTCTATGACGTTTTGCAGCAAAATGACAAGAAGGCAGCACTTCAACCATCAAAGAGAGCACTTCTTCGAGTTTTCTTGACATAAATTCATCGGAGTACTGTCCAATAATATACATTTATGTTCTCAGCCCAAATCTCAACAAATTTTGCCAAGAACAAGTATACAACATAATAGTAACATCCAGACCCAGTAGCAAATTAATATCTTATCAATATTAATTACAAAAAAATTGTTGATCAAATACAAAAAGATTTACTATTAATTGTATAACAATTATGAGAATAATAATAGAATAGACGATGCAGGAGAGGCTAAGCAAATAAGATGACCCCAATGACAATGACCCAAATACTACATAGTAACATAGGCTAATATTATTAACTTGGAACATTAAAGTACCTGTAATATCAAAGATAGTACTCTATAGGCCTTCTTCTGGATCAAGCTATCACCATCCTGACAAGAAAATGTGTTTAGTTGTACATTTTATTAGATCTAAAGAATGATTTTCTTCCATCACATGAAAATGGTTATAATGCAAACAAGAACAAGGTGAACCTTCAATGCACGTTTCATTTCCTGGAATAGAATATCAATTTCTTTGGAACCTAATCCAGGTAAAAGGGAAACCGCAACATCAAACAACTGTGCTCTGTAAACAGTAAAAGACCTTGATCACCATAGGAGTAGGATATAACATCTAACATTTAGCTTAACCAGGCAAGCTTCCAGTAGACATGATAAATATATTTATACCATCAGATACACACCAAACAGCTTACCTGGCAGCTGACAGTGAACCATCATTTACAGAATTATCTATCTGCATGAGATTTGAATTCTTTGCCTTCTTTGATTTGTTGGCTTCGTTCGTAATCGTTAAAAGCTTCTTCATGGATTGTTTGAAAAATGATGAGACCACCTCCTTATCCAATACTGAAGCAAGCTCACGGATCGTGGTCTGCAAGAATACCCAAACTGAGAAACTAACTATGACCAACCTAGCACACGTCCTTTTTTTTTTGTTTACAATCTTTGATGTGATCACTTATTTAAAAATAAATAACTACTTGAGTAAAGCTATCTTTCCTAAATTTTATTTTCCTTTCATCTAACAAGATTCCATATTGATAATCTGTGGATATGTGAAGATTAAATTGAGATTTGCAAATGTGGAAGTGAAGTTGGCTGTGACATAAAAATTACTGTGCAAACAATATGATCTGATAAGGATTTAAAATATTTTCTGATAATATCTACTACGCAGATAGTAGATACCAACATGAAGGAAAAATCCAAATGTATCACAGACCATCATTCAGGATATCTGGAGATGCAATCATATATCGTGCTTCTATAATATATGCAGGCACACAAGCTCAGTGCGACCAGATCCTACCTGCAACATGTCAATTCCGGTCGCATGGCACGAGCAGAAAGAGAGTTCTAGGGTCATAAAGTGTAACACACCCACAACGAGTATACCATTTAACATGCAGAGGGTCATAATTATTTATTAGAACAAAAGAATGAAGATGAAAATGGTAAAAAATTTATAATACCTGCAAAATGCCTGCAGTATCTTTAGAGCATTTGAAATAGACTCCAGCAAGAACACGCAAAAGAGAAGAGGATTTCAATGTATTCAAGTTAGACTGAGCAATATTTTCATTATACAAAGCAACAGCCTGTTGTTCTGCTACACTTATTACAGAATCAAGTGTATTCCCCTTCCCTTCCAGAATTCTCTTATTCTGCTGAATAAGAGTTTGCAAGCTGGAACATATTATACCGCGAAATTCATGTTCTTCTTGGAGAGCTGTGCATAATGCTCCCTCAAGATCGTTGAAACTTTCAGCAGTGTCGACAGGATAGTTGCAAAAAGATGGTAGCAGTGACCACAAGGAATACACAATTCCATCAATACTCCTCGCCGACTGTAGTTTTCCTTCTTGTTTAAGCTGGGAAAAGAATTTTACTGTTTGTTCAGCACTCACAATAAAAATTTAACAAAAGAAAAAAGAAAGGAAATGGTGCAAATAGAAAAGTGACACTTTTGGGGGCAAAATGTACATAACAGAACTTTTTAGAGCAAAATAAACCCTTCTGCCTGACAATCATCAGCAAACCAACTTTCTTTTTTCTCATTATTTTTTTTGTTGAGAAATTCGAAATTCTCATTTTTATTTTCATTTTCTATTATTAGCAGGTTCAATATTAGTCTCGAGATATAAGAAATAAGAATCGAGACCTCAAAATTATTTTAGTTAAATTAAAACTGTCAATATATATATAGGTAGATTAAGTAATATTTAGAAATAGAAAGGATAACATATTTCCATTTTCACTAACTTAGGCCTGAGCAATTCCAACCTCTGAAGATAAATGATTTATGCCTTTTTTATTATACTACAAAACGTACATATCGAATTATATGTCCAAATATTTGGTGGTAGTCGCCATTAGAATAATCTCATAAGAAATATTTTTGTTAAAAAACTCAGATATTTCGGGTGGGGGGAGACTGGTTGCCATATTGTGGGATTGGAAGAGTATTAGAGGGAAAAGACATGTGATAAAAATATACTTGTTTCCATAAGTTAGAAATATCGCCTATTTGCTACAAAAATTCTAAAAAAGGTTATCAGTTGGTTTGCAAAATTTTCAGGAGAAAAAGTCATCAATAAATTAAAATCAATGAAGTATTCAAATCGACATATAGATTACACAAAAATCTAATAAAAATTACTTGAAAGGGCATAGGTATAGATTCATTAATCAAATAAGATCTAACTAAAGCCCTTTTCCTTTTCTTCTCTAATTAGTTCATACTAATAATACATATCTAAGAATATCCCATAAAATAATGTAGAGCTACAGGGGACTAGAAGTGAAAATATGTCAGCTGCAATGCTCTAGATATTAGTTTGTATGCATTTATCAATAAAACAACTTTTAAGGTCTTTATTATTTCCTAATTGTATACACTAACATAGATCCCATCAACAATAAAAACAGAAAAGAAAAGTTGCTTTTACTTTAACTGACAGTTGCCTGGTCATAGAAACCTTGCCCCCAATAAAAGCTAGGGGTGTATATCTGCACCTTTTCCCTTAAAAGAACATGCAAATAATGTACTCTGTAAGATGTTTATACCATTGCTGACTTCTGCTTCATCTCTACAGCCATGGGTAAGATTGAATTGGTAAAGAAATTCAAACGAGCACCAACAATATACTGTTTCAGGATTGGAAACAGCCATAGATTGCTCTCGGCTAGATCTGGAACACCCAAGTTAAGAGGTAGAAGGCTCAAAAAGTTCTCGGGTCCCATAGCGCCAAGAGCAGTTCCAACACACTCATGCAACTGCAAAAATTAATTTAGTATCCCAAAAGTCAGATTTTTATTTATTAAAAAGACAAGGGGCGATTGTTGATGAAACTCTGAAACGCAAGCAAACCAGTGCCTAAAATAAAGAGCAATGACTATGTTGAACTACTTCAGCCTAAATTATTAAAAAGTTGGAACTTCAATAGACAGTAAACACATATAAGAGAGAAAGTAAATCACATAGAATGGAATATAGAACCAGAACTATACTAACAAACTGAACAAGAAAAGGAACAATCAGAAATCTGCCCACATAAGAGTAAATAACACACTGCCAACATGATTAGGAAACCCAAGTTACTTTGTCTTGGTATATTACCTCTTTCTTGAAACCAAAGTCTCCATCTGGCAATTTTTGCATATCAGCTAAATTCTTGAGTGTTCCCTTCATGAAGTAAACAGAATACTTACCTGCAAAGCCAACACTCTTTCAATCAAAATTACAGGGACAAATTTCAGAAGCAAAAACCAAATAACTTCATTTTTTATGGTAGATATGAACATGTCATGGGATGAAGCAACTTAATTTGCCCAAGGATCCACAAAAGGAGCGGATACCAAATATATCCCAATATTTGTGAAATCATCAGAAACAAAGTCCATATCAATTGTGCAGACTATTTATTCAATGTGGTTAAACCAGGATGACCCAAGTGCAACTACCTAATTTTTCAAACATGGCAGAAACAATCTGAAACGACATATCCCAGACTGCTTCATAATGATAATCAAGCAGGCTCTCAATTGTTGTGCAGACTTTTTCTATGACAGTTGGGGCAGATTTCCTGGCGGCTGAATTGGCACTGGCAGTAATCTGATCAACACCCTTTTTGATCAAGTTCTCATCTATACATGAATGTATTAAGCTCTTCAGTGTTGTCACAGCTGCTACCAAAGCCTCCTCATGTCCAGACGTCAGAAATTCTGGGAGAGGTTCCATATAGAAATTTGAGTACATAGCATTTGGTAGACATGATAAAATTTACAGTCAAGAACAAAAAAACAGGGAAAGATACAGACTGAAATTAGACAATCTTCAGGAATTTCTCAATTTTTATTCTATGAACAAGAGTAAAGAAAGCAAGGAAAAGTTTAACCTTTTAGTGCATTAAAAACAAGCGGAAGCTTGACGACGCATATTTGCTGGTTTAGTGAGTAGAGTCTTTTCATCCCAATGTCTAGCACACGAATCGTTAAAGTCATGCTATCAGCAGATGAATCCTCTGGAGAGCCTGAGCTTGCTAGAGTGCATAACAGATCAAGTAGTATTTCAGCAGATATTTCTGCACCAGGATGGAGACACAGGGCTTTTAAACCATCTGTTATAGGTATAGTGACAAGGCGCTGTTTGAGAGTCAAGAGAGATTTGAAACGCTCCAGTATGTTTGTTGTTGATTTTGATGACATATAAGGAAGACAAAGTTTTAGAGCATCCAGAATTCGGAGAACACTCCGTGCAGTTCCGGATGCTTCTGAAATACTTTCATTTGATCCTCCAGCAAGCAGAAGAAACCTCACAAAGACATTTGTAATGGCTTCACTTGCAAATGCTAGTAAGGGTGAAAGTGTGGGTACTAACTGAAAATACTTCAAGACGTCACGTAGACATGAATGGGACCGTTTCCTTACCTGCATTCACCATCCAAACCATCCCCCAAGAAGTCAATTGAAAAAATATTTGGATTATTGGTGAGGTACTTATCTATAAGAGGTGACATTCATTGGCATATACACAGCAACCAGATTCTTACACAACCAAAAAGTATAGCAATTATTATTGTGCTGGCGGTTTCTCAATTATAATATATCAATTTGACAGTCCAAATCAGAAAATAGCAACCTTATACTTTAGCATTATGTTTGGATACCCATACCAAGTAATATCCTCTCAAAATTAGGGAAGAAGCTATCGATAAACAAAATTAGGCAAACGTGATTTTATGGATGGGAGAAATAGCTGGGCAGGTTACATGCTTTCTCTCTTTACACGAGCAATTAAAATGATTCGAAAGGAAAAATGCCACTGTAAGTCTTAAAAATTCGAATTTTGAAGTTCAATTTCAGCCAAGGATGTCATCAAAGAATCTGGCATTCTGAACAGTACTGACTGGACAATTGTACTGTATAAAGCATCCAATATCCTAATGCAACAACATAATTCCTAAATACCTGATCTTTTCTCAGGCTGAAAATTTGAAAACCCAATTGAGAATAAAAAACACCTCAAATCCAACACCTCAGATTTTACTAGCTTTGAAGTATATCACCTTCAGATTATGAGAACAGTCAGTGGCACTATTGTCTATAAACGATCGAACAATTAAATCAATCAAATGCAGTAGATATTGAAGTAAGATAAATCTTTCCCGGACCTTGAAGCGATCATCAGTGATGTAACCAATCAGAACACCGTACATCTCAACCACGTCTTCCCACGCTGCATTCTCCCTCACAATCAACAATTGCGAAATGCACTTTAACCCAGGCACAACACCCTCAACTCCAACGGAATTTACCCTAAGAGTCTTAATCAGCAGCTCGGAGAGATAACTGTACTTGGTTTTAAGAACAGCTGAGGGCAATTGGACAATTACAAGGGACAGAATCGAGAGCAGCGCGTCGAGGATGGACCCGGAAGAGTCGATGCTCGACGAGAGGCGGTCGAGGGAGGAGCAGGTGGCGCCGAAGTAAGTAATTGGGGTGAGAGGGAGGCGTTTCTCCCGGAGCTCCTGCGACATGGCGCCGATGGTGGCGCAGACGTGAAGGTGGTGCTCTTTGGTGGAGTTGCTGAACTGGGAGAGCACGGCGGAGGAGAAGTCCTCGGGGAAATCCGGTGCCGACCGTGAGGCCTCCATTTCGGCGGTTTCCATGGTCGCCGGAATGAAGAGAGGCGTTGGCGACGGGGGCGGGGGGTTTAGGGTTTTCAATGTTTGGGGTTCTTGCTGATTGGTTTTTGGGTTTATAAATTTTTTTTTTTTTTTGGTAATTTAATACAGAAATTTTAAAATCGTATCGCGGTGAATCGAATCAGGGCGCTGGCGCCGATTAACTACTCTACTGCTAGGCCAACACACACTGGGTTTATAATCTTTTATTATCTGTAATGTCTCTAAAAATAAAAATTATCTGTAATTTAAATATTGCATGAAGATTAATATAATATAAATAATAGATCATTACTTTTGGATTTTCTTAATTCACCCCTAATTGCTTCAAATTATTTGTCTAACCCCATTCATATCATCATTAACCAATATTTATTTTAATATTAATGGTAACAATATTTTCTAGAATATTATTACTATCTATTAATACATGAACACGCTTTCTACCGAAACATATTGCATACGCACAAATTTTTTGAGTAGGCACACGCCCATAAACATATTATTGGAGGTAACTTCAAAACTAGATTATACTCCATGATGTAGGAAAATGGAATAGAAGTCACATTTTTAGAAGTGTTATTGTGCACATTTACAATTTGTATACTAAGTTTACTCATAACTATAATATTACTATCAAAATTATTCAATCTTAGATGAAGAGATAAAAATATCCTTGAGCTTGAACTTAAACTTAATTATATTAAAATCTTATACTTTTCTTATACAATTGTACTTAGTGTATGAAAAGTATAAATATTATTAACTCAATCAAAAGAAGGAATTGTACTAGACGTCATTGTTGATTGTTGGAAGCAATAACTAATATAAATTTTAAAAATAAAAATAACAAAATTATCAATTTATCGATTATAATGTAAAAATAAATTTAAAATTGTAGTTTAATGCCAAAAACATATAAAATGTGATACTTCGAATAAAAATTTCATTTTGTTGTGATTTAAACAACTAGCCGTATCTGTTACACCATAAAACTCAAATAAATAGAAAATGGAAAAATAACGAGAAGCCTTACTTATTAGGAGAAATAGGGAAAATAAATCCCAAAATTTGGTAAAACCTTGTTTTCGAGAAATGGAAATAATAGGCAATGTCATTTCATATAATAACATAAAGCTAGCCCCAAGATCAAAAGTTTAGTTTCTACTTTAATAACAACCACAAAAGGACATCAAGCTAGATAGAACAGAAGAATTAGGAGTTCAAGCTCGACATAGAACGACATTAGGTAATATAATATGGTATTATGTTTTGGAAGATTTAGAAGACTAGATAATGACTAGTCATTCAGCAGAAGTCAAGATTGTGGAATAGAACCCTAGCATCAGCTCTGCCCCGTCAACATCAACCAGTAAACCTGAAAAATATTTGAATAGATTTTTGGGCTGAGTACTAATGTACTCAGTAGGCATGCAACTTTCAAAACATTTCACAGAATCAAAACAGTTTGTCCAATATCTCGACATAACTTAGAAGGTTTTAAAACTAAAAGCCACTTCCAAGTTATGTAAAAATAAATCAATTTTTCTTGTGGAGCCAGTGTCACGCTCTCTGCTGTTACTCTTATCATCATACATTCATTTTCTATCCGGGGCAAAGCCCTTAAAGAATTTCGATCCCGGGAACATAGCCACCTTTGGATCTTGGGTGAAACCATTTATTCAGTGAAACCATTCACTTGGTGAAGCAAATCATTTGGTCGTTTCGCAAGTAAAGACCAAAACACCGCGATTCGAGCCAGTACGCACAACCCTCAATAAATGTGTTAGACCGACTAAGAGCCACAATTGTTGTATAAGAGCATTAAACAGAGCAGAGTGCAGCAAAAACATTTACATTAGATAAACATTTGTATTTCAGAAATATCAAAGCATATAACTCAAAATACTTTTTGTAAAATAAGTCCACCTTGATAGGCAAAAGCCTGAAGAATTAAACTCGCGAACTCGTCTCAGGAAAAACAACACTAATCTCCTTGGTCAACAAAGCCCATAAGATATACTAATCTTAATAGGTCTCATAATACTAGTTTTAAGTCTAAGTAAAGTGAGGCTATTATCTCTTGATTCACTATGCCCGAGTTTTCAAGGTTCAAGAATAATTTATTTTATTTTTTTGAAAACCAAAATCTCGACTAAGGGAACCAACAACATCTTTGTTCGACTTTTCTTTTCAAACTTAATTTGATTGTGAAAATCAAATTATCGAAATCTTTTTATTTCAAAAGTAAATAAAACTTTAATTTATTTAAATAAATTATTCATACTTTAAACATGTAATCACTTTAATAATAATAATTCTTCAATTATAACTTTACTTAGTACAATCAAATTTTATTATGCAACTCAAGTACCAAAATAATTAATCGAACTCGAATTAGAGTCGAATTTAATTAATTAACTAATCTCGCCCAACTAACACTTTATAACATCACTCCATTAATTAATTTAATTAAGGCATAAGTTAGGAAATGACAAGAAATATACCGAATCTTCTTTATTATTGTTGGCCCAAACTTTCAGCCCATCTCATTTCTCTCCTCCTTATTTTACGCATCTCTCTCTCTTTTCATTCTGGATCTCTCTCAATGATACAACAGTAAACCATCTTCCCTATTTTCCTCACCATTGTCGCCACCTTCCATCTCTTGTTCCGACGAGCCACCTTCTGCCGCCAGTGACAGCACCGGCCGTCGGCTCGCTCCACCCTCTCTCTTTTCTCTCAACACGGATATCTCCTCTCTTTCAGCCCAACAACGCCGTCGTCCCCTGCCTACCGTCACTGTTATTGTTGGCGACAACCAAAATTTGATCGCTTACTTTTTCACACATGAAAGGCGTATATAGAAGGTAAGCAGAGTATCGTATCCACAAGGATTGCAATCCGAAAACACAGAAGCTAATTCAACAATAATTCATCATTATCCAAGCACAGAATTTGGGTTGTGAATTTTTAGGGCTTCAGATAATTAAATCCAAAGCAAAGGTAACAATAACAAAATAAACTAAAGCAATAAAATATCAAGGAAACAAATATCAAGAAAGACTAACCCTAGGGATGCATTAATCCTATCCACAATGATGTTTATCCCGCTTATTACTAACCATTTTAATCCGTATAAGATGGAAGATCACATATGTAGCCAACAACTTCGCCATTCGACAATTGTGATAGTTGATTACTAATTTTCTATTATCATACGCGTCTAGAGGAAAATAAGCAACTCAAAAGGATCACAAAGAATATGCTTCCTACGAATGTTCCTATCTCGCCACGACTCAAGGCTTATCCGTATCATACATTCAAGATCGATTGACAATTAAAACAGTTCGTAATTAATCGGCAACTATGATATGCATCAAAATTGATCAGAAATCAACACATATAAATAAAGCACCAAGAATCATGAATCAATGCCTGGAAGGTAAATAGCGATAACAGGAATCACAACATATAGGATCGGATCATGCAAACCCTAGGATTAGAACGAAAATCTAGCGCACATAATAAACGGAATAAAATACGATTTAATCATAAAAATGGAAATTAAATGCATAAAACCCGTGATGAAGCGTTGGATGAACAATGGTTGGTCTTGAATCCAACCCCAAGCGAAAAACGGAAAACAAAGGAAAACGATCGGACAAAACGTTCCGAATCGATAACAATGCGTAGAACAATTGCAAAATGATGGAAAACTAATACTAGAATTAATCTAAATCAAAGCTAGAATGAAAATAAATGGAAAACTATGAAAACCGAGGAAAACGTGCAAAATAGGTCTGGGTGTAATGGGTCCGATGGGGCGCAAGGGCTTTCTTTATTTATAGAAAAGGTGAAACCCTAATTTTATCCTCTCGCGCCTATCATGACCGGTCCTCGCGATCGCTAGTGCGATCGCTAGGTATGTCTCGCGCTTCTTCTTCCGCGCCGCCTCTCTTGCGCTCGCATGGTACCGCGACCGACTAGCGGTCGCTAGCAATTCAAGCAGTCGCAGAAATCGTCCGGTGAGTTTTCTCGTGGGGCTTCGCTTCGCGGCACGAGGTCGCGATCGCGCTCTTCGGTGTTCATTGGTTTGCCTCGCGACCAGCCTAGCGACCGCTAGGCTGGTCGCTAGAAACTGGGCAGATTGCTATCTTGGTTCGTGCTTCGTTCCTTGCTTCGATTTTCAACACATAAACCTACAAAACACCAAAATAACACCCAAGAGCAGTATCTTCCAAAATAGATAAAACATTAAGAATCGATACATAAACGCACATTAAACGAGCTAAACTCATCTTCAAATATCAACTATAAACGTGTAAAATGCGCGTTTATCAAACAGCGACGAAGGCGGCGCTCCTATCTCTCTCGTTTCTTTCTCAACTATAGTCTCTCTCTTTTCTAGTCTCTCACTCTCATCCTCCCCTCATTCTCTCTGATTCTCTCTCTCAAGGAAAACCAAAATTGAAAAAGATTCTCTTCCCCCCGCAAAATCTCATCTACCGCCGCCTCTCTCACATCCGGCGAGCCATGTCGGAATTTCAACACCCCAATCTCTCATCTCCTCTCACCATCTCATTTTCTCTTTTTCCTCTCGACGGGCATCTGACGACAAAGAACTGCCGCTCCCGGGCCCTTCTCCTCCCTCTCTGACTCACCGCCGGCTGCGTATACAACGGTGCTACCGCCCCCTGCCAGCCATCCTCGTCTCATCCCTACGTAAACGAACAATAACAACGGTGCCTCCCTAGGGCCATCGCTGTACCTGTCCCTGAAAGCGTTCCTCAAACATTGTCTACCACCATCATCCGGCCGATCAACGACATCGAGAAGTCGTTGTCGTCCGCCGTGCTTCCTTCTACTGACGTTGATAGCAGCACTAATGTGGTAGCTCACTACCACCACCAATCACCCCCAATTGTCTCACTATCATTTAGCAGGAAAGTTAAAAGGAAAAAGGGAATCGAAAGTCACCGAATTATGTATTATTATTATTACTATTATTATTATTATTATTAGTGGAAATATCATTTAGCAGTCAATTATATCGCGAGCATAAAATGTCAATTATAGCCGAGTTAAACTATTATCACCCAATAGTACCAATAGACCAACTATTTTGTTGGTCCTATTGGGACTATTTGGTGATAATAGTCGAAAGTCACCGAATTATGATATTATTATTATTATTATTATTATTATTATTATTATTATTATTATTATTATTATTATTATTATTATTATTATTATTATTATTATTATTATTATTATTTTATATAAAAAATAAATAAATCAGATTATGCATATACTTTGTTTTGATTACAGATTATGTAAGTCAGTATGTTTGATACTCATGTTGGTTTTACTGTAAAAGTTTAGTCGTTATGAGAATGGACATGGAGAAATATATTGAGGTGGCTATCTGTGTGTACAATAGGAATTCGGGTATAGATGAAACCTCCATTTGTTCTGCTGATTATGGTATGTTGCGGTGCAGATTATAATGTTTTGTTGCGTCTGCAGAAAATAGATTTAAAAGAAAATTGATCAGAGTTTTGTTGTTACAAATAGAGAGATAAATTACAGAATTCTGGTAGGAGCTAAAAGTATAACCTTTCAAGGAAGGATTGTGTTGTTTTTGCTATTGTGCAAAAGGAAAAGATCATGATCAAAAGCTTGCTATTTGAAACAAAATAAAGAAGAATTTAGAGTAGGAGGAATTCTGGAATTGGGGCTGTGGAAAAGGGTTGGTATTCTTTTTTTTTTATATATAAGAAGAAGAAGGCATTGAAAAAAAATAGAGGCGACGTGGAGAAGCAGTAGACCGTATATTCTTAAGCTTAATTAGGCTAAAATAAATTGTAATTACTTTAATTAACTGTTCCAAAAATTTATCTAAGTAGGGGCTTCTCATTTCGGTCCACAAAAAAAGGCAATGTCATCAACTTGGCCCAACAATTTATTTATCTTAATCCAATACATATACATACATAAGCTTAGGCTTCTATAATAAAAAAGAGTTTTATTTGAGCTCAATAATATTAAATTTTTGTGAATATTATTTATCTAAGTATAAATGCAATTGCATTTAATTTAATATGCAAAGTATGAAAATCAATAAATTAAACTTTTTTTTTGGGGGGGGGTGTTAAAACATGGTCTCAAATTTTTCTCCGGGCGGGAATTGACTTAAATAAATTTTATCTTCAAAATTTCTCATAAAATCCTATCGAGAAAAACGGGGTATTATATTCATTTCCCCTTAAAAAATTATGTCCTCGAATTTACGTCATTCGATACTCTTACTCGGGATACTAGATTCTTACTTTATCCTCCAGCTAATATGTGGTCTTTTTCCTACCCTATGATGGTTCCACAATACTTCTTCTTGTTCATAGCTAGCAATTCTTCATTACCTTAGTTTAGGACAATATGCTTGTTCTAAAAAAAATTGATCTTACGAACAAAAATCCTCATCAGTCTCTTGATAGCCTAAGTCTAAACTCAAGACTACCTCATTATACACATTTTTGTGTTTATGAGAACTATCTCAAATGATTACTTATTTCTAAAACATTCTCTGTCATTACGTGCCTCAACTTAATCTTTCTCATGCTATATTTAAAATAAGGGGGTGAGATGGTCCCATATCACGATGCTATAGAAAGGTATTATAGTGGTCATACCTGCCAAGTTCTCTTGATCTCGGTATACTTATTGCTGGTTTAGGGCATAAACCTTAGCTTGGTATGATGGCCTCTGGTTGGCTACTTGTCTCTAGTTCTGTTTTTTTTATTCTTTCTCGAGTTCGAGCACGCCGTGACAAAATACCCAAATTTTATGCAGTTGTAATAAACATTCAATCCCTTCATGCATTCCCCTGAGTGGGGTTTTTGGCATTCCGGACATAAGGGTTCGCTTATTTTGAGATTGTTGCTACTGTTGTACTTTGGTTTTGACTTGTGTTTCCAAACCAAGGTTTCTTCTCGTTGCCGGTGTATCCTTTATCACTATCTTGATGTGATGCTTCTCTAAAACTGCATAGGAGCTTTCCTTTCTCCTTCGATAGTAACAACTTGATGGTGAGAGTTCTGCTCACCGTTTTTGCATATGTGAGATCTCTTTGACTTGCTAGCTAGGAAAATCGATAGTTTATGGCATAGTCCGTTTCTAAATTCTCTGCGTTTCTCCTCAGTGTCCACCAAATGTGGCGCATGTCACTTTCTCACTATCTTCGCAACGTATATAATTAAAGACCTGCTCTATAGCTCGTGTCCATTTTTCTGCGTCTGTGGAATCGCCCAATCCATCAAACGTTGGTGGTTTCTCCTTGTGAAATTTTCATGTGATGATCATTCTGGTGCTACTTGTTGCATTGAATCTTTGGGAATAAATCTCTTCCTCGACTACGTCTGCATCCTCGTACTCGTCCTCCATCACATCCCTCACCTTCACCTTCCATTATGTGGTCAATGGTTCGATTGACTAATATATATATATATATATATATAACACTGTAAGTATATTAAAGTTAATACCTAGGCGTGTTATTAGGGAGAGAAAAATGTGTAACACGTATCAAGGTATATATAAAATATTCATTTATAAAATGCCTCAAAAGAGGAATTTCATAATTTTAAAAGACAAGCTTATTTCCAAGAGAATTCTTGAAATACATAAGTACAATACAATATCAAAAAAAAAAAAGATTGGGGATGCCCAAGTGTAGTCTGAGCTATATATAAAGGAGACCGACTACAGCTAAAAGAGTTGAGTGGATCGGACAAAATGAAGGTTATTTCTAATCATACATGACCCAAAAAATTAAAAAATAATTATAAAATTCTTGCACGTCATTCCTGATTTGCTATACTCAACTAATAATCTAATAATCTACAAAAATCGTCACCTTTTTTTTTAATCTCATTTGATAGCTACCTCAAGATCATTATCAGGGTATTAATCATGTAACATTGGTCCAGGTGGGTTGTTGTGGATTCTTGTACATTCCTGACTTTCCGTGTTATCTATTTGGATTGGTTTAGCTGACATTCGTGGAAGCGTTTCTGGGCACATTTTTTTTAATATTGACCTTTCTGACCACAACTGTAACAAATGTCGCTACTAGCCCTACATGTTCCTGTGGAAATTTTCGCATCATTGTCATTTTTGTTGGGTCTCTTGTCCTCATTGTTGGATGGCTCTCGACAATAGCTCTTTCTGTTTGTTGTTGTCGTTCTTACTCATGCTTTCCACTCGCGCTTTTGTATTTTCTTTCGAGCATCAATCTTTGTTGAACTCACTTTCTCATCTATGAGCAACTCTAACTTGATCCAGGCGGATGTTAATCATTTAAGATTGGGGGTTACCACTAGGTATTGGATCAGTATACTAAAAGCAGAATGGTTGAGCTTGTATACAATGTTTCCTGTTATCACCATTACAATCTCATATCTGAATTGTTTACTTGATTGCATATGTATGTCCCTTTATCTCATACAAAAGTAAGATCATACAGTGTGTAGAAGATCACAGAAGTCTGTATGATTGGTTAAGCTTATTGAGATATAAAAAGGATCGCAGTTGAGATAACTTGAGAAAGAGTTATCGGTATAGGCTGCAGTATAGACAAGAAGTGGCTTGACTTGGTTGCTTGTCTATGCTGGTATGTCTTGACGTATTGATGGATCACAGTGAGATGAGTTCTTGTATGTGACCGTCGTGAAAAACCTAGATCTGGGTGACTTTACGTCGATCTAAACCTCGATAAGGTTTTAGGTGAGTTACTGACCATCACTTTGACTTGTTATGGGTAAGGGTTACATGAGATAACCCAAGATTCTTTGCATCTTGGGTGGTGGCACTGCTTGTATCGCATGCTAGTTACCTGTATCGAGTCACCATATCCATTTAGGATGATGATGTCCTCTTAAGGAGCTCAAAATATTCATTGTACTAAACTCTGTAGGTTGAGTTTAGCTCAAGTACAATAATAAGGTTGAGTGGTACTACTTAAGGAATTAAAGAGATTAATTATTTTAAGCAGTCAGAAAGCTATAAATAATTAATGGACGTGCGATATCTTAAATACGAGGATTCGTAAAGTCTAAGTGTAAGCCTGACTCAACTTCAGAAATAAATGGGTAAGTCAGTATTTATTCTAGTGAAATGAATAAATATTTATGAATTAATTTATATTCTGGGCTGAACATAAGATAATTCTTTCATTTTATGCTCATCTTTATTCCTTGTATTTGATCCATAGGCTGGTCAATCAAGGCCTGAAACTGCTAGAAATTTCACTCACTATGATAGAGTCCCACTGGAACTCTGTTCTGATTCTTCAGAATCTAGATAGATATTATCTGATATTATTAGATATCAAAAGATAATTATTCTAGATTGATTTTATCTGCAAAGATATGATTGTATTTATTAGATATGCAGAGATCTTATCTAAATATGATTCTATGAATGCATTATAAATACAAGGTGAGAGAAAATCAGATGTATCCTATTCTATGTGATTTTCAAAAATTACAAAGAGAAAGAAGGAGGCGAATTTTTACAGTATTCTCCATAGATTGCTCTCACTCAGCATTGGAGTTTTTACAATCGGGATACAGTTCAGAAGATCAAAGCTGGAGTCTGCCATCGATCTTTTATCCGAGAAATTCACAAGTAAACACGAGAAAAATACCAACGCGTTGCAATTAATTATATAGATGCATGCTAGGTATATAATCAATGTATAGTGAATTAAACATCCATGATAGATCCTCAGGAGATGGCTCCTCAACATGCTCCAACAATTCCAAAAGCGATTGGTCAGCTGCGAAAAGACGTTAATTATTGAACATGCACCTACTATCACAGTCGTTTGATCGGATGTCCATACTTTCTACTCATTCGGATGATGTTGCATGAGCCTCATCGATGCTTTGATATCTGTTACTTTCCCATCACAACATTCTTCCACAGAGTCGTAAATTCTCCTAAAATTTTCCCAAGAGAACCCTTTAGCTTCATCTCGTACTTATTAAACTTCTCAACATACTATCATTGTGAATGGTGTTCTATCAAATTTTTGTTGGACATCTTGTTTTGTCCATCCATCTAAAAGGAGGATCTTAATCAGTTAAATCTGCCAGAATGAACTTCTAATTTCTATAAGCATTCTAGGTTCATGTTCTTTAAGATCATTCTTACGTTCTTCTATGTTCCATCATTCTACATTTGTTTTGTTGTTCAACCTTCTAATATAGACCAAAAGTCATAAGGATCGCAATCCTATCATATTATAAACTAGTGTATTTTTCTAACTGTGAGGAAGCTACACTATTTTGAACTTATAACTAAACAATAATAACGTCAACCTACTGATAATTGTTGGGTCATAAAGGTCATGGGAAACCTAATATGATGAATATTTTTTATGTTGTGACAACTTTCTTACCAAAGAGTTACAATTCAAAATGCATCTTTTGACATTAAAACAGGTCATGGAGTCAAAACTCAAAATGATAAATAATTGAAACGCTGCCATATAGGCTCATAAGTCATAAATATGACAAGTGTTTTCTCTTTCATTTCTTCTTCTAAAACTCATTTATGTGAGCTCAGAGAGACTCATCATAATTTCTTCTTTGAAACTAGGTCATGTAGGCTCGGAGAGACTCATCATGACAAAATACTTTGCTCGACATAAGGGTTCACTGACCCAAAACGACATTCTTCTTTATAACAATAAGCATTTGGCATAGGTAAAAGTCAATAGACTATTCATATACAAGTATTTTATGAACATATTTTTCAGAATCATTTGAAAATGTTAAAAGTACCTTTGTTGAGGCAGTGGAATGGCGAGCTGAGGGTTACTAAAATACTTTAGAAGTCTAGAGGTAGTATTCTAGACTCAATGTCAAGAACTGAGGGTTTCAGAGGCACAAAAGAAAACATGTGCTCTGATACCATTCTGTTACACCCCAAAACTCATAAAAATGGAAAAACGATGGGAAGTCTTACTTATCCATGAGAAATAGGAAAAATAAATCCCAAAATTTGGCAAAACCCTATTTTCGAGAAAGGGAAATAATAGGTGTTATGATGCTTTATTGAAATGAAAATTGAAATGATTTATGGTTAATTGTATGTCCAAAAGGTTTAAGTTTTATATGCATTCTATTTTTGTTGGTTTCGCCAACTTTGACTGATAATCGAATATGGATCATATGTTAGACGAAGTATGTAAGTACGGATTTACGTGTACACTCATGGTTGATTGTGAGCTGTTTGCGGCCGATCTTCGCGTCCGTGGAATGAATTCTCATTCCTTGTACATAAGGACATATATGGAACATATAGACAAAAAATGTGTCGAACCAAATAACTTATGAAAATTATTAAAATATTTAGTAAGCGTATGTCTTTCAAGTCAAACCGTATGTGTTACTATAAAGGAAAATATAACTTTCGTTATGATAAAATGCTAAATGTTTGACATGAGTCCACTAAGTACATAGACTCTACCTTGTGTATTGTTTTCATGCAAGCTCAGGGAATGATGGAATGTATTAGTGTTAAGTAGAATTACCTTTTATCATTGATTAGAATTGGACTTCAAGTTCGCATCTCCATATATACATCTCACACGTATCTCCACCGCAAACACTCTTAATGATGTTATTATGTTATGCCTACTAAATAAGTCCATACTTAAATTAAGTCAAACACTTTTCTTAAGAATCATATTGGCTAGACATGAATATCTAATTGTTCTTAGTTTGATCCTCGAGATTTTTTTGCTTATTGAAATGCAAGTCTTTTCTTGAATGTATGAAACGATAACATAACGCTCATTTCTTCCTCGTTTCTTAATCTCTATCTCAAATTGCAGCTGCGGCCTGAGTCGTCTTTAGAATAGCAGAATGTGAAATTTTGTGGGACAAAGTCAAGATTATCGTCCAACTTTGGAGTTTTTAATATTTCCAAATTTGGAGTTTTTATGTTTTGTATCTGGTCAATTTGTAAGTTATGTTTTTGAGTGAGATAATTTATGATGGTTTTGAGTAAAAAAACATCGAATTCAATTGTACATTAGTCTTGGTTATCAGTATTGGCCCAATGTGAATAACTTTCCTTGGTGGTGTTGTATAATTTGAAATTGATCAAATGGGCGCAATGTCCTAGTTGATCAATTTGAACGAAATAAAGAATTTAGATCCAATTTTTTTTAATATTTTATTTAACACGAAATAATAAATTTACTGCAATTCGTTTTTCTCGAAATCATATTCCCATAAATAATTGGTGAAACTTGAGTACTTAATTTTTTGGATAAAGGGATAAAGCATTAGCTTCGTGTGCTCAATTAATTCCAATTACGAGTCGTATTAATGAAATCTGTCCTGTTTTGTCCACAAACGTCTAAAAACAGTAAATGAGATAGGAATTGATTTTTTTTAAATACTCTATCAATTATAATGAGGAAAATGACCATTTATTCCTAAAATAAATGGACTCCTAAAGTTTTATTAAATAAGGCGGTACATTAATAATTGGCGACATAACTGCACTTTCTGGGGGTAAGAAATTGCATGTCTTTTTTTTTTTTCAATTAATTTCTAAATTTAATTGGTGTCATGGTGGATTTGAATTTGAAATTTTTGACTTTAAATATTAACCATTTTACTACTAGATCAACACATTCATATGCCATTTTTTTCTATTTATTTTAATTTAAAGCACACTTTTTCTCCTTTTCTCTCTTTTTGTTTTCTACTAAACGTCAACAATTTGGTATGCATCATTATTTTGAAGAGATGATCTCCTGTGCGGATACCCGCATATACGGATAATGATATTTTTCTTCAGTATAAATGATATTTTTCTTCAATATAAATGATACTTTCGATTTACAGTGTAAAAAAAAAATGATATTGTTTTCAATGTAAATGATACTTTTGTTAAGAACAAATAATACTTTTGTCGCTTGTGTGGACGTCAGCATATACGGAACAATGATACTTTTCTTTAGTACAAATGATAATTTTCTTCAATATAAATGATACTTTCGAATTACAGTGTAAAAAGTAAATGATACTTTTCTTCAATGTAAATGATAGTTTTGTTAAGAAAAAATGATAATTTTGTCTGTCCACGCCGTACGGTCGGATGTACATAAGTTTTTGTATATTTTGAAAGGTCTTCTTTCTTATTCTAGTGATCACTTGGATTTAATATGTATTATTAGCACAGTATTAATACACAGATTATTTTCCATCTAAAGTAGTTGTGCCCCTCAACTTTCAGTTCTTATCTTAGTCAGTCCATGTATATTTATTTTATTTTACTAAGCAACTTAATAGTATTGTAAGAAAATATTTTAAAATTGGGAACACTCATTTTTGGGGCTCCTTTTATTTATTAAACCTTCTAAATACATTATATTTTAGCAAGTAAACCTTGTTGAATAATACAAGAAAGCTAGGGACAAAGTTAGTTTGGAGAAGTAACATTGGCAGCGAGGAGGGACATTTATTTATGTCAGTAATTACCAATATTAAAAGCTTATATTATGCCTAAAATTAATTAGAATCTTATTGAAATTTAGGAAATTGTAATATCCCGTAATTTTAGTACTAGATTACGATAATAAATTCCGTAATTAGTATTATTAATTCAATAATTAAAATCTTAATTAGTCAACTCTTGACTTTGACCAAGCATAATTGGATAATTTCTGTATGAGATTCATCGATGCTTAGTGAATTAAGGAATATAATTTTAATATTCCTTCGAACGTAATTTTCTAACGTTGAATAAATTCGACGCCACGCCTTACAATATTATTACAAATAAGCTTAATTTCAAATTCCTATTATTATAGGAATAAATAAAGTTGTAACAAACTTTATTTTGAACATTTTAGAGATAATCAAACTATGAGAATTTAAAGACGTTTCAAACGCTCACGCTTAGAGATAATGCGATAACTTTAGCATATGATCTCGAATTATAAAATTCAAACTCCTATGATTATATTATTATATAAGAGCATTATTTATCATAAAATAATGCTAGAAAATTTAAGAATGTAATGTACCTTATTTAATGGGTTTCGAAAACCCTAAATAATTAAATTAGGGTTTTTAAGACCTAAATTATTTTAAATACTTTTCTATGATTAAATTTATTATCTAAGACATATAATATGTCACATAAATGTGTAGTAGCTATTTTATACAAGAAAATCAAATGTTTGGAATATATGCCTAATTTTCGAAAATGTGAGTTCTTAAGTATGATTTAATATTTTATTCTTATCTAATTAATGATATATGATAATTATTATATTATTATGATGTCATTAAGGACTAAATGAGGTGTAATACAATTTGCACAAGTGTGAGAGCACACTTGTATGAAAGTGGCGAAAATTCTTAGGATTTTAGTATGATTTTATGTATTAAATATCATCCAACAATTAATGAGAGTAATGAGTTGTATCCTATCTTGTATTAGGTGTAAAGTAGTATTAATTAGCTAATAAAACAAATCATCCATGCTCATTAATTGAGGGAGCCGAAATGGTTGAAAAAATGGTGGAAAAATCTTTGATTTCATACTATATATTAGTGCCATTTGTATAGTTGAAATAATTGACTTTTCAAACTTCACTTTATACTATAATAATAATATAATAATAATATAGTATATAATAGGAAAATAAAATAAAATCCTAGCCTAATACTCTAAAGTTGGCGTAAATGGCATAAGGAGGATATAATGAAATAATTCTTTTATTTCTTGGTAATTATGTTATAAATTATTAATTTAAATTATAATGTAACATAATAAAGTATATAATATAAAAACAAAATAAAACTTAGCCTAATGTACTAAATGGGCGACACACACAACATTAGTACAAAGTGTTGATTTAATTAAAATTTGTGACAACTAAGCTTCAATGTCTTAATCAAAGGATAAGATGACATGATGAAATATATTGATAAGATCAAAATTTTTGTCTCACACCATGGAGGAGGTGGACTAAAATTTTGACTTGAATGTAGCAAGTGTGTAGTTGATATTTTCATGTAATAATTTCACTACAACTTGCCTAAGTCTATAAATATAACATAAGCTCCTCCATTCTCCCATTTTGAACCCCTTGAGACCGAAAATAAGGAGAAAAAAATTAGAGAGTGTTCCTCAATTATAATCCCAAATCCTTAGCAAATAAACGTTACCAATCAAAATCGAAACCGATTAAAAGGTTAGATTTCTTACGAGCTTCGTATACATGCTAGAATTTTCGATTTTCGTCCGTTAGAATTTATGTTATGATCTTAGTTTATATATGAAATTTTTGAAAATTGTAGATCTTGTACTAATATGTTTAGATATCATGTTTATACTATGTTATTAATCATGTATATTAATTATATCATGAAATTAAGCATAGTATTAAATTATTCATATGGACCGAAAACTTAGGGGTTCTATATGTTGTTGATTATGATTTTTAATTGTTGATTTAAGTATGAAATCATGATCTAGGGTATTAATTATGCTTATATGAATTTAATTAGAATTTTTGGAAAACTATAGCTTATATTTTGATGAATACCGAAAATTATAGTATATGTTATAATGTTGTGATATAATCCATGTTTAAGTGTTATAATAGCATATCAAGTGTGTAGATTCATAATATATGGTTGTGAGAATTTATTGAAATCTATAAAGATTTATTTGACCTAAGTCGAAAATTTAGGAAGTGACTTAGGAAAATTAAATTCAATAGTTCATAATAAATAACAATTATGTTGTAGTAAGCATAATTGAGGATGATTAATTAATATATGATTTTATTGGAATTTTTAAAAATCATTTGATGGGTTAATTATAGAAACCGAAAACCATATGTTATAAGACCAAGGTGTATAAATTTTATTTGACTAAGGTAATTACATATTATTAATCACATGATAAAATAGTGTGACATGTGAATTTATAAGAATTTTTGCACAAGTCTAAGCTATTTAATTTGTAATTACCGAAAATTTCATAATATGAGTATTAATGTTATAAATTTATTTTATCAAGAATAATTACATATTATGACCTAAAATAATGTTTTAGACATATTATGATTTTGTAGGAATTTTTGGAACAAGAATTGCACATAAAATGATAAGAATTTCATAAATAATTGAAAAAGTCAAAATGTTGACTTTTTGTTGACCAAAGCCAAAATTGTTGACTTTTGGTTGACTTGGTCAAAATAGTTGACCAAAATCGTTGACCAAGGTCAACGGGCACGCAATTCGATAATGCGTGATCAATGTAACGTAGTACGTTTAGTAACAATGCTACTTACGTTACATAAGTACATTAAAACGTACATTATATACTAAAAAGGTAGAATACCCTTTATATGTTGAGAAATTTCATAATCGACATCAATCGATTAAGAAACGCCAAATTAAGTCCAACGTTAGCCTTATTTGATCGTGAGAACGTTATAGACTATGATTCGCCTCTATCAAACGCGACCGACGTACTAAAATAATTCTACGTAAAGGTGATACGTGGACGGGACATCGACGTAGGAAAAGAGACCCTAGTATAAAGACTCACGTTATACAAGGTGGGCTTTACTCGAAAACCCTTTATTTACGACGCTTTCTTGAAAAGTATTTATTTACAAAGCTTTCGGTTGAGAATGTTTATGAACCGTTACATGCCCAAAATATTTATGTTTTAACGTATGGATCCTATCATGTTGTCGACGAGCCAACGATGTATGTGAATCGCTTATCGGGTCGCTCCCAATTTTTAAATCGATATCGGATCTTAGTCGATGCGAAATTCTGGCTAAGATTAACGTGTACACCGCCAGTATTGTGAGTCGTTAGCAACATCATCGGCGGTCGTGGATCCTAGTCGGATCGCGTAATCCCCGACTATGTGATTGGGAGCCGTTAGCAACATCTTGACCGATCACGGCGTCGGTGAGAAGGAGGCTACTTCTGCGCACGTGAGATCGGTTTATGAGATCGCTTATGAATAATTATGTGAATGATACGGATCATACGTAACGAAAATGCCCGCCAAAGTAATCTTTTGAGAAATGATAAAGTATTTTGGTATTCACGAGTTATTTCAACTAAAATCCTCGTGTTATACTTATGGGCGATGTAATTAAATGAAATTATTTTGGCATGAGTCCACTAAGTGCAATCTTGTACTTAGCCGCATGTTTGTTTTAAATGTGCGAGTTGAGTTGAGATAGGATGGACAAGTGTTGAGCGATCGAAGTTTTGTCGCTAATAGTTCACCTTGGATGTATATCGTCATATATGCATTCACATGCTTTCCGCTGTTCAAAACACTTTATTATATTTTTGGATATTACTTATGTTACCTCCAGATCAGTTGAATCCTTTTGTTGATGATCTGTTGGTCTAGTTTGTATGAAATCGTTGTGTGTTTATCTATAAAAGTTTGAAGTCTTGAAGGTTTGTTGGTCATTATGTTCTTAATCCCTGCTTAGTTAGTAACAGTCCCGTCTAATCCGTACTTTGGAAAGACGGTCATCACATTGGTATCGAGCGCGTGTCGTCCTTTGAACCCTAAAACCTTCTTTCAAAAGTCAAGTCTAGATTGAGTCACTAGACTTCTAGAAATCAACTGACTGTGCTCAACACTCCATCACATCAAGCTCAACCGGGAAAAGAGGTAAATTGTTTTCTCAGTTTTGATATTGAAAGTTGAAAGTTGAAACAGTGAACTTGAAATTTTGGAAAATGAGATTGAATTCACATTTTGAAAATAGTGAAGGTCATGAAAGTTTTGGAACGTATTCCGAAAAGAATTTTTCTGAGTTATGTGAAAAGTTGACAGTGTTATGTCAAAAGTTTTATTATAAGTAAGTTATCAGTGAGATGAGACCAAATTTACGAAGAATGAGTAATAGTTGACATGATAATGTCAAAAGTGATGTTTGAGTTACTGAAAGCATGAGTACAGAAGTTATGTTACGATTTTTGAAATGTTTATTCAAAGTTTATAATTTATTCTGAAAATGGGTATGTTATTCCCAAAAGAACATAGATGCTCTAAGAAGCATGCTCACCTCTTGAACATAGAAGTATGAATTCTAGGAACTTGATCCCTCTTGCGAGAACAATAGCAAAGTATTGAATTACGAACGAAGGAAAAGTCGATTGGAAACGAACTCAAGTTTTCAACGAAAAGCTGACGAAAGCAAGAAAAGGATCAAAGGTGCAAGATGCATGGGTTCGATAAGGACCAGAGAAAGCTAAACAAATTTTGATGAAAATCTCGCATGCGAGCGGGCACGAGCTCACAATCGTCCGGAAGGAAGTGATTCCGGCGACAATCGCAGAGGCGAAAACTGCACTGCGCAGTGTTTTGGTTTTGATTCATTCTCATTCGTTTGAACTCCGTTTTGCAAACGGTTTTCGCTCACATACTCTTATCTCAACGAACTTCAGTTCATATGAAGGACAGAAATCCTGAATCTTTCTCCAGAATTCGTGAGGAACAGTTAAAGTTAGACTGAAAATTTTGCTAAGAATAGAGAACTTAAGAAATTAAAAGTAGAGATTCCATAAGTGAAATTGTGATGTAGGATGGACATAGGAACATTGATGTGAACATTTATCTGCTTATCAGATGTGTTTGCTTTATCTGCTTAACAGATATATTCTATTCTTTTATCTGCTTATCAGATATAGATTGACTTACGCTAGTATTATCTGTGATAGATGGCCAGTCGTTATTACTCACCGAGGCGAAGGATGATGCCGAGGGTTACACCAGGAGAAGTACTTCAAGCCTATCGTACTTATAGCATGAGTTGGGGTGACAGTCTAGGAGAGTTTCTGATGAGTGATCTGCGATTATGGATGGATGCCCATGAGTACGGTGTGACAGGATATGACGGCATCAAGCGGTTACTCACTCGATTGCCAGTTGATTGGGAAGACTATGCAAAAGAGATATCGGGCGACTATATCTATCGTGCAGGCATTGACTATGACCTGATTGGAGATTTGCCGAGGTTTGTCAGCCATCTCATATATGTCTACAGCGTATATAGGGCTGCACCAAGAGGGCCCTATCTGCCACCGAGGGAGTACACTTGGCAGGACGACACACCGGAATGGTTATACACGGAAGTTCCTCGAGTGGTCAACCCTGCAGTGCCGAGGTTCATGGAAGCGGGAGATCGACCCGAGCATGTGACGAGGGCATCGCGACCCAGGTCATTGGGAGTGCCAGTTCTTCCACCTATGACGTTCGGACATCCAACGCGACCGGCACCACCAGTTCCACCACCAATGACGGCACCCAATCACGAGAGGACATACATGGAAGCATACGGCCATCAAGAAGGTTATGTTCCTATGCGCGATGTGTATGCCATAGGGGATGAGAGGGCTGGACCGTCACGTAGGCATGCTCGAGAGGAAAGCTCAGAGGAGGAATCCGAAGAGGACCCAGAAGAAGAAGAAGATCCTGAGGAGGATCCAAGCGAGGACTAAACTGCAAGGAGAACCATGGAAGCGTGAGCGAAACATGAACGAAAACGGATATTAGTATACGGAGTAGTATGTAATAGGTAGTATGTAGTAGTGATGTTAACAAAGTTATAGAAGCATAGTATTTTAAGACGCCTTATAATCAATATGTAGTTGACAGTAGTATACATAGTACAGAGTATGCTTAGCTCTCTTTTGCGCTTAATGACTTGTACAGAATGGTCCTTTCGAGGCAAAGTTTTCCATATATATATGATGATGACCCAAGAATGGGCTTTTATGAACATCAAGTTGTGCAATAAGAATGATGGCTGCTTAAGTTGTTTTATGATTCGATTGTATAAAGATGATACGTATATTCAACTGCAATGAACGTTATTCGAATACTAACTACGCTTTATTAACGAATGCCGCCACGTGCACCTCGGTGGGAAGTGAGAGGCGGGGGAGAGGAAGAGGCAGGGTAGAGGCGAATACCCGGGCCGAAAGCGAGGAAATCCGGTACCACCCCACCTCCGCTGACCGTAGAGTAGAAGAACTCTTTTAAGGCGTAACCCGCCTCCTTCAATGGTAAAGGGCCACGAGGATGCCGAGCAGTGGGTCGGGGCTATCGAACAATTTTCGACTTTCTTCATTGTACTCACGAAGAGAGGTTATCTTGCGTGACCTTCCAACTCACCGGACCGGTGACTTGGTGGGAAGCAAGGAGAAAGACACCGACCCCAAACAAATGGAATACTTTACAGGACGACTTCAAAACGAAATGTATGATAAGTACATTCCAAAAGCTACCTAACAAAAAGGAGATTGAATTTTTCACCCTAAAGCGAGGCAAGATGTCGGTCACCGAGTACGACCGATCGCTCTGCGATATGTCTAGATACGCCCGGATATAGTGAACAACGACATGAAAATGTCGAAAAATTCAAGCGAGATTAAGACATGAGATAAGGATGTCATTGGCGGTCACGGCGACTTAACTTATGCAGAGGCTCTTAGTAGGGCATTAGACATAGGGCGGCAATGCCCAAGAGAAATCTACACCGACCCAATCACAAAATGTCGGTGACAAAGGAAAGCGCAAATGGGAAGGAAGTCCCAATAACAACAACGTCAACCGAGGGGGATTCAACAACAACAATAAGAGGCCATGGCAGAATAACATGGCTCCACAAGGGCAAGGTTGGAGGAGACCCGTATTTACTCCACCTACCCAAGAGATAGTAAGGATTCCGCCATGCCCGAAATGCAACAAAAGGCACACGGGGGTGTGCATGGCTAGAAATCCCATTTGCTATAAGTGTGGCGTAAGGGGCCACTATGCAAATGAATGCCCTGGGATCCGCCAGATAACCATGGGAAGGCCGAATCAAGCAGGCCCTGCCCAACCGTTAAGGCGATTCAAGACCAACCCAACACAACAAAGAAGAAGAGAGAGACAAGAACCACAGAGACAAGAAGAATCGGCAAAGCGAGAATCAACAGAGGCAAGCACCTCGTCGGCCGCAACCAGCTCAGGCCAGAGCCTATGCACTACATAGGCGTCAGAACGAGCAGAACCAAGGTAACCTAGCGGGTATGGGATTACTTTGCAATATACCTATTATACTGCTCGACTGGTGCTTCGCATTCTTTCATTTCAAAAGCATGCGTTGATATGTTAGAACTTAACCACGAGGAAACGAATCAGAAATGAGAATCTCATCACCTATAGGAGGTATTATGACCGTTACACAGGCTTGCTCGAACTTAGAATTGAACTTAGGCTCAATTAAGGTTCTAGCAAATAACTTGAACGTAATACCTATGGGGGATGTAGATATAATCCTAGGGATGGATTGGTTGGCCGAAAACCATTCCACGATCTTATGCAAGGAGAGAAGAATTTCGATGCAACCACCGGGAAAAGAAGCTACGAATTTCTATGGGATTAGTATGGAAAGAAAATCGATAATATCCGCACTCCAAGCCCGGAGAATGATGAACAAGAAGGAATGTCAAGCATTCCTTGTGTATCTAAATGGAGAGGAAAAGACGGAAGTAAGGGTCGAAGACGTGGAAATTGTTCGGGAATTTCCAGACGTCTTTCCTGAGACATTACCAGGACTACCCCCAGACAGGCAGCTGGAATTCACAATCGATCTGGAGCCTGGATCAGCTCCAGTATCAAAAGCGCCTTACAGAATGGCACCCAAGGAACTTGAAGAGTTGAAAATCCAAATTCAAGAGTTATTGGACTTGGGTTTTATAAGGCCAAGTGTTTCACCATGGGGAGCGCCAGTCCTATTTGTTAAGAAAAAGGATGGTTCGTTAAGAATGTGCATCGATTACCGAGAATTAAACAAATTGACGCTTAAGAACAAATATCCGCTACCAAGGATAGACGATTTGTTTGACCAATTGAGAGGTGCAAGCGTATTCTCGAAAATCGACCTGAAGTCAGGCTACCATCAGCTAAAGGTACGACCGGAGGATATATCTAAGACGGCATTTCGAACAAGGTATGGTCACTACGAGTTTGTAGTAGTGCCGTTCGGACTAACTAACGCACCTGCCGTGTTTATGGATCTTATGAACAGAGTGTTCCACCCATACTTGGATAAGTTTATCTTAGTCTTTATAGATGATATTCTCATCTATTCAAAGAACGAGGAGGAACATAGGGAACACTTGAGAACGTTGTTCTGAGACCTACGAGCCGAACAACTTTATGCTAAATTCAGCAAGTGTGAATTTTGGCTTAAAGAAGTAATATTCCTGGACACATTGTGTCGTGGAAGGAATAAAAGTTGATCCGCAAAGGTCGAGGCTGTCTGAGGATGGAAAGCACCGACCACTCAAAACGAAATTCGAAGTTTCCTAGGATTAGCTGGCTACTATAGGAGATTCATTGAAGGATTCTCCAAGATAGCAAGGCCAATGACACAGCTACTCCGAAAGGGGATTAAATTCACATGGACTGAGGAATGTGAGGCAAGTTTCCAAACGTTAAAAGAGAAATTGACTAGTGCACCGGTGTTAGCTGTCCCAGATTCGAACAAGGAATATGTTATCTATACCGATGCTTCCAAAAATGGACTTGGTTGTGTACTGATGCAAGAAGGAAAGGTAATAGCTTACGCATCGAGACAACTTAGGCCACATGAGTTGAACTACCCGACTCATGACTTAGAACTGGCAGCTATGGTCCATGCATTAAAGATTTGGAGACATCATCTTCATGGAGTAAGATGTGAAATCTTTACTGACCACAAAAGTTTAAAATACTTTTTCGAGCAAAAGGATCTGAACATGAGACAAAGGAGATGGCTCGAATTAGTAAAAGACTACGACTGTGGCATAAACTATCATCCAGGAAAAGCTAATGTAGTAGCGGATGCCTTGAGTCGTAAAGATCAATCAAAGCTTGGATGTCTCTTGACGAAGGAAGGAAAACTCATCGAGGAGTTTGAGAAAATGTCAATAGAAATAGTCGAACCACCAAGAACAATCATGGATAATGTTGCTACACTTACTATGATGTCCGATTTAAGGAATAAAATCATAGAAGAACAAAGAAAGGATGAGGAACTAGAAAGATAAGGGCTAAAGTGAGAAAGGGAGAATGTAGGGTTTCAAGGAAGAAATGATAACGTTATATTGTTTGAGGAAAGGCTATGCATTCCAAACAATGACGAGCTTAGAAATGAAATCATGAGTGAAGCTCATGATACTCCTTATACCGCCCACCCAGCAAGCACTCAAGATGTACCAAGACCTACGAGGAAAGTTACGGTGGGAAGGAATGAAGAGATATAGCCTCATTCGTCGAACGTTGTCTTACTTGTCAACAAGTAAAGGCGTTACATCAAAGGCCATATGGAAAGTCGCAACCTTTGGAGATACCCGAATGGAAATGGGACGACATAGCTATAGATTTTGTAACAGGTTTACCCAAGTCACAAAAGGGAAACATTGCTATATGGGTAGTAGTGGATCGCCTTACAAAGTGTGCTCACTTCCTACCACTTCGAATCACCTATGGGTCCGACAAGTTAGCTCAACTATATGTGAAGAAAATTGTACGTCTGCATGGAATACCGAAATCTATCACTTCTGATAGAGATTCGAAGTTTACTTCGAGATTTTGGGTAAGCTTACAAAAGGAATGGGAACAAAGTGAATTTCAAAGACTTTTCATCCACGTACGCACGGGCAATCGTAACGAACGATCCAAACGCTAGAGGATATGTTGAGAACGGTAGTATTGGATCGAGGCGCAACTTGGGAACAAGTTTTACCACTTATTGAGTTCGCCTACAATAATAGTTATCAGGCGACAATCAACATGGCCCCATATGAAGCATTATATGGAAGAAAATGTCGATCGCCACTTTACCGGATGAAGTTGGTGAAAGAAAATCTTAGGGCCCGATAGAGTCGAGGAAATGATTGAAATTGTGCGTCAGATAAGACAAAGAATAAGGAAGCTCAGGATAGGCAGAAATCATATGCCGATACTCGTAGATCCGAGCTGGAATTTGAGTGTGGCGACAAGGTTTTCCTTAAAACCTCTCCGTCCAAAGGCATTGTAAGATTTGGGGTAAAGGGAAAGTTGAAACCACGATTTATAGGACCTTACGAGATCCTTGAGAAAATCGGTCCTGTAGCCTATAGATTAGCGTTACCACCAAGTTTGGGTAATGTCCATAATGTGTTTCACGTGTCACAATTGAGGAAATACGTGTATGATCCGAAACACGTGATACATCATGATGACGTGGTCTTAAATCCTGATATGAGCTATGAAGAGGAACCTGTGGCTATTTTGGACCATAAAGTTCAACAGTTGAGAAATAAATCAATCCCAATAGTGAAAGTCCTATGGAGGCACCACGGACAGGAAGAAGCTACGTGGGAACTCGAGGACGCCATGAAAGAACGATACCCCGAACTCTTTTGAGGTATGCAAATTTCGAGGATGAAATTTTTTTTAAGGGGGGTAGAATGTAATATCCCGTAATTTTAGTACTAGATTACGATAATAAATTCCGTAATTAGTATTATTAATTCAATAATTAAAATCTTAATTAGTCAACTCTTGACTTTGACCAAGCATAATTGGATAATTTCTGTATGAGATTCACTGATGCTTAGTGAATTAAGGAATATAATTTTTAATATTCCTTCGAACGTAATTTTCTAACGTTGAATAAATTCGACGTTTACGTCTTACAGTATTATTAAGCAGTCAAGCTTAATTTCGAAATTCCTATTATTATAGGAATAAATAAAGTTGTAACAAACTTTATTTTGAACATTTTAGAGATAATCAAACTATGAGAATTTAAAGACGTTTCAAACGTCTACGTTTAGAGATAATGCGATAACTTTAGCATATGATCTCGGAATTATAAAATTCAAACTCCTATGATTATATTATTATATAAGAGCATTATTTATCATAAAATAATGCTAGAAAATTTAAGAATGCAATGTACCTTATTTAATGGGTTTCGAAAACCCTAAATAATTAAATTAGGGTTTTTAAGACCTAAATTATTTTAAATACTTTTCTATGATTAAATTTATTATCTAAGACATATAATATGTCACATAAATGTGTAGTAGCTATTTTATACAAGAAAATCAAATGTTTGGAATATATGCCTAATTTTCAAAACGTGAGTTCTTAAGTATGATTTAATATTTTATTCTTATCTAATTAATGATATATGATAATTATTATATTATTATGATGTCATTAAGGACTAAATGAGGTGTAATACAATTTGCACAAGTGTGAGAGCACACTTGTATGAAAGTGGCGAAAATTCTTGGGATTTTAGTATGATTTTATGTATTAAATATCATCCAACAATTAATGAGAGTAATGAGTTGTATCCTATCTTGTATTAGGTGTAAAGTAGTATTAATTAGCTAATAAAACAAATCATCCATGCTCATTAATTGAGGGAGCCAAATGGTTGAAAATGGTGGAAAATCTTTGATTTCATACTATATATTAGTGCCATTTGTATAGTTGAAATAATCGACTTTTCAAACTTCACTTTATACTATAATAATAATATAATAATAATATAGTATATAATAGGAAAATAAAATAAAATCCTAGCCTAATACTCTAAAGTTGGCGTAAATGGCATAAGGAGGATATAATGAAATAATTCTTTTATTTCTTGGTAATTATGTTATAAATTATTAATTTAAATTATAATGTAACATAATAAAGTATATAATATAAAACAAAATAAAACTTAGCCTAATGTACTAAATGGGCGACACACACACAACATTAGTACAAAGTGTTGATTTAATTAAAATTTGTGACAACTAAGCTTCAATGTCTTAATCAAAGGATAAGATGACATGATGAAATATATTGAGAAGATCAAAATTTTTGTCTCACACCACGAGGAGGTGGGCTAAAATTTTGACTTGGTGTAACAAGTGTGTAGTTGATATTTTCATGTAATAATTTCACTACAACTTGCCTAAGTCTATAAATATAACATAAGCTCCTCCATTCTCCCATTTGAACCCCTGAGACCGAAAATAAGGAGAAAAAATTAGAGAGTGTTCTCAATTATAATCCCAAATCCTTAGCAAATAACGTTACAATCAAAATCGAAACCGATTAAAGGTTAGATTTCTTCGAGCTTCGTATACATGCTAGAATTTTCGATTTTCGTCCGTTAGAATTTATGTTATGATCTTAGTTTATATATGAAATTTTTGAAAATTGTAGATCTTGTACTAATATGTTTAGATATCATGTTTATACTATGTTATTAATCATGTATATTAATTATATCATGAAATTAAGCATAGTATTAAATTATTCATATGGACCGAAAACTTAGGGGTTCTATATGTTGTTGATTATGATTTTTAATTGTTGATTTAAGTATGAAATCATGATCTAGGGTATTAATTATGCTTATATGAATTTAATTAGAATTTTTGGAAAACTATAGCTTATATTTTGATGAATACCGAAAATTATAGTATATGTTATAATGTTGTGATATAATCCATGTTTAAGTGTTATAATAGCATATCAGTGTGTAGATTCATAATATATGGTTGTGAGAATTTATCAAATCTATAAAGATTTATTCGACCTAAGTCGAAAATTTAGGAAGTGACTTAGGAAAATTAAATTCAATAGTTCATAATAAATAACAATTATGTTGTAGTAAGCATAATTGAGGATGATTAATTAATATATGATTTTATCGAATTTTTAAAAATCATTTGATGGGTTAATTATAGAAACCGAAAACCATATGTTATAAGACCAAGGTGTATAAATTTTATTTGACTAAGGTAATTACATATTATTAATCACATGATAAAATAGTGTGACATGTGAATTTATAAGAATTTTGCACAAGTCTAAGCTATTTAATTTAGAATTACCGAAAATTTCATAATATGAGTATTAATGTTATAAATTTATTTTATCAAGAATAATTACATATTATGACCTAAAATAATGTTTTAGACATATTATGATTTTATAGGAATTTTGGAACAAGAATTGCACATAAAATGATAAGAATTTCATAAATAATTGAAAAAGTCAAATGTTGACTTTTTGTCGACCAAAGCCAAAATTGTTGACTTTTGGTTGACTTGGTCAAAATAGTTGACCAAAATCGTTGACCAAGTCAACGGCACGCATAATCGATAATGCGTGATCAATGTAACGTAAGACGCTTAGTAACAATGCTACTTACGTTACGTAAGTACATTAAAACGCATATTATATACCAAAAGGTAGAATACCCTTTATATGTTGAGAAATTTCATAATCGACATCAATCGATTAAGAAACGCCAAATTAAGTCCAACGTTAGCCTTATTTGATCGTGAACGTTATAGACTATGATTCGTCTCTATCAAACGTGACCGACGTACTAAAATAATTCTTACGTAAAGGTGATACGTGGACGGGACATTGACGTAGGAAAAGAGACCCTAGTATAAAGACCTACGTGTACAAGGTGGGCTTTACTCGAAAACCCTTTTATTTACGACGCTTTCTTCGAAAAGTATTTATTTACAAAGCTTTCAGTTGAGAATGTTTATGAACTGTTACATGCCCAAAATATTTATGTTTTAACGATATGGATCCTATCATGTTGTTGGGCGAGCCAACGATGTATGTGAATCGCCATCGGGTCGCCCCAATTTTTAAATCGATATCGGATCTTAGTCGATGCGAAATTCTGGCTAAGATTAACGTGTACACCGGTTTGTATTTGTGAGCCGTTAGCAACATCATCGGCGGTCGTGGATCCTAGTCGATCGCGAATCCCGACTATGTGATTGGGAGCCGTTAGCAACATCTTCGGCCGATCACGGCGTCGGTAGAAGGCGAGGCCTACTTCTACGCACGTGAGATCGATTATGAGATCGCTTATGAATAATTATGTGAATGATAATGGATCATACGTAACGTAAAATGCCCGGCCGCGAATCTTTTGAGAAATGATAAAGTATTTTGGTATTCACGAGTTATTTCAACTAAAATCCTCGTGTTATACTTATAGGCGGTGTAATTAAATGAAATTATTTTGGCATGAGTCCACTAAGTGCAATCTTGTACTTAGCCCCGCATGTTTGTTTTAAACGTGCGAGTTGAGTGCTGATAGGATGGACAAGTGTTGAGCGATCGAAGTTTTTGTCGCTAATAGTTCACCTTGGATGTATATCGTCATATATGCATTCACATGCTTTCATTGCTCAAAACACTTTATTATATTTTGGATATTACTTATGTTACCTCGGATCACCAATCCTTTTGTTGATGATCCGTTGGTCTAGTTTGTATGAAATCGTTGTGTGTTTATCTATAAAAGTTTGAAGTCTTGAAGGTTTGTTGGTCATTATGTTCTTAATCCTCGCTAGTTAGTAACGATCCCGCCTAATCCGTTACTTTGGAAAGGCGGGCTGTCACAGAAATAGACATTGAGAATGTTGTGGAACAGCTTAACAATAAAAAAAAATTCAAATTCATGATTAAGCTATAATGATTTGTTTGTCGACTCCAGCGAGCAGCGCAATCCGAAGGGATTGAAACTTCATAGTTTAATTAGGAGACAAACACAGATCATATGATGGGAATTTTGTAGTGCAAATATGAAGCACTAGTCTCGTGTTATGGTATCCCACTCCACTGCTATAATTTATAAAACTTGGATCACGTGATCAACCACTTTTAATATTCCCCTTCCCATTGGCTGACACATTCAGTCAAGTCGGATCTACCGCATTCACCATTGCTACCACATCAAATAAAATGAATATATATATATATAAAGGATCAAATAATATCCGAACTTGAGATAGTATATGATATTTAATCTTGTGTCAATAGGTAAAACTACACAAATCTTATAAAGCATATGGACATATACCCAAATGTTATAAAAACATGCGAAATCAGGAAAGGATATCCCAAATACCCTTGAAAAAAACATTGTATGGGAAGGAGTTGACTTAAAGCTGAAAAAGCTAAATATCTTGACCGACAGTGGAATCCGATCACGATCGGATTCGATCGGATTCCTCACTACCAATCGGATCCGATCGGTCCGATCGGATTCCGATCGGGAATTCTCTATTTGAGAAACCGATCGAATCCGAGCACAAATCTTTCAGTTTCCGGGCGTAGTTCGTTGTTTTACACAGAAAACCATGATAGCTTTGTCAACATTTAAGGGTATATTTGTCATCGATAGGATATGGCCCAACCTCTCGGGCCCAATAGCGAGGCCCCAAACGAGTGGGGCCTAACCTAATGTTGCCACTACCCTTACGCCTAAATGACGATCCCCAAACCCAATTATGGGTAACGGTAATGAGGTAACGGTAGAAATCATGGGTAATAATGGTGGAGATCATGGTCGGTTATAGGAGAATCATGAGCCCGCCAATCAAGGGATTCGTGGCAAGGTTTACGTTTGTGTATAAATAGGAGTTAGATTGAAGGTAAAGGGTTAGCAAATCATCGAATACTAGAGCCCTTTGAGATACTTCTTTGTAATCGAATTATAGTAAACATCTTGAGGATCATCTCCTCCGTGGGCGAGATCTTATTCTTGATCGAACCACGTAAAAGTCTCTCGTGTTCTTTATTGTTTTCATAAATCTAGCACACTAGATTTATCATTGGCGCCGTATGTGGGAAACTCTTGAACAAAAGTCGTGTTTTACAATCTAATGGCAAGGACACGTGCAAACGCTAGTCTTCCGGGCGATGTCGGTAACAATCGTGCAGAGGACGATCGGTGGTCACACAACACCGGGAAAGGGATTGTGGGCGCCACCGGTGATCACACACCGAGGGTCACATGGAAAATGCTTCCATACACCCTCGGGATCGCCGCCCCAACGAAGAGAAGACACCGACCTCGACGGTGAATGCAGGAGGTTCACCGCTCCCACGAGGTCCTCGGTCGGCGGTGGTCCGAGTTCCTCAACGCCAACCTCAATCAATTTCAGAGTTTCCTCAACCAGAGGACAAATGGAGCGGGCCCCTCAAGAGTGCCCGAAGTGGTGATTACAGGCAATCGAGGTCGCTTACCTCTCCGAAACAATCAACGTTCACCACGGCATAATGATCGCCCCGATACCAGGGTTCATTCGTCCTCGTACCCTCCGCGGAGTCGTTCTCCACCTCGACGTGATACCCATGAAAATGGACGGGAAAGAAGGGGGGAAAGACGAAGTCGAACTCCCCCTCGAAGAGACGACAGACGCCGTTATCGATCTCCCACTCCTCCGGAGAGGGATGGTAACGAGCTCCCCGGATTCGACCGACACGGACGAATTATCTCTCCTTTTTCAAGGGAGATTCTGGATACACCCTGCCACAGCCGATACCGGCTCCGAATATTGCTGCATACGATGGCCTCTGGAGATCCTTCCGACTTCCTATTTGCCTATACCACCAATATGGCAAACCAAGGGATGGAAGATTTATATGTGTAAGGTCTTTCCCGAGGTGCCGATCTCCAACGCCGACGTTGGTTCACCTCGCTCGCCGTATCAAAGATCCATTGCTTCAAAGACCTCATGGATCGCTTCAAATGGCGTTTTACGTAAGATGCCGCCTCAACAACCTTCATCCGATCGCCATAATCCGTCAAGGACGGACGAAACAATGTCGAATTTCGCCTCAGATTCATCATGGAATCCCTTAAAATAGATGAGAGTAACGATCTCTACATCATCAACGATTCAAGAACGGGATCCGACACGGAGCTCAATAAAGAGATCACCGTGAATGTACCAAAGACAGCTAGTCGCCTTGGACCCCGGTTGACAACTTTATCAAAGGGACGAGTCGGACCGGAAGAAGAGAGATCCGGGACGAAAATGGACCGAGAGAAGGAAGCGGAGGATCGGGTCGAGGTGCCGAATCAAGTGCGTTCGAAAGAATAAAGAAGGACCAGAGAATCAAGGCCGGGACCTCGCCAAACCCCGGTAATAACGATCGCCTCTATTCAAATCCGTATGGAAATATTTGAGCTTCACACCGAGCTCTTTCCAAAACCTCCTCCTATGAAAGGAGGATCCAAAAAAAGTCAACGGAAAGTATTGTGACTACCACCGGGTACGATCACGATACGTAAGATTGCAAGTCCTCGAGCTCACGCATTGACGAGCTCGTCAAGGAAGGAGGCCGAAGAAGACACCGCCGATCCGGGCCGTAATAAAAAGCGCAGAGGGAAAATGGAGGTGGTAACAATCGGACCAACCTCAACGGCAACCCGACCAAGATGACGAGGACGAAGGTCCCAATGCAATGGAGCAGTCTACGCTATAATCGGATCGCCACTTAGTACGACGAGGTCGCTGCTTAGAAATGAAGCTCGAGGTCGACCTCAAGAGCCGAAAAACAAATGACTCGGGATGGAGAAACATCGTGTTCTCCAAAGACGACCCAAGACCAAGATCATGCCTCACCGTGATGCCATTACAATACAAGCCGTGGTGGGTAACAAGAATGTACATCGGGTCTACATTGACATCGGAGCCTCCGTTAGCATCATATTCCGTAGCCGCTCGATAAACTTGATGTCGGAGGAATTGAGTACACCCCGCACCTTCCCGCGGAGCTTTACTCAAGAGGCGGTTCAACCCGAAGGTGTCATTACCCTTCCTGCTTCTGTAGGGCGCTCCCTGTCGGTTACCAAGGCCATTCAATTTTTCCCGTCCGAGCTCCCTCTCCATACAACATTATCCCGGGAAGAGATTGGTCAGATGCAACTGAGCCGTCTGCTCCGTATACCACCTCACCATTAAGATACCCATCCCGTGGGAGTGTTAAGCATTCGGGGTGACCAAACGGCGACTAAAGAATGCCTACGAAGTCTCAACCCAAGATGCGGCCTTACCCTGTGCCTAGCAATTACGTAACCTCTCGAAGTTGCCACCGGACGATCCGATCGAGAATCTTCACTATACGACGACGACCCTTCCAAAGTTGTCAAGGTTGGTACCCAAGGTTCGGTCAATATTCGCCAACAGTCATGCAGCTTCTAAGGAATATAGAGATGTATTTGCATGGTCTCCATTGGATATGACCTGGGTCTCGCCTAAGCTCATAACTCATCGTCTCAACATTGATCCCGCCACTAAACCAGCCTCGTGAGAAGAAGAGAAGTTTTGCCATGAGCGAGCCGATCATAAGAGACGAGGTAACCCAACCCGTGAGGCTAAAATCACATGACGAGGTTAAATACCCAACTTGGATGGCTAATCCCGTTGTAGTTCGAAAGCCGTGAGGGATGGCGCGTGTGTCGACTATACCGACCTCAATAAACACCGCCTAAAGGATCAAGTACCCCTCCCGACATTGACAAGAAGGTGGAAGCATTGGTGGGGCATGAGATCTTCGCCTTCGGATTTATACAAGGGATACCACCAAGTCTTGATGAGCAGGAAGACGCCCAAAAAAGCGTTCATTATCGACTTCCTGTCTTTGCCACCGAAAGATGCCTTTTGAGAAAACGCAAGCTACCTACCAAAGAATGGTGGATGCGATCTTTAAGGATCACATAGAGAAATTGTTGAGGTCTATGTCGGCGATATAGTAGTCAAAAGCAAAAAGCCGAGAATCGCGCCATCGACCTCGAAACTATTCTTCACCTCCTCGGTCGGCCAACCTCAAGCTCAATCCCGTAAGCACATTCATGGTGAAGACAGGTAAATTTCGGGATGTTTGGTTTCTCAAGAAGGCTCGAAGCCAATCCTACCAAGGTGAAAACGGTGCTCGACATGCAGATCCCAAAACCATCCGTGAACTACACAAACTCACCGGATGCCCGCGCCGCCTCACCGATTCCTATCTCGGGCTGCGGAAGCTGACTTCCTTCTTCAAGATCCCGAGGAGAGCTCCAGATTTCACCCGGCAGAAGAACACTGTGTCGCCCCATACAAACCGAAGGAATATCTCACCGACCGCCGACACTATCTCGCCCAAAGCAAGGTGAAACTCTATCGTTATATCCGCCACCTCGGACGAGGCAATTAGTGTCAGATCTTGGTGCGAGATGAGACGGGACGCAACTCCCATCTACTTCATTAGCCGAGCTCTCAAAGGACCGAGACGAGGTACAACAACCTCGAGAAGGTAGCTCGCCTTGGTGAACGCCAAACGACGCCTCGGCCTTACTTTCAAGCTCATTCTATCCGTACTAACGGATTTGCCTCTAAGACAAGTCTTATCAAACCGGAGTCATCCGGACGAATAGCTAAGTGGGCACCTGAGCTCATGAGCACGACATCTCATACTCCCCCAGGCCGGCTATAAAAGGGCAAGCCCTTGCAGATTTCTTGGTGGAGGTCAAATTCAATGAGGTCACCTCTACCAACGAGGTCACTCCCACCCTCACGGCAGAGGAACCTGACTTTGCATCACCCGTTGGATGTTGGCAGATGTACGTGGATGGAGCTTCATGCAAGACAGGTAGCGGAGCGGGTATCCTTCTCCTCGGCCCAGATAAGCAAGAGGTGACATACGCCCTCCGATTTACCTTCCCGACCACCAACAACGAAGTGGAGTACGAAGCACTGATTTCAGGACTCCGCCTAGCAAAGGAATTGAAAGTGGACAAAGTCCAGATATTTGGAGATTCCCAGGTCGTGGTAAACCAAGTCTTAGGCACATACGAGGCTAAAGAGGATCGAATGAAGCAGTACCTTGAGAAGGCAAAAGAGATGCTGGCCTCATTCGGATACTTCAAGATTAATCAAAGCCGAGTGACATCCTCGAGAAATTAGCCACATCGACAAATCCGCCAAGAGGAAGTTCATTCCAAGCATTGAGGCGCCCGCATCGTTGTTATCTCGCAGGTCGAACCAAACCTGATGACGCCTAAAAGCATACCCGAAGTTGGCACACTACCTCGTGGATCGGCTAGAAGCCAAAAGATGATGGTGAAATCCCGTATATCTTATGTATGAGGGCTCTACCTAAGTCTTACCTTCAACCCTCCCGAGGTGCCTTGATTAGAAGAAGCGACCACGTGCTTAATGAAATTCATAGAGGATCTTGCGGCCACATCGGCTCCCGAGCTCTTTCAAAAAAGACGTTGAGGTCGGGATATTATTGGCCCACACTTATTCAAGATTCAGCTGAACTTGTCAAAAAATGTCCGAAGTGCCAGCTTCATTCCACAGTCAAGAAGCTACCCCAGACCGATTTGAGCAGCCTACAAAGCCCATGGCCTTTCATGCAATGGGGGATCGACATCGTTGGTCCGTTCGACCGAGCACCGGGTCAGCTTCGATATTTAGTCGTTGCTATAGACTACTTCACAAAATGGGTCGAGGCCGAGCCACTATCGAGCCTCACGAGCAGGAGGATTCAGACCTTCGTGTGGAAAAATATAGTCTGCCGCTTCGGCATACCGCACGTTCTGGTCTCGGACAACGGCACCCAATTCGTAGACAAAAACTTCAAGGAGTGGTGCGAAGAGCTTCAGATCGATCAACGCTTCACCTCGGTCGCACACCCACAAGCGAATGGCCAGACCGAGGTGACGAACCGCACGATCGTACAAGGATTGAAGAAGAGGTTGGACCGAGCTAAAGGCGACTGGGCTGAAAATCTCCCTCAAGTCCTCTGGTCCTACAGGACCACACCTCGGACGTCGCACGGGGAAACCCCTTTCAGCCTGGTCTACGGTACCGAGGCCGTCATACCGGTTGAGATCGGCGCGCCAAGCCCGCGCACTCTTCACTTCGACCAAGCCGGGAACGAGGAAGACCTACGGGCCAACCTTGATGCCCTCGAGGAGAAGCGCGAGCTCGCCTTCATTAACGGCCAAGTACAAGGCCCAGTCGCGGTACTACAACAAAGGGTCAAAGCCTCCGGCCCAAGTAGGCGACCTCGTCCTACGAAATAATGAAGCCAGTAGAGCCGAACGTCTTAACAAATTGGATCCAACATGGGAAGGCCCATACCGTGTTCACGAGAACCTTGGCAAGGGGGCTTACAAGCTATCTCACTTATCTGGTGCGCTTATCCCCCGAACATGGCATATTTCTCATTTAAGGAGGTACTTTACATAGTTTCGATTTCAGATCAGCCTTATGTTAGCCTTCTTACTTGCCTTGTTGAAGTGCGATGTCATATATTTGATGAATAAAATATTTATTTTTCTAATGAATATTTCATTTCGCTTCATTTTATTTGTATGCGAACATCTATTTGGATATACCGCATTTAACCTTCACGAGGGGACGCCCTCACGAAGATGAAAACCCACTAAGTAGGGTACTCACTAAGCGCGCCGCACTCGTGAGATTACTCATCAATTGAACGTCTCAAAGGCAACGCATACGCACTACTCACTAGTTTGAAAGTCTACATGCATGCATCTGATTACTCATTAAATTGAAAAATCTACATGTATAAGACATCCAAAATGGATCTCACCAAGTTATGACTAAGTATACAAGATAAATACATTTACGACCAAACGAAGTCCTAAGCTATGTTTATACCTCTCAAGAGGAAAACGACACTTCAAAACAGTCTAAATACATTTATACCTACATACAAAGTCCTACACTATATACACTCATTCGGGTTTAGGGCTCCGCCGAGACTCACTCAAGCCGAGATAATTCCAACAAAATCCCTGTGTCGACGATGAATACCGGAATGAACTCGGTCCCTCCACCCAATCTATGAGGACGGCACCACCTCGGCCTACTCCAGTGCATTCGACACGATAGAGGCGGATTCCGTTCGGGAATGCGATCTATACCCGAGGTTGCACCTCGACCGTGAGCCTAACTCCGGGCGTAACCATACCTCCCTCGAGCGATCGCCCTTCCACCTCGACTGCTTGCTGGCGCTCGCCTCGTCTCCGACCACGGAGCCGTCCTCTCAGCACTCCTCTTTCGGATGGACCCATTAGGCGAGCACTTCGCATGATCGGTAGCCGCCTCCTCCTCGAGCTCTTCAATTATTGGACCGTAGACGCCACCGTACGCTACCGCGGGATCGGGGCATCGCCGCTTATAATCCATCTCGTACATTTGCATGTATTTCGTGATAGAGTCGGGCGCTTGAAACTTCTTGCTATTTGGCCCCTCCTCATCCCTCAGTACCATGCCCTCCGCCAACAAGCTCTGAACTCGATCGTCGGCTTCAGATATGGTAGTTCCACCAGTCCGGCGGATTACTTTTTCATACTCTGCATGCTCTTCCGAGATCCGAGCCAGCTCCTCTGTTGTCAGCTCAAGCTGCTCCTCGCATTGCATCAGTCGCCCTTGGATCACATCTGCAGATAAATCAGCCCCCTGGACTTCGAGATGTGTAATCCTTAACTTTAACGCCTCATTCTCGCAGAAGGAGGCGGACCACTTCAGCCGCCTCGTAACTTCGCTTTGGGTTCGCCGATGATACCGAGCCGACATCCATGCCGCCGAACTCGAGTCACTCGCGCACCGACTCCTCCAGTGCATCACCTCTTCATCTTTCTCGGCAAGAGCACCTCGGACTTCTTTCAGCTTTGTTAGCAACTCATGATCGAGTCCGCAGAATTATTGAGATGAAGAATGCTAGAAATAAGACAACACACAAGGCATTTTAACAAGATATGTCTATTATTATTCAAAATGGAAGTTTGACAACATGTGGTCCTATCGACCCGGCAAATCATCCTATTACATTGGGTCCATCGACCTCGGGCTCATTGCCGACCTCTCCGACCTCCCGTTGTCGCCGCCGCTTGCTCCTCCGCCGGTTGTCGATCTCCTAAGTCGGCCGATCTCCGTAGGGAGGTCCGAGCTCGACCGCCGCCTCGGTTTCGACCCTCAACTCGAAGGAATGCTCAAGCTCCATGTCTTCATCTTCCTTGATCGAGTTACGGCCTCCGCCGTCGAGGCGGCGGTTGCCAAGGCATCCACCATCGAAAAGAGGTCGCCCACCGATTATGCGAGCATAATTCTTGATACCTCCCGAGGTTCGACCTCAACCCAACCGTGTTGGGCCTTGTCAAAATCGATCTCTCGCCGCCAACTTCTAGGTGGGCACATATCACCCGCGGCCTCATCACACCGCCAAGTCGGAGACGAAGGAGGAAAACTCTCCGACTCAATAAGCCCGCCGGGCGAAGGCCCTCAAGATAGGTCCTTGCCCGCCACAGAAGGCGCTTGTCTGCTGCCGGCCTCCTCTCGGCCTCGGCCTCCTCGAAGCGCGCTCCGCTCGCACGGGCTACTGCAAGGCCCGGTCCTTCTTCTTGAGGGCATTCTCGCCGCCATCTTTGCCACTTGGCCTTCGGCTTCGCCTTAGCAAGTTCGGCGTCCGCCTGGCAAAGATCTAGCGGATTCACCCGCTGCCTCGCTTGTCCGCAGCCGCCTTCTCTCCATGGCCTCGTATTGCGAGGCGCTCAACAACAAGCCCGCCATGCGGTGCATCTCACCCGCCATCGAGGCCGCATCCCGAATATGGAACAATTAGCAACACGTAACAACAAAATCGCAGGAAGAGTAGCGACTTATACCTTTGGGAAGGATAAGGAGTCTTTGAAGCCGCACTCGGGCAGAGGTCGGCCATGGACCTCGATCTCCGCCGACGGGCCCGAGGTTGTCGAGGACCGTCATTGTTTCTTCGTGGCGCCCACCACCACGGGCCGTTGGGTGGACTCGCTTCTTCGCCTTCTTCCTCGCGGCTCCCTTCGCTCGTAGGATGCGGGGGCGGCGAGATCGGCATATTGACTTCTCCGGTAGGGTCAATTTTCAACCGCATACAACATGAGAATTTCATTAGCACAACAAAATCGACGGGAAATAAAGATAAGAAGGTTGCCTCACCCAAATCGCACTCGACATCGAGCTTCGACCCATGTACACTCAACCCAAGATCGCTCAAGTCATCCTCAAGATAATTGATCGACAGATCTCACCCATATCGCTCAACAGCCTCCCATAGGGCCCTGGGATTGATTTTCACATCCTTCATTGCTCGAGGCCCCACTCATACCTCCGATACCCCTCACCCGTAAAAAAGTATCTATTTCGCAAGGGATACCTTCATGGGAAGCTATTTTAAACTTCAGACGAGGTGACAGGTAATATACTCCTCCTATAGACTTGATGCTGAAAAAACGCATCAAGACTTCGAAAGAAAACTCCTCGCCTATGCCATAACAGGCCAACCCTAGCCCAACCGCCGACCTAATAGAATTGGAGGTCACAGGCATATAGGGATCCAAAATACTCTTGAAAGCTAAGGAAAATGGGGGCAAAAGGAAATCTAAGCCCAGCTATTAAGCTATCTACAAAAATGGTAATAAACCCCTCCGGAGGGGCCATCGCCCTATCATTGGGTTTCGGCAAGCACCACCATGCATCCTCTCGATGTGGTATTTCTCGAGAACCACCAAAAGCTCCTCCATCGTCAAAGTTGATCTCACCCCACCAATCCTGATGCCATCCCATACCGAAGACACCGGTGAAACCCTAGAACTAAGTCCTATTGATTTACCTAGGCGATTATGGCATATATAATCCCTTACATTGGGATCTTGACGCCGTAACCCGGCCGAACCAGAGTTATCAGAGCGAGAAGAGGAATGAGAAGGTGAAGAATACATACTTACTTTTTCTGGAGCGGGATTTCCGATTTCTTCAACAAAGTGTGAAAGAGGAATTGGGAATTTCTAAGGTTATGCTCTCTGGATTCAAACGTCGAAGGAGAAAGTGAACAGTTGCCTCTTTTAGACCTATTTATAGGATAAATGGCGCCTAAAATCTGCCGTTTCGTTTATCACACGTGCCTATCTACGATTGGATGTGTGACCGACGCGCGCACGCTTTTCGAAGTGCCCAACTACCGCTGGCGTATGACGTACTCTCTGGAAAACAGACCGCCAGTCTGATCACGTAATGATTACATCGAGCTCGAACATCGACGACGCCCATGTCCTCATACCGGTAGTATTTTCAGTCCGGACCTCGACCTCCTCCCGACATCGGACCTCGACTTCCGCTAGTCTAATCACGTAATGATTTTGAGTTCGCATCGGGTCGCGCCCGTGACCACCTCGGACCAGCAGAATATTTCGGGTCGGACCTCGATGTCCTTTTAAAAAAAGTGAGCCATACAAAGAGACAAGAACCTTCAACGAAAACTTCACCCTAAGCAACATCCCGCCTCGGCAAACACATTCTCCGCTTCACCCGGCAAGGCTATTCCTTGACTTTTCTGGGGCTATGATAGATATGGCCCAACCTCTCGTGCCCAATAGCAGGCCCCAAACGAGCCGGGCCTAACCTAATGTTGCCACTACTCTTACGCCTAAATGACGATCCCCAAACCCTACGGGTAACGGTAATGAGGTAACGGTAGAAATCATGGGTAATAATGGTGGAGATCATGGTCGGTTATAGGAGAATCATGAGCCCGCCAATCAAGGGATTCGTGGCAAGGTTTACGCTTGTGTATAAATAGGAGTTAGATTGAAGGTAAAAGGGTTAGCAAATTATCGAATACTAGAGCCCCTTTGAGATACTTGTCAGAATCGAATTATAGTAAACATCTTGAGGATCATCTCCTCCGTGGACGAGATCTTATTCTTGATCGAACCACGTAAAAGTCTCTCGTGTTCTTTATCGCTTTCATAAATCTCGCATACTAGATTTATCAGTCACTACAATAGAAATCTACCTGATTTCGCATGTTTTTATCCCGGATGGGTACTTACACATTTGGCTTATGAGATATGGGTATTTCGCCAGCCACCCCTTTAATCTTATCCACTCATCTCATAAATCCTATAGTGGAGATTTTTTTTTTGAATTTTTTAAGGTATTTGGTGCTGATTTAGCTATAGTAATGGTAGATTAGTAATTTGTTTTTTCTATGTGATACAAAAAAATAAATCATGCACGTATTAAAACAGAATACTCCATATGTTTGAATACAAAACTGCATACGTGTTAACAAAAAAATGTATGAAATTTATTTCTCCAAAAACTACATACATATTGTTATACAGAACACTGCATACGATTGAACATAAAACTACATAATGTTGAACACAAAATACACATGAGATTGATTTCTCCAAAATTTACTCTCACGTTTAGATCAATTACTTCTATTTTCATAATTCGAAAGAAAACAAACGATCAACAATAAATAAAACAAATGATCAACAAGATAAGTGTTTGTATATATTGGAGAAGATTTAAAGAGAGATATCGTGAATAAGAAACTTATTATTTTCTTTTTTAAAGCGTGCAGGTTTGTGTTTCGTAACATGCATGTTTGTGTTTAGTCGAATATAGGTTGTTGTCGTAACATGCAAGGTTGAATTTGATTATGTCGATCTGAAGGACTTCAGTCTTGTTTTCAGACTGGACGTTGGATTTGATTTGAAATATTGAAGAACGTCTTGAAGATCTTCAACTTTGGGCGTCAATGTGGAGGGTTTTCACCATATTTCCGAATTGAACGCCTTCTTTGGAGTGATTTGGGCGAAGAACGTGATGATTTGCACGAAGCACGCCTTGAATACTTGAAGTATTTAAGAATGTCGGAGAATGCTTCGCAGAGGATTCTTCGAGTGTCTTTAGCTCTTCAAATCTTCCTCTTCTTCACTTCACTTCTTCACATCTCATTTATGAAGAGCTTTACCCCCTATTTATAGATTTAGGATAGTGGGCTTATGGGCTTATGGGCCTTTTGTGCTATCAAGCCATAAACTTGGGCTTACGAGTCATCAAACCATGGGCTTGAGCTTGAGCTTGGGTTTATGGACCCTTTGGGTGATTATTCCCCTCCGAGGTGTCGTTGCCACATGTCGTTCTCGTATTTGCCGATAAAATTAAATATTAACCATATATCTATTTATTTTGGAATAAATCCCATTAATAAAAATAGAAATATAATTAATTATTTAATTTGTAATTGACACATGGTGCAATCTCATTTGCTAACAATTTTAATTGTCTACAAATTGCCCCATCGAGACTTGTTCATGAACGAGTTGTCTTGGAAATGGGCAAGTCTCGAAATTCATTTAGATAGTTTAAACTCTTGTCGAGGAATTCTGTTCCGACCCAAGTCGCTCGCAATAGTACGAGGTCCTTATAGAGCGGTAAGGTCGACCCAAGTCGAATCTCTCGAGGAAGGCTCAACAGGGCTACGGTTCTATGTCAAACACGAAAACAGAAAAGAAATACTAACGTCCTAAAATAAGGGGGTCTGTCACGGAACGGACGAAAGCACGAAATAAGATAAATCGGGTAAAACAGATGCACTTGGACAACAATAGGAATTGACAGATACACGGAATTGGAGACGGTGTTCTAGGGTTCAAATCTATCTTCGCTATTAATGAATCAAAGACCGGCACACAATGCATAAAACACCACGCCTCTCACCAAACGGTCAACACTAACTAATCTCTCGATTACGTCAATGTTAAACTCGAACTTAATGACAGGGGATCTCTCAATCAACCCACCATCAACTACGAAGGATATTTAACTACAAATGCACACGATAGCAAAAACTCTATCCACATATATTAATTACTCAACAACAAACCAATCTCTCGATCACTTTCGTTGTCAAACTCATATTTAATATAAATATGCTCTCACATGATTTCATAATCAAACACAAGCATATAATCAACCTACACTATTCTTTCGAACACCATGTATGAAGATCATGAAATAGACAATTTATACGGATAAGAAAATCACAAATCATCAATCCAACAATCACGATTCAAGATAAGAACAACCTAACATGTATTACTCTACAAATCAATAATTTATCTCATGGTAGAAATTATTCCAATCTCAATTACATAGACATAATAAAAACGAGAAAAACTCACAAACCATTCATCGATAAATTCGTCTTCCAAATATCCGGAGCCGTACAATCTAATTGTTAATCCAAGATGTAAGAATTAAATGGAAAGAAAAAGGAAAAGAAAAGAAAGAGGAAAAGAATCGCTTGTGAGTCTGAGGATGTCTTCACAATAGCAGCTGATTTCCCTTTTTATATAACCCTCGGAAAAGCCCATTTAAAACGCCAAAATTGGGCCTCAAAAATAGAGTCCAACGCCGGACGGGATGAAGCGCCGGACGCGAGCACTCCCTGGAAAGATCAGACCGAACATCGCACGCCGGACGCGATGAAACGCCGGACGCGAGGACTCTCTGGAGTGGAAAGTGAGAGGATCCCAGCGCCGGACGGAGATGAGGCCAGCGCTGCGGGGGGAGCTCACCTGCTTGAGACAAGGCCGGCGTTGCATACGCAGCGTCGGACGGAGTTGAAGCGCCGAGCGCCGGAATTCGCGAGCGTCATGGGGGGGGCAAGGTCACCGCTATGCGTTGGGGCCGCGCATGTGCGCCGCCACCGAGCGGGCGCGGCGCGTGGGGCGGCGCTGGGGTGTTAGGGCAAGCTCAGCGAGCACGGAGGAGGTTGAACGCGCTTTGGGGGGGCTGGAGCAGTTGAACGTGCATTGGGAGCTTTGAACGCAGCTGGCGCCGCCAGCTGCCGGACGCTCGCGCATACGCGTCGCGACTTCGCGTTTCGCCTCGCTTCTCTCGTCCGAACTCCGAATTGTGATCCGTTTGCCCATGGACTCCTATCGAGATGCTATTAAATATAGGATAGCTCTTGATGGGTTCATTTCATCCTATTTAATACCATTTTTCTACAAAACATCGAAACAAACCAAATAAGTTCGAATCGATAAATATTAATCAAACCGACGGCATAAATAGGACAAATCATTGAAAAAGACATGCAAAAGCATATGAATAATAAGAAAAAAATCATACTAAACAACTCCTCCACACTTAAGCCTTTGCTTGTCCTCAAGCAAACATCATCATCACGACACGAGAAAAGAAATCAAGTAAACATAAATTCAAATGGATAAAACATGACTTCACATCATCCTAGAGATTCTAAACCAATACACTTCTCAATATGATAATGAATCAACAATTGATTGAGCACGCGGCTCAATCTAAGCAAATCACAATTTTTGATCTACATGTATTTAATAATCGAAAAGCCAATTCATATAGATCCTTGCATAACACATCTCATTTTCATCATAACACACAACTTCCAATACCAGATGTGACAACTCAAGGAGGATTATAGGACAATATTCATTAAGTCAAACCTTCGAGTTGAAAACCCGAGTATCCTAATGTGGTTTTCCATACTCATCACTTTCGAGCTTCCATTCGAGAAGCAACATGGAGCGAGAGGAGTAGAGCCCCTTATTCCAACCTTAAGCTCACTTATTCAACCATCAACAAATTATTCCAACTCTTATTTTATTTTTTTATAACATTCTTTTTCATATTTTTTATAATTTTTTTTATTCGAGATAAGACACACAAGGGGACCATATAAATAGCAACGACAATCAACCACACATATCACTTCATCACAATTTACTTCGACGTGCCCCACAGCTAGATCAATCATCAACAATTATCAAGCCAAGTCACGCATCGATAAGAATTACTAGAAATCGCCTCGACGCATACCCAATCAAATCATGCTCACTCAACTCTACTGTATACTAGACGATAAAGCATACTCAAATCCAAACAAAAGGTATAAAATGGAGGACGACACACCCAAACAAACACAAGTCACATGCAAACACACAAAGACGGCAAACGCACGCCCACACTTTAGACAAAAGCCAAAAGGTAAATGTAGAAGTGAACTTCCCGAAATCGACGAGCATGTCAACTAGGTACTACTGTGACGACATCCAGTGGCTTGAGTGTTCATGATATGCAACTCGTCACAATTCTCATCTCACTTATTAAAAACCTGAAAAGAAAAAGAAAAGAAACAAAACAGAAAAACAATTAAACTCGTGGGTTGCCTCCCACGCAGCGCTCGTTTCAATGGCACGAGCTCCACCAATGAAAAACGGACTATCCATAGTCCTTCACCTGCAGGAATACCATCTCAACCAGAGCATCAGTAGTAACAATATAAGCACAAAGGACAATCAAGGTAGCAAATAATGAATTAATTAAGTTCAAATCAAACATCCTATTCTTCAAAGCAAAATAGATAACCTCAACTCCTCGAGCACAATACTTTGGCGAATTAGGATGTTAAAAATTACCGATGCCATCTCAACTTTTGTCCTCTCCTCATTCTTCAACTGGTTCGGGAAGATATCAGGTTGTTCATGGTTAGTCACGGTTTGATAAAACCTCGACTCTTCACTTTCATCATCTTCCATAATTCTCCCCTCAACTTTATCATCTTCATAGACTATGATAGAAGAAGTTTGCTCCAATTGTCTCGGCATCTCCTCCACACTTTGGTTGTGGACCAATTCTTCCACTATCCTGGCTGACTGACTGACTGACTTGAGTCTCTAAACGCCCATAGATGCTTCCAATATCTTGAACCTTTGTCGACTCGTCGTATGAAAGACGCCGCAGTGTCTTCCAATGTCGGCTTCACCTACCGACTCGCCGAATGAAAGCCTGCAATGATTCCTCCAATGTCGGCTTCACCGGTTGACTCGCCTGAATGAATGCCTGCAATGAATCATCCAATGTCGGCTTCACCAGCTGACTTGCCTGAATGAATGCCTGCAATGACTCCTCCAATGTCGGCTTCACCGGCTGTTGTTGGAAGAAGAGGTCCTGACTATATGAAGAACTCTGAGGATGCCTCCAGTAGGGATCATAGGCTTGATGCTCACAGTCTGATGTGTATCCCTCAAAATAGTCGACTTGGGCTCCTTCTTTGTAAGGAGAATTTGCCCATCGACATGCTTTCCTCCTCTAGGCGGCCCGACCATATTCATATCGCCGATAACTCGCATTAATGACACCAACTACAAAAACAAGATCACACGCACTGTTGGAGAAAATAGTAACAAAGAAAAAGAAAGAAATAAAAAGAAGAAGCACAGGGGAAGAAACAGAAAAATAAAATGAAACACGAAAAACAAAACGACACAAAACCAAAAGCCTAAAGCCTTCCCCGACAACGGTGCAAAAATTTGTTCCAACCAAATTGTTCTTTTCAGTCGCTCGCAATAGTACGAGGTCCTTATAGAGCGGTAAGGTCGACCCAAGTCGAATCTCTCGGGGAAGGCTTAACAGGGCTACAGTTCTATGTTAAGCACGAAAACAGAAAAGAAATACTAACGTCCTAAAATAAGGGGGTCTGTCACGGAACGGACGAAAGCACGAAATAAAAATAAAGCAGGGAAAATGGATGCACTTGGACAATAATAGGAATTGACAGATACACGGAATTGGAGACGGTGTTCTAGGGTTCAAATCTATCCTCGCTATTAATGAATCAAAGACTGGCACACAATGCATAAAACACCCACGACTCTCACCAAACGGTCAACACTAACTAATCTCTCGATTACGTCAATGTTAGACTCGAACTTAATGACAGAGGATCTCTCAATCAACCCGCCATAAACTACGAAAGATATTTAACTATAAAGCACACGATAGCAAAAACCCTATCCACATATATTAATTACTCAACAACAAACCAATCTCTCGATCACTTTCGTTGTCAAACTCATATTTAATATAAATATGCTCTCGCATGATTTCATAATCAAACATAAGCACATAATCAACCTACACTATTCTCTCGAACACCATGTATGGAGATCATGAAATAGACAATTTATATGGATGAGGAAATCACAAATCATTAACCCAACAATCACGATTCAAGATAAGAACAACCTAACATGTATTATTTTACAAATCGATAATTTATCTCATGGCAGAAATTATTCCAATCTCAATTACATAGACATAATGAAAACGAGAAAAACTTACAAACCATTCATCGATAAATTCGTCTTCCAAATATCTGGAATCGTACAATTCAATTGTTAATCCAAGATGCAAGAATTAAAAGGAAGGGAAAAGAAAAAGAAAAGAAAAGAAAGAGAAAGGAATCGCGTGGTGCGTGTGCGAAAATGGAATGAGCCTCTCGAAAAGCGGCTAATTTTCAATTTATATAACCCTGAAAAAGCCCATTTAAAAACGCCGAAATTGGGCCTCAAAAATAAAGTCCAGCGCCGGACGGGACGAAGCGCCGGACGCGAGCACTCCCTGGAAAGATCAGACCGAACATCACAGCGTCGGACGTGATGAAACGCCGGACGCGAGGACTCTCTGGAGTGGAAAGTGAGAGGATCCCAACGCCGAACGGAGATGAGGCCGGCGCTGCGGGGGGGAAGCTCACCTACTTGAGACGAGGCCGGCGTTGCATACGCAGCGCCGGACGGAGTTGAAGCGCCGAGCGCTGGACTTCGCAAGCGGCCGCGGGGAGGAGGGCAAGGTCACCGCTGGGCGTTGCGGCTGGCTTTGGAGTGGGCACGGCGTGCGGGGCGGCCCAGGGGTGTTGGGGCGAGCTCACGGGCGAGAGAGGTTGAACAGCGCTTGGGGGGCTGGAGCAATGAATGCATGTTGGGAGCTTGAATGCGCAGCTGGGCGTTTCCTAGTGCCGGATGGCCTTGCCGCCGACGCCGCCTTCAGACAGCACGCAATCCAGCGGTTTCGCTCAGTTCTCTCGTCCGAACTCCGAATTACGATCCATTTGCGCCTATGGACTCCTATCGAGATGTTATTCAATATAGGATAGCTCTTGATGGGTTCATTTCATCCTATTTAATACCATTTTTCTACAAAACATCGAAACAAATCAAATAAGTTCGAATCGATAAATATTAATCAAACCGACGGCATAAATAGGACAAATCATTGAAAACGACATGCAAAAGCATATGAATAATAAGAACAAAATCATACTAAACAAGTTCTTGAATTTGTAAATTGTTTATACTCGTATTTAGGAGTTTTTGAATTTGAAATTTGAATTTGTAAACAGTTTATACTCGTATTTAGGAGTTCTTGAATTTAAAATTTGAACTTGTAAACAGTTTATACTCGTATTTAGGAGTTCTTGAATTTGAATTTAAAAATTTTATACTCGTTTCAAGGAGTTCTTTAATTTAAAATTTGAATTTGTAAATAGTTTATACTCGTATTTAGGAGTTCTTGGACTTTGAATTTAGAAAGTTTATACTCGTTTCAAGGAGTTCTTGAACTTGAATTTGAATTTATAAACAATTTATACTCATATTTAGGAGTTCTTCGACTTGGATTTGAATTTGTAAACAGTTTATATTCGTATTTAGGAGTTTTTGGACTTGGATTTACAAATCGATTTGGATTTGAAGTTGTTTTTGAACTTGGACCTGAATTGACTTTGTATTTGGACTTCATGAATTGGTTTCCAAAATTGGGTCCATGTAGACATTTTAATTTGGAAGCCCATACTCCACAAGATGGCCCAAGTGGCTTCCATTTTCAATGAAATTGATGGCCAATTACGTTAAAAAAAATGATTAGGCGGCCGAATGTCTTACGAAGATCATAGCTAATTTTTTGTTGTTTTCATTAAATGGACTTGGCGCAGCCAAACATCATATGAAGATCATAGCTAAATTTCATATTCCTCCTTTTTTTGTTGTTTTCATCAAATGGAACTTTGTTTGGCTAACATTTTCATCTTCGGGCTTTTTTAGTGAATCAAACCATTGGGCCTTCTTGAACATTAGCCCACTAACTTACTTTGGCTGAAATCCTGCAGCTGAACTCGTACAACTCATTAAATGAAGATGTGGAGCCTGCATGACTTTTGCAGGGAATCTCTCTCTTTTTTGTTGCAAATTCAACTGCTAATGCAAATGAAGACAAAAAACAGTGAAATACTCAGTGTATGATGCAGGGAGCACAATCTGCAAACATTTAAACAAGAATTGTTTTGAAGTGCAGAAGTTTGTTGAATTTTCAGAAATCAGCCAACTTTGGCAGAAGTAGTTCCATGTTTGCAGATGTAGTGTCAGCTAGACTTTGAGTTTTGATAAGCTTGATCCCTCTATAAATAGGGATATATCCTTGTAGCTATCTTCATTCACAAACCCTAAGTTTGCATCCATAATTTTTAATTGCATATCTGCAGCGGCTTTCCTTCTTTTGGAAGCAACTTCTCATTTGTTTTTTTTATTCATGCTATGGCCTTAATATTTGTTTGATCTTCTTTCAATTCCACAGCTTCTTCTCTTCCATTTTTCTAGAAATAATCTTGTCTGCCATGCTTCCTATTTCTGAATCACAATGCAATAGAAACTTCGTGCAGTTTACTTGTGTCGAAGAGAAGAAAGGTGATGGAGCAAACAGACGTTGCTGACTGTGGCTGGAGCGGATGCGGCACGCGTCGGTTGGAGATGATGGGTGTGTGGTCACCGTGCGACTGGAGTGGCGGAGGTCATGGCGACTGAAGACGATGGAGGTGGCCAATGCGACTGGAGTGAAGGTGGGGCGGAGACTGAAGTAGAAGCGACGAAGTCGAGCCTCCACGCGAGGTAGCGGAGAGGCATGCAGGTGATGGCGCATGGCGGAACGAGTGACTGACACGGAGGAGGTGCGACCACCGTGCTGTGTTTTGGTCGACAGTGGCGAACGGACGATGAGTTGCTGTACGAGGGGATGGAGGTAGCAGCAACACACGGCGGAGCAAATGACGGCGCGCATCATAGTTCAAGTGGAAGGAGGGACGATGACTGAAGACGATGATGGAGGTGGCTTCAGCGGCGTCTGTAGGCGTGTTTTTGTCAACGAAGTTGGTCGTAAGTGCTAAAACGGATATGTGGTCGACTCTTGATGTTCATTCTCTTTATTGAGTTTTGAAAATAGATTGGAATCGCTAAATCTGGTCCCTTAAATCCTGATGGCTCCCAACCTTCTCTGAATTATGCTGCTCAGTCTAATGCTACACGAGGAGGTCACTTTGGTAACTATCACAGCTTTAGAGGTAAGGGAGGTTACAATCCTAGTAGAGGAGGGGGCAGATCCAATAGAGGTGGATTTTTTGCTGGTCGAGGTAGAGGTAGGAATTTTGGCAACAAACCCACATCGGGTATGCTTTATACCGTGCCATCTTTGAGATCGATCTTGGTACGATATGATCAAAACTTCTTTCCAAAACAGCAACAAAATCAGCATTTCTCACATGGTCGTGAGTACTTTTTCGGAAATTCTACCACATCGCGGCGGTTTAATCTCGGTGTCAACATGGTTCAAGCTCAAAATCAGAGTGTAGGAGGATCTTTCTATGCTCCATCTGAATTCAGTAGTGACAATGCATGGTATCCTGATTCCGGTGCAACTAATCATGTTAGTCATGATTTTGCCAACCTTAATGTACCACCGAATATCATGGAAACACAAAGTGCAGATGGGAAATGGCCAAGGTGTTGATATAGCTCATATAGGTAAAGGTATTATATCATCTCCATACACTTCTAAACCTTTCATTCTTTCTAAACTTTTGCATGTTCCTCAAATCACCAAGAATCTTCTCAGTGTATCACAGTTTGCTAAAGAAAATGATGTTTTCTTTGAATTTCATCCTACCTTTTGTGTTGTGAAGGATCAGGTTTCCAAGGCTATTCTTCTCAAGGGCACACTTAGGCAAGGTCTCTATCAGTTCACCTCCATTAGCAGCCCACATCATTCCACTCCTTCAAGTTCAAGCTCTTTTCTCGCTTTCCTCAAGCGAACCATTTGCACCTCTTTTCTCTTTGCCAGTCTACTTCACCCCTTCCTTTAGATGTTTGGCATAATAGACTCGGGCATTGTAATGTAGATATTGTCAAGAAGGCCTTGAACTCTTGTAATGTTCCTTTTCATGAAATGAAATCTATCAGTTTGTGTCAATCATGTGTGTTTGCTAAGATGCATAGATTACCTTATACTGATTCCTTAACTCCACATCACAAACCACTTGAACTAATTCATAGTGATCTTTGGGGTCCTGCTCCTGTTACGCGAGGTAGCGGAGAGGCATGCAGGTGATGGCGCATGGCGGAACGGTTTGGTGTGACTGACACGGAGGAGGTGCGACCACCGTGCTGTGTTTTGGTCGACAGTGGCGAACGGACGATGAGTTGCTGTACGAGGGATGGAGGTAGCATCTTTACCTTCTTCTAATGAGTCCGTATCAACACCACTTCTCCCCCTCACTGGCGGAGCAAATGACGGCGCGCATCATAGTTCAAGTGGAAGGAGGGACGATGACTGAAGACGATGATGGAGGTGGCTTCAGCGGCGTCTGTAGGCGTGTTTTCACACACTGTCAATGGAGCGAAGTTGGCGAGAGACGCGACGACTTTCCGAGCGATGGGGTTTCTTGGTCTAGTTAGCGGCGGCGAGAGATGTGGACACACGTAATGGGCAACGGAGATGCGTATCGACATCATCATCGCCATAGGACATCCTCTGGGAGGTGACGGCTTAGATTATGGTATTCTCATTCATTACGGTTTGGCGGATGTTGATGATCATGCGAGCACGACAACAATGGGGCACGACGGCGCTGCTGATCTTGTGGGAGGTGGCAAGTTAGGCATGTGCCTTCTATTGATCGGTGGCTGATGTTTTAACTAAGCCACTCAGCTACCAATTCTTCACTCGCCTCGAAATAGACTTAATGTTGTTCCTCTTCGCTCGCTCGAATTGAGGGGGCATGTTAAGCTAAGTGAAGGAGTACGTGGCGTTTCATCCAATGCTGCAAAAGTAGAAGCAGGACCACATCCAGCTCAAGATTAATTTGCTACCTCTTTCCTTATGTTTTGACACGTGTTTTTGTTTGATTTGTCCAAGTGTAATGTGTTGGTTGTGTATGGTATATTTTCTGATTCCTAGATGCTAGGGTTGGTAGGATCTTAGCTATAAATAGTGCTATGCTTATTGTAGCCGTTATGGTCGATCATTGAATGAAAAGAATGGTTTCTGCAAATATGAACTCTTTCCTTTTATGCTGTTTTTTATCACGAAGTTGGCGAGACGCGACGCGACGGAGCGGTTAGCGGCGGCGAGAGAGATGTGGACACACGTAATGGGCAACGGCGATGCGTATCGACATCATCATCGCCATAGGACATCCTCTGGGAGGTGACTGCTTCTTCTTTGGCGGAGGCATGCGAGCACGACAACAATGGGGCATGACGGCGCTGCTGATCTTGTGGGAGGTGGCCTTGAAGGCGGAGCTCTAGTAGAGATAAGGCTTGTAGCGACTCAGAGGAAGAACGACTACAGATTCTGTTGATGTCCGGTGAGATCGGATAGAGCAGGCGACAACGGTGTCTGAACCACAACTCCGAAGACGGTGGCTGGCTGGTTGTTGCCGTTTTGTCGGACCAAAGAGCAGCTGCGGTGGGACTCTATCGGAGGATATGGCAACGGTTGATGTCGTTGCCGCTCCCCGTGCTGGCCAGACGGTGGTACACCTCGTCGTAGGTGGTGGAAGGTGGAGGTAAAGTTGGCGTCGGGCATCGGTAGGGGAAACTTGGGGACGGTGCGCGACTGAAGCAGGTCCGACTGTGGTGATCTGGTGCAACGGTGAAACGGACTACATCTGGAGCTGTGACGGCGGAAGGGCATGCAGACGGTTGGAGATGGAGTTACGGCGATGATGCTGCAGGCGAAAGATGCGCGTCGACTGGAGCAGAAGAGCGTACGTCGACTGGAGCGAGTGACTTCTGGAGATACGACGGAGGTGCGACCACCGCGACTGGAGTGAAGGTGGCGCTAACGGTGACTGCTTGCTGGAACCCGACCGACGATGAGGTTTATATGGCAGGCGTCCACCATGAATTTCCCGAGGAGAGCTGGTGGAAATGATGACTTCGGGCTACTGGAGTTCGTCCAACGATGGGAGCTCACGACGTCGAGGATGGAGGCATCATAGCGGCAGCTTTGGACTGTTGAAGTTTGACCAACGCACGATGGCTCACGGTGTCGGGGATGGAGACGTCGATGGCGGCAGCTTCGGCCTGTTGAAGTTTGACCAACGCACGGGAGCTCACGGTGTCGAGGATGGAGACGTCGAAGTGAGTCGAAGGAGAAGGCATTCAGACGTCGGCGTGCTTGGCTTTCGCTGCAGTCGTCGGGTCTAAGGAAGAGACACACGGTTGAGAAGAAGAGATAGATGGTTTCTTCCGTCGTGAGTGTGTGCTTGTTTATGTTTAGAGAGAAAGGCGGCTGTTGTGAGAAAAGGAGAAATGATGAACGTGTATGTGTTTATGTGTGCGCTTGTTAGAGAGAGAAATGGGTTTGGGCTTTAGGGTTGTGGATTTGGGCTTTTCTTTTTCTTTTTTTCTTTTTTTTGAAACAAAACATGGGAGTGTAGCCTTTTTAAGAAAAATTAGTGTGGGCTGAAAGAGAGAGACGTGATATATAGGGGAGTGATGGAGATTGGGCTTCTCTTTTTCCCTTTTTTTTTCCAGATAATGAAGCATAGGCTACAATTTTGGGCTTTTTTTTTGTTATGGGTTGAGTACAATAAGTTATCTTGACTCTTTTTTTTAGTACATACATTTTCATAATTTTTGTACTTGTGATTGTCTTCCAACTTATAGAAGTTCACGTAATTAAACATCAAGTCTTCTTACTCAAGAGTCGATCAACTAGAGACTTTACATTTGATCAATCCCAATACATCGACCTTTTGACGTTGGCTTCACATTTTTCACAGACGTAGTCCTTATTTTTTACAAAAGAAGTGGTCTTGATCTTAGCAGACATGAAAAATGACAGTGGAGATGACATTGTCATCGTCAATGAACTCCACTCGTTCCGTAGATGACACGGCGACAATCACACGATGTTCGGCATCACGGCCTCAGAGAGATAAAAGCAGCTGCAGAGAATGAGCTAGAAGCTGTGCGCCATATGCGGAGGAGTTAGAAGTTGTGTACCATTTACGAAGAGAATCGAAGCCTAAGCATCAGTGGATATCGGCATCATGACCTTAACGAGCTAGAAGCGGTTGTCGATGAGGAGCTTGAAGCTGTACACCATCGGCGGAATAGAAGCTATAAAATGTACAACATCCGTGAAAAGGAAGCTTAGAAGCTGTGTTCCATCGACGGAGGAGAAACTAGAAGTTGTGCAATGTCCGTGAAGAGAAAGCTAGAAGTTGTATACCACCGACGTAGAAGGAGCTAGAAAGTCAGTCATCCGCTAAGAGAAAGCTGAAGTCAGATACCATCGGCGGAGGAGAAGCTAGATGCCGTGCACCATCCACGAAGAGGAAACAAGAAGTTGTGTACCACTGGCGGATGAGAATCTAGAAGCTGTGTTCTCAACAGATAGCAGGTTGGATTCATCAAGCTGACGTCATCTCTGAATCGAAAGCAGCGATATGGTGGTTGGGATCATCAATCTGAAACCATTTTCAAAGCGAGGTTGGGCAACAACGAGCTAGAGTTAACAAGCAGGAGTCATCTTCAAAGTGTGGAACCAGACTCAAAAGTTGGGGTCACTCTTAAAATGTGTTGACAACGAAGTAGTGAATAATTCATCATCTCTAGTTGTTTCCCATGACTGCTTTGCTTCATTACAATTTTCACCTTACTGTCTCTTCTAGAAGTTCGTATCATTTTCTTTAATAGTCCGAGCTTGAATTTTGATCACCTAACTTGAAGGAGAAAAACACATATCATGACTGAACTTAGCAGATATTTAAGCTTCCTACATACCATTTTGAAAGGGATCAAGTCAAAGCGTAGTTCAAGTTCAAAAGATCAACTTATGTTTTAGGGAAGTGTCGTGCACAGTTTATACTCATGCGGGCCAAGAGTAACATGCAGTTTAGGCTCGTGCGTCACGGAGCTGTCTTGCTTCTTTTTGTTTGATTTTTTTTTTGGCATGACGTGCAGTTTAGGCTCGTGCGTCATGGAGCTATCTTGCTCTTTGTTTGTTGATTTTTCTTGGAGTGACGTGCAGTTTAGGCTCGTGCGTCATGGAGCATGTTTGCTTCTTTTTGATTTTCTTGCTTTCTCAATTTTTTTTGACTTTTGGTTTTCTTCATTTTTTTTGTGTTTTTCTTCATTTTTTTTGTGTTTTTCTTTTGATCTATGTACATATATACAAGCCTTCACTGCTACATTTCAGGAATAGTAGCACTTCAACAACTTTTTAGTTGTTGCCCCAATTTCCAAATCGTCATTCAAAATCGACTTGTATGAATTGTTAGAGATGTAGTGAGATGAAGCTGCCGTTTTGATGGTGATTCAACAGCGCTGGCACAAATCCCAAACCCACTTTGCACAAAATGTTTTATCTATTTCTAGAAGATCTTGCTCTCGGGGTTTCTCTTTGGTGTTTTGTAGGCTCTCAAACCCACTTTGGTATTCTAGACCACATCATCTTTCTTCTTCAAGTGAGATTCCATTGTAAAGCTTTCTTGAGGATTATATCCAGCATTGATGAGGAGCTTATGTGCATTTGGACCAAAATGCTTAGTGAGTTCGTTGTCTAAAGATCAACCATGTTCGGTAACATTACTTTGTTTTGGTCGAACAAACCCTTGAAGAGGTGGAGGAGTTGGTCTTTTAGCATCGATCATGGTCAGAGGCATCGTCAGTCCCTCGAATGAGTCGATCTTGGTGAAAGATGTTTTATTCTCGACAATCGGATGACTTCAAGTTCTTTGTCAAGCTCAATTTCTTCTTGTTTTATTGTCGCTATATAAATTTTGCATCGAAGAAATATGACTCGACCAGTAAAGGCTTTTGATCACCCACCACCGCCCTCACGACCCCATCTTGATGATACTTAAGGCATTGATGCAACGTAGAAGGGATGACACCATTTTCATGCAGCCACGGTCGACCAAGAAGCATATTATATGATGTCTTGGCATCAATCACATGAAGTAATGCAGTTGAACTCATGTCTTCCATTAGCAAGTTCAACCTTTTGGTGCCAATGGTCCTTTGTCCTTCATGGTTGAATCCTTGAATCATCAACTGACTGCTAGATAAGTCATCTACTGGAATTTCCAGTTGCTTCAATGTTCTTAGTGGCAAGATATTAACAGTCGATCCTCCATCGATGAGGATCCTCTTGACTTTCTGCTCATGGGTGAAGCAACTCACGAATAATGGCCTATTATGTGGCTCAGACCCAAGCTGCAAATCCTCATTGGAGAATGTGATTGCTAAGACACATTCATCATCGATCACATTTGACTTGAATTGATCTCTTACTTGGTCTGTCGTATCATACAATGCCCCAATACCTTCCAAGATGTCGCCGATCTGTGGGTGACAACATTTGTCGCAAGATTTTCTCTTCGAGTGATATCTTCCTTCGAGCTAGCCGCATGATCTTTTATTTGAATATGAAGCAATCATGTATGGGATGCCCGATCAATCGATGGTATTTGCAATATCTTGATTATCGCCCTCGTCGTTTATTTGTGTAGCTCGCATTCTTTGAGCGTGTCATTCCCGAGACGCCGTAGTCTAAGAAAGGGTATTGTTTTTGTTGTATTTCTTCAACCTTCTTTGCCCATGTCTCGTTGTCATTTTGTTGTCATCTTTTCTTAGAAACTGAAAGGAGTCTTTTCGTCGCCATTCTTCTTTCTGCATTGTCATGACTTGGTTCCTTTTCTAAATTTTGATCTCTTTAAACTTGTGAGGTTCTTGGATTGGAGTCCACTCACGCCATACTTAGCTCCATATCATGAGCTCGGTGGCCATTCTTCATTTTTGTTGCATGTATTGCAAGCCCCAATGCATTCATTGGATACATATTTCAATAGCAGATGATTCAGATAACCGATCCTTGCAATTGAGGCATAAGTTTCTCCACCTATTGATGTAGTCGATCACTGGCTCTGCTTTGAACTGACGAGAGCTCGTGAGCTCCACCATGCTGACTGTTCTTCTGGTGTTGTAGAAGCGATTGAGGAACTCATGCTCCAGCTGCTCCCAACTGTCAAGTGAGTTTGATTCCAAGTCCGTATACCAGTCGAAGGCATTTCCTTTGAGTGAGCGAACGAACTGCTTGACCAAACGATCTCCGAATGTTTCCGCGTTGTTGCACGTCTCGACAAAATGAGCTACATGTTGCCTTGGATCTCCTTTACCATCAAATTGTTGGAATTTTGGTGGCTGATAACCATGTGGCATTCTCAAATTATCAATTCTTTGAGTATAAGGCTTGGAATAAATCAAAGATGACTTAGAATTTCCATCATATTTGTTCTTCATGGTAACTTCAATGAACTCTTTGAGTTGGTCTGCTTTGATGAAACTATCAGAAGAGATTTTGATGTGTTTGCCTGATGATCTTCTCTCATCATGAGTTTCTTGCTTGTCGTCTGCTTCATCATCATCATCATTGTGTTCACTTTCTTCATCATGGATGTGGCTTGATTCGCCTTTTCCCTCTAAGCTTTGCAATCTGGGCATCTTGCTCTTGGATGTGTTTGTTTAAAGATTCGACCATCCTTGTAAGATTTACAAGCTGTTCTTCCATGGTGGAGGTGTTCGTCATCATCACATGCGCCTCAAGTAGGTAACTTGTGATAGATTTTGCAATAGGGGATGTGAAGCTTCCTTCAGAGCCAACACCTTCTTCATTTAGAGTGGCAATGTGTTACCCTCTTCCCCTGGCAATGACTAACTTCGAAGCTTCTTGAAGTTGTTTGGCTTTGCTTCGCGTGATGACTCCAATGCTCTCTTAAGAAGCTTTTGAAGTGACCTTAGTTGCATGCTGTTGGATGAACATTGTTCAAGATTTTGGTGAAGAGTAGAAATGAGAGGTAGAGAAGTCCCACCGGGCGTGCCAGAAATTTGTAACACAAATTTTTGTATTTAACTTTTATAAATACAAAATTGTATACAAAATCAATTGAATTTGAATTTGATATGTTTGAGATGAGTTCGATCCCTATCTATCCTCTGATTCTACTTCTCCGATTTGAATTTTGAACGATCTTGAATGTTCTTCGAGTTGTTTGGAGGGGATGTAGTTCCTTGATCTCCTTGAACTTGAAGGTTGAATTTAATTATGTCGATCTGAAGGACTTCAGTCTTGTTTTCAGATTGAATGTTGGATTTGATTTGAAATATTGAAGAAAGTGTTGAAGATCTTCAACTTTGGGCGTCAATGTGGAGGGTTTTCACCATATTTCCGAATTGAACGCCTTCTTTGGAGTGATTTGGGTGAAGAACATGATGATTTGCATGAAGAACGCCTTGAATACTTGAAGAAGACTTCGAATGTCGGAGAATGCTTCGCAGATGATTCTTCGAGTGTCTTTAGCTCTTCAAATCTCCATCTTCTTCACTTTACTTCTTCACCTCTCATTTATGAATAGCTTTAAACCCTATTTATAGATTTAGGAGGATAGTGGGCTTATGGGCCTTTTGGGCCATCAAGCCATAAACTTGGGCTTATGGGTCATCAAACCATGGGCTTGAGCTTGGACTTGGGTTTATGGGCCCTTTGGCTGATTATTCCCCTCCGAGGTGTCGTTGCCACATGTCATTCTCCTATTTGTCGATAAAATTAAATATTAACCATATATATATTTATTTTGGAATAAATCCCATTAATAAAAATTGAAATATAATTAATTATTTAATTTGTAATTGACACATGGTGCAATCTCATTTGCTAACAATTTTAATTGTCTACAACATGCTTCATTTTCGACAGCAAAACTCCTCGTAATCCTTCTCCGTAGTTCTGCTGCTTCCTTCTCGAATTACTAACAAACTTCATCGTAAATCACCGCCATAACCACCATGTCTCTCGATCCTTCAAAATCCACATCTCTTTTTTTTCCACAAAATCCCTCAAATTTCTTCTCAAAATCTTACTTTTCTTCTCTTTTTTTCTTTCAAAAGTTGTTGTCATTGCTTCACACAAATCTTTGTCATGTCATAAACTGTCACGCCACCGTAAAAAATTCGAAGAAGATGAAGAAAATCGGAGGAGATGGGAAGAAGATGAAGATGAAGATGAAGATGAAAAAGAAGAAGATGAAAGCTAACTTTTTATTTTTGCCCAATTTACCCTTGCGAAAATTTTAAAAATGAATAAATGAAAAAAAGACTATCACATGTCAGTTTATGGTACGGTCACATGTTCAAAATGTGTGGTCTATATTGGTTACTACATACTATCTGAGGACCAGGTACTACGAGAACCCAACCCTATATATATATACAGATGATGGATCAAATAGTACCAGAGCCTGAGATAATATGTAGTTTTCAACCTCATCCACTCATCTCTTAGATCATATGGTTGTAACAGCCCACTATCCCTAAGGACGGCTTAGCCGGGACCATTACTCAAGATGGGGATTAAGAAGCCGGGAAAGAAAATGGGATATCGAATTGTGAGATATATATCAAGAGAAGGTCCAAAAACATCAAAGTTCTGGAGATCAAAGTAAACATAATTTACATACAAGAGACTAGCCTATCAGATCCTTAACAAAATGTTTAATTGATCTGAATGGATCTAGTTCTCTAATCAAAATATAACTTATTGTTCTTGCAGCGGAAAAACACGTGAGGTACACATATGAGGATGTGCACTCAAGGCTCTAACTATCAGCGGAAAAAGATTCCTACTGCTCAACACCACTCCATCTCATCATCAGTTTAACCTACACATTTAAAAACAAACATGCATGGCGGAGTACAAAGACTCAATGGACTTATGCCAAAAACATATATCATAAACTTTTAATTGCACTGCCCCATCTGTAACACACGGAGTTTTATTTGAAAGTTCCGTGCTTACTAAATATTTTCTATAATTTTCCATGAACTTTATCTGGCCAGACATTTTTTTTGTCTGTATGATCCATATCTAACTCATCTCGCGTTGTAGACGGAGACCTCTTTCCATGGACACCGTGATCGGCAGAGAAAACCTTTCAAAGACACAAATACCGCATAATCGGTGAGCAAACCTTTCAAAGAACACGCTTATCCTTAGTGTACACATTAACCCTTGCTGGGAATTCTTAATCTAGCATAGGTGTCACGATCCGACTACTTAATTAAGTGATTAACTAAGTAATCAGGCTATGACTGGATTATATTAAGAACATAATAAATTCTAATCTGCAACGACTCCAAGGATAAAAGGGATTGAACTATTTAATTTAAAACCAAAAGAGAGATCAAAGTTAACATTTAAAGTTTACATATTGTACATCTCCAGCATACATAATAGTTCATTATGGTTCAACCACTAAATCATAAGAGTTTGACAACGAAATGGTAGTTGAATGACATGTGTGAAGACATGTCATTCTGGGCATAACTATATGTATAGCAAAAGAACCCTAGCTCAACTTCCTTCTCCATCATCTCCAAGCTCACCTGCATATTCAGAAAATATATGCAGGGCGTGAGTACCGAAAAGTACTCAGCGGGTTATCGCCAAAATTTAAATTATACTTACTTGTTAAACTTTACCCCACACAAGGTTTAAAATAAAATAAAATAAAACTTGTCTTGGTTTTCATAAATAATGCACTTTATGAATCTGTAACAATGCAATCACATATCATGTTATGCTATGCCAACATTATCTTCCTGTGTTGGCCCCAAAGGTTACCAATCACAGTCCTACCCTATCTACGTTCTTCGGTACTGAGAAGTAGGCCTTCTTATCAATACCCTGACCGTTTTACTCATTTGTAAGCTCACGGTCATAACTGTATACATAATCCTTCCGTAAATAGAAAACATGATCTTATGCTCAACATGGCAAATCAATCATTTAAACAATAACATGCAAGAGTATAAATAGAATAACCACTATTATGCACGTTAGTAAAAAGAAAACCCACCTGGAATGTCGTTACTCCACAACTTCTTCTTTCTCGTCCTTCAAACTTCCTTTATCTTTACTTGATCCTTGTAAATAAAATAATTATTGAACTTAGCAAACATTCTTAATTACTTAAAGATATCACATCTTACTTCTAGTTTTACCTAAATCTTTTAGACTATTGCATCCCTTAATAACTCATTTCCTTAGTAACTTTAATTTTAGGAAATTCTATAAAATTCTTTAACCAAAGGAATTTACATAGTTTATACCTAGTTTTATCAATGAATATCATCTTACCTTAACTTAAGGCACACACAAGCAATTCAATCTCACTTATGGAAATCATCATAAACTTACTAAATTAATTCTCAAAGCATCTTAACAATATACCATACCATATAAAATTTCGACAGAGTAAGTTTATCAAAAATAGGCAAATCCTTCCCAATTTACCCAAACTTATTCAAAATCCACCAAATCATCACCATATGCCTAAATATACACTTAATAACTCAAAAAAAGTTCAAACTCTTCCATTTACCTCATATTTAAACTGTGCCATTCAACCATAATATTACGCAAATGAATGAACTTTTCAAACACAATCACATTAATTCAAATCAACTCATTTACATACTTATTTATCATCAATGATCACCAATCCATAACCAATTGCAAGCCTACTCAAACCATTCATATAAATCCTTCAACTTAGAATAAACTTACCAAATTCAACTTTCAACATTCAAGTTCATAAAATCCCACAAATTCAAGTTAAGCATTATTTATATCCTAAATCTCAAAAATCATATCAAATAAGTCAAATAAAATCAAGAACTCAAAGATCCTCCAACCCCATATTTTTCAAAAATTATGAGATCATATATATGTATTCAATTTATTCCAATCTTCTATGTAATCATGTTTATTTCCACTTAATCATATATCCAAACTCATTTCAAGAAAATCATAACAAATAATAAACATTCAATATTTAGGGCTTATACCCCTCTACTTGATCCCACAAATTTCAACAATTTTAATAATTTAAACCATATTCTTTGATATTTAAGCATTATAAGCATTATAAGCATAGATGATTCAATATGCATGGCAAAAATTAAACAATTCAACCCTAATCTATACTTGTAATTTTCGAAAATACAAGTATATATGAGAATATGAATTTCTTCAATTTAACCATAAAAGTTTGGATTAGATAGGGTATTTACCTCTTTTGGAATGATTTGCACTTGATTTACCACTTAAACTTTGAAAATAATTGAAGAATTTTGTGTGTGTGTGTGTGTGTGTGTGTTTCGGCCAAGAGAGGAAAAGAGAGAGAGTTTTGGAAGAAGATCCAAATGAATGTTCTTTCTAGAATATATATATATATGTGGCTTTATTTTTATTTATTTAATTTTTCCTTATTTGTTGCTAATTTTCGAAAATTTCTATAAGTTATCCTCTAAAATTACGAATATTGGACATTAATATTCTTTGATAGTAAAACTCAATATTCTCATTAATAAAAAGATCCAAAACAAATAAATCAATTATTGAAATAAAAACTATATAAATATTAAGTTAACTCTTTTATATACAAAATAATCAAATAATTATTCTATTTATTCTTAAACTTTCGAAAATTATTAAAAAAAATTCCTTCTCACTAGATATTTGTAAAATAAAATTATTTAAGCCACTTAATAGTTCAAACATTATTCCATTTCATTTTATAAATAAATCTCATATAAACAATAATTAATACATTTCTTAAAAGCATTTCTATTTAAAGAAATTTTTCATTCAAGCATACCATACTAACCATATATTTCCTATTTTATCTTAATAAAATTTGTTTCTTAATAAGATTTACATTTCCTAAATTCTACTTCTTCGATTAGCAAGTAGTCGAATTTTTATTGCTTTCTAATATATTATGCACTTCTTTATTGATTTTTAGGGATGCAATGCATTTAAGCCCCTAATTAGTACTTAATTATGCTCTAATTAGGACTATAAGATTTTCGGGTTACTACATTCCCTCCCCCTTAAAATAAATTTCGTCTCCAAAATTTGGTACCTGGTAAAATAGTTCAGGGTATTTCTCTGTCATCTGGTCTTCTAGTTCCCATGTCACTTCTTCTAAACCATGATGTCTTCACTGAACCTTAACTAAAGGAATAGTCTTATTCCTTAGTTTTTGCTCTTTTCGATCTAGAATACATTCTGGTTTCTCTTCGTAGCTCAAATCAGGCTTGGGAACTATTTCTTCGTAATGAAGAATATGTCTCGGATCATACACATACTTTCTAAGTTGGGAGACATGGAACACATTGTGAACATTAGCGAAGTAGGGTGGCAATGCTAATCTGTACGCTACTGGCCCAATTCTTTCCAACACCTCATAAGGTCCGATACACCGCGGCTTAAGTTTCCCTTTAATTCCAAAGCGATGGACTCCTTTGGTAGGGGAGACTTTCAGAAAGACTTTATCTCCTACTTCAAAATTTAACTCTGTTCGACGGTTATCCGCGTAGTATTTTTGTTTGTCCTGAGCTTCTTGAATTCTTCTCTTAATCTGTCGCACTATCTGGATCATTTCTTCTACTGCTTCAGGGCAAAAAATCTTTCTTTGTCCGACCTTGTTCCAATAAAGAGGCAACCTACATTTCTCGCCGTATAATGCTTCATTGGATTAGAGGGAGCCATGTTTATTGTCGCTTGATAACTGTTGTTATAAGTGAATTCAATCAGCGGTAGAACTTGTTCCCATTGGTCTCCTCTATTTAATAGTACAGTTCTGATCATGTCTTCTAGCGTCTGTATGGTTCTCTCAGTCTGACCATCTGTCTGTGGGTGAAATGTTGTGCTGAAGTTTAGCTGAGTACCCAATTCCTTTTGGAAGCTCGTCCAAAATCGGGAGGTAAATTTGAAATCTCGGTCCGAAGTAATCGAGATTGGCACTCCATGTAACCGGACTATCTCACGAACGTAAATTTGTGCTAGTTTATCAGCTCCATACGTCACAGGGATCGAAATAAAGTGAGCACTTTTTGTTAGTCGATCAACTATTACCCAAATTAATGTGTTCCCCCGCTTCGATCTAGGTAATCCCGTTACGAAATCCATAGCTATGTGGTCCCACTTCCACTCAGGAACTTCCAAGGGTTGCAGCTTTCCATACGGTCTTTGATGTAACGTTTTAACTTGTTGGCAAGCCAAACATCGTTCAACATATGACACTATTTCTTATTTCATTCATGTCCACACAAACCTTTGCTTGAGATCTTGATACATTTTCGTGCTCCTAGGATGCGCGGCGTACGGAACATTGTCAGCTTCACTCAAAATTTTGTTTTTCAACTTCTCATCATTGGGCACGTATATACGATTACCTAACATAATCGTATTATCTCCAGCTTCATGATCTCCCGCTCTGATTCTTGATAAGCCTCATTTTATCTTGATTTTTATGGCTATATTTATCTTGTTTCTATTTGATAAGTGATCTTTTGAGCTGTCTTTTGATATATTTATGTTTACCTTGGAAGATATTATGCCGTGTTTGTTTCATGTCATTTTAGCATAGGTTTTGATGTCAAAAAGGTGGGTCACGATAAAGAGGAATCAATAGCCCAATCGCAAGCTCGTACGAAGAAGAACTGTTTGAAAACGACGTTGAATATGATGTAATGGATTTGAAAAATATGGATGTGCAAAGTATATTATGTTAAAGAGCATCTCGATAGAAGTCCGTAGGCTAAATGGATCGTAATTCGGAGTCCGGACGAGAGAGAACGGAGCGAAACGGCGAAGTCGCGCGCAGGGAAGTACGCCTCGCGAGCCGTGCTCGCGACCAACTGCCGGGTCGCGAGGAAGGCCGAATTTTCAGCTTTTTTTTGGAGCTTTCGCGAGTTTCCTTCGTGAGGAAAGCATGGAGTGCGCCTTGCGAGGACCTAGGGCTGCGTTTCTACATATTCACATGCGCACACAATTTGGGGGGAGAGGACACAAAGCAGAATTGATTCCAGAGAGACGAGAGGTGATTCCTCTCAATACAGAACACTTGTTTTCCTTCTTTTAATTCTTTTGCACGGTTTGATTAGTTTTGAGAATAGTTTATTAGCTGAGCTTTGGAGTTTTCTTTTAATTTCGATTTCTTTGCATTAGTTTTTATTGGAGCTTTCAGTTTATTTCCCGGATTCAAGTCGCTACAATTATTCTTCGTGGATTCCTACGGTTTTATTTATTTAATTCAGTTCATGTTATCTTTATTTATTTGTTTCTTTAGTATTTTAATTATGCATAGCTAAATTCCATATTGATCATAGGGTTTGTATGTGTGATTAGATTTATATGATTGATCTGTTGATACTGTTTTGCCGTCCCATTCATGATTTATGATTCTTGGATTTAATTCTCATGTGTTGGTATCTGGCCAATATTGATGCATGCTAGTTATGTGATTGATGTCCTGAAGGAATTTATTGCATAATCGATTTCTTGAATTCATAATACAGTTTTTGCCTTGAGACCTGGCGGAGATATGTGAATTGTAGAAGGTTAAATCTTTGTGTGCTTTTGGTAATTAGCTTACTTCTCTTGAGACCCGACAGAGATAGAGTTTAGGCTAACCTACTACTATAGGCTGTCCTGGCGGAAACTATAGTTATATTAGTGATCCTTCATATGAATGCAGATTAAATTGGTAAACAGATTAATAGGTTAATTGTGTGAATCGGGTTAGGTTAAATACATCCTAGGGTCAGTCTTTTATATCTGGTTTTATTCTATCTTTATTTTTCGAGTCTAGTTTTATAATTATATTTCTCTTGAGATTTTGTTGCCTGGATAATAATAAAGATTCTTTGTTAATTATTTGCTGTGTTCTCGAGTCGCAGTCCCTGTGGATACGATATATATACTTGCTGTTTTACTATCAATTTATTTTGGTAGAAATATAGCGATCAAATTTTGGCGCCGTTGCCGGGGACTGTTTAGATTGCATAGTGATAATTTTCTGGATTGTAGTTATTAATTCAGCGTTTAAAAAAAATTATAAAAATAGAAAAAAAAATTATTTTATTTCTGTGTTGCTTCTCAGATCTGATTTTATTTTTATCTCTCTGTGCAGTGCATGATTACAAGATCTCAAAGGAAAGAAATAATTCCATTGGATCTTGAGATTGAAAGATCACATAAGAGAGAGAGCCGAGAAAGAAGACAAGCAATGGCAGATAGGCAACCCCAAGGCCATGATAGAATGGCCGAGATAGAGGAGATCTTGGAAGAATGCGGCCCAATGGCGGCGAATAATCGACGGGTCGATGGGTGGATTTAGCACAACCCATACCGCTCAACCACATGTACAGGCCACCAACGGATCAGTTCCAAGGTGGAGGATGGGGGCCGAACGTCAATGCAAATAATTTCGAATTAAAGCCTGCCCTCATCAGCATGATACAAGCGGAGCAGTTTGGGGGAGGGGTAACTGAAGACCCCAATACTCATTTAGAAGCGTTTCTCGATATCTGTGATACTATCAAGCAGAACGGAGTGCCAACTGATGCCATCCGGATGTGGATGTTCGGTTTTTCGCTGAGGAGTCAACCGAAAGAGTGGTTCAAGAGCTTGGACAGATCGAGGATTATCACGTGGGAGCAGCTCTGTGAGAAATTTCTATCCAAATACTTTCCACCTGCCAAGGCACAAAAGATCATTGCTGAGATCTCCCACTTTTCACAATTGGGAGATGAGTCATTGTTTGAGGCTTGGGAGCGATTCAGAAATCTGCTCAGAAAATGTCCATAGCATGGGTTCTCACCAGAGCAACAAGTAACACAATTTTATAGTGGACTCAATGCTAACACCCGTAGCATTGTAGATGCATCAGTCGGAGGATGCCTTCTCAATCATGGAATAGACGAAGCATTGAGAATTATTGAGGAGATGACATCCAATAGTTATCAATGGCCGATGGAGAGACAACCGATCAGAAGAGTGGCTGCTGCAGAGTTGGATGATAAGTATGATGACTTGTTAGAGAAGTTCACAACCCTGCAGAAGGAGTACGAAGCCGAGAGGAAATGGCAGATGACTGTGGCCATGACGCAGAATATGGAGGAGGTTCAATATTTGAACCAAAGGAGTAATGGCCAAGGGAATCAGAGTGGAAATCCGCCCTATCATCCCAACAATAGGAATCATCCCAATTTTTCCTATGCCAATGCATTTAATGCTCAAAGAACCACCACCGTTTTTGTTAATAATGGAATGATTGTGGAGCCCAAGAAGCCGAGCCTCGAAGATATGATGCAACAATTGTTGGTGAGCAATCAGCAAATAGCAACGAGTCACCAACAAATTATGGCTCAGCAAAATATTCAGATCCAGCAGCTTGGGAATAGGATGAACGCTCTGGAGAGCACAGTCAACGCCATCAACAATACGGTGATAGCCAAGGGAAAACAATTGAAGATGTTGGAAAACCAAGTGGGAAGATGGCCAATGAGAGAGCTGTGATGCACAGGCAAGGGCAATCCCTAAGTAATACCGAGCAAAATCCGAAGAATCATATGCCTCCAAATCAGTGCAATGCAATTTATTTGAGGAGTGGAGCTTCATATGAAAACCATCTGGAGTATGAAAGAGAAGAAGAAGGCCTGAAAGATGAACTTATAAATTCTCGCCTCGCGACACGCTATCGCGATCCATCATTGCAAGGCCAAGTCGCGAGGAAAGCCACGGCAGATGGAAATTTTCGCCTCGCGACATTACATCGCGAGGAAGAGTCGCGAAGGGATCTCGCGAGGACAGACGTGCCTGGCACATAATCACACCTCGCGACCCGGCATCGCGACCAATGATCGCGAGCTCCTGACGCGAAGACAGACGGAGAGCGCCTCGCGACGAGCCTTCGCGATGAATCATCACGACAGAAGGTCGCGAGTGAGTACAGAGAGAGTGTCTCGCGAGGGAAGGCTAGAGAGCAAAACTCGCGAGAGGAGGACGCGAATGATCGTGATTCCAAAGCCTACGGCCCTATTTCCTCGGGAAAGCGAAATATGATGAGGAGTACGCCCTTCAAGGAGATATTTCAAAAGTGAACATTAATTTACCTCTTTTGATGCGCTCGAATATGCCCGGTTACGTCAAATTTCTCAAAGATCGTTGGCAAATAAGAAGAAGTTGGGGAAATTTGACAAGATCAACCTCTCAAGAGTGCAGTGCTATCTTGCGAGAAAGTTACCACCAAATAAAAGATCCGGGAGCTTCATTTGAGTGCGAGATTGCAGAGCGACGCTTCCCAACGACAGTGTGATTTGGGCGAGCATAAATCGATGCCTTTAAATGTGTTCAATCGCTTGGGGCTGGGCAAACCGAAGAAGACCTCCATTTCGTTAATGATGGTCGACAGTCACCGCATACCCTAAGGGCATAGTTGAAGATGTGTTGGTAAGGATTCGTGATTTTGTCTTTCCCGCCGATTTTGTTATTTTAGACATTCCGAATTTAAAATTAACCACTAATCTTGGGTCGACCTTTTCTAGCAACTGGTCGTGCGTTAATTGATGTGCATGAAGGCGATCTGACTTTTCGTGTCAACGATGAGGAGCTAAAATTTTTAATCTATGATGCCATCAAACAACACGATAATCCAGAGCAGGAAGAGTGTCAGTCAATCAGTACTGTTGCAGCTAGCCAAATTTCAAGCTTGAATGTCAACCGACCAGTGGACAAGGGTGCTAAAAAGAAGAGATGGACTCGGCATGGAACTCTGAGTGACTTGTTCAAGTTTGGGGGAGGCCACTTCCACACTCAGTGGTGGTCTGCGGTAAATGAAAAATATGGAGGCAAACACAGATTTGGGAAGAAGTTTGCTGCCAAAACGCCAGATTGATCGAGGTATGAAATGGTCAAGCTAAAGACATTTAAATTTAGCACTTGTTGGGAGGTAACCCAATGTTTTTCCTCGTTTTTGTTTTGCTTTCGTTTTGTTCGTTTTGTTTTGTTTTGTTTTCTTGTTTGGGTTTTTGTGTCTGTTTTGGGTTGAGTTGAATGACGAGCAACCGATGATGAGAATTGTTTTTATTAGAAAATTTGATTGCAACTGATTTTGTGAGACGAAGCATGTTATGATTATTGTGAGTATTGAGCCTTTGAGAACTTGATCACATTTTCAAACCCGTGAGACTTGAGCTTTTCGCCATATCTTTTCGCCTTGTTTCTTTTGTGTGAATAGTTTGAAATAGCATGTGTTTCTCTAGAACTTGCTCGGATCTTTTCGAGGTTGCATTGATGTGCTTAAGAATTATGAGATGATATTAGGCATTCTTTTCTTAGCCTATACACTATCCAAACACAAACCTGTTATTTTATTATCCTTTGATAAGCCCGCTTGAGCCTACCTTATTCTTTCATATAGCCGGGTCAAGTTATGTAGTTAGTGATATTTGGTCGCTTGAATCGAGGGTTGAGAAAAAGAAAGGAAAGAAAGAGAATAAATGTTGAGAAAGTGATTGTTAAAAATAGTTGCTTACCTATATAAGTTCAAAAAAAAAAAATGAAAATATAATAAATGGGTAAGTAGCTAGTGCTTTGAGATGAGTATATCACTTATATAATAAGTGCGAAGTTCTTAATAGAAAAATGACTTCTTGGTATGGAGAATTGAAATAAATTGTGAACGTTTGGGATTATGTCTTGTGATACTTATGGTGTTTTTCATTATGGGTTTATAAGTCACTTAGCCTAAATATATCCTACCTTACCAAAGAGCCTATATTATAACCTTGTATAAGACCTTTTTGATCTTAGTTCTTGAGGACATATTTGAGCAATGGAGAATTAGACAATTTGCAAGCTTATGGTAGATTCCATGTATTTTTGAACTTTGAGAGCATACACATCCTCCTTGATACACTTGAGTGTTTGAGTTTTCTTATATATATATCCATGTCGTGAGGATTCAAGTTTGAGAAGGCTCGTGCTTATGACTTTTATGATATGTCGAGTTTAACGAAAGAGGTTGTGATTTGATTCATTTGTCAATCTTTTATTGCTCATTGCTCGAGGCTTATTGTTTTTGTTGTTCGACTGCTGCTCATCTTTGGTCGCTCTCATTTGTTCTGATTTGTTTGAGGACAAACAAAGGTTAAGTTTGGGGAGTTGATGTTCTCATTTTACCGATTTTTATGGCTATATTTATCTTGTTTCTATTTGATAAGTGATCTTTTGAGCTTGTCTTCGATATATTTATGTTTACCTTGAAAGATATTATGCCGTGTGTGTTTCATGTCATTTTAGCATAGTTTTGATGTCAAAAGGTGGTCACGATAAAGAGGAATCAATAGTCCAATCGCAAGCTCGTGCGAAGAAGAACTATTTGAAAACGATATTGAATATGAAGTAATGGATTTGAAAAATATAGATGTGAAAAGTATACTATGTTAAAGAGAATCTCGATAGGAGTCCGTAGGCGCAAACGGATCACAATTGAGTCCGGACGAGAGAACGGAGCAAACGCATAAGTCGCGGGGAAAAGCGCCATGAGCCATTCTCGCGACCGTTGGTTGCGATGCCGGGTCGCGAGGAAGGCCGAATTTTCAGCTTTTTTTGGAGCTTTCGCATTTTCCTTCGCGAGGAAAGCATGGAGTGCGCCTTGCGAGGACCTAGGGCTGTGTTTCTACATATTCACATGCGCACACAATTTGGGAGGAGAGGACACGAAGCAGAATTGATTCCAGAGAGACGAGAGCTGATTCCTCTCAATACAGAACACTTGTTTTCCTTCTTTTAATTCTTTTGCATGGTTTGATTAGTTTGGAGAATAGTTTATTAGCTGAGCTTTGGAGTTTTCTTTTAATTTCGATTTCTTTGCATTAGTTTTTATTGGAGCTTCCAGTTTATTTTCCGGATTCAAGTCGCTACAATTATTCTTCGTGGATTCCTAAGGTTTTATTTATTTAATTCAATTCATGTTATCTTTATTTATTTATTGCTTTAGTATTTTAATTATGCGTAGCTAAATTCCATATTGATCCTAGGGTTTGTATGTGTGATTAGATTTATATGATTGATCTGTTGATACTGTTTTGTCGTCCCATTCATGATTTATGATTTTTAGATTTAATTCTCATGTGTTGGTATCTGGCCAATATTGATGCATGCTAGTTATGTGATTGATGTCCTGACGGAATTAATTGCATAATCGATTTCTTAATTCATAATACGCTTTTACCTTGAGACCAAGTGAGATAGTGAACTGTGGGAGGTTAAATCTTTGTGTGCTTTTGTAATTAGCTTACTTCTCTTGAGACCCGACGGAGATAGAGTTTAGGCTAACCTACTACTATAGGTCATCTCATGGAAACTATAGTTATATTAGTGATCCTTCATATGAATGCGGATTAAATTGGTAAACAGATTAATAGGTTAATTGTGTGAATCTGGTAAGGTTAAATACATCACTAGGGTCAGTCTTTTATATCTGGTTTTATTCTTATCTTTATTTTTCGAGTCTAGTTTTATAATTATATTTCTCTTGAGATTTTGTTGCCTGGATAATAATAAAGATTCTTTGTTAATTATTTGCTGTGTTCTCGAATCGTAGTCCCTGTGGATACGATATATATACTTGCTGTTTTACTATTAATTTATTTTGGTAGAAATATAGCGATCAAATTTTGGCGCCGTTGCCGGGGACTGTTTAGATTGTATAGTGATAATTTTCTGGATTGTAGTTATTTTCTGGATTGGTCGCCTTGTATGTCCGTGGTTCCTTCGAGTTTGCCACTGTATCTAGTTATCATAGTACACTATGATACTCTTGGGCAAACGATGTACCACATCTAGATCCATGAGGTAGTTCTTGTACCATACCTCCTCCTCAGCAGCCTCCGTAGCGGCTACATATTCGGCTTCCATGGTAGTGTCCGCAATGCATCGCTGCTTTGCACTCCGCCAAGATACGACTCTTTCTCCCAAGGTAAACACATAGCCTGAGGTAGACTTTTTCTCATCACAGGCAGCTTTGAAATCCGAGTCTGAATAACCCTAAGGCATCAGACTATCTGCTTGGTAAGCTAGCCTATAATCTCGAGTCCTTTTCAGGTACTTGAGTATATGCTTTACCGCAGTCCAATGTGCTTGTCTAGGGTTAGACTGATATCTAGCTACTACTATGCCTACCGTATAGCAGATATCGGGTCTCGTACATAGCATTGCATACATGAGACTTCCTACGATAGAAGCGTAAGGAACTTGTCTCATTTCCTCTATCTCCTTTGCAGTCTTTGGTAACTGCTCCTTAGATAAAGGAACACCATGTCTGAAGGGTAGCAATCACTTCTTGGCGGTCTGCATGCTAAAACGAGTAATCACAGTATCAATGTAAGACGCCTGAGATAAGCTCAACATTTTTCTCTTGCGATCTCGGTAAACTTGATCCCAAGAATGTACGCTGCATCTCCTAAGTCTTTCATTTGAAACTGATCAGATAACCAACTCTTTACGTCTGATAACAGCTTCACATTATTGCCAAGTAGAAGGATGTTATCTACGTAAAGTGTAGGAAATACCACGTCATCGTTGATATCCAAACGATACACACAACTCTCGCTAGGCAACTGGGTAAATCCATAGGACTTTACCACCTCATCAAAGTGTAAGTTCCATGATCGGGAAGCTTGCTTGAGTCCATAAATGGACTTCTTAAGCTTCCATACTAGATGCTCTTCACCTTTCACCACATAACCTTCGGGTTGCTGCATATAGATGTCTCTACCTTCTTCAAGGTAACCATTTAGAAAACGGTTTTGACATCCATTTGCCAAATCTCAAGGTTTAGGTGAGCTGCTATGGCCAGAAGAATTTTGATGGTCTTGAGCATTGTTACAGGCGAAAAGGTCTCATCGAAATCGATGCCCTCAATCTAGGTGTACCATTTCACCACAAGCCTGGCTTTAAAAGTCAAAACCTCTGCATCTGAATCTCTTTTCCTCTTGTATACCCACTTACTACCTATGACTTCCTTGCCATCTGGTAGATGTGTTTTCTCATATACATCCATAGCTCTTATGGACTCAATTTCGAAGTCCGTAGTGGTGTGTTATAATCTTGTATCTGTGTCTTGTATCGCCTCGCTGTATGTCCATAGGTCGATTACAGCCTGCTCGTTTACTAGGACTAAATCCGAAGATTCGCCCACGAACATAAATCGCTCGGGTTGACGAACAACCCTCCCACTATGATGAGGCGCTACTGGCACAATGGCAATGGTGGGTGCAGTAACCTGTGATTCTCTATCTTGCATAACTTGCTGGGTAGGTGCCACTTGTATGGTCGGTATCTCCAGTGAAACTCAACCCACTTTAATTTCTTAAAGTATCTGGTATCGATCTCTCCCACTAGATACGACATCTCGTACCTTTGGCCTAATCGTTGGTGGAATACGATCATTTTCGATTCTTGAAGTATGATTTCAACTTTGGGTTTGTGGTTTTTCATGTAGTCATCTTTTAAGAATCAGGTGTTAGTGCTAATAACTACCTTCTGATCCTTAGGACTATAGAAATAACCACATTTCGTTCCTCTAGGATAACCAATAAACATCATTACTTCAGATCCAGCCTCCAACTTGTCAGTTTTCTTGTTCAGCACATGTGCTAGACTGCTCCATATCCTTATATGGCTTAAACTAGGCTTGCGCCAAAACCATAACTTGAAAGGGGTCTTGTCGACTGACTTGGATGGTACTAGATTGAGAAAATATGCTGCTGTTTCTAAGGCATACCCCCAGAACAAACAAGCAATGTTGCATAACTCATCATAGATCTAACCATTTCTAAGATAGTCCTATTTCTTCGCTCTGACACACCATTTTGTTGTGGTGTGCCCGGTGTAGTGAGCTGGGAGTTAATCCCACACTGCACCAAATAGTCCAAGAACTCGTTACTGAAGTATTCGCCACCACGATCAGACCGCAGTGACTTGATACTCTTACCCAGCGTCTCCAGTTCTGCCTTAAATTCTTTGAATTTCTCAAAGCATTCAGACTTGCAGTGAAGCAGGTATACTTATCCGTACCTCGAGTTATCGTCAATGAAAGTGAAAAAATACTCGTATCCTCCACGAGCCTGTGTGGACATTGGTCCACATAGGTCAGAATGGACTAGCTCCAACACTTATTTGACTCTATACCCTTCGCTTTGAAGGGTCTGTTTGACATCTTTCCTTCTATACAAGATTCGCAGACTGGGAACATAGTGACTGTAATTTCACCCAACGTTCCATTCTTAGCCAGTCTTTGGATACATTTTAGATTGATGTGACCTAATCTAAGATGCCAAAGAAATGTGGTGTCATCTAGCGAAGAAAACTTCCTCTTCTTAAGGTTTGACGTAGATGCAACATATTTAAATGTATTATGTTTAGCAGAAATAGTATAAAGCAAATTATATAAAGTTCCACCACATATAACTTTGTTATTTCTTGTAATAGAAACATCACTATCAAAAATAACAGAATATCCATGTATAAATAGTTTGGAAATCGAAATAAGGTTTCGCCAAAACTTCGGCACATATAAAAACATCTTTCAATACTTAAACTGTCCTATCAAAATATAAAGAAACATCTCCGACTGTAACGGCCTTGACTTTCACCGCGTTGCCTATGTGGATCGTTATCTCTCCATCAAACAGCTCCATTGTCCGCAGGAACCCCTGCAAGGTGTAACAAACATGATCAGTCGCACCCATATCTACTAACCATGAATGATTAGAACAAGTTGCTAAACATGTTTCCGTTACTAAAACAAATGGCGTATCTTGAGCCTTGAGCATGTGGCACTTAGCTTTCCAATGCCCAGTCTTGCTGCACTTGAAGCATCCGTCCATCTCCTTTGGCTTTTTCAAGCCTCCGATGGCCACCAATTTTCTTGCTCCCACTAGATTCATTTCCTCTACCACATTTGGCACCCCTTTTTCTTCTTCCACTTTTCAATGGAAAATTTTACCCTTAGATGTGCTAGCAAGGGCATGTGCTCATTTTCCCATGACACCTTCCACTTCCACAAGATCATTTAGCAGCTGTCTAAGTGTATACTCGGTCTTGCTCATGATCGCATTCACGTGAAAGTTCTCAAAAGACTTGGGCAGTGTGTTGAGGAAGATATCGAGCTTGGCTTCGCTGTCGATACCTCCTCCCAACTGATCAAGACTATCCATGAGATGAGTCATGTGGGAGACATGTTCATGGACCGAACTTCATTCTTCCATCCTACAGGCCAAGATTTCTCTCATTTTGTGGAAGCGGACTGTCCAATCCGGCTACCCAAACTTACTCTCGAGACTTGACCATATTTTAATCGTGTCTACCATCGACTGATGCTGCAGCTACAAGCCTTTGGACATAGTAGTCATCATATAGCATTTGGCCATATTATTTGACTTATGCCAAAGTCTGCTTGACTCTCGTTGCTCATTCGTCAATGCGTCAGTAAGGGCATCTGGTTTGGGAGTAGTGAGAACAAACATGTGTTCTTCTGCGATAAGAACATATTCCATGTTTTGTTTCCACTCGATAAAATTTTATGACGACCCGACTTCTCAAGAAAATACGGATTAAACGGATCATCACTGGTATGATAATGCAGCGGATATGCACATAATTAAAACAATACAATTGACCAATCAACTACGAATAAATGCATAGACTGAAAGGAATAAGCTGTTTCGATACAAACTCAAGTCACAGAAGGACTTGCCAAAAAGGTTCAACGTTCAAATATAGCCCAATCAGGACGCAATTCAAGGAACGAGGTACAACCTCAAGTTCAATACGATATGAGAAACAGTTATAATCAAAAGACACTAAACAGTATCAGAGTTAACAGCAATAAACGTGTGGACATGCATATGATGATACATGCCCAAGGTTCTAGAAATCCTTTCTATTAAAGCAACAAAAACAACTGCCACTCTGCACCACCTCGCACTCATCATCAATCCCTGCTCAACCTGCACATCAAAAACGAGATACAGGGCTAAGTACAAAAGTACTCAGTGGACTCATTGCCAAAAACATTTTCTTTGTTAAAGTTATTGAACTGCCCACAATAGCGCATGAGGATTTTAGTTAAAAAGACTTATACATATCAAACATTTTATCATTTTCCAAAAGTGTCCGGCCGGATTATTTCATCCACGTTGTCCCATATCTGATCATTCATTCATTCATTCATTCGCGCACTATGTAGGTGGCCACCTACACATAGTCGTCGTGATCGGTTGAGGTAGCTAACCTCAACACACAGTCACACGTGTACACAATCCGAGTTAGTCCTTAACTAAGTCGGATCCGATCATTACCCTTTTTTTACGTTGGTGGACCAACATATTCTCATACCACATTGGATATACCAACCTCAGATAGGATCACAACAAAATATAAACATTTGGCAATCAATAACAGTTCATGGAATAATATTTCATTAAGCTTTTGTAAATCATGCTTTGAGATAGACATGCATGTCATTTTTGTTTCAAGACAGCCCACCTGATTGCAAAGCTTACTCATGAATCCAAGGACTCCTCATCGTTATTCTATCATCACTTCGTCGCTTGACCTTTATCGTAGAAATAATAACTAAGACATCTAAAACGAAGGATAATTCTTACTGAAAGGAGTTTGTGAATCATTCTATTAAAGATTTTATTAGAGAATTTGTATTCTCGTTTATACTAGCGTTATAAATATTACTTACTCGCTAGAATTTCTCACGCATTCCCTGATCACTTAGAGATTTAATAACGCCTCCTTTGGGCGATAAATTAAGATTAAAACAATAGCTAAGAAATTATGAAAGTTGAGCGAATCTTAAGTAATTAATTCATAATTCAATGCTAACTCATTAGCTTAATTTATGAGTCTAAATTAACTCGTTTGCTCATTCTTATTTATTAGAAATTGGAAATCCAATTTAACTACTTTAGACTTCGCCAATTAAGTCCAATTAATAGTCTAATAAAAGATTCACTTCTAATCTTAATTAACGGCACAAGCTCAATTAAATTAATTGGGTAGCCCCAACATGTTTAATTAATTAACGAACTAGTGAATTAATAAATTTTATTATTTGATTAAAATATTTTATTGGCTAAGGAATTGAGAATTGAAATCAGCCCATTTATTTTCCTTAATATTATCCAATTGGGCCAGAGAAATAATTAAAAGGGTCAGCCTACACATTATTCCTTTTCAGCCCAAGCATTAAACTAATTCAATTGGGCCCTAAGATAATATAATTTCAGCCCAACTTTTGCTCACAATGGAAATAAATCTCAGCTAACATTATAATTTCGAATGGGCTCATTAGTTAATACACGACCTACTAACATTTAATTACTTTCAGCCCAACACACAAATCAAACTAGAGCCCATTTTAAGAGAGAAGCCCTAGTTTACTCATTTCTCTCTCTCTCTCTCTCTCTCTCTCTCTTCCTCATAGGAGGCGGCACCTCCTCTCATTTCCTCGGCAGCTTCACCGCCGACTTAGCTCATCCGGTGATGCGTCGTCATCGTGACTGCCGCTGCACCTTCCATCTCCAACGATACCACGACCAACGCACCACCCTTTGCCTAGCTTCTTCACTCTCTCCTAACCTCCGTCTCTCTCCTTATTTCTACCGCAGACACATGGAGACACATCCTCTTCTCTCTTCCATTGTGTCGTCGCCGTCTCTACCATATCCGACGATCGATTACGGCTGCGGCACCACATCCACCATGTCGTTTGCATTCTCCTAATTTCTCTCCCTCGGCCCTACTCAGATCGACGCCTCACTCTTCTATCATATCGCCGCTTGAACCGACGTATAGCCCGCCGATCTTTGGCCGCAACATCGCCTCTTCATTCCTCGGTGAGCACCACACCAAAGCTACCAAGAAGTCATCTCTCTTTCGCCTCACCGTTACATTCAATCGGGCTTCTTCATCGAGCTTTCTCCAGTGATGACAGCAGCAGCCTTCAGGCCACCGATACAGACATCACCGTCGACTATGGATGTTCACCCTTTTGTTTTTAGTGTATTGCAGTCTATTGTAGCTAACGCTCATATGTGTGTATATATTTTGGTCATGATCTTATTGTAGAATCATTTGTGGAACTATGGTCTTGAGAATTTGTGTTGGAATATGCTATATGAACAAATCATGTTGTTCTGTCGAATCAAGTCATTTTATTTCCTATAAAACTTATATATAAGGACATAACTAGGAACGAGATTGTGATTTGTTCACGAAATCTGTTGCTGTGGGGATAATCTTAGTTATGTGTTTCATATAACTCTATTGTATTACATGGAGATTTAAGTATATAAAATTGAAATAGAGTAAGGTTAAGTATATATGAAACCTGAAAGGAGTAGTCCTGTTCTTGCTGTAATTTTGCTTCTCTTTGGTGGTAGATCAGCAAGGCTCCTTGAACTGAATGAATTATATTTCTCTCTCACTTGTTTGGAGTTGTCGAGAAAAATGAATGGAGTGTTGTTATTGATTATTTACTTTGTTGCTACTTGATATATAGTACAAGCTAGTGGTTTGAGATGGAGTAGGTGTGTAAGAAAAGGTACTTTGATGGTAAGGGTTGAAAAGTGGGAGGGAATTAAGGAAAAAGTTGATAGGGATTTTTGAAAGGTATGATATAACATATATTGCGATATAATTCATCCGGTTTGTTAACGTTTTTCGATTAATCTTTGATTCGCTTCTCGAATATTCAATACACATAGCAATTAAGTATTCGATAAAACACAATTTCATCAGCTCGATTAATAATCTAAGTTGAACGCAAACCTTAATATGTTTAGATAATTCAATATAATATACTTTAGAGACACGAGGTATTACAAATTTGGACCGGATAGAGGGTTTTGTGCGAGCATATTGATAATCAATGTAAGAGACATATGTGAAAAGTAATGTAAACACATAAGCATAAGATTGTACATAATTCGTAACAATAATATTGTAACCTTTTGATAAAAAAATATTAATTGAAACCTCCAATCGCCCAAGGAATTCCACATGCAAGCCATACGTGTGGACGTTTACACATGAACCCCTCGACTAGACTAAAATATACCTTTTAGTCGTTTAGTTTCAATCCATGTCAACTTATCCTTATGACAAATGAAATTAATGATTGGACCTTACTAGACCATATCACTACGCAAGAAGGGACTTTGCGGGAAGTTGTACTTGAGGAGATGCCTAAGCAATGACCACAATTTTGACAGCAGATAATGAATTTTTAGAATTTGCATACTCACTGGACCATACCGCCCAATTCAAAATCTTTTGTCATCTCATTTTAAATCTATCTCAGAGAACTTATGAAAATCGCATATGCAAGCCAGCGTGTGGGCGCCACATGAAACTCCCACTTCTCAATAGATTAAAATGTTTTATTTAGAAATCTCATCTAACAAACTTATGATAAATAAAGGCAAGTAAGCCACGCTGTGGATCGCCATCTCACAGTCGTACCACTTTGTTTAGAGATAAAAAAGTGGAGGTCTTGACATCTTTAATTTAAAAAATTACTATGTCGGGTTTCTTGCTTAGTCTTTTGTTTTAAAAGGTTTGTCCATGCAGATCACGTAGTCCTAGCATGCTTTCTATAGAACTCAACATGTAAAATATGCTCGCAAAATTCTAAAATATGATTCAAAACGCGATAAACCTAGCATGCTTGCTATACGCATCCAATCACGAAAACATATTACATGTTTATCTACGTAATTAAACATACATAGCATGCTTCTACATAATTTAAACATCAACGACATGCTTTGAACGATAAAAATAAATTAAATTCGTTCATCGCAGCCCACTCGTGGATCCTGTACTTCCTTACCTAATTTATTACATAAATTTGCAAAGTACGATCTTCAAAAAAAATACTCGAAATGGGCCTCGCGTGCACGGGCACGGACTCGACTCAAAACTGGATTTGGGCCGAAAAATGAAAAACGGGTCGGAACAGGGGAATGGGTTGGGTCGGGTCGAAATCTGGAATCAGGTCGAAAATTCGGGTCTGGGCCGAAACAGGGCCGGGTCAGCCCATAATGGGCTGGGCCGTGTGCGCTAAAATTTGATCGCTACTTTTTCTAACACGAAAACGTACAAGTAGATAGGGTAGTCGAGTATCGTATCCACATGGATTGTAACACGAAAACACAGAAGCTAACTCAACAATAATTCATCATTATCCAAGCAACAGATATGGTTTAAAAGGGTTTTGGGACTTCAAATCTTAGATTCAAAGTCAAGAGCAAATAAACAGATAAAGAAAGCAATAAAAATATTAAACAAAACTCAAAGAGATAATAAGACTGAAAGACTAACCCTAGGGATGTATTAATCCTACCCACAACATATGTTTATCCTGCTTCCTATTAACCAATTTTTAATCCAGGCAAGATGGAAGATCACATATATAGCCAACAAATTCAGTTACGACAATTGTGGCTGTAGATTACTAATTTTCTCTATTACTGTTACGTCTCTAGGTGTAAATTAGCAACTCCAAATAGATCACAAAGAATATGCTTCCTATGAATGTTCCTATCTCAGCTATGACTCAAGGTTTATTCGTATTATGCATTCAAGATCGATTGATAATTAAAACGGTTAAGTATTCAACTGGAAACTAGATATGCATCAAGATTGATCAGAAAGTAACACATATTAATAAGCACCAAGAATCATAAATCAATGCCAGGAAGGTAAATAGCAATAACAAGAATCACAACACTTAGGATAGAATCATATAAACCCTAGGATTAGAATATGAAATTAGCTAGACATAATAATCGAAATAAAATACGAATTAATCATAGAAATAGAAATTATATAGATAAAACCCGTAATATGGCGTCTGAAGAACACTCATTGTGTTCATAGCTCAACCTCGGAAAACGGGAAAATACAGACGAAATCGTTCCAAAGCGATAACAATGCGTAGAACAATTGTAAAACAATGGAAAAAATAATACTAGATGAATCCAAATCAAAGCTAAAGTGAAACTATATGAAAAACTGGAGAAAAACTAAGTAAAAACATGCTGGAGAGGTCTGTGCGCGGGGGGAAGGGGACGCATGCCCTATTTATAAGCAAAAGGCGAAACCCTAATTTTTGGTCCAGCCGCCTTGCGTGACCGAGCTCGCAGTCGCTAGCTCGGTCGTGAGGATCTGGGCACGCGTTTCTTAGGTAACCTTGTGGCTAGATTCGCGCCCGTTTGACGTGCTTCGTGGCCGAGCTCGCGGTCGCTAGCCTTGGCCGTGAGAAATCGGGTAGAAGCTTTTCGGAGGCTCTAGCGGGCAGCGTTCACGGTCGCGTGATTTTTTCTCGCGACCGACCTAGCGGTCACTAGGTTGGTCACAAGAAACTGTCCAGAATGCATTCTTCGGCTCGTGACTGGGCTAGCGGTCGCGAAGGAGGCCGCTAGCCCCTGTTCTTTTTCTCCTTTAGCTCGTGCTTCGTTTCGTGCTTCGATTATCAACCTATAAGCCTATAAAACAGCAAAGAGGAACCCAAGAGCAGTATCTTCCAAAAATAGATAAAATCATTAAGATTCAATATATAAACGCACTTAATAGATCTAAAATCTTCTTAAAATATCAACAATAAACGAGTAAAAAGCGTGTTTATCACTAGGCATGCCCAAAACGCACGCCCAAAGACACCGCCGCCCATGTCACTACCTCGCCCGCCAAGTCCGCCGAGATGCCGAGACGTCCCGTACAGCCTGGTCGAGATCCTCACCGAGACATTGCCGAAGCGTCGCCGCACGCCCGCCGAGAGGCCCTCGTGCCCACCGCCTGCCTCGCCGAGCCGCCAACAAGACTTCCACACGTATGCTGCCGAGAGTCATCGAGAAGCACCGAACAAGCTACCGAGCGTGTGCGGGTCTATGTCTAGAATATGTACCCCATCGTGCGCATCCATCCACCGCCGAGCTTCCGTGACGCCCGAAGTTTACCGAGAAACCCACCTTGCTTCTTGGAGACTGCTGCTGCTGGTTCGCCCGCTGGCGCCTGCGCGACAGTGCACCCACGCACTGAGTTCGTGCGTTATCTAACGACCCACCAAGGGATCCCGCACACCCGTCCGTACTGTCTGCCCCTTTCCGCCCGATGCTACCGATGATTCGCGTGCAGCTGTCGAGCAGCGTGCTGTGAACGCCGAGCACGCCCAGTGTGCCGTCGCCCGCACGCCTCGTGCGTAAGTCTGGATTTCGGCCAACCTCCCATCGTGCCGTAAACGGGACTCCGTCGTCTCATTCTTTATGTTTTTCGTCTTCGTTCCTCTTTCACAGATTAGATTTACAAAAAAAAATCCTAATCTAACCACGGATTTTCTCGTGGTGAAAAACAAAATCTGATAAAAAATTAAAACGAGCCACGATGAACGACAGATCCACAATTAATTAATTGCGCACGTAATAATCAAACGTGAATTAATCCAACAAAGTCAAGATACTGATCCCAGGCTTTGATACTAATTGTATGGAAATCTGATTTTAACCGTCTCCCGAGGATTTATCTTGGATGCTTAATTCACCATATATTGATTATTTACCTAGAATGCACCTACATAATTAATTGCAACACATAGGTGTTTTCTCATGTTCACCTGCGAATTTGTCGGACAAGGAATTAGATCAAGACTCGTGCTTTAATCTTCTGGACTGTATCTCGTTTGCCAAAACGCCAATGCCGAGTGAGAGCAATCTATGGAGAGTACTGCAAAAATTCGCCTTCTTTCTCACACTTTGGAAATTTCAAAAATCACAATAATCTCTCTATGATTTTCGAAAATCTCTTTTGCATTAGGATTACCCTGAGTTTCTCTCACCTTATATTTATAATGCAACCCTAGAATCCTATTAGGATATGACCTCTGCACATCTAATAAATATAATAATATCTTTTCAGATAGAGAGGATCAAAACAGAGTCTCAGTGGGACTCTACATAAGGTGGGCAATTTTTAGTAGTTCCAGGCCTTGATGGGCCAGCCCAGGGATCAAATGCAAGAAATAAAGATGGGTCTCAAATAAATTAATTATCATATGTTCAGCCCAGAACATAAATTAATTCATAAACATTTATTCATGCCGCTAGAGAATAAATGCTGACTTATTCCTTTATTTACGAAGTTGAGTCGGGCTTGCACTTAGACATAACGAACCCCGTATTTAGGATATCGCACGTCCATTAATTATTTATAGCGTTTTGACTGCTTAAAATAATTAATCCCTTTATTTCCTTAAGTAGTACTACTCAACCTTATTATTGTACTTGAGATAACTCAACCTACAGGGTTTAGTACAATAAACCTTTTGAGCTCCTTAAGGGGACGTATCATCCTAAACGGATACGATAACTCGATATGCAACTAGCATGACATACAAGCACTGCCACCACCCAAGATACGGAGAATATTGGGTTATCTCATGTAAACCTCACCCATGACAAGTCAAAGTGATGGTCAGCAACCCATACTCACCTAATACCTTATCGAAGTTTAGATCAACGTAAAGTCACCGAGATCTGGTTCTTCACGACGGTCGATAGAAGAACTCATCTCATCGTGATCCATCAATACGCCGACACGCATCAAAGATAGACAAGCAACCAAGTCAAGTTATTTCTTATCTATATCAGAGCCTATACCGACAACTCATCCTAAAGTTGTCTCACCAGTGATCCTTTTATATCTCATTAAGCTCGACCAATCATACGACTTCGTGATCTTCTACACACTGTATGATCTAACTTATATATGAGATAAAGGGACATACATATGCAATCAAGTAAACAATTCAGATAGGAGATTGTAATAGTGGTAACATGAATCATTGTATACAATCTCAACCAAAACTGCTTCAAGTATACAATTCCAACACTTGGTCAATAAGAACCCTAACCTTTCTTGACTTTTCCTGCTCAAAGTGTCGGCAACGACGTTTGTTTTTCCCAGATGGTATTTAATTTCACCATCGTAGGCCTTAACTAACTCGAGCCACCTTCATTGCCGCATGTTTAAATCCCTCTGCTCGAAGTAATATTTGATCCTTTTATGATCAAGAAGATTTCACACTTTGATCCATATAGATAATGTCTCCATATCTTCAATGCATGGACCACTGCGGCTAACTCCAAGTCATGGGTAGGATAATTGAGTTCATGGGGTCTTAATTGTCGTGAAGCATAAGCGATCACCTTCACTTCTTGCATAAGAACACATCCTATCCCATTTCTCGATGCATCGGTATAAATAGTGTATTCTTTTTCTGGATCAGGTACTATCAAAACAGGGGTAGTGGTCAATCTATCTTTAAGCTCTTGAAAATTGTCCTCACATTCCCGAGTCCAATGAAATTTCACTCATTTCTTCAACCGTTGTGTCATCGGCCTAGCAATTTTAGAAAATCCTTTGATGAATCTTCTATAATACCCTGTCAAGCTTAGAAAACTTTGAATCTCATTCGAAGTTGTAGGCGATTTCCATTCCTGAATAGCTTGCACCTTTGCAGGATCAACTTTAATTCCTTCCGTTGAGACAATATGCCCAAGGAAAGTGATAATTTCTTGGTTCTTAACTTCTCCAGAACGGTTCTTAAATGTGTTTCATGCTCCTGTTCGTTCTTCGAATATGTCAAAATATTATCGATAAACACTAGTACAAATTTATCGAGATATTCATGGAAGACACGATTCATAAGGTCCATAAACATAGTCGGAGCGTTGGTCAGTCCAAACAGCATCACTACAAACACGTAGTGTCCTTATCTTGTCCGAAAGGCGGATTTGGGTATGTCTTCTATTTTAATCTTCACCTGATGATACCCTGATCTTAAGTAGATCTTTTAAAATACACTCACTCCTCTTAACTGATCAAACAAATCATCTATCCGGGTAGTAGATACTTATTCTTTAGAGTTAACTTATTCAGCTCCCGATAATCGATATACATTTGTAAGGTACCGTCTTTCTTTTTAACAAAAAGAACAGGCGCTCCCTAAGGTGACACACTTGGCCGAATGAATCCTAAATCCAAAAGTTCTTGCAACTGAATTTTTAACTCTGGTAACTCCTTTGGAGCCATCCAATATGGTGCTTTCGAAATCGGTGCCGAACCAGGTTCAAGATCAATGGCAAAGTCTAACTGTCGATTTGGAGCTTTTCTGGGAAAATGTCCTGATATTCTCGCACAATCGGTACATCCTCTATCTTTCTTTCTGTCTTGCCCCCATTATCCAAATATACGATATAAGCACGATTCCCTTCACATTTCATCAATTTATTTGCTTGCAAAGCCGAAAATACTGGTACTCATCTTTTCCTTTCATCAATTCCATAGAAACAAGTAGGTTCTTCCCCTGGTGGTTGGAACGCTATTTCTCGTTGTTCACAACGGATTGTCGCAAAATTCTTAGTTAACCAGTCCATTGCTAAAATAATATCTACGTCCCTCATACACAGAAGACGTAAAGATTCAGCTCACAGTTTGAGTGATCCTAACTCAAATTCTAAGTTAGGACACACTTGGTTAACTATTGTCATCCCACCTAAATGGATAAGCACTTTAAAACTCATCTCAGCTTGTTCTATAGGAAGTTCAAGATTATCTACACATACGGTAGAAATAAAGGAATGCGATGCTCTAGTATAAAAAAGAACTATGATAGGTACACCTTTTATTCGAGCCATACCTGTCAGATTGCCACGACTTTTCTCAGGTTGTTTATGTAAGAGCATATGCTTTATGATGTTGAAGTTGTGTTGAGAAGATTGAGTATGCATTTGTGAAAAGAATGCATTTGGACTATGTAACAAAGGTGGTTGAGGAAACTGATACTGGAATTATTGAGGATATCCAGTAATATCTTTTATAGGTTGAATTGGCCTGGAGGACTTTGATCTTTCACCCCGTCCGAAAATTTTGATCGATATGGACAAGTGGATGAGTAATGTCCAACTTGTCCACAAGTATAACTGTTATTGCTTCCAAATCTGCAAACACCTGAATGTACTCGATTGCACTGTGGGCGGGTTGGTGGTCTTGCTGGGTTCTAAGAAGATTGGAACTGTCCTGGAAATGGTGGTCGAAATGGTCTCGCCGGAGTCAGTCCCCGTCTCAAAAATGGTTTCTTATTTGGAAATCCCTTATTTTTCCATTTCCGTTTGCCCTTATACTTCTGTTCTGCTTGAGAAAATTTTGGTGAAACTAAACTCTGGGATAAATTGGGATTAGATTCCAAGGTAGCTTTCTCAGACTGCATTTTTGTTTCCATATCTAAAGCTCGATTCAGAGTCTCAGCATACGACATCGGTGGTTAGGCAGCCACTATGACTCAAATTTTTGGCTGAAGTCCAGAACGAAACATCTCTGCCATCTTCTCATCGGTCTCCACCTTGTAAGGTGCATATCGAGGTAAAGTACAAAATTCTCGATCATACTCCGCCACACTCCTATTCCTTGCTTCAAGTTCATGAATTCCATTTCCTTTTGTTTTCGATAACTTCGTGGGATAAACTTCCCATATAATTCCTCCTTGAATTGTTCCTAAGTGAAATTGGCCAATTGCTCCAGAGTAAGCGTCTTTTGTCGTGCTTCCCACCAAAAATCCGCTGGTCATTTCAACAGGAAAGATATGCATAAAAGACATTCCTGATCATTGCATTCCAGAAACTTGAATATTCTCTCCAGTACTCGTACCCATCTTCGGCCTCAGCAGGACTACCAGCCCCAGTAAAGTTTGGTGGGTTTTGTCGGAGGAAAAGTTAAGCTATTTTTTTATGGGTTGAGGAGATGTAGCATCAAGTATATTTTGAGGGGTCGTTTCACTTTCTTGTTCCTCGGGGATTGAGGTTCTTCTTCTGGGGCGGCATACTGGATTCAAAAGAAAAATATAACATTCTCAATAATTGATTGAATATCAATGCAAAGGAAGAAAAGTTCATCTTACAATTAGGTTCATGTATAGGAAAGATTAAGCATAGAAATCATTCGATCACAACAAGGATAAACAATAACGTATAATAATTCACATTTTTATATCAAGAAAATTGCCTCCCGAGGACTTTTACAAAAGACAAAATTGGCCTCAGTGATACTTGGGGCTGATAATGCTGATTTATTCTATCTATTTATATCACACGTAGCTTTTGTCTACACTATGCTTCACTTTTCTAATTAGACCCATCACTATATGTACATAATCTACCACCGTTCTCTTACTACCTTACCTAGTTAAAAACTAACCAGTCTTAATACTATATTCCTAACTCGCAACGGTATCATCATCCGACTTCTTCTTTTCTTCAGATGTTTCTGGTTCAGGTTCCTTTGGTGCAAGGAGGCAATCGATGAATGAGCAGGCAAGCTCTCCAGGAGTGAGAAGGGATGGATCGGTAATAGACAACATCTCACTAATGGGCAAAGGCTACAAACTAGAGGTACCAACTGAAAATTGACACTCGGATTCAATGTTTACGTCAACTGGAGATGGTGTTGAAGTAACTTATGGAAGAGGGGTAAAAAGAGTAACTGTTGGTTATGGAGGACTCAAAGAAAAATGGTACCATACAGTTCCAGTTCAATAGAAATCATTTCAGAATCTATACGATGCTCATAATCATCCAAAAGAAAATCTGAAACAACAAACTCATCAAAATCAGAGTGTAATACCCAACATTCCTGTAACAGAGATTAACTCTTGGCTAAGAGCTTATAAGAAGGGCATTGCATCCTTAAGAAAGAGTTGTTTAAGCTAGAAGCTTTTATGTTAAGTTTCGAGTCGAGAAGATAGAACTTGAGGTAGATTCGAGATAGAACCTGAGATAAGATTCTTAGGTCTTGTCTAGAATAAGAAGATTTAGATTTCAAGAGTCTTGAGATGATAGATATGTGTTCATAGAAGTCTTGATCTCAGAGTCATAGAATTTCAGAGTTTTTACTCTTTTTGATATATGTGTTGCCGTATAAACCCGAATCAAGGGCATAATATCCAAAATGGTTTTTGAGGCCAAAAATGCTTTTAATAATCAAATTTTGATGTTTATAATCCATTATTGAGTTTTAAAATCAAAATTTCAAGAAGAGAACGTTTTATCAGAAATTGAGTTTTGAAATTAGAACGGTATGGATTAATAGCATTTATTTATAACATTAGTATTTAATTTCTAGAAAAGGTGTGTATCTTCTAGAAAATGATTATTCATTATGATTAAAGAAAATGAAAAATACAAAAAGAGAAAAGAATAATCTAGAACATGGGTGAATAATCACCTTACTAAAGAAAATGCAAAATAAAATAGAAATTTGTGGATATATATATATATATATATATATATATATATATATATATATACTACTACTACTACTATTCATCATCTTCATTATTTGTCTCCCAAAATGTAATATTCCAAAGAAACGAATATACAATTACGGTTTTCTAAACCCGTAATTAGGGTTTTGCAGATATTATCTTTTACGACGTCGAATCTTGTGATTTCGATACGATATCGTTATAACGAATTCCTTTTCATAATTCACTAAGGATTGTGAATTAAAGGATTGAAATATTACGAAATGATTCAGTCAATATATTTTAACGTCAAACGCGTATCGAACGTCAACTTTTCATGAAATTTTCTGAGCAGTGAAGCTTGGAATTAATTTCCATCTTAATTCCTTTATTAAATGGAATATATTTATTTAGTAAGTATGAACTTATCTGCGACCATTTTGAGATGAGTCGATTTCAACGCTTTGAGACGTTTTGACGTTAACGCCTGAGGCGATTTGAAAAATGAGTTTAATGCTCGGAAATTATAATAATTAATTTCCTATTATTATTTTATATAATTACAGTATTAATGATTATTAAAATCAATATTTGAGATATTAAACTTGATATTTTCGAATTTTAATTTCGAAACCCTGACTTATAAATAAGGGTTTTATCACATGAAATGATACCATTAAATTATCCTATGGTATCTAAACTTTATAATATGATATATATGGATATTATTAAGATTTTAATCAGAATTTCATCCATAAAAATTGAAGGTTTCAGTTTTTATAAAATTGAAACCCTAATTTTCGAAATTAGGGTTTTATATGATTGAAATGTGTAATAATTTTATCCTATGCTATTATTCAATGTCTAAATCATATATTATGATATATATGTGTATATTTGGGACGAAAATTACATGAATATCAATAATAGGTGTAATTTATATTTTTAATCCTATTTTTCCAATTTTGCAATCGGTAATTCCAATTTTTGGATATGTGTTGATTTAAATATTTTTATGACATGTATTATATATCTATGACCTATTATATGATTAATACAATATATTAGGTGTAAAAACAAAATTAAAACAGCCCCTTAAACCCCCATGCTACTGCCCTTCACCCATGCACAAATCATTTCACCTTTAGTTTTGTCCAATACATGAAGAGCTCTTTAAACACTCTTCAATCATCACTCTTGCACTCCCAATGTGCTGCAGATTTTAGCCTATTTTTGAGGCAAAATCGAGAGAGAGAGAGAGGGGGATGATTGACAAAACTCTTCCACTTCAACACCCACACCCATAACATCATTTCTCCGTTTCAACTCACAAAATCCTCTCCATTCTCTCCCATTTTCTGCCTGAAAACCGAGAGCTCTCCCTCTCATTTTTAAATTTTTCTTCTTCCATTTTCATCTCCATTCATTCACCAAGGTGATACCATACCATATCCTTGTGATACTATACCATTCTCAAGGTAATACATAGACCTTAGCATCGATTTCCCTCTCCATTTATTCAAGAAAATTCGAACTTGTTCATGTATATATATGTGTGTTTCGAAAATGTTATATATGTATCTATGTATGTGTTAAATATCCTTGAGCATGAGCCTTTGTTATATGTATGTTCTTGATGGTTTTATTTTCGAAAACATGTGAATATGTTTAGATGAACATAGGTTATGGGTATATGAAAAATATGAATGCATCTTGCTTATATTATTTTCGAAACTATAGGATATAGTTATTATAATTTTCGAAAATGGTTAAAAAAGAAATGGTAGTGGCCGAGCATGTTCTAATCATTTTTATGATGAATATATGATCTATGTTATGATTTAAGACTATGGTATTGATTTAGGAAATTTTTGAAAACCCTAGGCCTTATTTTAAAAAAATACCGTGAACAATATATGCATGTACATTGATGTATAATTTTTATTTCAAGCTTGTAATAACATAATAATGCTTTAGAACCTTGATTATATGTTCTATGATTTAATTAGAATTTTTGAAAATCAATTGCTATTTTTTTTATAAATACCGTGAGCATTATAATGTCATAGGTTGGTGTATGATTTTATTTTTGAACATGCAATGGTGTATTAATGCTTTAGTATATTGTTTATGTATTGTGTAAAATTATTAGAATTTTTGGAAATCAAATACTAAATTAAATCAAATAAACCGTGAGTGATATGCTCTTGAAGGTGATGATTTAATTAGTTTTGATAAATATTATGATGTTATATCACTATACCATAGTGTATAAACATAGTATATAATTATTGGAATTTTGAAAACCAAATACTAAATAAAATCGAAAAGCCGAGAGCTTACAAGCTCATATGGTGACGATTTAAATTAGTTTGGTTGATGTTATGATGTTACAATGTTATAATATAATGTTTAATGATTTTGGAAATTATTTGGAATTTTAGGAATTATTTGCTATTTATTTGGTAATTATCTTGTAATTACCGTGAATAATTACTATATATTATTAAATGAATGTTATGGTGAACTATGGGTTATATTGGTAATGTATATTGATGTTGGGATATTATACTAGGTATATATCAATTTTGGGAATTTTTGGATAATTATTCCTTAATTATTGAAAATACCGTAAGTATATATATGTATATATATAAATAAATAGCAAATAATATCATATGAATTTGATAAATTCATATTCTGGACCATAGTGTATAATAATGCACTATATTAATTTAGAAAATTTTTCAAAGGTCATTTGACATTTTTAAATTAATTATCGAGTTTTCGATAATTAATAAGGATTTTTAAATCCTTTTTAAATCAGTTTATTAATAAAATATTTACTAAATTAATATTCTGGACAGATTTAATTTTTACAAAATTTTATAAACATAGATTGCTACGTTTGAGATGAACGTTCATTTTATAACGTTTTAAAAACCAAAATACGCATTTTATTTATAAAAAGGTTTATTTAATGCGAAAATATTTATAAGTCCTTGATTTACGTGATAAATCGAAAAATAGGACTTTACGTTTTCAAATCGATCAAATTCGAATTATAAAACAAAATAGTAAAAAATTACTATTTAAAAGTCAAAATCATTGACTTTGTTGACCAGTGTTGACTTCGTTGACTTTTCAAGTCAAACGTACAATTATACGTTTATAAATACGTCAGTACGCGTAAGATATACTAATTGAGTATGATACCTCATTAGAAAGAAAAGATTGCACAAATGAAATCCATATATCGAAAAACGTACTTATACGTTGAACGTATCTCGAGGAACGAGAACAAGTCAATCGTATACGTGTTAGAAACGTATTGAGTTCACTAAGGAATTATCTCACATCGATATGAAATATCGAAGTTATCTTAGCTTTGAAGTCTCGAAGACTTGAGCGACGTACTAAAGCCTCGCCAGTAAAGGTGTGGACGCAAACGCAATGACGGGATTTCGACGAACGATCGAACTAGGACTTTACAACGAACCATAGTCCAGTGGGCTTTATCTTCAAAATGCGGCCTTTTCTTACCCCACTAAAATGTGACTTTACCGTTATTCCAAATGAGTTTATTTACGCTTATTCTACAACCGTTATCAAATGTTTTTGCATTACACGCCAAAATATTTCGCTTGTGTATGGATCCTATCTTTGCCGGTAGAGCTGTGGAGATGGTTGGAACTATTATATCATTTGTTGTGGTAGACCCAACCTTTAATGTCGGGTCCTGTGTCTTGGGATGATAAATGCCTCAGCTAGGATTGGCGTGAAGGTTGGAACTATACCGTGTTAACATATGCTTGCAGAGAGTGATCGTGCGACGGATTACGGCCGGTCACGGCGTCGTAGATGGGAGGCCTCCTCTCGACGCTTATTTATTTATTATTATGTATTGTGACTATGAGATACGGACCATACACACCAAGAAAATGCCCGCCAGCTATGTTTACTGAACCGAATGATTTGGTAAGACAAGGCATTTTAACTAAAACCCTCGCGACTTACTCGATATTGGCAAACAGAATCCAAATATTATCAAATGTTTTCGGCATAAGTCCACCGAGTGCAATTTCTTGTACTTAGCCTGCATGTTTGTTTTAAATGTGCAGTTGAGCTCTGATAGTGATGATGGGGATGTGTTGAGGAGTCCAAAGTCCTCGATCGATTTACTTGAATTTGTGGGTTATACTCAATGCATATCGTCATATATGTATTCACACACTTTCCGCCGCTATACTCGAACTCCTTTATTTATGCTTTATGTTACAAACTATCAAGGTCCATCGGATCAGGCCAAGTTTTGGGGTCCGATGGCCTAAACCTTTTCCAAAAACATTATAACATCACCTCATATTCTACTCAAGCATGTTAGTTTATTTTTTATGCATCTTTATTTTACCCATGTAACCCCTAAAATACTACTCCTAGTATTAGTCGCCCTCCAGTCCGGGTTGGTCCGGAATGGGGTCGTGACACAAAATTTCACCCACACTAAATTTCAAAAATTTCAAGCTCAAATTTTAGCCAATCCAACCGTTGAAATCACGATCCGTCTTCGTATTTAGGTATATCTTTATCTTTAGAATACATCTATGGTTTGAAAAATTGAAAAACATGAACTTTTAAGCATGTTATATTTTCGGTTATTTTGAAGAAATATGTTGTTGTTCGATTATTTCTTGATATTGTGTTAGATCAATTGCATATGAGTTGTTTAACGTTGAATTTTCGAGCATATGTTCATTCTTGGAATTTTAGTAATTTTTGAAAATTATGAAGGCCTTGATCTTAAATTTATGATGTTGATATGCTTGATATTCCTTCATTTATGTGTTGTTGGGTTGATATGAACATGTTTTGAGCAACAAAAACGATTGAAATCGAACTTATGTTGAAACCCTAGGTTGGCCGAAACTTTGAGCCTTCATAATGTTGGATTTTTTATTTTATTTGATCATTTTGAGTTCATATTTGGAATCTATGAAATGATTAATGCTTAAAATGATTTATTCAAATTTTTCGACCGACGTATTCAAAGTTGAAAAATTTTAATTTGACGTCAAAAATGGGTTTTCAATGTTAAAGCTTTGATCTTTGAGTTTTGATGGTTGATTTATGATTCTTGATGTATAGTTGAGCATGTATAGAAGTTCGTTTAAGATAGATGACATCTCACGTGATTTATCACGTTGGTCATAAGCTATGTTTGGTTAAAATTAGACGGTTTATGCATGTTGTTGAGTCTCCTATGCGTGTTTAGTCATATGAGGCTTAGTTAAGAGTTGTTATATATTTATATGTTGCAGGATGCAATTACCCAAGTGTTTATAGACCATAGAGTCTTGTGTATCAAGAATTTATAGTCGTGTTGACGACTTAGATAAAGAGTTATCTTCTTGTTGGTTCTTGGTAGGATTTTATGTTGCTCTATGTTGATTGAAGGACCAAGAGAGAAAAAGAAAGAAATGAAAGACAAAAAGTATAGTCCATTCGAGTTACTGTTGCTAGGTGGGTAAAAACCTTTTCTAAAAATGATATGATATGCTTTTACATATTTTCAAAATGATATGATATGCATTTATTTGAAAAGTTGATTGACTTGCCTGATTTTGTGCATGAGCACGATACATTTACCTATCCACGGAAGAGAAAGAAAGAAATAGAAAGAAAAAAAATAGAATAGACCGACGTCAGGTACTGACCTTTGGATCAAGGTGTTTGAGAAGAAGGCCTACTTCTCAACACACAGAAAGAATTCGTGGATATGGGAAGAGAAAGAGAAAGAATTTTCTGCAGACATGAGACATGCATATGTATATGTTATGATATTATGAGTATGAAAGCAAGTAAGTGTTTATTTGAAAAGCATGCACATGTTATTTCACTAAAACTCATGTGTGTTGCAATGTCATGGCAAGTCAATCTTATAGCTCTAAGAGCAATGTTTTAATGTTTTCGTGTATACCCACTGAGTGCATTTTTGTACTCACGCCCTCCATGTATTTCTAAATGTGCAGGATGAGCTTGAGAGGATGCTGGAATCGAATGTTGTGCAAATGAGCTTCTCTAGATGTTTTGACTAGTGATGATATTTTTCAATTGTTAATGTTATTCCTTTGATGTTATCATGTTTTTGGCCCAAACTTTTATGTCATCATACATAATTCTTAGCCACACTTCTCGTTGCCGAACTTTGGCCTTCACCTATTTTGGTGTTTTGTTACGCTGAATTGAGCATAATCTTGATGATAGTCTTTATTTTGTTGGTGTGATCTCGGCATTGTTGTTATGATGTCGACTTGCTTCTGAGAATATGGATTTATTGAAATGCCTGCGTGAACTAGGATTTATTTGAATGTACAGAATTGTTTTGTTGAATCCAATATTGTATATAATGTCTTTGAATCATGGTCAAATCATGCTTTGAAACGTTGATAAATCCTTATTGTTGTCAAAGCATGTTTAAATGCGTATATTCTCAAAATGGTTATCCTATTGTGAATATTCATCCTCAGCCGATGTGTTTCATTATTCTATTCTTCATTGTGGTTTGAGGACTTAGAATTATCCTTTGTCAAGTTCCATTCTGCTTCTTTGGACCATAAATGTTTGACTCATTCATGATAAAGTTGTTGTCATATATTGTTATTGATATGTAATATTGGTCAGAGTTATTGTTATTGATTATCAGAATTTCTTTCTTAACCCACGTCACGTCCTAATTACTTGACTAAACTATGGTTAAGGAATTGGGGCGTGATAGAACGGTATCAGAGCAGGTTTGAATTCTTAACCTGTGAGCCTTTGTAAATTTATGCGATGTGTACGCTTTGAATCTCGAACTCAGAAATCCTTGTGAATTACATGCAGTTTGTGCGAGTTTGAATTATGAGCTTGTGAATCCTTGTGAACTTTTGCACAACTGAGCATAGTTTTGAATTATTAACTTGTAAACCCTTGCGAATCCTTGTGCAGCTTGTGCGCTGTCTTAAATTCTAAATTCATGAATCTTTGTGAGTCTTGTGCAGTTTGTGCACTTTGAGCATATGAATTCTTTTGAGATGACTCTGTTTGAGAATCTGAGTTTATGGAGTCAGTTGTTTGACTCTATCATGAGAATCTGGGTTTATGGAATATGTTATTTGATTTTTTGAGAATATAAGTTAAAGAGTCAGTTGTTCTTAAGAGAAGCTCAACATTCTGATTCCATCATCTCTAGCTCACTAGGTAAGAGCTTATGATTATGATTATGATTATCATAGTTGATGATTGAGTATGTGGTTTATTTGAATGAATTGAGTTGATGTTGAATATATGCTTTATTGAATGAATTGCTATATGTGAATATGTGCTTAAAATGAGTTAGTGCTTTATGAGCTAAAGTTGAGAAGAAATCCTGAGAAAAGGCGACATAGCAACATGAATATGTTTTCTGCAAGCATTCGAGCATTCTTTTATCTAGGATGGCGAGGACCGTCCGGATAGCTTTTAAGAGTACGACTCGTTTATCGTTATCTCGTTTGTCGTCATCTCGCTTACCGTCATATCGTTTGTCGTTATATCGTTTGTCGTCATCAGCAAGGATCAAAGAGCGTTTCTATCCATATACACCAGATGGATAGCTTACTGTAATATCCCAGAGAATTAAATGCCTAATTACGATATTTAAAATTCGTAAATTAGGATTTCGCCGAAATAAATGAATTAGTAATTTATCGAATAATGATTTCGATTAATTATGAGGTAATGAATTCCTATTTTATATTCACTAAGAATTGTGAATTAAGGAATATAATTTTATAAGGTATTTCGGCAATATTTTAACGTCGATCAATATCGAAGTTAATATTACGTGATTTTTCTAAGTAATGAAGCTTAGAATTAAATTTCATTATTAATGAATGAAATAATAAAGTCATTACGACTTTATTATGACCATTATGAGATGGATCGATTATGAACGTTTTGAGACGTTTCAAACGTCAACGTTTTGAGACGATTAGAAAATCGAGTTTAATGATCAAGGAATTATAATATTTAAATTCCTATAATTATTTTATGTAATTAGAGTATTTTTTAGCATTAAAATAATGCTAGAGAAATAAGGAATAATTATTGAACAAGATTGTAATTTTCGAAAACCCTAATTTCGAAAATTAGGGTTTTTCGCCCATGAATCATTCTAATTATTTTTCCTATGATCTAATTTATCATCTATGACATATATTACGTTATATAACAATAAATTACAAGAAAAATCAAATGTTAGCACTTAAATGATGAAAGTGCCGTGAGTTAGTATTAATGATTCAATGAAATGGAATTTTGTTACCATTTGCTATGCTACGTTAATAAATGTATTGGAATGATATTATTACACAAGAAACAAGGTAATTAAATGAGGGGAATCAAGTTGGGATTGAATTGGGTTGTGATTGCCGTGTGATATGGAATTAAATTGAAGAAAGAAGATTGTTTGGAACTCTTCTTTGACTTGGCTACCATATAGTTAATGCTTGGGATATTTAGATGGTGTATAAGACAAATTTAAAATCCTCCTTTGGGCATGAACAATAACCGATGCATTGTTGTGATAAAGTGAAGATATTTTGCTTCAATTAATTTTGATGATGATGCATTACTTTAGTGATTCACTATAAAAAAAATAAAATTGTCTTGCAATGTGTGTGTATAGCCGTGAATGTTGACTATGAAGTGAGAAGGAATTTCAAAACTCTTAAGCATGACTTTAAATTGCATTTGGTAGTGTGTAGATTTTATGTATCTTGTGTAAGACAAATTAATAACTCATCCTTCCTTGTGTAATGACATAGCCGACGACAACTTGAGCTCCAAAGTGAATCAAATTGTTTTGTTCAAGAAAATTTGATTCCATGCATTAAGTATGTGTAAGAGTGATGACATAAAGCAAAGTGAGTCACCAAAAAAAATTATCTTGCAAATTGTGTGTGTGGACCGAGAGTGCATGGCATGAATTAGAGTTTTATTGGTTTTATTCCTTTAAGTGTTTAAATGATAGACAAGTAAAACAAAATCATCCCCCATCACATTGAATTGCCGTGGACTTGTGGAGGTAAAAAGGAAAGATATGTTTTTATTTAAGTGAAATATTATTAACTTTACTAAATACTTTTTCACATAAGTAGATAAATACCATATCACCTTTATTCTTTCACTTTTGCTTACCATTACCGTGAGCATCTTGAGGAGAAAAGGAAAGTGTTCTTCATTTTCTATCCCAACTTTGATATAAAAATCCTCGCACTAAAAATCGACAACGGTTAAAGGTTAGGAATAATCGAACGATCTTTATTTATACATTAAAATTTTCATTTTCCAACCGTTAGATTTTATATATATGCTTATGTTCTTGATGTTACAAAATGAGGAATTATATTATCATGATTAGTTGTTTACTAATTATGTTTATATTGATAAGTATGATCATGTGTTATGAATTAATTAAAAGTTAAGCATGCTATGAGTTTATTGGTAGTGATCGAAAATTTCTAGAGATGATTTGTTGATGGATTAATGATGTATATTGATAATGGAGCTCATGGTGATTTAATGGAAATTTTGGAAATCTTATGATATATATACATATGTACCGAAAATTCTTGAGAATTTTAGGTTGATGTACAATTTATGTTTAAGTGATATTAATGCATTTTAATGTTCTAGGGCCTTAATTATGGTTGTATAAATTAATTAGAATTTTAGAAAATTTATTGGACAATTTTCTAAGAAAACCGTGACCTATGAAATTAAATAGGTGATGCCCAAATTTTCTATAGTTAATGTTAATACATATTAGTGATACTATGATAAAATAGTACACTATATGGATTTAGAAGAATTTTGGAAGAAGATTGAAAATTAAAGCTTAAGGGTAGTGAGTTTGAATAAGAATATTAAGGATTTTAATTCCTTAATATCAAGAAAAATAATACATTATATGTCTAGAAATTATTTTAGACATATTAAGAATTTATGAAATTTTATAAACATAGAATACTATGTTTATGTCGAAACGTTATATTAAATAACGTTAGAAATGAAAAATAATGTTTAATGAATAAGTTAATTAATATTTAAGAAAATATTAATAAATTTTATCGATTTGCGTGAAAATCAGGAATTAGGGTTTTATGAAAAGAAATCGATTGAAAATCGATTTATATGGAAATTAGATAGTAAAAATATGAATTATTAAAGAATTTATTAAGAAAAGTCAAAATTGTTGACTTTTGAAATTAACGTATGAAATACGTTCGATAAATACGCTAATACGTGTAAAACATATTAATTATTTAAAGAAATCTCGTTGGTGAGAAAAGATTTCATAATTGAAATCTTTGTATCGAAAACGTGAGAATCGTTAAAACGCTTAACCTAAAAGGTTAAAATGAAATTGTCGAACATATCTCGCTTCTATCAAAGTACGAAATGCTTAGTTTAAGATACGCGATTGAGCAGTATTGAATTAAGTAAAATTCAAATTATATTAGTATAAGTTATCAAAGTTTATTTTAAACTTTGAAAATCTCAAAAACGCGATGACGTCTCGAAATCGTTTTTACGTAAAGGTGAGACGCGGATGCGATCGTTGGCGTAAAAGGAAAAAGAATTAAGAAAGCTTATGTACCAGGTGGGCTTCTTTTCTTATCCTCAAGGATAAAATGCTCTATTTATGATGCTTTCTTCGAAATGAAAAGTAATTATTTATGATGCTTTCTTTTGAGAAATGATTATGAAATGATGATGAAATTACCTGCCCAAAATGTTTATGTTTTATGTATGTATCCTATCCATGAATGAATGAATGATGAATGTTGTTGGGTCGCTCCCAACTTATGAATGAAATCGATATCGGATCCTATGCTTGGGGCTTATACAGCTAGATTAACGTGTACACCTAATGGTGACCGTGTCTTTGTAGGACAATTCACGGTCGGTCACAATGACGTAGAGGAGGCCTCCTACGGCGTAAATGTTAATGTTATGATGAAATGAAGGATATGGATCATTCATACATACAAGGAAAATGTCTGCAGTGACGTTTATGAAAATGATGAAAATGTTTAGTAAGCGCAAGGCCTTTTAAATAAAACCCTTGTGTCTTACCATGATGGGGCAGTGTAATTTAAAGATGATAAAATGTTTTTGGCATGAGTCCACTGAGTGCATTCTTGTACTCAGCCCTGCATATTTGTTTTTAAATATGCAGATTGAGCTGGTGATGCGATGGAGCAGTGTTGAGCAATAGGAAGGTTGTCGCTGAAAGTTATACCTTGATAGTACATCGTCATATGTACATATCACATGTTTTCCGCTGCAAAGAACATAAGTTATGTAGTAAAGTCCAAAAACATACTTGATTTATGTATTACAGTTTAATGTTAAATGGTCTCATTGTTTATTCATCCCTGTTTAGAGTAATAATCCCTGCTAAATCGTACTTAGGATTTAGGGCTACATTCTGAGTGGTATCGAGCGGTTCGCTCTTTGAACCCAAAACCTCTTCGAGGTTAAGTCTAGATTGAGTCACTAGACTTCTAAAGGTCAGCTGACAATGCTCAACACTCCATCACATCAAGCTCAACCGAAATGAGGTAAATGATTCCTTTTCAAAGTTTTGAAATGAAAAGTTGAAAGAGAAAAATGAATGAAAGATATGAAAGATGAATGATATGAAATGGAAGTTATGAATAATGTTTGGAATGAAAGTTATGTAAAGTGATCAAAGTCAAGAATGAATGCCTATGATTGATAATGGGCATAAAGTGCCAACGATGAAATATTGAATTTGCAAAATTCAAGTATGGCATTCTTACAAGCAAGTATGTTATGAAATTGAACAAAATTTTCAAGTTTTCATAACCAAATTCTTTCAAATTTCAAGATTATGTATAATGAATGAATATGCTTGAAATGAATGTGAATGGCCAAAGTTGGAATGATGAATTCTTCGAAATTCAAAGAAATGTGCATGTATGAATGAACTAAGTTTTTATTATTTGAAACTTTAGTTTCAAATCTCAAGATTTATTATGACAAATGATGTGTCATCTCAAGAAAAACATAGACGATATAAGAAGCATGATCACGTATTGCGAAAGAATATAGAAGTACGAACTTCATTCCCTTACAAGAACAAAAGAACGACTTCGGCATGTGCGACTCGATTACGACTTCGGCATGTGCGACTCGACTTCAACCTTGGCATGTGCGACCTCGACTTCGACCTCGGCATGTGCGACTTCAATCTCGGCATGTGCGACCTCGACTTCGACCTCGGCATGTGCGATTTCAATCTCGGCATGTGCGACCTCGACTTCGATCTCGGCATGTGCGACTTCCACCTCGGCATGTGCAACTTTGACTTCCACCTCGGCATGTGCGACTTCGACTTCCACCTCGGCATGTGCGACTTGACTTCCACCTCGGCATGTGCGACCGACTCGATCTCGGCATGTGCGATCTCGACTTCCACTCGCATGTGCGATCGCCGACTTTGACTTTGGAAATTTATAACATCGATTTTGGCATCGTCGACCTTGGTAGCCTGTACTACCTCGGCATCGACAACGGCATGCACGACTTCGGTGTCGGCATCGCCAACAATCTCGGCGCGAGCGCGCGAATTTTCCTGCACTGTGCAGTGATTTGGTTTTGACTCGTTCTCTTTCGTGTGAACTCCGATTTATGTACGGTTTTCGCCTACGTGCCCCTAATGAACTGTACTTTATTTCTTATGAAGGACCAAATCCCTGATTCCTACTCCAGAATTTACGAGAATCAGTTGAAGTTAGTTCTTTGATTTGTATAGAGTAAGAACGTTATAGTATGATAAGAATTTTAGAATGTTACTAAGAAAGTAAGATTTCCAGTAATACAAGTAGAGCCATGACGTACATGAGAACCTTTGTTGATGACCTATTACGAGTATATAAGGTTTCAAATTATATTCATTACCCAATTTCTGTCATTGAGTTTAACTCATGACCTAGTCCCAATCGACAAATCATTTGAATTTCTCACTTCTTCCAAGAAAATTTACAACCAGAAATCTTATAAAGTATCCTTTGAAACCAAGCCTCGTGTGACTGAGAATATAATTGTGACGGTCCGCCAACCCATATGACCAAAGAAATCTCAAGAGTCGTCATTCGGTCTTCGGACCCGGATCCCAATTATTCATCGAAAGAGCATATCGATTCAATCATTAAAAGATGTTATTTTGATTTGTGAGACAAGACTCTTGTAAGTAGTCGTGATAAATTCTCCTCGATTCTTGAAACCATCAAGCACGATGAATGTTGACTTACCTTGTCACCCAAGTGCGAATCAAGAAGCGATAAACATCGAGGCATGAAATGGGTTGACTTATTTCACCACCTGAAGTTTCGCATCAAGAAAGTGATAGACATCAAGAAATTTTGATGTAAAGAAAATCTCGATGAGGCGAGATACTTTCCCTATGATACACATGGATGTGATAACCCTGATGGGCTTTACAAAGATCGATAACAAAGAAGTTATACCTTCATATATCGTATGATAATAAAGTTATGAACAAGATACTCTTTAGCATTGAATGCAAGAGTAAAAGTAAAGAAAAGTATATGATATCCGTGGGATATAATTTCCTCACCATGTCATAACGAGAGAGATTACAACTTATCTTTAAGATAGTTGTTTGTCCCTAAACCCTCGTTAGTAGGTTGGACATGTTTAAAGAATGAAGATGCATGTAAGATATTCTTTTAAAGAATATATATATAAATGAATGATAGCATCTCAAAAAATGATCTCTCGCTTTATACCTTAATCAATGAGATTATGCTTGAGCATAATCGATTCTAAGTAATTGAAACTTGGTTAAATAAACGATAATGAGATTGAGGAATCATAATCCTTGAGATTGTGTGAACGACTCAGATAGCCCTAGTATGTAAATCGGTATGGAGAAAATATCTCCAAAGCCAAGACATGGTAATAAGATGCTTGAATTTAAGTTATGGTGTACGAATGTACTACCTTACCAAGCCATACGACAATAATGACTTCTAACTCAATGTGAGAACAAGTATAACGAAGTAATGTTACTTTCGGTACCATGTTCAAGAAAAGGATAAAAGTCAAAATAATCAAGAAACTATGAGCTATATAATTATAAGATAGCCCACGACATGATATAAGCTACAGAGACATATGACTTCGATAAATAAAGTTTTCTCTTGAAAAGAGTTTAAAGTAAGGATATATGAGAAATATATTCCTAAGATCGATAAAGTGAAGAAGGGAATTGAATCATTCATACTGGGTTAGGAATGAATGATAGTGATAGGGACATGACGATCTCTACGATAAGATTTAATTATCGAAATATCAATATCAAAGGATAGGTTGATGTAGACCTAACCACGAATGCTATTGGTAAAAGCATAACGGTACTGATACCCGAGAAGTATAGGGTGAATGAGGCAACAGAAGGCCATAGCAAGGGAACATAATGTCCCAATGGGAAGGACAATGACATATGAAATAGTTGTTTACTCAATAGACGGAACACCGTAGACCAAAGCCTATACTTCACAATCAAAACCGAACGAACAAAATCAAGAAGGCACGATAGGTATGAGAAAGATTTCAAAGATACCTATAATATTTTTTTCTTTACCTATAATATTTTGTTCGATATGGGTGCTTTATGTTCTAACATCGCACAAGTATGTGTAGAAGCGATAAGAACCTAATTCGAATAACCGAATCAAGAAATGAAAATTTCTTCACCTATATGAGAATTATGGCGTCCGTAAGTATAGTAAAGGCTTAGAATTGAACCTAGAATCGCCTAAGGTTCTATCCAATGATTTGGATCATTATATCTATATGGAACGTAGATATAATTCTAGAAACAAGAAGTTAGAAATGGATGTCATTCACGTGATCGGTGACACAGCCTAGTCTCATCGTTAGAGATTTTACGCGACAGTGATTTTAGTACCCACTATTTGCATATGCGAATAAATTTTGAACGATATACGACTAAAGGTGTAAAACGAAATGAGTGATAAGATAAGTGTCATGAGTCGTGACGTAAGTTGTCTCACGAGTTATATATGCCTTAAAGTGTTTAATTCTTTAAGAGATCCTTCTTGTTTAAAATTCCCTCTATTGCTTTGATTTAAGTCGACTTATCTAGAAATATCTGCTACGATGGCGGGAAAAGGAATAATACGGTAAGAAGATAACCACAAGGCTACAAGCTTAGAACTCACACAGCATATCAGCTCTTTTACTATAATCTGGGCATGAATTTAGGACAATTTGTGGAGTTACGGATGAGGATGGTATCCAGAGCTTATTAGTCGCTTGCCAACGGAATGGCGTAAGTTTGCAAAAGAAGATCAAGAGAATATCTTCCGCATGCGTAAAACTCCAAGACTTGGGCACTCTACCTGATTTATCGACCGACTCAAGCATACATATTATGCGTATGGAACTGCACCTACTAGCACTTGTCCCGGCCTCGGCAAGTCACCCAAGATGGTACAAAGGAGTGGTTGTACCGATGTCCCAAACGCCCCCCACGCCCCGCGTCATGGATTATACCCGAAAGGGATGAGAATGGCAAGAGGACAGATCATACCGCCTCGTGGACTAGGGAGTTACCTCTACCAACCCAACCATACTTTCGATAAAAGCAACACGCACTCGGTGTTGAAGAAGAAGCGGGGAGCAATGACCACAGCTCTCTAAAGGGAATAGATCATCGGGGGTATGAGGCAGGAACGTACCAGGAGAAAGGCAAGTTTCCAAGTGAGGAGTACGATTCCGATGAAGGCCACTCAGAGACATAGAATCTCATGATGATATGAGACTTATAAGTAAATAATGGTTTATGTTGAAATTGGTGTGGTTAGAATATGTAAAATAAACATAGTTTGGAGTATGTAGTAAATGTGTTAAAATGGTGTCAAAATTTTGAGTGTAAAAGAACTAGATGCCGAAATTGGTCACCGATAGACCGACCCTTGTAATTAATGTATGAAAAGTCCTCACTGAGGCATTTTGATGTAATATATTTTATATGATCCTCGTAGAATAGTATCCAAAATACGAAGATGAATGGTTCCGAATAAGATATGGTTACTATGAGATTATAGTCATGCCGGTCGACAAGCTAGTACACCAAACTGCTCATGAACCTCAAAAATCGAGTATTCCACACATACTTAGAGGACTTTGTCTTAATCCTTATGAATAATGTTCTTATCCATACGAAGAGCGAGAAAGAACATAAAGAACGTCGAAGGATTGTCTTACGACTTTTAAGAGCCGGGCAAATTTTGCCAAGAACAGTATTGTGAATTTTGGCTTAAAGGAGAAATATTCCTCAGGCACATAGTGTCTTTAGAAGGAATCAAAGTAGATCTGGCAAAGGATAAAGCAATGTAAGAGTAAAAGTCGTCAATGACCTAAAATGAGATTAGGAATTTCTTAGATTAATTGACTACTAGCAGAGATCCATTGAGAACTTTCTAAGGTAGAAAGGCCGATAACATAGCTACCCCAAAAAGGAATCAAATTTACATGGATTAACTAAAGTAAAGCTATGTATTAATATGAGAAAGATAATAGCTTACGCATCACAATGACTTAGGTCACATGAAAGGAATTTCCCAACTCACGACTTGAAATAGTAACGATAATAAGTACCAAAGTCTTTGAGACATCACCCTATGACAATAAGTTAAAATCCTTCACAGATTACAAAGTTTGAATTAATTCTTTGAGCAAAGAGACTTGGATACGGATAGAAAAGATGGCTCGAATCAAGAAAAACAAAAATTAAATTACAATTGTGATATAAATATCACCTACGGAAGGTTAATGTAATTTCTAATGCCCTAAGTTATAAAATTCACCTAAATTATGATATGTCCCTATAGAAAAGGAAAACTCATTGGAGAGTTTAAGAAAATGAAAATGTAAATAGTCGGGCAATCGTGACTAACGTAAGTTGTATTCTCACATTCATGGTGACATATGACTAAAGAGAAATGATGAAAATGGGAATAGAATACGAATTAAGATAAGGAATGAAGAGTTGAAGGATTTTAAGGAATACCGGACAATGTCATATTGTACAGGAAGGATTATATATATATATATATATATATATATATATATATATATATATATATATATATTTCAAGCAATAATAAGCTCGAAATGAAATCATGAATGAAGCTCATGACCTTCTCATACCGCCCAACTGTGCATCATTAAGATATATTATGATTTATGAGAAAAGTTAAATAGTAAGGATAAAATGAGATATAACCATATTGTCGAAAGCAAAGGTCTCGGTTATCAATAAGTGAAGGCATTGTGTCGATGGCCTTATAAGAGGTTATAATCTCTAGAGCTACACGAATGAAAATGGAATGACATAGCAATGGATTTTTATGACGGGTTTTGCCAAAGTCATAAAAAATCGCACTACTATATGGGTAGTAGTGGATCGACTCACCAAATATGTTTGTCTCTCGCCATTCGATGACTCGTAGATCCGATAAGTTAGCTTAGTCGCATATAAAAGAAATCGATATTTACAGAGGATACTCAAACCTATTGTTTTGGATAGAGACTCCAAGTTATCCCTAGATTTTGAACTAACTCACAAAAGGAGTTAGACAAGAGATTGAACCTTAACATAGATGTCCACTCACCGATGTATGGACGATCAAAAGGACAATGCGAATGTTTAAGGATATGATGAGGACATTAATGTTAATCAAGGTACAGTGGGAACGATTGTACCACTTGTTAGGTTCACGTACGACCATAGCTGTCAAGCAATGATCAATATAGCCTTATGAGGCATTATGTGGAAAGAAGTATCGACCACCACTTTAATGAAATAAAGTAGGTGAGAGAAAGTATAAGGTCCCGACAACCTAAATAAAATAATTAAGATATCTGCCAAATAAGGCAAAGAATAAGAAAAGCTCAGAACAGACAAAGGTCTTACGCTGATACGCGAAGATCTGAACTGCATTTTTAAAATGCGGAAATAAAGTTTCTTAAGATTTCTCCATCGAGGGAAATTATAAAGTTCAGATACAAGAATGTTGAGATCACGTTTTATAGGACATTACGAGATCCTAATAATGATAGGCCTAGTAGCCTATAGCTTAGTACTTCCACCAAATTTGGGGAAAGTACGTAATGTTTTCCACGTGTCACAGTTAAGGAAATACGAAAATGACCCAATTCACGTAAATCATCATGATGACGTGATCTTTAACTCAGATGAGTTGTGATGAAAATCTACGACTAATTTGATCGTATGATTCAACGATTAAAGGATTAAGTTTGGGTCTTTAATGAAGGTCCAATGAAGGAATCATGGACAAAAAGAAATCACGTGGAAAATTTAAGATGTTATGATGCAAAGATATCCCATACTTTATGAGGAATGCAAATTTCGGGACGAAATTTCTTTTAAGGGGGGTAGAATGTAATATCCCGGAGAATTAAATGCCTAATTACGATATTTAAAATTCGTAAATTAGGATTTCGCCGAAATAAATGAATTAGTAATTTATCGAATAATGATTTCGATTAATTATGAGGTAATAAATTCCTATTTTATATTCACTAAGAATTGTGAATTAAGGAATATAATTTTATAAGGTATTTCGGCAGAAATATTTTAACGTCGATTGAATATCGAAAGTTAATATTACGTGATTTTTCTAAGTAATGAAGCTTAGAATTAAATTTCATTATTAATGAAATGAAATAATAAAGTCATTACGACTTTATTATGACCATTATGAGATGGATCGATTATGAACGTTTTGAGACGTTTCAAACGTCAACGTTTAGAGACGATTAGAAAATCGAGTTTAATGATCAAGGAATTATAATATTTAAATTCCTATAAATATTTTATGTAATTAGAGTATTTTTTAGCATTAAAATAATGCTAGAGAATTAAGGAATAATTATTGAACAAGATTGTAATTTTCGAAAACCCTAATTTCGAAAATTAGGGTTTTTCGCCCATGAATCATTCTAATTATTTTTCCTATGATCTAATTTATCATCTAAGACATATATTATGTTATATAACAATAAATTACAAGAAAAATCAAATGTTAGCACTTAAATGATGAAAGTACCGTGAGTTAGTATTAATGATTCAATGAAATGGAATTTTGTTACCATTTGCTATGCTACGTTAATAAATGTATTGGAATGATATTATTACACAAGAAACAAGGTAATTAAATGAGGGGAATCAAGTTGGGATTGAATTAGGTTGTGATTGCCGTGTGATATGGAATCAAATTGAAGAAAGAAGATTGTTTGGAACTCTTCTTTGACTTGGCTACCATATATTTAATGCTTGGGATATTTAGATAGTGTATAAGACAAATTTAAAATCCTCCTTTGGGCATGAACAATAACCGATGCATTGTTGTGATAAAGTGAATATATTTTGCTTCAATTAATTTTGATGATGATGCATTACTTTAGTGATTCACTATAAAAAATAAAATTGTCTTGCAATGTGTGTATATAGTGAATGTTGACTATGAAGTGAGAAGGAATTTCAAAACTCTTAAGCATGACTTTAAATTGCATTTGGTAGTGTGTAGATTTTATGTATCTTGTGTAAGACAAATTAATAACTCATCCTTCCTTGTGTAATGACATAGCCGACGGCAACTTGAGCTCCAAAGTGAATCAAATTGTTTTGTTCAAGAAAATTTGATTCCATGCATTAAGTATGTGTAAGAGTGATGACATAAAGCAAAGTGAGTCACCAAAAAAAATTATCTTGCAAATTGTGTGTGTGGACCGAGAGTGCATGGCATGAATTAGAGTTTTATTGGTTTTATTGCTTTAAGTGTTTAAATGATAGACAAGTAAAACAAAATCATCCCCATCACATTGAATTGTCGTGGACTTCGTGGAGGTAAAAGAAGGAAAGATATGTTTTATTTAAGTGAAATATTATTAACTTTACTAAATACTTTTCACATAAGTAGATAAATACCATATCACCTTTTATTCTTTCACTTTTGCTTACCATTACCGTGAGCATCTTGAGGAGAAAAGAAAAGTGTTCTTCATTTTCTATCCCAACTTTGATACAAAAATCCTTGCATTAAAAATCGATAACGGTTAAAGGTTAGGAATCGAACGATCTCTATTTATACATTAAAATTTTCATTTTCCAACCGTTAGATTTTATATATATGCTTATGTTCTTGATGTTACAAAATGAGGAATTATATTATCATGATTAGTTGTTTACTAATTATGTTTATATTGATAAGTATGATCATGTGTTATGAATTAATTAAAAGTTAAGCATGCTATGAGTTTATTGGTAGTGATCGAAAATTTCTAGAGATGATTTGTTGATGGATTAATGATGTATATTGATAATGGAACTCATGGTGATTTAATGGAAATTTTTGGAAATCTTATGTATATATATACATATATACCGAAAATTCTTGAGAATTTTAGGTTGATGTACAATTTATGTTTAAGTGATATTAATGCATTTTAATGTTCTAGGGCCTTAATTAAGGGTTGTATAAATTAATTAGAATTTTAGAAAATTTATTGGATAATTTTCTAAGAAAAACCGTGACCTATAAAATTAAATAGGTGATGCCCAAATTTTTCTATAGTTAATGTTAATACATATTAGTGATACTATGATAAAATAGTACACTATATGGATTTAGAAGAATTTTGGAAGAAGATTGAAAATTAAAGCTTAAGGGCGTGAGTTTGAATAAGAATATTAAGATTTTAATTCCTTAATATCAAGAAAATAATACATTATATGTTTAGAAATTATTTTAGACATATTAAGAATTTATGAAATTTTATAAACATAGAATACTATGTTTATGTCGAAACGTTATATTAAATAACGTTAGAAATGAAAAATAATGTTTAATGAATAAGTTAATTAATATTTAAGAAAAATATTAATAAAGTTTATCGATTTGCGTGAAAATCGAGAATTAGGGTTTTATGAAAAGAAATCGATTGAAAATCGATTTATATGGAAATTAGATATTAAAAATATGAATTATTAAAGAATTTATTAAGAAAAGTCAAAATTGTTGACTTTTGAAATTAACGTATGAAATACGTTCGATAAATCGCTAATACGTGTAAAGCGACAATTATTTAAAGAAATCTATTGGTGAGAAAAGATTTCATAATTGAAATCTTTGTATCGAAAACGTGAGAATCGTTAAACGCTTAACCTAAAAGGTTAAAATGAAATTGTTGAACATATCTCGCTTCTATCAAAGCACGAAAATGCTTAGTTTAAGATACGCGATTGAGCAGTATTGAATTCGTTAAGAATTCAAATTATATTAGTATAAGTTATCAAAGTTTATTTTAAACTTTGAAAATCTCGAAAAACATGATGACGTCTTCAAATCGCTTTTACGTAGCGTGAGACGCGATGCGATCGTCATGTAAAAGGAAAACGAATTAAGAAAGCTTATGTACCAAAGTGAGCTTCTTTCTTATCCTCAAGGATAAAATGCTCTATTTATGATGCTTTCTTGAAATGAAAAGTAATTATTTATGATGCTTTCTTTTGAGAAATGATTATGAAATGATGATGAAATTACCCCCCAAAATATTTATGTTTTATGTATGTATCCTATCCATGAATGAATGAATGAATGATGAATGTTGTTGGGTCGCCCCAACTTATGAATGAAATCGATATCGGATCCTATGCCGGAAGAACATACCGCTAGATTAACGTGTACACCTAATGGTGACCGTGTCTTTGTAAGGACAATTCACGGCCGGCCACAACGACGTAGAGAGAGGCCTCATTCTACGGCGTAAATGTTAATGTTATGATAAAATGAAGGGATATGGATCATTCATACATACAAGGAAAATGTCTGCGCAAGCAGATAACGCTTATGAAAATGATGAAAATGTTTAGTAAGCGCAAGGCCTTTAAATAAAACCCTCGTGTCTTACCATGATGGGGCGGTGTAATTTAAAGATGATAAAATGTTTTCGCATGAGTCCACCGAGTGCATTCTTGTACTCGACCGCATATTTGTTTTTAAATATGCATTGAGTCGGTGATGCGATGGGCGGTGTTGAGCAATAGGAAGGTTGTCACAAAGTTATACCTTGATAATACATCGTCATATGTACATATCACATGTTTTCCACCGCAAAGAACATAAGTTATGTAGTAAAGTCCAAAACATACTGATTTATGTATTACGCTTTAATGTTAAATGGTCTCATTGTTTATTCATCCTGCTTTAGAGTAATAATCCTCGCTAAATCGTACTTAGGATTTAGGGGCTGTTACACTTACCTTGAGCGAATTTCTCGCTCAATTCCATCGTTTGTGGAGAAAGACATATGTGTACGGTGTATTGGGACTAGATGGAATACTCCAGTTGATTCCTTTATTGCCTGAGGAGTGGCAAGTTTGGGCTGTTGTTGCCATTGATTATATTGAGCATGGTTTTGTAGCTTCTGAGCAAGCTGATTTTCCCAGACTCCTAGCTAACTCTATCATCAGTTCTCAGTATTATGTACACTTGAGTCCCATTTTGGCTCTTTTTCCCCTGTGGCTGATTTCATCTCAGTTGTTCATCAGCTTCAGTTGACTGGTAACTTTTCTTTTATACCTGATGATGATAAGAACATTGAACCCATTCTTGCTTATTCCACCACCCCTGAGTATGATGCTAGTACCCATGCTTTAGAAATAGAGTCTTATTTATCAGATACTCAGCTATCTATACCTGATTATGATGTAAATCCTATACAGTTTGATTAGTTTTATCTCAATACTGAGATGTTTCCTATTAACCTAAATTGGTATGGTCAGTCTTTCGCATCTCTTGAGATTCCTATATCGATTCAGTTTGATATATTTTCTCATGTTTCTGAGACTTCTCATTTGAAGATTTGAGAAGAGACTCAAGCTAGTTCATCGAGACTTCAGATGTCTCAAAATCTTTTATGTATGAACCTGAGTTTTTACCAATTGTTGGCACAATACAATTATAGCCCTAGATATCAGTCAAATGCGTTTTGTGACTGATCCTAATATCCTTTACCCTGGATTGGTTCCCTTGTCTTATTTTTCCGATCGTGTTGTTGATCTGCTATCTCTTAAGATTAAGGAAGATATAAAGATGTTAGACTCCTATGAAGCCGTTGATAGCAGTAAGACATAGTTTCAGAGATGGAAGAAGAGAATAATAACGATGACAGTCTTTTGTAGGCAAAGTGAAGCTAGTATCAGAAAGAGTGGAAGCTGATAGTTATAGATAATATGAATGCATATATGTATGTATATGTGTATATTAGATAGATGTGTATATATAGACTAGAGATGCTTATAGATATCTTTTGATACGGTAGCGTGATAAACATGCTTTTTACTCGTTTATTGATTATATATTAAGATGAAATAGATCTATTAAGTGCGTTTATATAGTCGATCTTTATGCTTTTAGCTATTTTTGGAAGATACTGCTCTTGGGGTTTCTCTTTGGTGTTTTGTAGGCTTTTCAGGTGATAATTGATGCACAAGGCAAAGATGTAACCAAAGATGATGAAATGGATATGATAAATATGGATGTAAAAAGTTTACAATGTTAAAGATCATCTCGATAGGAGTCCATAGGCGCAAACAGATCGTAATTCGGAGTTCGGACGCGAGAGAACGGAGCGAAACAGTGAAGTCGTGCAGGAGCTAGCGACCTACCTCGCGGCCGCGAGGACGGCCGCGAGAAATCATCCAGAATGTTTTCGGGTAGAGCTCGTGACCGAGCTCGCAGCCTCGAGTCCAGCCGTGAGGTAAGGCAGCTGGGCACAAAATTAGGGTTTTGCCTGCACCTATATATATCCCCAAGCTTGGTCCCGCGCCCCCAACCCTTTCCAGACAATTTTTATCTGTTTTCTCTAGTTTTTCACTTATTTTTCACTCTAGCATTCCATTACTTTGATCTAGACATTAGATTTTCATTGTTCTACATTAATTTTACGCATTGTAATCGCTTGGGAACGATTTCATCTGGGCGAATTCATTATTTTCCAGTTTTCTTCTTAGTTTTGGATACGAACCCAACAATTGTTCTTCCGACGCTACATTACGGGTTTAATCAATTTAATTTATATTTCTATGTTTATCTCGTATTTTATTTCGTTTATTATGTCTAGCTAAATTCCGTTCTAATCCTAGGGTTTGCATGATTCTATCCTAAATGTTGTGATTCTTGCTATTATTATTTACCTTCCAGGTATTGATTTATGATTCTTGGTGCTTAATTATATGTGTTAATTTCTGATCAATCTTGATGCATATCTAGTTGTCAGTTAATTACTTAACCGTTTTAATTGTCAATCGATTTTGAATGCATAATACGAATAAGCCTTGAGTCGTTGCTGAGTTAGGAACATTCGTAGGAAGCATATTCTTTGTGATCCTTTTGGAGTTGTTTATTTTCACCTAGAGATGTAACAGTAATAGGAAAATTAGTAATCAACTTCCACAATTGTCATAACTGAAATTGTTGGTTATATATGTGATCTTCCATCTTGTCTGGATTAAAAATTGGTTAATAGTAAGCAGGATAAACATACGTTGTGGGTAGGATTAATGCATCCCTAGGGTTAGTCTTTCTATCTTATTATCTCTTTGAGTGTTTATTGCTTTTGTTTATTTTAAGTTGTTACCTTTGCTTTGGATTTAAGATTCAAGCCCTAAACCCTTTATAAACCAAACTGCTTCTTGGATAATGATGAATTGTTGTTGAGTTAACTGTTTTCGTGGTACAATCCATGTGGATACGATACTCGACTTACCTTTATACTTGCACGCTTTCGTGTTAGAAAATAGTGTCGATCAAATTTTGGCACCGTTGCCAGGGATTGTTTAGATTATATAGGAATAACTCGACGATTTGGAATTATTAATTCAAGTTGTAATTTTATTTTATTTGTTTTTCTTGCCAGAGCTGATTTCTCCTTTTTTTCTCCGTGTAGTTTATGATCACAAGGTCGCAAGGACCTCCGAATTACCTATAGATCTCAAATCGAAAATACCCAAAGAGAAGAAGATGAGAAAGAAGAAGCAAGATGGGCGCTAATCCGAACATCGAGGGCGCATCCCGAGAATGTTGCACGCCTTCTGCGCGAGTTTGCGAGATGCAGCGCCAGATGACGAACGTGGTACTCCTTCCCGTTTGTAGAGACGAGACCGTTGAACTATATGTACCACCACCAACGGAGGTTCAAGGAAGTGGATGGGGCACGGAGTGAATGTAAACAATTTTGAGTTGAAGCCGGCCCTCATAAGTATGGTACAAGGAGAGCAATTCGTGGAGGAGGATCGAGGATCCAAATGCTCATCCGAGACATTCTCGATATATGTGACACCATCAAGCGAATGGGGTGCCACAAGATACGATCCGGATGCGCATGTTCGGTTTTTCTCTGCGCAGCCAGGCGAAGGATTGGTTTAAGAGTCTGGATCGAACTGGAATTAATAGTTGGGGAAAACTTTGCGAGAAGTTTCTTTGAAATATTTTCCGCCGGCAAAAGCGCAGAAGATAATAGTCGATATCTCCTATTTCTGCCAACAAGGAGATGAATCATTATTCGAGGCATGGGAGAGATTCAGGGGCTTATTGAGAAAATGCCCGCAACATGGATTCTCCAAAGAGCAGCAGATCACGTAATTCTACAGTGGGCTGACATTTCATACGAGAATCATAGTAGATGCGTCGGCAGGGGGATGTATGTTGAATCATCGAGTGGAGGAGGCCAGCCGAATTATAGAAGAGATGGCTGCCAACAGCTATCAATGGCCGATGGAGAGAACGCACGTGGTTAAAGCAGCTGCTGTAGAGAGTGACTCGAGATACAAAGATCTCATGGAGAAGTTACTCTTTTGAAAAGCCAATTCGAGATGGAAAACGTTAATTTTATAAATCAGATGAACCATCCTGGGGAAATCCGGTGTACCATCCTAACTATAGGAATCATCCTAACTTGTCGTATGCCAACCCCAACAACTTCCAACTGTTGGATTTGTATACTGAAAGCAGTTTGGTTGAGCTTATATACAATGTTTCCTGTTACCACTATTACAATCTCCTATCTGAATTGTTTACTTGATTGCATATGTATGTCCCTTTATCTCATATGTAAGTTAGATCATACAAAGTGTGAAGATCACAAAAGTCTCGTATGATTGGTCAAGCTTAATGAGATATAAAAGTATCACAAACCGAGACAACTTGAGGACGAGTTGTCGGTATAGCCGCGGTGTAGATAAGAAGTGACTTGACTTGGTTGCTTGTCTATACCGGATACGTCTCGACGTATTGATGGATCACGGTGAGATGATTTCTTCTATCGACCGTCGTGAAGAACCTAGATCTCGGAGACTTACGCTGATCTAAATCTCGATAAGGTATTAGGTGAGTATGAATTGTCGACCATCACTTTGACTTGCTATGGGTGAGGGTTACATGAGATAACCCAAGATTATCTCGCATCTTGGGTGGTGGCGGTCTTGTATGTCATGCTAGTTACCCGTGTCGAGTCACCGTATCCGCTTAGGATGATGACGCCCCTTAAGGAGCTCAAAGGTTTATTGTACTAAACCCCGCAGTTGAGTTATCTCAAGTACAATAATAAGGTTGAGTGGTACTACTTAAGAATTAAAGATATTAATTATTTTAAGCGGTTAGAATCAGAATAATTAATGGACGACGATATCTTAAATACGGGATTCGTAAAGTCTAAGTGCAAGCCCGACTCAACTTCGCAATAAAGGGTAAGTCAGCATTTATTCTCTAGTGGCATGAATAAATGTTTATGAATTAATTTATGTTCTGGGCTGAACATAAGATAATTAATTTATTTGAGGCCCATCTTTATTCCTCATTTGATCCTGGCCGCCCATCCCGCCCGTAGCTAACGGAAAATCGTCCTCTCTCTCGAGTCCCATCGACTCGACTTGATCCTCTCTATCCTAAAGGATATTATTATATTTATTAGATATGCATAAATCCTATCTAGATAGGATTTGGGAGTGCATTATAAATATAAGGTGAGAGAAAATCAAGTTAATCCTCGAGTGAGATTTTCAAAATTACTATATCCAAATAGTGAGAATTTTCAAATCCTTGAGAGAAGAAAAGAGGTGATTTTCTATAGCATTCTCCATAGATTGTCCTCACTCGACATTGGAGATTAGGCAACCGGATACACCCGTAAGATCAAAGCACGAGTCTCGATCTATTCATCCCGATAGATTCGTACATAAACACGAAAACTCCTACGTGTTACAATTAATTATATAGGTGCATGTTAGGAATATAATCAATGTATGGTGAATTAAACATCCAAGATAGATCCTAGGGAAAGGGTTAAAATTAGATTTCCTACAATTGGTATCGTAGACCGGATCGATGATCTTGCCTCGCTGGATTAATTCACGCTTGATTATAACGCGTAATTAATTAATTGTGAATCATGCTCATCGTGGCTCGCTTTTATTTTTGTCGGATTTTGTTTTTCACCACGAGAAAATCCGTGGTTAGATTAGATTTTTTCCTTTAAATCTTATCTGTAAAATAAGAACGAAGACAAAGCACGAAGAACGAGATGATGGGAAAGCAAGCCAGAGAAACCAGATGCACGGCGCAAGGATGTACGGGCGACGGCACGCGAGGTGTGCTCGGCACTCACAAGACGCCTTCACCGCTGCGCACGCTTTCTCGGCGAGCGCGCGGACAGCAGAGCGCAGCGGCGACGGATCGGACGGCATGGCTCGGTAGCCGGGCGTGCGGGGTGCACGCTTCGCACGTGGATGCCTCGGTACCGCTCGGCGCTGAGCGTGCGCGCTCGGCGGATCTCGGCAGAATGCACCGGGAAACCTCAACGAGGTCTCGGCAGCAAGGGCGGCGTGGCTCGGCAAGCCGCCGGCGAGTCGAGCTCGGCGGTCTCGGCGGCCTCGTCTGGAAAACCTCGGCGGATGCTCGACAATACCCTGGCGCCTCGCAGCCCTCGGCGGGTGTGCTGGCAGCAACGCTTCAGAAGGCGCGAGACGCCGCGACAGATGGCTTTCGGTAGCACCGGGCGATGAGGGGCACGCGATTCTCGCACGGGAAACCTCAATGCCCGGATTTCTCGGCAGCACGGGTGAGGCGGGGCGCACGATTTACGCACAGATGTCTCGCCTCGCCGGTCCTTGGCGGCCTCGGCACTCCCGGCAGCCTCGGCGGGCATGGGCGATGGTGCACGAGCTTGACGGTGGAAGTCATTGGCGCGCAGACGGGCTCGTGCCCTAGCGCTGCCCCGCCCCTTTATGCCGACCCGGCCCGGTTCGGCCCTGACCCGCTTTTCACCCCGATCCGAATGTTGACCGGTTCCGTTTTTGACCCGATTCGCCCGTTCCAATGATCCGAGCCGTTTCGTTTTCACCCAATCCAGCTTTGACGATCCGTCCGTGCTCATGCACGCGAGGCCCATTTTTCGAGTTTTAAAGATTCAGATTTTGCAAATTTATGTAATAAATTAGGCAGAAGTATAGATCCACGAGTGGGCGCGATGAACGATTTTATTTTATTTTTATCGTTCAAAGCATGTCGTGGATGTTTAAATTATGCTGAAGCATGCTATGTATGTTTAATTACGTAGATAAAGATGTTATATGTTTTCGTTATTGGATGAGCATAGTAAGCATGCTAGGTTTATCGCGTTTTTCAAGCATATTTTAGAATTCTACGAGCATGTTTTACATGTTGAGTTCTATAGAAAAGCATGCTAGGATTACGTGATCTGCATGGACAAACCTTTTGAAACAAATGACTAAGCAAGTAACGACATATTAATTTTAAATTAAAATATCAAGACCTCCACTTTTGATCTCTAAACAAAGTGATACGACCGTGAGTAAACGCCCACACGCGCTTGCTTGCACTGTTTGTCATAAGTTTGTTAGATGAGATTTCTAAATAAAACATTTTAATCTATTGAGAAGTGGGAGTTTCATGTGTAAACGTCCACACGCGTGGCTTGCATATGGGATTTTTCATAAGTTCTCTAGAGATAGATTTAAAATGAGATAACAAAGGAATTTGGATTGGAAGCGGTATGGTCCTAGTGAGTATGCCAATTCTAAGAATTCATTTTCTGCTGTTAAAATTGTGGTCATTGCTTAGACATCACCTCAAGTACAACTTCCCGCAAAGTCCCTTCTTGCGATAGTGATGTGGTCTAGTAAGGTCCAATCATTAATTTCATTTGTCATAAGGATAAGTTGACATGGATTGAAATTAAACGACTAAAAGGTATATTTTAGTCTGGTCGAGGGGTCCATGTGTAAACGTCCACACACGTGGCTTGCATGTGGGATTCCTTGGGCGATTGGAGGTTTTAATTAATATTATTTTATCAAAAGGTTACAATATTATTGTTACGAATTATGTGCGATCGTATGCTTATGTGTTTACATTACTTTTCAGATATGTCTCTTACACCGATTATCAATATGCTCGCACAAAATCCTCTATCCGGTCCAAATTTTATCGAGTGGAAACGAAACATGGAATATGTTCTTATCACTAAAGAACACATGTATGTTCTCACTACCCCAAACCCGATGCCCTTATCGACGATCGACTAATGAGCAATGAGAGTCAAGGACTTTGGCATAAGTCAAACAATATGGCCAAGTGCTATATGATGACTACGATGTCCAAAGGCTTGCACCGCAACATCGATCGATGGTAGACGCGATCAAATATGGTCAAGTCTCGAGAGTAAGTTTGGGCAATCGGATCGACGATCCGCTTCCACACAATGAGAGAAATCTTGGTGTGTAAGATGGAAGAAGGAAGTTCGGTCCATGAACATGTCTCCCACATGACTCATCTCATGGATAGTCTTGATCAGTTGGGAGAAGGTATTGATGGCGAAGCCAAGGTCGATATCATCCTTAACACATTGCCCAAGTCTTTTGAGAATTTTCGCGTGAACGCGATCATGAGCAAGACCGAGTATACGCTTAGTCAGTTGCTTAATGATCTCGTGGCCGCGGAAGAAGTCATGGGTAAAGGAGCACATGCTCTTTCTAGCAAATCTAGGGGCCCAAATTTTCCGTTGAAAAATGGAAAAAGAAAAAGGGACACCAAAGGTGGTAGAGGAAAGGGAACTAGTGGGAGTAGTGGGAGCAAGAACATGTCTGCCACCGGAGGCATGAAGAAGATAAAGGAGAGGGGCAGGTGCTTCAAGTGCGGTAAGACTGGGCATTGGAAGGCCAAGTGCCCTATGCTCAAGGCTCAAGGTACGCCATTTGCTTTAGTAACGGAAACATGTTTAGCGACTTGTTCTACCCATTCTTGTGTAGTAGACACAAAAGCGATTGATCATGTTTTTACACCTTGCAGGGGTTCCTACGGACAAGGGAGCTGTGTGATGGCGAGATAACGATCTCCATGGGCAACGCGGCGAAAGTCGAGACCGTTGTAGTTAGAGATGTTACTTTATGTTTTGATAGGACAGTTTTAGTTTTGAAAGACGTTTTATATGTGCCGGAGTTTCGTGGAACCTTATTTCCGCTTCCAAACTATTTATTCATGGATATTCGCTATTTTTGATAGTGGTGTTTCAATCATAAGAAATGACGGGTTATCCGTGGTGGCACTTTATATAATTCGCTTTATACTATTTATGCCAAACATAATACCTATAACTATGTTGCATCTTCTTCAAACCTTAAAAAGAGAAAGTTTTCTTTGCAAAATGACACCACGTTTCTCTAGCATCTTAGATTAGGTGACATCAATCTAAATAGGATCCAAAGACTCGCTAAGAATGGGCGTTGGGTGATCTCACAGCCATCTGCGTTCGATCCGTGAATCCTGTATAGAAGGAAAATATCGACTGCACCTTCAAAGCGAAGGATTATAGAGCCAAAGAAGTGTTGGAGCTAGTCCATTTTGACCTGTGTGGACCTATGTCAACACAAGCTCGTGGAGGGTACGCAGTATTTTGTCACTTTCATTGACGATTACTCAAGGTGCGGATACATATACCGCTTCACCGAAGTCCGAATGCTTTGAGAAATTCAAAGAGTTTAAGGCGGAAGTGGAGACGAAGCTTGGTAAAGTATCAAGTCATCATGATCCGATCGCGGTGGCGAATACCTCAAGAATAAGTTTATGGACTACTTGGTGCGGTGTGGGATTACCTCCCAGCTCACTACATCGGGCACACCACAACAAAATGGTGTGTCAGAGTGAAGATATAGGACTCTTTCAGAAATGGTTAGATCGATGATGAGATATGCAACATTGCCTATTTCGTTCTGGGGGTATGCCTTAGAAACGGCGACATACTTGCTAAATCTAGTACCATCCAAGTCATTCGAAAAGATCCCTTTCGAGTTGTGGTTTGGGCGCAAGACTAGTTTAAGCCACATAAGGATATGGGGCAGTCGAGCACATGTGCTGAACAAGAAGGCTGACAAGTTGGAGGCTAGATCCGACGCAAGGCTATTTATTGGCTATCCTAGAGGGATGAAAGGTGGTTTATTCTATATTCCTAATAATCAGAAGGTCATTATTAGCACTAATGCCCGATTCTTAGAAGAGGATTATATGAAAAACCATAAATCCAAAGTTGAAATCATTCTTCAGGAATTAGAAGATGATCGTATTCCACCACCGATTAAGCCAAAGGTACGAGATGTCGTGTCAGTGGGAGGATCGACACCGATACTTCAAGAAATTGAAGTGGGTCGAGTTCCACTAGAGATACCGGTCGTACAAGTGGCTCCTATCCAGCAAGTTGTGCAAGATAGAGAACCACAAGTTACTGCACCCACCGTTGCCATTGTGCCAGTAGCGCCTCATCGTAGTGGGAGGGTTGTTCGTCAACCCGAGCGATTTATGTTCAGAGGTGAATCTTGATTTAGTCCCGTGAAACGAAAGCGGCAATAATCGACCCATGGACATATAGCGAGGAGATACAAAACATTGATGCAAGATCATGGCACACCGCTATGGACTTAGAAATTGAGTCCATAACAGCTATGGATGTATACGAAAAGACACCTCTACCAGATGGCAAAGAAGCCATAGGTAGCAAGTGGGTATACAAGAGGAAGAGAGATTCAGATGGAGAGGTTTCGACTTTTAAAGCCGAGCTTGTGGCGAAAGGGTACACTCATTCGAGGCATCGATTTCGATAAGACCTTTTCACAGAGTAATCCTCAAGTCCATCGTAATTCTTCCGCCATAGCAGCCCACTTAAACCTTGAGGTTTGACAAATGGATGTGAAAACCGCTTTTCTAGCGGTTACCTTGAAGAAGGTAGAGACATCTATAAGCAACAACCCGGCGGTTATGTGGTGAAGGGTGAAGAGCATCTAGTTTGGAAGCTTAAGAAGTCGATTTATGGACTTAAGCAAGCTTCACGATCCCGGAACTTACGCTTTGTGAGGTGGTAAAGTCCTATGGATTTACCCAGTTGCTAGAGAAAGTTGTGTGTATCGTTTAGATATCAACGGTGATGTGGTATTTCTTGCGCTTTACGTAGATGATATCCTTCTACTTGGCAACAATGTGAAGTTTTTATCGACGAAAGAGTTGGTTATCCGATCGGTTTCAAATGAAAGACTTAGGAGATGCAGTACATTCTTGGGATCAAGGTTTACCGAGATCGCAAGAGGAAAATATTGAGCTTATCTCAGCGCCTTACATTGATACCGTAATTACTCGCTTTAGTATGCGCACCGCCAAGAAAGGATTGCTACCTTTCGCACATGGCGTTCCTTTATCAAGGAGCAGATCACCTATGACCGCAAATGAGATAGAGGAAATGAGACAAGTTCCTTACGCTCGCCGTAGGAAGTCTCATGTACGCAATGCTATGTACGAGACCCGATATCTGCTATGCGGTAGGAATAGTAGCTAGATATCGCCTAACCTCGGACAAGCTCATTGGATCATGTAAAGCATATACTCAAGTACCGAAAAGTGTTGGATTTGTATTCAAAGCGCTTTGGTTGAGCTTGTATACAATGTTTCGTTACCACTATTACAATCTCCTATCCGAATTGAATACTTGATTGCATATATCATGTCCCCTTATCTCATATATAAGTTAGATCATACGATTGTGTAGAAGATCACGAAGTCCGTATGATTGGTCAAGCTTAATGAGATATAAAAGTTTCACACCGAGACAACTTGAGGACGAGTTATCGGTATAGCCGCGGTATAGATAAGAAGTGACTTGACTTGGTTGCTTGTCTATGCCGCACGGCTCGACGTATTGAAGGATCACGGTGAGATGAGTTCTTCTATCGACCGTAGTGAAGAACCTAGATCTCGGTGACTTACGATGATCTAAATCTCGATAAGGTATTAGGTGAGTATGAGTTCTTGACCATCACTTTGACTTGTTATGGGTGAGGTTATATGTTCTAACCCAATATTCTCCGCATCTTGGGTGGTGGAAGTGCTTGTATGTCATGCTAGTTATCAGATCGAGTCACCGTATCCGCTTAGGATGATGACGCCCCTTAAGGAGCTCAAAAGGTTTATTGTATTAAACCCCGCAGTTGAGTTAGCTCAAGTACAATAATAAGGTTGAGTGGTACTACTTAAGAATTAAAGCTATTAATTATTTTAAGCGATGAATCCTATAAATAATTAATGGACGCTCGATATCTTAAATACGGGATTCAGTAATGTCTAAGTGCAAGCCCGACTCACCTTCGCAATAAAGGGTAAGTCGACTTTTATTCTCTAGTGGCATGAATAAATGTTTATAAATTAATTTATGTTCGGCTTTGAACATAAGATAATTAATTTATTTGAGGCCCATCTTTATTCCTTGCATTTGATCCCTGGTTGGCCCATCCAGCCCTTTAGCTAAGGAAAATCGGCGCCTCTATGTGTATAAGGAAAGGATTTGATTCTCTTCATCCCACAAGGATATTATTATATTTATGGATATGCATGGATCCTTTCCTAATGGGATTATGGTAATGCATTATAAATATAAGGTAAGAGATAGATTCAGGCTAATCCTTAATTATCCATCCTCATAATTCTCGAAAATCACTAGAGCTTTAGTGAGGATTTTCAAAATTATCTTGAGAGCATTGGCGATTTTTTCCAAGCATTCTCCATAGATCGCCCTCACTGGCGTTGGAGATTGGGTAACCGGATACGATCCAAAAGGTCAAAGCACGAGTCTCGATCCGCTCATTCCGCTCGACCCCGACATATCCAAAGGTAAACACGAGAAACCCCTACGTGTTGCAATTAATTAAATAGACGCATGCTAGAATATAATCAATATATGGTGAATTAAATATCCAAGATAGATCCTCGAGGTGAGGGCTAAACCTAGTTTTCCCTTCAAAAAGACTCGAGATTATAGGCTGGTTTACCATGCAGATAGTCTAATGCCTTTGGGTTATTCGGACTGGATTTCCAAGTCGACCGTGAAGAGAAGAAGTCTACCTCGTGCTATGTGTTTACTTTGGGAGGAGGAGTCAGATCATGACGGAGTGCAAAGCATGATGCATTGCGGACTTCCCATGGAAGCTAATATGTAGCCGCCTGAGGTCGCTAAAGAGGTCAGATGGTTCAAGAACTACCTCATGGATCTAGATGTGGTACTGGTTTGCCCAAAGTATCATAGTTTATCGTGATAACGCAGTGCGATGCAAACTCGAAGGAACCACGGACCCACAAGGCAACGAAACACATAGAGAGAAAGTACCATGTCATACGAGAAATCGTTAGATTTAGGGGATGTGCTGATTGAGAAGATTGGTGCTGCGGATAACCTAAGCGATCCATTCACGAAAAGCCCGCCGCAAAAGTCTCGAAGAGCATATTCGAGGACTTGGATTATGCAAGATGGCACCCACTTAGAAAGGAAACTTTGTATAAGTAGGAGAAGTAAAGTGATGGTGTTGTTTGTAATAGCTAGTAGAGAAACACATTGTATACTAAAAGTTTTGCTTTAGTATAAGTGGGAGATTGTTGAATTTGTATACTGAAAGCAGTTTGGTTGAGCTTGTATACAATGTTTCCTGTTACCACTATTACAATCTCCTATCTGAATTGTTTACTTGATTGCATATGTATGTCCCTTTATCTCATATATAAGTTAGATCATACGGTGTGTAGAAGATCACAGAAGTCTGTATGATTGGTCAAGCTTAATGAGATATAAAAGTATCACAGCTGAGACAACTTGAGGACGAGTTGTCGGTATAGGCTGCGCTGTAGATAAGAAGTGACTTGACTTGGTTGCTTGTCTATACCGGTACGCCTCGACGTATTGATGGATCACGATGAGATGAGTTCTTCTATCGACCGTCGTGAAGAACCTAGATCTCGGAGACTTACGCTGATCTAAATCTCGATAAGGTATTAGGTGAGTATGAGTTGTTGACCATCACTTTGACTTGCTATGGATGAGGTTACATGAGATAACCCACCCTCTCTGCATCTTGGGTGGTGGCGGTGCTTGTATGTCATGCTAGTTACCGTGTCGAGTCACCGTATCCGCTTAGAATGATGACGTCCCTTAAGGAGCTCAAAAGGTTTATTGTACTAAACCCCGCAGTTGAGTTATCTCAAGTACAATAATAAGGTTGAGTGGTACTACTTAAGGAATTAAAGATATTAATTATTTTAAGCAATCGAATCAGAAATAATTAATGGACGTATGATATCTTAAATACGAGGATCGTAAAGTCTAAGTGCAAGCTCGACTCAACTTCGCAATAAAGGGTAAGTCAACATTTATTCTCTAGTGGCATGAATAAATATTTATGAATTAATTTATGTTCGGACTCAACATAAGATAATTAATTTATTTGAGGCCCATCTTTATTACTTGCATTTGATCCCTGGGCTGGCCCATCCAGGCCTGTAGCTAAGGGAAAATCGTCCCTCTCTCTCTGAGTCCTACTGGGACTCTGACTTGATCCTCTCTATCCTAAAGGATATTATTATATTTATTAGATATGCATAAATCCTATCTAGATAGGATTTGGGAGTGCATTATAAATATAAGGTGAGAGAGAAAATCAAGGTTAATCTTGAAGTGAGATTTTCGAAAATTACTATATCCAAATAGTGAGAATTTTCGAAATCCTTGAGAGAAGAAAAGAGGGTGATTTTCTATAGCATTCTCCATAGATTGTCTTCACTCGACATTGGAGATTAGACAACCGGGATACAGTCCAGAAGATCAAAGCACGAGTCTCGATCTATTCATCCCCGACAGATTCGCAGGTAAACACGAGAAAACTCCTACTTGTTGCAATTAATTATATAGGTGCATGCTAGGAATATAATCAATGTATGGTGAATTAAACATCCAAGATAGATCCTCGGGAGAGGGTTAAAATCAGATTTCCCTACACCAACAACCTCCAGCAGGCCTCGCAGTGCAGAATGGGATGATTCAGGAGCCGAAAAAGCAGAGCTTAGCGGAGATGATGCAACAGTTGGTTGTGAGCAACCAAAAATTGGCGACTCAGCAGAACGCCTTCATTAGTAGCACTGGTCAGAGGATAACTCATCTGGAGTCCACTGTGACGGCTATGGGGAAACACATGAAGATGATGGAAAACCAAATCACCAAATAGTCAGCACGGTGAATGCGCAACAAAAGTCGGGTCAATTTCCTAGCACTACGGAGGTAAACCCGAAAAATTAGTGTTTTGCCATCCAGTTGAGGAGTGGGAAAGAGTACCAGAATCATCCCGAGCGAGAAAAAGAAGAATGTGAACTGAACAAGGAGCTCGCGACCGTGAGCCCGGTCGTGAGAAAAGAGGCAGAGCGTTTTCCCGAGAAGCTCGTGACCGACCTAGCGACCGCTGGGTCGACCGCGAGAAACTGTCCAGAGAGCTCTGACGAGGAGTTAGCGACCAAGCTCACGACCGCGAACGGCCGCGAAGAAGAAAGCAGATTCAGTTCGTGTGCCTAGCGACCACCCTAGCGACCGCGAGGGTGGCCGCGAGGCAGTCGAGGAAGAATTATCCAACTTATACTCCTCCCGTTCCTTTCCCAAGTCGGCTGGCTCAGTTGAAATATGATGAGGAGTTCACCCGATTCAAAGAGATATTATAGAAAATTAACATCAACATACCTCTCTTTGAAGCGCTCCGAAACATGCCCGGATATGTTAAATTCCTAAAAGATGCATTAGCGAGCAAGAAGAAGTTAGGAAAATTTGAAAAAATTAACCTTTCTAAAGAATGCAGTGCTATCTTACAGAGGAAGTTGCCTCTGAAGCAGAAAGATCCTGGGAGCTTCACGTTGGAGTGCGAGATTGCTGAGCATACATTCCCTAACGTGTTGTGTGATTTGGGAGCGAGCATAAATTTGATGCTCTTATCTGTGTTCAACCGCTTGGAGCTAGGAAAGATGAAGTCAACAAAAATCTCATTGATGATGGTCGACGAATTCACCGATATCCTAAGGGAATAATTGAAGATGTGTTGGTAAGAATTCGGGACTTTATCTTTCCTGCTGATTTAGTTATTTTAGACATACCTAAATTCAAGAATCAACCACTAATCTTGGGTAGACATTTTCTAGCAACGGGTCGTGCTTTAATTGATGTGCAGGAAGGTGATCTCATATTTCGTGTCAACGATGAGGAGCTTAAAATTGCAATATATGATGCGATCAAGCAACACGATAGTTCAGAGCATGAGGATTGCTATTCGATCACCACTGCCACTGCTAGACAAGTCTCACGCTTGGAGGGCAACCGACCAGTCGATGAGGATGCTAAAAAGAAGAGTTGGACTCGGCATGGAACTCCGAGTGATTCGCTCAAGTTTGGGGGCACTTCCACACTCGGTGGTGGTCTGCACGAATGCAAAGTATAAGAGCAACCACGAGTTTGGCAAGAAGGCGATTGCAAAACACCGAATTGATCAAGGTATGTGATGGTCTAGCTAAATCGTTAAACTAAGCACTTGTTGGGAGGTAACCCAATCTTTTGTTTTGTTTTGCTTCGCCTTTGTTTTGTTTTTGTTTTGGTCGTTCTTGTTTTGTTTTTCTTGTTTTGTTTTGTGTTTGTTTGGGGTTGAGTTGAATGAGGAGCAGCCGATGATAAGAATTGTTTTTATTAGAAAATCGATTGCAACTAATTTTGTGAGACGAAGCATGTTATGATTATTATGAGTTTTGAGCCTTTGAAAACTTGATCACATTTTTGAAACATGTGAGACTTGAGCTTTTGACTGTCATATATTTGTAATCTTGTTTCTTTCTGTGTGAATAGCTTGAAATAGCATGTGTTTCTCTAGAACTTGCTCTCGATCTTTTTCGAGGTTGCATTGATGTGCTTAAGAATTGGGAGATGATATTAGGCATTCTTTTCTTAGCCTATATTCTATCCAAACACTAACATGTTATTCATATTATCCTTTGATGAGCCTGTTTGAGCCTACGTTATTCTTTCATATAGCCGTGGGTTGGGTTATGTAGATAGTATGAGATTTGGCCGCTTGAATTGAGGGTTGAGAAAAAGAAAATATATGATAAGAAAGTGATAATCAAAAATAGTTGCTTACCCATATAAGTTCGAAAAGAAAAGAAAAGAAAAAGAAAAAATGGCACAAGTATGTGTGAAAAGAACATAAATGGGTAAGTAGCTAGTACTTGAGATGAGTATATCACTTATATGATAAGTGTGATGTTCTTAAAAAAAATGACTTCTTGGTATGAAAATTGAAATGAATTGTGAAAAGTTGGGAATTGTGTCTTATGATATTTATGGTGTTTTCATTATGGGATTATGAGTCACTTAGCCTAAATATATCCTACCTTACCAAAGAGCCTACATTATAACTTGTTATAAAGACCTTTTTGATCCTGGTTCTTGAGCACATATTTGAGCAATGGAGAATTAGACGATTTGCAAGCTTATGGTAGATTCCGTGTGTTTTTAAACATTGAGAGTATACATATCCTCATGGATACACTTGAGTGTCTGAGATTCTTATATATATATCCATGCCGTGAGAATTTAAGTTTGAGAAGACTTGTGCTTATGGTTTTTATGATATGTGGATTTGAACGGAAGATTTTATGATTTGTTTTATTTGAGGTGAATCTTTTGTTGCTCATTGCTCTGAGGCTTATTGTTGTATGTCGTTCGACTCATTCCCTGTCGTTTTGTTGTCTTTCGTTTGTTCTGTTTTGTTTGAGGACAAACAATGCTTCAAGTTTGGGGGTGTGATAAACGTGTTTTTTACTCGTTTATTGATGATATATTAAGATGAAATAGATCTATTAAGTGCGTTTATATAGTCGATCTTTATGCTTTTAGCTATTTTTGGAAGATACTGCTCTTGGGGTTTCTCTTTGGTGTTTTGTAGGTTTTTCAGGTGATAATCGATGCACAAGACAAAGATGTAACCAAATATGATGAAATGGATATGACAAATATGGATGTAAAAATTTTACAATGTTAAAGAGCATCTCGATAGGAGTCCATAGGCGCAAACAGATCACAATTCGGAGTTCGGACGCGAGAGAACAGAGCGAAACAGTGAAGTCGCGCAGGAGCTAGAAACCTACCTCGCGGCCGCGAGGACGGCCGCAAGAAATCGTCCAAAACGTTTTCGGGCAGAGCTCGCGACCGAGCTCGCGGCCTCGAATCCGACCGCGAGGTAAGGTGGCTGGGCACAAAATTAAGGTTTTGCCTGCACCTATATATATCCCCAAGCTTGCTCCCGCGCCCCCAACCCTTTCCAGACGATTTTTATCAGTTTTCTCTAGTTTTTCACTTATTTTTCACTCTAGCATTCCATTACTTTGATCTAGATATTAGATTTTCATTGTTCTACATTAATTTTACGCATTGTAATCGCTTGGGAACGATTTCATCCGAGCGAATTCATTATTTTCCAGTTTTCTTCTTGGATTTAGATACGAACCCAACCATTGTTCTTCCGACGCTACATTACGGGTTTAATCAATTTAATTTATATTTCTATGTTTATCTCGTATTTTATTTCGTTTATTATGTCTAGCTCAATTCCGTTCTAATCCTAGGGTTTGCATGATTCTATCCTAAATGTTGTGATTCCTGCTATTATTATTTACCTTCCAGGCATTGATTTATGATTCTTGGTGCTTAATTATATGTGTTAATTTCTTATCAATCTTGATGCATATCTAGTTGCAAGTTAATTACTTAACCGTTTTAATTGTCAATCGATCTTGAATGCATAATACGAATAAGCCTTGAGTCGTAGCTAAGATAGGAACATTCGTAGGAAGCATATTCTTTGTGATCCTTTTGGAGTTGTTTATTTTCACCTAGAGACGTAACAGTAATAGGGAAAATTAGTAATCAACTACCACAATTGTCGTAACTGAAATTGTTGGTTATATATGTGATCTTCCATCTTGTCTGGATTAAAAATTGGTTAATAGTAAGCAGGATAAACATACGTTGTGGGTAGGATTAATGCATCCCTAGGGTTAGTCTTTCTATCTTATTATCTCTTTGAGTGTTTATTGCTTTTGTTTATTTTTAAGTTGTTACCTTTTGCTTTGGATTTAAGATTCGAAGCCCTAAACCCTTTATAAACCAAATCTGTTCTTGGATAATGATGAATTGTTGTTGAGTTAACTTCTATGTTTTCGTGGTACAATCCATGTGGATACGATACTCGACTTACCTTTATACTTGCACGTCTTCGTGTTAGAAAAGTGAACGATCATAGCGTGCCTGAGAAGTCATACCAGATATGTTTTGTTCGAGATGGTAAAGCACCTATATGTCTGAAAACCCTCAGATGGCAAAGTTTTCCCTGTTTTGTAAAAGTCCTCAAAGAGATAATTTTTCTTCCCTTGATATATATGATCATTTGCTATCCAGCTGTGTTATTCCAAATCATAACCTTGTGATAAACAATTGTGAAGATCCTTGAGATATAAGTCTGTTTGTTGATTGACAACATTTTTCCCGTTTTTTATAAACAAAATATACTGCATTTTGGTATTCGTTTGCAATGCAGTATGCCACCCAGAAAAAGAAATCCTCAGCCTGAAGAGGAAGAATAAGAAAGTGTAAATTCTTCTCATGATTCACCTGTACCTTCTTTTCTTTAAATAGATCGTAGAATTGCAGATCTTTTTCTGCATCAGAATCTTCCATCTTTTAATGGAGTTGGTAGCCCAGCTGATGCTGAAGAATGGGTTCGCTCTGTAGAGCGAGTTCTCAAGTTTTTAGAGTGCTCTGATCGAGAGTGTCTCCATGTATCTGATTATACCTTTTCGCCAAAAGGTGCATGAGATTTACGGTGGGAAGCACGTCAGAAAGTTCTTTATCCTCAGATCTCTATCATGTATGAAGCTGATAAGTTAGCTCGAATATATGCTGAAAGATAGTACGCTTGCATGGAGTGCTCGTCTCAATCACCTCAAACAGAGACTCCAAGTTTACATATCGTTTTTGGACGAGTTTTCAACAAGAGATGGGTATAAGATTGAATTCGCATACAACAATTGTTACCAAACAACAATTTGTATGACACCCTATGAAGCCCTCTATGGTAGAAAGAGTAGATCGCCACTCTAGTGGGACGAAATTGAAGAAAGAAAAGTACGTGTACCAGAAGCGATTGAAGTACGTGTACCAGAAGCGATTGAAGAAATCATACGATAAATCAAGAAAATAATCCAAGAAGCTCAAGATCGTCATAAGTCCTATGCAGATACAAGACAAACGAAGCTAAACTTCGAGATTGGAGATAAAGTATTTGTGAAAGTATCTTCTTCCAAAGGAATACATCGCTTTGGAATCAAAGGAAAGCTCAAACAAAATTTATCGGACCATACGAGATTCAAGAGAAGATTGTGCCAATCGCCTACAGATTAACATTTGCCTCCAGGTTTTGGCAATATTCATAATGTATTCCGTGTTTCGCAGTTACGAAAATATGTGTTTGATCCAAAACACATCGTACATCAAGAGAATGTTGTTCCTGAACCAGATCTAAGCTATGAAGAGAAATCAGAATGCATCTTAGATCGAAAAGAATGACAACTAAGGAATAAATCAATTCCTTCAGTTAAAGTCCGATGAAAGCATCATGGTTTAGAAGAAACAACATGGGAGCTAGAAGATCAGACGAGAAAGAAGTACCCTGAGTTTTTGCAGAGGTACTAATTTTCGGGACGAATATTTTTTAAGTGGATGGGAATGTAATACCCCACATTCCTGTAATAGAGATTAGCTCCTGGCTAAGAGCTTATAAGAAGGGCATTGCATCCTTAAGAAAGAGTTTTTAAGCTAGAAGCTTTTATGTTAAGTTTCGAGTTGAGAAGATAGAACTTGAGATAGATTCGAGATAGAATCTGAGATAAGATTCTTAGGTCTTGTCTAGAATAAGAAGATTTAGATTTCAAGAGTCTTGAGATGATAGATATATGTTCATAGAAGTCTTGATCTCAGAGTCATAGAATTTCAGAGTTTTTACTCTTTTTGATATATGTGTTGCTGTATAAACCCGAATCAAGGACAGAATACCCAAAATGGTTTTTGAGGCCAAAAATGCTTTTAATAATCAAATTTTGATGTTTATAATCCATTATTGAGTTTTAAAAGCAAAATTTCAAGCAGAGAACGTTTTATCAGAAATCGAGTTTTGAAATCAGAACGGTATGGATTAATAGTATTTATTTATAACATTAGTATTTAATTTCTAGAAAAGGTGTGTATCTTCTAGAAAATGATTATTCATCATGATTAAAGAAAATGAAAAATAGAAAAAGAGAAAAGAATAATCTAGAACATAGGTGAATAATCACCTTATTAAAGAAAATGCAAAATAAAATAGAAATTTGTGGATATATATATATATATATATATATATATATATACACATACTACTATTGATCATCTTCATTATTTTTCTCCCAAAATTTTGTCCAACACACACACTCACACACACTAAATTTCGAAAGTTTCAAGCTCAAATTTTGGCAAATCCAACCGTTGAAATCATGATCCGTCTTCGTATTCAGGTATATCTTTATCTTTAGAACACATTTATGGTTTGAAAAATTGAAAACATGAACTTTTGAGCATGTTATATTTTCGATAATTTTGAAAAAATATGAAAGAATATGTTGTTGTTCGATTATTTCTTGATATTGTGTTAGATCAATTGCATATGAGTTGTTTAACGTTGACTTTTCGAGCATATGTTCATTCTTGAAATTTTAGTAATTTTCGAAAATTATGAAGGCCTTGATCTTGAATTTATGATGTTGATATGCTTGATATGCCTTTATATATGTGTTGTTAGGTTGATATGAACATGTTATGAGCAAGAAAAACGATTGAAATCGAACTTATGTTGAAACCCTAGGTTGGCCGAAACATTGAGCCTTCATAATGTTGGATTTTTTATTTTATTTGATCATTTTGAGTTCATATTTGGAATCTATGAAATGATTAATGCTTAAATGATTTATTCGGATTTTTCGGCCGACGTATTCAAAAGTTGAAAAAATTTAGTTTGACGTCAAAAATGGGTTTTCAACGCTAAAGCTTTGATCTTTGAGTTTTGATGGTTGATTGATGATTCTTGATTATAGTTGAGCATGTATGAGATTCATTTAAGATAGATGACGTCTCACGTGATTTATCACATTGGTCATAAGCTATGTTTGTAAGGTGTCGTTGGTTTTTGGTTAAGATTAGACGGTTTATGCATGTTGTTGAGTGTTCTATGCGTGTTTAGTCATATGAGGCTTAGTTAAGAGTTGTTATATGTTTGGATGTTAGAGGATGCAATGACTCAAGTGTTTATAGACCATAGAGTCTTGTGTATTAAGAAGTTATAGTCGTGTTGACGACTTTATAAAGAGTTATCTTCTTGTTGGTTCTTGGTAGGCTTTTATGTTGCTCTATGTTGATTGAAGGACCAAGAGAGAAGAAGAAAGAAATGAAAGACAAAAAGTACAATCCATTCGAATGACTGTTGCCAGGTGGGTAAAAAACTTTTCTAAAAATGATATGATATGCTTTTACATATTTTCAAAATGATATGATATGCAATTATTTGAAAAGTTGACTGACTTGCCTGATTTTGTGCATGAGCATGAGCACGATGCATTTACCTATCCACGGAAGAGTAAGAAAGAAAGAATACACCGACGTCGGGTAGTGACCTTCGGGTCAAGATGTTTGAGAAGGAGGCCTACTTCTCAACACACAAAAGGAATCCGTGGATATGGGAAGAGAAAGAGAAAGAATTGTCGACAGACATGAGATATGCATATGCATATGTTATGATATTATGAGTATGAAAGCAAGTAAGTGTTTATTTGAAAAGCATGCACAAGTTATTTCACTAAAACTCCCGTGTGTTGCAATGTTATGGCAACTCAATCTTATAGCTCTAAGAGCAATGATTTAATGTTTTCAGTGTATACCCACTAAATGCATATTTGTACTCATGCCCTGCATGTATTTCTAAACGTGCAGGATGAGCTCGAGAGGATGCTGGAATCGAATGCTGTGCAAAGGAGCTTCTCTTGATGTTTTGACTCGTGATGATATTTTTCAATTGTTGATGTTATTCGTTTGATGTTATCATGTTTTATTGTCCAGAGTTTTATGTCATCATACATAATTCTCACCACACTTCTCGTTGTCGAACTTTGGCCTTCACCTGTTTTGGTGTTTTACGTTGAATTAAGCATAATCTTGATGATAGTCTTTATTTTGTTGGTGTGATCTCGGCATTGTTGTTATGATGTCGATTTGCTTCTGAGAATATGGTTTTATTGAAATGCCTGCGTGAATAAGGATTTACTTGAATGTCCAGAATTGTTTTGTTGAATCCAATGTTGTATATAATGTCTTTGAATCATGGTCAAATCATGCTTTGAAACGTTGATAAATCCTTATTGTTGTCAAAGCAGGTTTAAATGCGTATTTTCTCAAAATGGTTATCCTATTGTGAATATTCGTCTTCAGCCGTTGTTCTTCATTATTCGATTCTTCATTGTGGTTTGAGGACTTAGAATTATCCTCTGTCAAGTTCCATTATGCTTCTTTGAACCATAAATGTTTGACTCCTTCATGATGAAAGTTGTTGTCATATATTGTTATTGATATGTAATATTGGTCACATTTGCTGTTATTGATTATCAGAATTTCTTTCTTAACCCACATCATGTCCTAATTACTTGACTAAATTATGGTTAAAGAATTGGGGCGTGACACAGAGCTATGCTCATTGGGTTCATTGGTATCAAGTTCAATCTTACCCTTCTTTGGGGTAAGGATATCACCCAAAATTTGATGAAGTGCATGGATAAAATGATCTAGAGAAGGATACTGACCAGGAGGAGGATTCCCTGTCAAACTGAACTGTTCCTTGATAAGGTCAATGAAACCAATAAGATTACCAGTGACTCTGGTTTCCATATCAGGGTGTACAAAATCCAAAGCAGCCACAAAAGCCCATCCACGCCAATTAGAAGGTAAAGCTTGCACTAACTGGAGTAACCCGTCTAGCTCAGTAACACCGTGCTTCCTAACCGATGCCCATAGTTGCAGAAACTGATTGAGGAAGCGAACCATGTTCTGTTGCTCACCCATTCTAAAGGAATAGAACCTATCTGTCATTCCTATTGCAGTCGGTCTAACAGCTATGATCTTCCGTGGAGTGGTTCTTGTTCTTGCCATCCTATAATAAAATATAACTTAAATACTAACCAGAGGCAAAGATATATAACTATCCACTTTCTATACCCAAACTTCTTACTTTTTCTTACAACACATTTATCTATCATCATACATTCTCAAACATATCACATCACATAAATTCACACTATACTCATTAAACTTCTTTCAATATTTTCACGTACCCCAAATCCTAAGTACGGATTAACAGGGACTATAACTCTAAACAGGATAATTATAAAGGAGATTCTTTTAACAATAAATCAGAAACATATGTCAAGTATATTTTGGACTTTAGTACATAAATTTAGGTTCTTGCATGGAAGACATGTGATAAGTACATATGACGATGTACTATCAAGGTATAAACTTTTAAATGACAATAATCCTATTGCTCAACACCGCCCATCCATCATCCGCTCAACCTGCACATTTAAAACAAACATGCAGGTGAGTACAAGAATGCACTCGGTGGACTCATGCCAAAATATTTTATCATTTGAAGATTACATCGCCACATCATGGTAAGACACAGGGTTTTAGTTGAAAATGCCTTGCGCTTACTAAAGCATTTTATCGATTCATAAAATCATCGCTGGCGGGCATTTTCTTAGTGTGTATGATCCATATCCCTTATCATCATTCATCATAACATCATAGTCGAGCGTCGTGAAGAGGCCTCCTCTACGACGCCGTGACCGGCCGTGAATTGTCCTTACAAAGACACAAATACCTTAGGTGTACACGTTAATCCTAGCGGTGTATTATCCTTCCCAAGACAGATCCGATATCGATTTTCATTCATAAGTTGGGAGCGACCCAACAACATTCATAACATCTCATAATATCTCATGGATAGGATACATACACAAAACATAAACATTTTGGCGGGTAATCTTGTAAACATTTTATCAGCAGTTGAAATAAGCATTGTAAATAAATATTTCGAAGCATTTTATTTTTAGTAGAGTAAAGCCCACTGGACCATGATCGCCTTAATCCCATTTCTTGGGTATGTAAGTCCTAGCTTTAGCCTATCTATTCTTGACCTTGAGGTTTTGGAGTGGAAAAATCCATTGGGTCTTAGAACCCATATTTCTACTTTAGTGTATATCATGGTATGATATACACTCAATTAATTATATGGTAGACCTAGTCAAATATTTCACGTTAAGGTATGCTTCGTGAAAATATCGTATCATGATGTTTTATCATAATTCGTACATCTTATAATGCTCTATCGCACCTTGCGACATAACATAATGAATACATCGATTAATAGCATGTTAGTCACATAAGGCATACTTCACATAGGGTTTCCAACACTTAGTCAAATTTCAAGTGTTTAATTTCAGCAAAACAGCTTGAAACAACCCAAGTGACGTACTTTGACGATCCATAACTCTCAATTCAGAATACGTATGGTCGCACAAAGATACATTCTGGAAACCTCTAAACATGTACTACAAGTTCTAAAAAGGAATTAAATCCAAACGAGTCGTGGTTCTGGAGATATAGGGTCTCAAAGTGGGCAACTCAAACTGACTACCATACTTAGAAACTTTTTCAGAATTTTCAGTTTTAGCTTAACGACGAGGGTTTTATGAGGCTCATAACTTTTGACTCACAATGCCAAAATGGCTGCAGGTTACCAATTTCGAAACCTTGTAACAAGAACTACATATTTCATGAAGACCATACTGGAAAATATCTGACGCATCGAGAAATATATAAGTCCAAAATTGACTAGTTGGAAATGGACAGTTTCCAGTAGGTGACTTTGGGTCGATGAAAGGTATACCTATAAAACTTGGTTTGGGATCAAACTTTCCAGATCATAACTAGACATGGTGAATAACATTTCTTATGAAGAAACCCAAGTCCAAATCGGACTACAAATGGCTTGAACACCTCACGTAAAAGTCATACTCGAACAGCCTATTATATGAAAAATTTACTAAGGCAGTTTGTCCAAAACAACTTACTGTAATGTATCAACTTCAAAAATTCACCGTGAGTTCATTATAAGGAATCTGGGAATGAAACCAATCATATTGAAAATCCACTTAAGTCTAGTTTAATCCAGAAAAAGCCTCACTCAATTATTCATAATAGATTGGGAGATAAAAATATTTTACCACAAGCTATCACTCCCGTGACAGTTTTGTGCAGTTAACTTGTAAAATCTGGAATAAATAGTAAAAAAATTTAGAAAATTCTGAAAATTTACATAGGTATTCTAGAAATTCTTAATTATGTTTCTGCCAAATTTCATAGTTTTATCATTACCCAAACTTAAAACGAAAGCCACGGACTATGGGTGATGAACACGGCGATTTCACAGATTTGCGCGATGCTTTCGAAAAATACGATTAAAATAGCAAATCATGTTGGATGGACTTGAAATTTTACAGAGGCATATTAGACACATATATGTTCAACATATTAAAAATTCACAATCATCGGACCACTGTAACTTAGTCAAATAAATTCGTGAAGTTACTGATCGTCCAGATTAACAGCATGCAATCACTTTCAAGTATAGAACCAACACCATCAAGCTTATTGATGAACATGCATGTGTATATTTTGACCAAAGTAACTTATGGGTGTAGGGATTTTACCTTGGATCAGATTTTTAACAAGGTTGAGGAGATGCAACGAAGCTCGTTGTCCGGGTTTAGCCGATGAACCATTCGAGCTATAAGCTTGATTTCTCTTGATGGAGAGAACATAGGGGCTGCCATGGAGCAAGAAGAGGGAGAGAAGAGAAATGGGGAAAGAGAGAGGAAGAGGGACGACAGAAATGAGGGAGAGAATGGCTGGAGTTTTGGGGGGTATGTGGTAGTGGTGTGCTTGTGGGTGACATTTGTCACCCTAGTACATGCATAGAAACAACACACATGCACACACTCTTACACTCCTCTCTACACACACATATAGGCAAGATTTTGTGCATATATATATATAAATTTCAGTATTTAATTGTTTAATTATGATATATAATTAATCACATTGCCATAATAGATACATGTAATAGTGGGAAGATTAACAACACACCTTGTTATAGCACTTATAACATTTTCGGCCCTTATGCCCAAACATGGACTAAATTTTATTTTTCATGTTAAACATAGATATATACATCATAGTATATGATTTAGATGATAATTAATAGCATAGGATAATTTAATGGCATCATTTTATGCGATAAAATCGAGTTCGAAAATTAGGGTTTTCGAGCGTTTGAAAATTTGTCACTATCAAATCTTGATGATCTAGCATTGATTTAATGCTAAATAATACTGTAATTACATATACTAATCATAGGAAATTAATTCCTATAATTTCTTGATCGATTAAAACGCTTTTCGTTTCATCTCAAAACGTTAACGTTTGAAAACGTTGCAAAACGTTCATTATCGACTCATCTCGAAATGGTCGTCATCACTTTATTAAATTATTCCATTAATAATGGAATTTAATTCTAAGCTTAATTTCTTAGAAAATTTACGACGCTTTAACTATCGATCTGAAATCGACGTTAAAGTAAAATACTGACTATACACTTCATATACTCTTATTCCTTAATTCACAATTCTCGGTGAATATAAAATAGAATTCATTCCTTCGTAAATAATCGAAATCATTATTCGATATCTTATGGATTGAATCATCTCAAATAATTTCTAATTTACGGGTTTTAAATACCATAATTAGGCATCTAATTATGGGGTATTACAAATATATTCATATTATATGCTTCTTAAAATAAATCATAACTTATTTTACCTGGCTGAGCTGGAGAGATGGACTTGGAATGCTAAGATGTTACTAATTTCTTTCTATTTTTAATACTCAAGGTTCACAAGGAAAGGTTAGGCTCAAGAAAGAAAGATTCATAGGTCCAGAGCGAACAACTGCTCTGATACCACTCTGTCACAACCCGACTACTTAATTAAGTGATTAACTAAGTAATCAGGCTATGACTGGGTTATATTAAGAATATAATAAATTCTAATCTGCAACGACTCCAAGGATAAAAGGGATTGAACTATTTAATTTACAACCAAAAGAGAGATCAAAGTTAACATTTAAAGTTTACATATTGTACATCTCCAGCGTACATAATAGTTCATTATGGTTCAACCACAAAATCATAAGAGTTTGACAACGAAAGGGTGGTTGAATGACATGTGTGAAGACATGTTATTCTGGGCATAACTATATGTATAGCAAAAGAACCTTAGCTCAGCTTCCTCCTCCATCATCATCTTCAAGCTCACCTACATATTAAGAAAATATATGCAGGGCGTGAGTACCAAAAAGTACTCAGTGGGTTATCGCCAAAATTTAAATTATACTTACCTGTTAAACTTTATCCCATACAAGGTTTAAAATAAAATAAAACGTGTCTTGATTTTCATAAACAATGCACTTTAAGAATCTATAACAATGTAATTACATATCATGTTATGCTACACCGACATTATCTTCGTGTGTTGGCCCCAAAGGTTACCAATCACAGTCCTACCCCATCTACGCTCTTCGGTACTAGAAGTAGGCCTCCTTCTCAATACCCTAACCGTTTTACTCATTTGTAAGCTCACGGTCATAACTGTATATATAATCCTTCCGTAGATAGGTAACATGATCTTATGCTCAACATGGCAGATCAATCATTTACACAATAATATGCAAGATATAAATAGAATAACCACTATTATGCACATGGTAGTAAAAAGAAAATCCACCTGGAATGTCGTTACTCCACAACTTCTTCTTTCTTGTCCTTCCAACTTCCTTTATCCTTACTTGATCCTTGTAAATAAAATAATTATTGAACTTAGCAAACATTCTTAATTACTTAAACAAATCACATCTTACTTCTAGTTTTACCTAAATATAAGATTTAGTTTAGGCTATTGCATCCCTAAATAACTCATTTCCTTAATAACTTTAATTTTAGGAAATTCTATAAAATTTTAACCAAAGGAATTTACATAGTTTATACTTAGTTTTATCAATGAATAACATCTTACCTTAACTTAAGGCACACACAAGCAATCCAATCTCACTTATGGACTCATCATAAGCTTACTAAATTAATTCTCAAAGCATCTTAACAATATACTATACCATATAAAATTTCGACAGAGTAAGTTTATCAAAAATCGGCAAATCCTTCCAAATTCACCCAAACTTATTCAAAATCCACCAAATCATCACTATATGCCTAAATATTCACTTACAAACTCAAAACAAGTTCAAACTCTTCCATTTACCTCATATTTAAACTATGCCCTTCAACCATAATATTATGCAAATGAATGAACTTTTCAACTACAATCACATTAATTTAAATCAACTCATTTACATACTTATTTATCATTAATGATCATCAATCCATAACCAATTGCAAGCCTACTCAAACCCATCATATAAATCCTTCAACTTAGAACAAACTTACCAAATTCAACTTTCAACATTCAAGTTCATAAAATCCCACAAATTCAAGTTAAGCATTATTTATATCCTAAATCTCAAAAATCATATCAAATAAGTCAAATAAAATCAAGAACTCAAAGATCCTCCAACCCCATATTTTTCGAAAATTATGAGATCATATATATGTATTCAATTTATTCAAATCTTCTATTTAATCATGTTTATTTCCACTTAATCATATATATCCAAACTCATTTCAAGCAAATCATAACAAATAATCAACAATCAAAATTTAGGGTTTATACCCCTCTACTTGATCCCACAAATTTCAACAATTTCAATAATTTAAACCATATTCTTTGATATTTAAGCATTATAAGCATAGAGGATTCAATATGCATAGCAAAAATTAAACAATTCAATCCTAATCTAAACTTGTAATTTTCGAAAATTCAAGTATATATGAGAATATGAATTTCTTCAATTTAACCATAAAAGTTTGGATTAGATAGGGTATTTACCTCTTTTGGAATAATTTGCACTTGATTTACCACTTAAACTTTGAAAATAATTGAAGAAAAATTTTTGTGTGTGTGTGGTGTGTGTTTCGGTCAAGAGATGTTTGGAAGATGATCCAAATGAGTGTTCTTTCTAGAATATATATATGTGGCTTTATTTTTATTTATTTAATTTTTCCTTATTTGTAGCTAATTTTTGAAAATTTCTATAATTTATCCTCTAAAATTACTAATTTTGGACATTAATATTCTTTAATAGTAAAACTCAATATTCTCATTAATATAAATATCCAAAACAAATAAATCAATTATTGGAATACAAACTATATAAATATTAAGTTAACTCTTTTAAATACAAAATAATCAAATAAATATTCTATTTATTCTTAAACTTTCGAAAATTATAAAAAAAAATTCCTTATCACTAGATATTAATAAAATAAAGTTATTTAAGCCACTTAATAGTTCAAACGTTATTCCATTTCATTTTATAAATAAATCTCATATAAACAAGAATTAATACATTTCTATTTAAAAAAAAAATTCATTCAAGCATACCATACTAACCATATATTTCCCATTTTATCTTAATAAAATTTGTTTCTAAATAAGATTTGCATTTCCTAAATTCGACTTCTTCGATTAGCAATTAATCGAATTTTTATTTGCTTTCTAATTTATTATAAACTTCTTTATTGATTTTTAGGAAAAAATACCTTTAAGCCCCTAATTAGTACTTAATTAGACTCTAATTAGGACTATAAGATTTTAGGGTTACTACAATAGGATCTGAATTCGATTAAACTTACGTTGGCTGACCAACACATATATGATATATACATAAAACATAAACACTTTGGGTAGAAAATTAAGTAGTAACATCTCATCATCATTTTCTCAAAAGAAAACATCATAGATAAAGATTTTTCATTTTCTTTTTATCCTTGAGGAGAAAAGCCCACCTGGTACGTTCTCTTTCTCAAGACGAGTCTCATTCCTTTACTCATTGCTCACTTTCGTGCTCCACCTTTACGTAAGAAACTAGTTTAGTACGTCGGTCGCATATTTGGAAATCGTTAAAAATTTAGAGCTCGATAGTTTTTTAGACCTTATTAAGATTGATTAACTGAACGCAATTCCTTTTTAGGGTTTTCGTCTCTTTAGTCAATTTGGGCTATATTTTTATCAAAAACTCTAGTCTATAAACTCTCGTCTCTAAATGAGATGAAGCATTGTTTCAGACCTCAAAATAATTAGATAAATCCTTGGGATTCGTCTGAACCATTCTCCGATAAATAATTTCAGTTATGAAATCAAATTATTATAAAAGAGATATAGTCATATTTATACTAGGCATAAAACATAACTATGTGCGTCAAACATAACTCTACTCACGCACTAACATGCTTCGTTCCTACAACATACTCGTGTCAAGTAAACATGCTCAATAAATCTCATAAATTCACTTTAACATTCAATCATGCCCAATTGTATATATATAAAACTAATTTATGCATAGCACTTGAAATTTCAAATTTTAAAGTCACTTAGCACAACGTCTCAACGTAGAAATTTTTTATATCTCATTCTAAAAATCATATAATTTCATATCATATCTTAACATATTCTCGGGCCTAATATGCGATCACATTTAATAAAATAAATTTGAAACTCTAAATCCTTTAACTTAAGACTTTCAAAATTTTGAAAAAATTAACAAAATATTTCCATAAATCCCTATAAATTCACATAACACTTTATATTTATGTCGGATCAATGATATTCAATAACATTAGGCATAGAAAAATTGGTCATCAATCCCCTTCATCTTATAGTTTTCAAAAATTTTGAATTAATACATATATAATTTTCAAAAATTCTGATTAATTCACACTATACATTATTCTCATCATATATCAACAATATACACTAATATTCATCATACACAAATCATATCTCAATAATTCATGTCTAGGGTTTTCCAATTTAAAAAAAAAATCCAATATTTTTCAAAATTTATGAATTAATTCATACATGCTCAAACAATGCCCAACATTAACAATTCATGCTCAAAAATACTATAAAAAATCATAATCACTTCCATTAGAAACCTCATATATCTCAACTACAATAAGAAAAATTTAACATGCTTAACTTTGTACCAAATTCATAATATATGCCCACAACCATCATATAAACATATTTAATTAACAACCTAAACATCAAACAAAATTCCTCAAATTTCTCATGAAATAACCAAAACATATAACTACATTTTTTCATGGATGGATTTCTATATTTTTTGTATATCTAAGTAGGTTAGATAATTTCATATCTTTTAATCGGAGTCGATCCTCGAAGAATTCGATTTTTCTAACTTAAAAATCAAGAAAATATGGAAGAATACTTCCCCCTTTTTTCTCTTTTTTCGGTAGTTATGGTGAGGAAGAAAAAAAAATATCTACTTGTGATGTATCCTCTTTATTATGCTATAAAACAAATATCTTCTTTAGTCAACAAAAATAAATATATTCTTTTAGTCAACAAAAATAAATATATCTTCAATCAAACAAAAAATAAATCTCTTCTTCAATCAAACAAAAATAAATATCTTCCTCAATCAAACAAAAATAAATATCTTCTTTAGTCAAACAAAAATAAATATATTCTTCAATCAAACGAAAATAAATATCTTCTTCAATCACATTTGTCTCCTCTTTTTCTCCCCCCCTCCCCCTCCCCTTGGGCTGTAATTGAGAAAAAATAACATATGCCTCTATTTTTTTCATTTTAATAATATAATATAATATAGATCTTAGGTGATGATATAGATCATGTGAAAAAAAATTAAGAACAATGTTATGTTTCAAAGTGATAATTTTGACCATCATTGGGAAAAATAGAAATTATATGTTCAATCCCCCTTTCTTTAATATATAAAAATATTATAGAAAAAGAAATTATAGAAACTAGATTTTTAAAACACCATTTGTGTGTTGCTTACAACATTAATGTAACTCTCAACATTAAACTCTTTAAACTTTACAAAAAAAATTTGAGTCATGTAAATACATTGATAAGGAAGTCGTTCTCACTTTATCTCGTACTTCGTTAGATTGGAATTAAATTCCAAACTTCGTCGTGTAGAAAACGACGTAATATTAATCTTCGAAAATTAATCTGCGTTGGGAAATCTCTCTCAAAAGGAATAACACACACACACATATATATTCCTTGTTTTACTAATTACTTAAATTCGTAATATAGAACTTCTAGCATTATGAATAATCGAAATTGAGCTTCGATAAATTACTATTCTGATTATCGAAACAAAAACCCTAACTAACGACTTAACTTATCATAATCCAGTTTTAAACTATCGGAAATTGAGATTTTTTTGAACTTTTTAAGGTTAATTTCGCTATAGTAATGGTAGATTGGTAATGTGATTTGTTATGTGATTGCGATAAATAAACCATGCATTTAGTTTAATTGACTAATGCACTCAAATGAACACAAAAAGCATGCAGTTGAACACAAGCATGCGGTTGAAAGCTCGCGTCCAGCACGTGGATGCGCCCAAGCGTGCGCTCGTGCTCGCACGTCGCTTCGACGCTAACTCGCTCACCCATTGGCTAATAATATATTTTTACGTTTTGTTAAATGTATGAACATGTTTTGTTAAATGCATGAACATGCTTTATTAAATGCATGAACGTGTTTTGTTAAATGGATGTTTGTGTTTCGTGCCAACATGTAGTTTTTTGTTTTGTTCAATGCAGTTTCATATTTTGTTCAATGCAGTTTTATGAGTTGTTAAAGGCAGTTTTATGATTTTCGACGGTAAATTTCTCATCCATCCTTCTCCGTCAATTCCGTCGTCTCTTTCCCTGATTACCGACGAATTTAGCGTGAAGCATCTTCATAGCCACCTTCTTCCTAGATTCTTCAATCATCTATCAAATTCATCTTCTATTTTTTCTCAAAATTCATCAATTTTGTTCTCAAATTTTTTCTTCTTTTTCTTTCTTTCAAATCTGTTGTTTGTTGTTGTTCATGTAACTTGCTGCTGTTTGCCGGTGCTGCCATCGGTGCCGTCCTTTGTCATTGTCGTCGTGTCTGGCATCGTCCGCTGTCGTTAAAGATGAGAAGAAGAAGGTTGATTTGATTTCTTCGCATTTTGCCCCTTGCGAAGATTAAAAAGAAAAAGAGTTGTCATGTGTCAACTTGTGGTGCGACCACGTGTTCAAAATGTATTTTCTAGATTGGGTACTACATACTATCTGGGGACCGGGTACTACGGAAACCCAACCCCTCTCTCTCTCTCTCTCTCTCTCTCTATATATATATATATATATATATATATATCTCGTGTGGAGTAAATGAGAATTTTAATTACGAATTAATAAGTTTTTTATTCTTTTATAGTTTAATAATTAAGATTAACTATTAATTATTTTTATCATCATGTCATATCTTAATAGTAATTATTTTCAGTCCTATAATCAATTAATTTTATATATTTATGTATGGTACCAGTTTCCACATACATAATCACTACGATCACGTGAATAATAATATGAATTACATGAACATAACAATGAGTTTAAATATAAAAGTTCACACATGCACAAGAACAACAAAGATTACATATGCATAAGAACTAAGATTACATAAATAACAACATGAATTACACGAACAATGAAAAATGTGATGTGAAAGATTTTTTAGGTAAGAATCTTCAAATAGAAGGCGAGAGATTTTCGAGATATAAATATCCAAATTGTAAAAAATTAGATATTTGACCATTTTTATCATTAATTTATGGTTTATTGCCAATTGGCGCATAAATACACTAACTTTGAGCTCATTTTATTTTTCTCACGAACTTTAAAAATTATCACAAAATACATAAACTTAATAACTTTAGTGATTTTACAATAATTTCAAATTCAGGTCAAATTAGATATGACTGACATCTTGAAAATTTACTATAGACAAAACGGTTAGTGATATAAACGATATCGTAAACAGAGGACATAAAACGTCATCGTTCCATCAAAATAAATCATATTTTTTATTTCTATGATTCGTCGTGTCAATCATTGTTACAAAAATCAAGTCTTCTCATTTGTTTGCGCCTCTGGTTCTAGTTGTGATCAAAACAATCGATATCCTCTCTTTATGATGTTGTTTATATCACTGACCATTTTGTCTATGGTAAATTTTTGAGATATCAAATCATATTTAATTTGGCTTAAATTTGAAATAATAGTAAAATCATTAAAATAATTAAGTTTGTGTATTTTGTGACAATTTTTAAAATTCATGGAAAAAACAAAATGGGTCCAAAGTTGGTATATTTATGTGTCAATAACTTTTAATTAATTATGAGTAACTCGATCTTATTAGAATGATTATTGATTCTTAGTTCTTATTTAAGAGGTAATTCTCCGAACATATATAAGGGATGGATCAAATGAGAACCACATGTATTTTGAGAAATAAAAATTAATCCTAAACGTAGATCTAGGTGTATCCGACAATTTAGATTTAATGTTATTTTAGGATATTTTATTACAAATTTTATTAATAAGATTATTATTGTATTTTTTGCTTTTTAGTGTAATCGATATATTCCTTAAAATGGGGGATTCTTATAATTATTTATGATAGGTGATTAGTTGCAAATGTTTATTATCTTTATCTAGTTCAAATTTTATGGTCTTTATGAAAGCATATTACATATTTTCGTGTATTGAAATGTTCAACTTGCATAGTAGCTTTTTTATGAGAATTTCATAGTAAAATTTTATTTTTCGTTTAGTTCGGTTTATGCATTTATTATATAATCCTATGCGCAATTTAAATATTTGTTATGCACGAGTCCAATCTGTATTTCTAAAAATATGTTTACGTAATTAACATCATGATTCAGGCACACAATGGTCACTATCGCATCTATATTATATTGTAACTCCTAATATAGTAAATGGTGTTTTATGCATTATTCTATTATCATTGTGCAATGTTGACGAATATGTTAACATGATACTATTCATCCACATAATAGATGATATGTGAGTCTGTCTTGTGTTCAATGCACTATTATCTAGTTATATATATTAGTTGAATTACGAAAATAATCATAGTTGTATGTCATTATTATTTTTCCATCCATTAATTGTGGGATTTTTAGTGCGAAATTTTTATTTGTGATCTTTATGGTAAAAAAATTATTTTTACGTTAATTATTATTCAAATAAGGATTCTCAATTATGTAAGTTTGATTTTTAGCTACTGTTTTATTTCGTATAAAAATTTACAATCATATGCACAATTATTAATTTTAGAGAGAGAATGTGAATTGTACATAGGCGAAAAATGAGCGATTGTGCGAAAAATTAGGACTAGACGAATCTTTATATTGATATTTATGCCCCTAACACGTTTTAAACCATAAAAATAGTATAAAAATAGTCAAACTTGTTTTAAAGCATAAATTAAATATGATCCATTAGATTAGATGAAATCAAGGGTGATGATAAGTTCTTATTTCTTATCTTAGATGGAGTCTTCCTATAACCAATATATATATGTATATGAGAGGGTTAACGTGAGAACCGTTTTTATCATCAATTCGTTGTGAAAATTGATGAATACGTTGGGAAAGTTACTAAATCCAAAAAATAGAATTTTCGCCCCTCATGGGATTCGAACCCGGATGAAAAATTTTGAATTTTGGAATTCAGTAACTTTTTCAACGGATTCATCAACTTTTATAGCAAATTCATTTGGTTCTTAGTTTTTAGGATAAAAGTGGTTCTCAATTAAACATAACTCTCTCTCTCTCTCTCTCTCTCTCTCTCTATATATATATATATATATATATATATATATATATACACAATAAAAATTCTAATTTCTTATTTTATAACATACCTATAACTTTTTATTTTATAACACATCTATAATAACATACATATATACTTTCAGAGATTGCATTCCGAAAGAACAGAGCATGTAGACTGAAAAATAATTTATATTTATGAGTTGAGGCAACGTGAGAAATAGTCTGTTTTGTCGCAGAAAAGATGAATAGTAGCTGCCCTAATAAAAAGAGAAATAATAGCCAATATACTAAATTATCATTTGGTACGTGTGATAAACACAAATTCACGTCTAAATCATGAAATTGTGTAACAAACTGTGTAACAATTATGATATCGTGTAGTAGAAGAATTTTACACTGTTATGATTTCGTGGAATGTGTAATGGTCGTAAAATCCGCAAATAGTGTAAATACACATTGTTATACGGTTTTGAAGTCGTGTAATAATTGCGATTCTGCTGTAACATTAAGAGTACAAATGATATTTAATACAAAAAGTGACTAAAATTTTGTATTTTTTTTAGAGTAACTATTATCTCTCTCTCTTAGCAAATTGATTATTTCTCCTAATTATCTCTTATCACTTAGGATTCATTTGTTTGGTAAGAATTTCATCATCTTGGGAAAGTAATTTGAATCTAAAATTTTAAATTCTTGTGTTTGGTTGGATTTTACAAAATAAGAAAAATAAAAAGAATCCTGAACAAAAGGAAAATAGTGTAATTTTTTAAGATTCTTATTCTTTACCAAAACTTGGTATTCTTTTTCAGTAATCTTAGGATTCTTACAGCATTTATATATTTAACATATAATTATTATTTTATTGAGATACAAACTGTAATTTACATTTATTATTATTATTATTATTATTATTATTAAATTATTTTAAGAAAACATTAGTTTATTATTATTGTTGTTGTTCAGATCTAACAACTTTCTTGATATTTTCCAAATAGATGATAAAGAATTGATAAATCTTGTGTGCGAGATTTATAAAAGCAGTAAAGAACACAGAGGCTTTTACGTGGTTCGATCAAGAATAAGATCTACGTCCACGGAGGAGTGATTCCTCAATACTTTCACTATGTAGGATTACAATGAATGTATTGAAAAGCTCTAGTATTCAAATAGTTGATAACCCTTCTACCGTCGACCTAACCTCTATTTATACATGTTTGTGGATCTCTAAAGATTGTACTGGATCCCTTGCCTTGTGGGATCCGATCTCATTCCATATCTTGATCCTTGAATATCTCCTTCAATATCTCTTCTTTGATTTGGTCTTGAATAGGGTTTAGATGTTGGGCTTCAGGCTTAACTTCAAGCTTAACCGCGTGAGGTCGTCCATTAGGTCGGGGCCAGGTTAACAGGCCTACCATTGGGCCTGAGCGGTTGGGCCATATCCCATCATAGCCTCCCACCCCCAATTAGTCGAGTAACAACTATGCCGAGGTGGGGTGAAGAGAGTATTTTACCGAGGCTGGTTGTTGCTCGGCTGAGGTTGTTGTCGAAGGTTCTCAATCTTTTTGATGTCAGGGTTGAATTGATTTGCCTGGATCTGAACTGAGCTAGACGGTTTGCCGTTCTGGACTGAATCGCTCGAAGTTGGATGCTAATATACGTCTGGAGGATGCCGAGGTTCGAACCAAATCATCCATGTTGGATGGCGACGTCCGTAAGGGGTATGTCGAGGTTCGAACTGAGTCGTACTAGTTGGACGGTGATGTCCGTCTGGAGGGCGCCGAGGTCCGATCTGAATCATCCGAATTGAATCATCCCTGTTGGATGGAGATGTCAGTCTAGAGGACGCCGAGGTCCGATCTGAATCGTCCCTGTTGGATGGCGATGTCCTTCTGGCATGGAACCGAGGTCCGACCTGAATCATCCGAATTGAGTCGTCCCTGTTGGATGGCGATGTCAGTCTGGAGGGCGTCGAGGTCCGATCTGAATTATTCGGACTGAGGTCGATGTGATGATTGCACGATTAGACTGGCAGTCTGCTCGTCCTAAAATACGTCATATGCGCGGGCGGTTGGTGGGTGCTCGAAACACGCGCACGCGTCGACTTCACGTCAAATCGTGGTTAGCCACGTGGGAAGTTGAAAAGGCAGTTTTTAGGCGTCTTTTGCACTTTAAATAGCTGGGGATAGAGAAACTGTTCATTTTCTTCTTCCTCATTCGTTCCAGAGAGAAAATTTCAGAGCTTTTTCCCAAAATTCCTTCAGAACTTCGCCGGAGAATCAAAATCCTCACCGAAAAAGTAAGTATGTCTTCTTCTTCTTCTTCGTCTATGTCCGGTGCCGCCTTCATCTTCTTCCCGATAGTGATGTCAAAATCAAGGATTATATGTGCCATACCTTGATGGGTAGGTCTAGGGGGATTAGCGCTAAGGTCCCGTGATACCATCATGCGGGATGAGTACAAGGTCGGGGCGCTAGCTCGTCTCGACCATTTCGATTTATATAGGATAGCGAAGAATGCCGTATTCTGCGGAGGCCTGGTGGTGTCTGCCGCAAAAAGGTGATAGGGCTATGGCCCCTCCGGAGGGATTTACTACAGTGTATGTAGATGCCCTGAAGGCTGGGCTTAGGTTCCCCTTGGCCCCTATCTTTTTGAGTATTCAGGAATATTTTCAGATTCCTATATGCCAGTTAACCCCGAACTCCATTAGGTCGGTGGTCGGGTTAGGTTTCGCCTGTTACGGCCTTAGCGAGAAGCTCTCATTCGAGGTCCTGATGCGTTTTTTTAGCGTCAAGAGCTCAGGAGGTGTATATTATTTGTCACCTCGACAGTCGTTTAGGGTGACTGCCCCCTCTAAGGTATCCCAGTGGCAAAGAAAGTTTTTCTTTTTACGGATTGACGGGCAACCGTTGTATAAGTGGGGTATGGGTAAGATGAGGGATGTGAAGGTCAAGCCTTTGGGTGCCCTAGAGGTGGAGATCAAAACATTTGGTGAAATATCTTGTGAATTCACCTCCAACACAATCGCGGAGCGAGTAAGACACCGTGGTGGTGGCCGACATCAGCGAATTGATGACGGCACCTCACCGGGGTCGTCCCACCTCGATATGAGATACCGTGCTAGGATTATATACGAGGCGCCGTTCCAAGCTCTCCTATATCCTTCTCGTGTACATGTTTCTTCCAGATTCATCGTTATCTCCTTCTCGTGATGCGTTCTCGACTTTTTGAATTTCGTGGACGCGACGACCCGATTATTTAAGCGAATGATAACGATTTCGATTATTTTGGAATAATAAATTCCTATGTGCAATTCACGAATGAGCATACGTCGATTACGATCGATATTTATAGGCTCGTGACATTTTCTAAGTTTTAAGCTTAGAATTTAATTCCATTATTATTGGAGTGATCGAGATGAGTCGATCGTTTCAAGCGTTAACGTTTTGAGATGACGGATCGATCAAGGAATTATGATATTTAAATTCCTATGATTATTTTATATAGTTGAAATAGTATTTAGCATTGAATTACCCACTTTTAATTCCAATAATTTTTCCTATGATATAATTTATCATCTAAAACATATATTATTATATATATGTATAATTAGCATGAAAATAAATTATACATCACATGTAGAATGGAAAAGCGTGAGTTTTGTACTAAACAGCTAGTTCTTAATTTTGTTTCTCCCAAAAATGCTTTAATAAAGCATGCAAGAGTAAATGTTTTGTAAGAGATATTTTTAGCATGACATAATCACTTTGACTAAGAAATGACATTGTACTAATGTATTCTTTCTTTGTTGAAAACCAAACATTCTTCTTCATTTCCATCTCCAATAGCTTGAGCGAGCGAGCTTCGATTATACCTAAGTTTTTCAATAATCCAAAGGTTCTCGATCCACGTTTATAAGCTTAAATATGTGCATAGATGATTTATTTCATAAGCTAAAATTTATTTAAATTATTTTGGTGCCGTCTAAGCATGATTTAAGGTTGGATTGTTGATCTATATTGTTGTAGGAGTGCATGATATTAATTTAGCCACCTCCTTGGAACCTTGTTGTATAATTTTTATATGCAATCGCTAGGGTATTGATTAGGTGAGCCTATTTTTTATTTGAAGTAGACCTAGGATTAAAGGTTTAATGGTTTATAATGTGTTATAATGCCTCCGGCTTTGATGTAGAATTTAATTATATTGGACTTTAGGTTATAATTATGTTATAAATTAATGTTGGAGAGGAATTAGCCACTATATGAGTAAGACACCGAATGGTGGTGGCGTAAATAATGCTTAATGACATCGGCGATTGAATTGATGAAAATTTATTAAGAAAAGTCGGCACCTCGGAAATCATTTTATTGAATAACGGTCGTATACAGAATTATTTTATTAATATCACGCGTCGTTTCAACGATTAAGGCGTATAAAGAATCATCCAACTTGAATTATTAATTTAATTATCAAAGTTGAATGAACTTTGAAAATCTCGAAAAGCGTGAACGCATCAAACGTACATTTTGCGTAAAGGTGGGACGTGAAGTTCACGCCAGAACGGTAAGAAGAAACACGCACATTGAAATTCGAAGTTCAAGTAAAGGTGGGCTTTACTATATATTAATGGTAGAATTTACCAAATAATTTATTTATGATGCTTTATTACAAGCAAATATTTATGAACTGATTTATTTAATTACCGCCCAAATGTTTATGATTTGTGTATGCATCCATCCATGATTATTGATGCATAACGTTGGGTAGCTCCCACTTTATGACATGCTTGAATTCGTATTCTTGTGATGGAGAATTAGTATCCCGTGCCGAGATGGCCTCGGATTTTGTGCACCGATTATTTGTGTTGTGTCTTGAAGGTGCTAGGCGGTATGTGAGAGTCTCTCATCATACATACGTGGAAAATGCTCGCTATATCACTTTTCTCTCGTTACATGTTTCTTCCTAAATTCATCGTTATCTCCTACGTGATGCGCCCGACTTTTGAAGTTCGTTTGAAAGAAAGAACCATTGGATGCGACTTTTCCATTGCATATGATGTTGAGATTGACTGCAAACTATCGAATGGGACTGGATTCATCGCCGAGGGCGGTCTTATCGTTCGATAAGTATTATTTAGAAGCGATGGAGAGGATTCTCTAATCTGATTAGGCGAGCCACCGTCGAGGCCGTGAGGGCGGCTGCGAGGCGATGAGAGCCGCCGCCGAGGCTCGGCGGGCGGATCTGCGGGGCTGCGCGGGCGGCCGGTGCGCAGGCATCCCGAAGAAGAAGAATCGGGCCATGCGGATGGCCCGTGCGAAGTGGAGAGTGCTCGGGAGGCCGCCGAGGCGGAGAAGAAGCTCGCCCGAGCAGGGCGAGTGCCTTGGCGGCGGGCGGGCGATGTTGAGGGCCTTCGCCAAGCTCATCGAATCGAGACCTTCTCCGCCATTTCCGACCGCGGCGTGCTCGGGCCCGGTGATATCGACCACACGGAGGTTGGCGGCGCGATGCCTGACTTCGATAAAGTCAAGCATGGCTGGGTCGAGGTCGCTCCTCGGTCGGTGCAGAAGGACTACGCACGAGTGATTGCCGAGGTGGCCTCGCTTCCCGTCTTGGAGACTTTAGCTTATCCGCTTCTCTTCGACGATTGAGGCCGTGACCCAGTGCAAGGAGGATGAGGACCCGAGCTTGGGAACTCCTTGCCGAGTGCGGGCCAAGGCGGGAATCGGGCCGATCTCAAGTCTCCCTTCTGAAGGGGGCTCGCAGCAGCAGGAGGAGCAGCAGCAGGAGGATGCCAGTGAGCCCCTCGTGAGGCTCAGGTCAGCGGGACTTTGTAATAGGTTCGAGTGTCGGGGTCATTAGGATCCCGAGCTTTGTAAATTTCCACTCTTGTGAATAATAAATACACCTTTTGAAATCAATGTGTTTCTCTTGTTTTAGAACTCCTCTTCTCCTTACATCGGGCTAGATCACGATCTCTTGACCAAGCTGAAGGAGGTTCGAGGTGCTTTGGCTGAGAAGGATGAGCAGGTGGTGTTCTGGAGGAGCCGATCGGCCGGTGACCCGCACTTTGCATAGCATGGATAGCCAGTTCTTTGGGGTCGGTAGCTCGGCGTCGCCGACCGGTGGCATTGCAAGGGTCCAAACGTGAGGTGGCCCGTCTTCTGGCAGAGAACGAAGCCTTGAAGCTAAGAATCATCCATCTGGAAGTCCAGCGGGCAGATGTCTCTGCCGATGTCATTCGGGGCCGCGATGCGGTGTGAGGAGCGAGCTCGGTGCGCGAGAAGTTGCACGGATCTCGGGAGGCATCTTTGAATATGAAGCGGTGATCCACCGATCCGGTGGCATTACTATATCCGAGGCCAACGATCGAGCTCGACTACCTTGCCGAGGGCATGGTCTTTGAGGGACGGTGGGGCTAAAAGCAAGAATTTTAGAGGCGCCTCGAAGCTCGGTCAAATGCCTTCGACTTCGAGCTCGTCCGCAAACGGCATATGCCCGAGCCCCACAGCCAGACTCCAGCCAACCCTGCCGACGTTAGAATTGAAGAAGTCGGGGTGGGTCAGGTTATATGGACCACGCCGAGGTGCTTCGGCTGATGGGAGCAGACATGTCGAAGATGTCGTCTCGTGGTCGGGCCCCATTATCAGGAGCTAGACGGGCGAGGGCCTCAGGTCGACGAGGAAGGATGTCAGGTCGGGGTCAGGTCGTACCCCTGGTGGGGTCTCGAGATCAAGAGGTAGGAGTTCGGCCTCGATCCTGGAGCGTCAATTCGGTCGGGCGCGATCTGCGTCGATCAAAGCGCTGGAGTAGGTCGTGGTGACGCTGGCCTCATCGACTGGGTAGAAGGCACCGAGTTCATCCCGGGTGTTCATCGCCGACCCGGGGACTTTGTTTCGAACTGGTGTAGCTTCAGTGAGATTTGGCGGGTGGAGCTCTCAAGCCCGAGTGAATCAGATATAGCTTAGACTTGGTTTATAGTCATAAATGTATTTAAACTTTGTATCAAGTGTATATTTTCCCCTAGAGAGGTACAAATATAGCTTAGGACTTGGTTTTAGTCGTAAATGTATTTAGGCATTTGAGTGTATATCTTCCCAATAAAGGGTATGAATTGTACGAGATCCGATCTGGACGTCGTTTGCATGTAAATGTTTCAAATTAATGAGTAATCTGTATGCATTGCTTGTACGAGATCCGATTTGAATGTCGTTTGCATGTAGATGTTTCAAATTAATGAGTAATCTGTATGCGTGCCTTGTTTGTCGAGAAATATCGAGAGGGGTGGTCCCCTTACGCGGGTTTAGTTGAGTACCCACTTTGTAGGTGTGTCATCTTCGTAAGGGCGTCCCCTTGTGAAGGTAAATTATGTTTTATCCGAGTTGAGAACGGATGTTCACATAAATATAGGATGAGACGAAGTAATAAACTCATTAGAAAAACAAATGCTTTATTGATAAGTAAATGACATCGCACTTCGGAAAAGCAAAAAGAGGGCTAACATGATGCCGATCCGAAATCAAAGCTACGTAAAATACCTCCTCGGATGAGTGATATGCCGTGTTCGGGAATAATTGCACGGATAGGTGAGCAAGCTTAAAGGCCCCTTGCCGAGGTCCTCGTGGACGCGGTATGGGCCTTCCCACGTCGAATCTAACTTATTAAGGCGCTCGGCTTTACTGACCTCATTGTTCCGTAGGACGAGGTCGCCTACTTGGAGTGTGTAGGCTTTCACCCTCTTGTTGTAGTACCTTGCGACCTGGCATTTGTACTTGGCTTCATTGATGAAGGCGAGCTCACGTTTTTCCTCTAGAGCATCAAGGTTGACCCGTAGGTTCTCCTCGTTGTCGTGCTGGTCGAAGTGAAGAGTACGTGGGCTCGGTGCACCGATCTTAGCTGGTATGACAGCCTCGGTGCCGTAGACTAAACTGAAGGGTGTTTCTCCGTGCGAAGTCCGAGGTGTTGTTCTGTACGACCAGAGGACTTGAGGGAGATTTTCGACCCAATCACCTTTAGCTCGGTCTAACCTCTTTTTCAATCCTTGGGCGATTATGCGGTTTGTCACCGGTCCCGACCATTCGTGCGTGGGTGTGCAACCGAGGTGAACTGTTGTTTGATCCGGAGCTCCTCACACCATTCTTTGAAGTTTACGCCGACGAACGGGTGCCGTTGTCCGAGATCAAAACATGTGGTATGCGGCGGCAAAACTATGTTTTCCACACGAATGTCTCGAATCCTTCGCTCGTGAGATTTGAAAGAGGCTCCGCTTCGATCCATTTTATGAAGTAGTCTATGGCTACGACCAAATATCGGAGCGGCACGGTGCGTCGAAGGGACCAACGATGTCGATTCCCCACTGCATAAAAGGCCAAGGACTTTGTAGGCTACTGAGGTCGGTCTGAGGGAGCTTCTTGACCGTGGCATGAAGCTGGCACTTTGGATACTTCCTGACGAGCTCGGCCGAATCTTGGATGAGGGTGGGCTAATAATACCCTGACCTCAGCGTCTTCTTTGAGAGAGCTCGTGATCCGATGTGGCTTCCACAAGATCCCATGTGAATCTCGTTGAGTACGTAGTCTGCCTCTTCCGGCCCAAGGCATCTCAGGAGTGGTTGAAGGTAAGATTTTCTGTAGAGAGTGCCTTCATGCGTGAGGTACTTTTGGGATTTAACCATCATCTTTTTGGCTTCGAGCCGATCTTGGGGTAGTATACATTCTTCCAGATATGCCTTTATAGGAGACATCCACTTTGGTTCTATCTCAGTGATGACGCCGATGTGGGGCTCCTCAATGCTTCTGGAATGAACTTCCTCCACTGGTGGGTTCGTTGATGACGAAGCTAATTTACTGAGGATGTCAGCTCGGTTGTTCTCTTCTCGTGGGATACGATGAATTGTGGAATACCTGAATAAGGTCAGCATCTCTTTAGCCTTCTCAATGTATTGCTTCATTCGATCCTCTTTGGCCTCGTATTTTCCTAAGACCTGGTTTACCACGACACAGGAATCTCCAAAGATTTGGATCTTTTCCACTTTCAATTCCTTTGCGAGGCGAGTCCCGAGATCGATGCTTCATATTCCACCTCGTTATTTGTGGTCGGGAAGGAAAATCGGAGTGCATAGGTCACTTCTTGTTTTTCCGGCCGAGGAGCAAGATGCCCGCTCCGCTACCGGTTTTGCACGAAGCCCCATCCACATACATCTGTCAACAGCCATCAGGTAGGTTGAGGGTAGGTTCCTCCGTTGTGAGAGCGGGGGTCGGAGTGACCTCTCTAGTGGGGCTGACCTCGGTAAATTTGGCCTCTACCAGGAAATCAGCTAGAACTTGCCCATTTATGAGCGGTCTGGGGGAGTATAAGATGTCATGCTCGTCGAGCTCCAGTGCCCACTTGGCTATACGTCCTGATGATTCCGTTTTTGACAAGACTTGTCTCAGGGGTAAGTCAGTCAGTACCTGGATGGAATGGGCTTGAAAATAAGGTCGGAGACGTCCCTTGGCGTTCACCAGTGCCAACGCTATTTTTTCGAAGCTGGTGTACCTAGTCTCCGGTCATTTGAGAGCTCGACTAATGAAGTAGATAGGGAGTTATCGTCCGATCTCATCTCGTACCAGTACCGCACTGATTGTCTCGTCCGAGGCGGCCAGATATAAAGAAAGGAGCTCGCCTTCCTTCGGGGCGGACAGTGTGGGCAGGTCGGCGAGATACTCTTTCAGCTGGGTGAAGGCGACATGGTGTTCTTCCTTCCAGGCGAAGTCCGGGGCTCTTCTCAAGATTTTGAAGAAAGGAAGTTGTTTCTCGGCGGCCCGAGATAGGAATCTACTGAGGACGGCCAAGCATCCGGTGAGTTTGTGGATCTCACGGATTTTTTTTGGTACTTGCATGTCAAGTATCGTATTCACCTTAGAGGGATTGGCCTTCAAGCCTTCTTAAGAAACCCAGCACCCCAGGAATTTCCCCGTTTTCACCATGAACATGCACTTTTGGGGGTTGAGCTTGAGATTGACCGACCTGAGGAGTTGGAGGATAGTTCTGAGGTCGTCGGCGCAACTTTATGTTTTTGCTTTTGACCACGATGTCGCCGGCGTGACCTCGACGATCTTCCTATATGATCTTTGAATATTGCATCCACCATCCTTTGGTAGATAGCTCCGGCGTTTTCAGGGCGAAGGCATTTTCGATGCGAAGACACGAAAGTCGATGATGAACGCCGCTTTTGGAGCATCCTCCTTACTCGTCAAGACTTGGTGGTACCCCTTGTACAGATCCAGGAAACTGAAGATTTCGTGGCCCACCAGTGCTTCCACCTTCTTGTCAATATCAGAGAGGGGGTAACAATCCTTTGGGCAGTGTTTTTTGAGGTTGGTATAGTCGACACACATGCGCCACTCCCTCCCGGCTTTCGGACCACGACTGGATTAGCCATCCAGGTCGGGTATTTGACCTCAAACAGGATTTTAGCCTTCTGGAGTTGGATCACCTCGTCTCTTATGACCTGGCTGCGCTCTGCCGCAAACCCTCTTTTCTTCTGCCGAACTGGTTTGGTAGCCGTGTCGATGTTGAGTCGGTGAGTGATGAGCTCGGGTGACACTCCGGTCATGTCAAGTGGGGACCATGCGAACACGTCCATGTATTCCCTCATAAGCTGTGTGACGTGCTGTCGGATATCACTGGGACCCTGGGTGCCGACCTTGACGACTTTGGAGGGGTCGTCGTCATGTAATTGGAGGTCGGCAATCAGATCGTCCCGGGAGGCGGCTTGAGGTTCTGTAATTGCTAGGCTCGAGGTAAGGCCACGTCTTGGGTTGAGACTCGTAGCATTCTTTAGCCGCCGTCGTCACCCCGGATGCTTAGCACCCCACCGGGGTGGGTATTTTGATGGTGGTGGTAGGCCGAGCGGGCGACCTTGGTGGCGTGAGCCGTCTCTCCCAAGGATGATGTTGTATGGAGAGGAGCTCGGACCGGAAGAACTGGATGGCCTTGGTGACCGACTTGGGAGCACGTCCCACGGTGACTGGAAGGGTGATAACGCCTTCTGGTTGGACCGTTTCCTGAGGAAGCTCCGCATTTTGGACGGTGCGGGATGTATTTGGATCCCTCCGACCTCGAGTTTGTCTAGGTAGCTTTGGAAGATGATGCTGATAGAGGCTCCGATGTCGATGTAGACTCTGTGGACGTTCTTGTTGCCCACCACGGCTTGTATAGTAATAGCGTCTTGGTGGGGCATGATCTTGGGCACTGGGTCATCATTGGAGAACACGATGCTCTCACCGTCCCGGAGTCATTTGGTTTTTGGCTCCTCGGGGTTGGTCTCCGAGCTTCAATTTTCAACGACGACCTCGTCGTACCTATGGGCAGTCCGATGATGGCGTAGACTTGCTCCATTGCGTTGGGACCATCGTCCTCGTCATCTTCAGGTTGTGTCATTGTCGAGGTCGGCCAGCAGTTGTTGCCACCTCCATTCTTTCCTCTGCGCTTTTTATTCCCCGACTCAGGTCGGCCGAGGTACTTCTTAAGCGCTCCTCCTTTGAAGAGCTCATCGATCTGCGAGCTCAGGTTTCTGTAATCCTCGGTATTGTGACCATACCCTTGGTGGTAATCACAATACTTGTCTATCGATCTCTTCTTGGATCCTCCTTTTATGGGAGGAGGTTTCGGGAAGAGCTCAACATGGAGCTCAAATATTTCCGTCCTCGATTTGAGCAGATGAGGCGCGTTGCCACCAGGGTTTGGCCGAGGTCCCGATGCGGATTCGATCGGGCCTTTCTTGATCTATCGAAGGCACTTGGCGATCGATGCCTCTTCCTGGTCGTTTGGCTTCTTCCTCTCGACCTTCCTTTCATCCCGTCTCTCTTCTTGCGATCGACTCGTCCCTTTGGCGTAGTTGTCGACCATTTCGAGACGACTCGCCGTCTTGACCTCTCCGTGATCTCTTTGTTCGGTCGCCGGTCGGATCCGTTTTGAACGCATTGATGATGTAGAGATCATTACTTTCATCAATTTTGAGGACTCCTTGATAAACCGCGGATGAAATTTGACATCGTCTCGTCCGTCCTTGGCGGATGGTGGCGAGTCGGACGATGGTTCGAGATGGCATCTTTTGGTAGAAGCGCCACTTAAACGATCCATGAGATCCTTAAAGCGTGTATCTTTGTTACGGCGGGCGAGGTGAACCAACGTCGGGCGTTGGAGACCAGGCGCCTCGGGAAGATTTTGCACATATGAAAATCTTCCATTCCTTGATTCGCCATGTTGGTGGTGTAGGCAAAAGGAAGTCGGAGGATCCCGAGACCATCGTAGCGGCGATGTTGGGTGCCCTATATCGTTGGGGCGGGCGTATCCAAGATTTCCTAGAGAAAGGAGATGATCCTCTCGTGCCGGTCGAACCCCGAAAGCTCGTTGCCATCTCTCTCTGGAGGGGTGGGAGACCGGTAGCGACACCTATCGTCTCTTTGAGGGGGAGATCGGCTCCGCCTCTCTCTCTCGTTCTCGACTCGACTCTTTGAGTGGCGACGACGGTGTCTTGAGGTGGCGACTTGATAGTTGTGCCGAGGTGACCGACTCCGTGGGTGGTACGGGGGTGAATGGTTGCGGTTGTCCCGTCGAGGTGATTGACTTCGAGCAACGGGCCGATGTACGCATTCTCGGCTATCGCGCCGAGGTGAGCGTTGATTATTTCGGAGGGGCGACCGACCTTGGGCGCCCGTGACCACCAGTCCGGCGTTCTTGAGGTGTCCGCTCCGTTTGCCCTCGGTTGAGAAACTACGGGCGGCGATGTTGGCGTTGAGGAATTGGACACGGCTCGGCCGAGGACCTCGTGAGATGGGTGAATTGTTTGTTCGCCAGCGTTGAGATCGGCATCTTCCTCTTCGATAGGGCGGCAATCCTGAGGGTGTATAGGAATGTTCTCTATGTAACCCTCAGGTGTGTTGTTGCTGGCGGCCTCCGCGATCCCCTTCCCGCGGCGCTGCGCAACCACTTGATCATCCTCAGCGCGGTTGTTGCCAACACCACCGGAGGTGCTAGCGTTTGCACGAGTTCTTGCCATTGATTTGTGTAGAAAAACGAAGTTTTTTGTTCAAATTTTCCCACATCTACCAATGATAAATCTTGTGTGCGAGATTTATAAAAGTAGTAAAGAACACGAGGCTTTTACGTGGTTCGATCGAGAATAAGATCTCGTCCACGGAGGTGATTCCTCAATACTTTCACTATGTAGGATTACAATGAATGTATTGAAAACTCTAGTATTCAAATAGTTGCTAACCCTTCTACCGTCGACCTAACCTCTGTTTATACATGTTTGTGGATCTCTAAAGATTATCTTGGATCCTCTTGCCTTGTGGATCCGATCTCATTCCATATCTTGATCCTGAATATCTTCTTCAATATCTCTTCTTTGATTTGGTCTTGAATAGGGTTTAGATGTTGGGCTTCAGGCTTAACTTCAAGCTTAACCGCGTAGGGCTGTCCATTAGGTCAGGCCCAGTTCGCTTGGGCCTACCATTGGGCCTGAGCGGTTGGGTCATATCCGATCAAGAATCTATTCAGATTCATTTTTCTTGAAATCATTTTCTTAGAAATTACATTCTTAATTAACTTTACTTTCTTGCCAAACAAACAGTGATTAGTGTATTATTTTGTGTGAAAGTGTTAATTAATTAAAGTCCATTATTTTTATAGATTATTTTCCATTGTTGGAAGAGGAAGATATATAGAGATCGAACCCCCATCTCTCGATCTTAGATGGATTCAGATTATCAATAAATCGCATATTTTTGGCTGTAACTTGCAATAACATCACATTAAGAGGTAGAACATATCACTGAAATATTTATATATTTTCATAACAAGTTGCAATTTGATGGAAAGTTGACGAGCTACATTATGCACACAAACACCAGAAGTAACAAGAGGATACAAACAAGATGATTATCTCATATATGTAGAGAGAGAGACTAATCGTCGAGGAGGTTGATGAGATAGAGCGCGTTGCTGGTAACCCTAGCGACGTTGGTGAGCTTCTTCCTTACATCCGACCTTACCTTGCCGTCGATCTCCTTAAATCCGTCGAGGCACGTGTCCTCGTTGGTGAGCGCGGCGCTCACCCACGTCTCCGCATTGCTCATCTGCCACCGGAAGTCCGCGCCGCGCCGGAGGTGCTGCAGCGCCGACATCGTCCTGCTCAGCTCGTCCACCGTGTCCGCCATCTGATCCACGCAGTCGTTCAAAGCCCCCTGCTCCCGCCGCCCGCTCCCCTTCAGCTCCGACAGAAACTCCGACGCCTTCCGCACGTGCGCCAGGCTCACCCTCACCGCCGCCGTGGCCAGATCCCGCTGCGTGCTGGTGGCGGCGCTGTACGAGGACAGCGTCCGCAGGCACACGTCCGGGTAGCTTGCGTGGACGCACGAGCGCCGCACGAGGTCGCGCTTCGGCGCAGAGGCGGCGAGGGTTGTCGAGAGGAGGAGGAGAGAGAGAATGAGAGGCGCGTTCATCTTCTACGGCGGCTGCAGTGGTAGTGGTGGCGGTGGCTGGCCTAATTATTTGGGGGAGGAGGGGATCGATAAGGGGTATGGGCAGTACTGCAGTAGGGATGTTTTTATACGAGTCTGGCCGATATTTTGCGCTTGCTAGACTAGACGAGACTGATTAGTGAGATGGGATCAATGCAGACACATTAATTTTGTCGTCCAGTTGATTAACTTAAAACTAACTTTTTCTCCAAAGGGAAATTCGTTAGGAGGCTTCTTTAATTTGGGGCCTCAAAAGATAATATTGTCATACTAAATCTGCAGATAATACGAGATTTAGTGTTGGATTTTCGTGTTTAAGATTGCAATCAACATGATATGTGGGATTACCAAATCCACCCCGAGGAAGGGGCTAATTTACTTAATTGTAGTGATTAAATGCTGGCAGTTTGGGTAGATATGTAAATTAAATATTCATGTGAAGGGGCTGAGTTTTTTCACATTTGGAACAAGAAAAGAGAGGCAGAAGCTGTAGTACAATTATTATTTGCCAGCCAATAGTTCATGGACACTAGTCAATCATCAAGTCATCCACAACAAGATTTACTGGCCCTTAACCTCCCCTTTTTATAATTCTTTATTTAAAGTTGATCAAAAATAGTTTATATATATATATAAAGTTGATTCAAAATTCTAGATTTTTAGTTTTGTTTTTTATGTGAATGTGAATGTGAATGTGAATCCGTTATTTTCTCGGTATATATCAAGTAAATTCACATTTCTATGCAATAGTTAATTTTCAATTTCTTGATATGTTTGGGTTTAGGAATACTCCTTCCATCACCAAATTTATTCCTATTTTTCCCATTTTCCGTGAAAATGGTGAATTTAACTGGCATGTGTCGTAAATATACAACTTTTTTTTATTTGGCGAGGTAAATTAATGAGTTGGTTGAATTTAGTACAGTTGGGAAAAGCAAAGCTCAGTATTTGAGACGATTAGCAACGTGGTTGCCTAGTTAGGTAAGGCATGCATACTACGTATTAATTGTCCTTTTTCAGCACACATGATATTTCAGCCTTTCAAAAATAGTGTAAATGATTTGAAGCTTTTGATGCTTTTTGCCTATGTTTCATATAATCAAATAAGAACGAAATATACACAATATAAGTAGCGACGGGTCCAATCTCTTTATTCATTTTCACGTCTCTCTACTGAATACTCATAAACAAACTCTCTTATACTTCCTCAAAATCATCGCCTTTGTCTCCTCTAATTCCTGGCATCAGGATCAAAATCATCGCCTCTGCCTTCTCTAATTCTTGATGCTAGGACCAGATTAAAAAATCGATTTTCTTGACGTCAAGATCGGATTAAGAAAACCGAGGGCCTTAGGCTATAGAGAAAAAAACTATGTAAAATAAATGTTCAAAAAATCAATTTCAACTTTCGGGTTTTCTCAACCAAAAAATTATTTATTAAATTTTGCAATGTTCCAATGTTCTTCATGAATGTTGCAATAAAGGTTGGGACTTGGTTCATATCGATGGTGCAGTAGGTAAATCGCGTGTTCCTATGCAATAGTTTGTAAATCACATATGATGAATAAATCATATTTAAAAAACTAAGCGTGATAGGCTCATACGGGTAAACTACATTTGGAAAATCAGATTTGACAGACTCATATGGATAAACCACATTCGAAAAATTAGATTTGAAAGACTTATACCTATAGAAATGTTAGTGAGATTCGAATTTTGACCTTTTGATCACGTGGACTCATTTACCCACTGGATCATCCCAAAAGGAATGTGAAACGTCAATTATTATGTATATGGTTTATGAAAATTCACAAAAATAGTAAGATTTTGCATCTATAAGAAATAATTTAAAATTACCAAATAAAATCTGGTAATTTTTAAAATTTTATTGACACCCAGATGATAATTGATAATTAATCTATAAATACAACAAGAGATTTTGCGTAATGTTATAATAAGGATCCGGCTTGTTTCAAATTTTATTGTTTTATGGAAAGAAAAAAAGAATAAAACTTTATCGTCTTTAATTCATAAAAAGACGATGACGTTTATTGATCATCCAATATAAGGAGATACTTTGGTTGCTAATTTAATTTAATTCTGAAAAGGATCGTCTAAGTAGGCAAGGACCAAAGCCCACTCGAGAAGCTAATGTGATTGGGACTAATATTTTCAATAAATTTATATAAATAAATTGATTTTCTGGACATGTTAAAAGGATAAATATTTTTAATGTAGAGCTCATATAAGTATGCAGCATTCACGTGGGGAGTGGCAATATAGGCTGTAATTTATTTTTGTTTCTCTTCAACGAATGCGAATATATCATATTTAAGAAAAAAAGGAAACAAAACCCCTTTTGCAATATATAAAATATTTAGGATTTTTTGTTCATAAGTCAATACATTTTATGTTTACTTAGGATATTTTTTTAGTTTGAATGTTCGCTGTGGAGTACATTTTTTAGATTTTTTTTTTTCTAATTTATGGATCTGTCTATATAAAAAAAATAATAGAATGGAGAAAAAGATTTTTTTTTTTCAAAATATATGTCTCGTTTAGGGGTGGGTCGGTACGGTATATCGAAAATTTTTCGTCGTACCGAATATCGTACCGACAATTACGGTATGCAAAAATTTATACCGATACCGTACCGAAAAGTTCGGCATACTGAAAGTCGATATACCAAAATTACGGTATAATAAAATTTTACACCGTTACCATACCGACTTTTACGGTATATCATACCGGACTTCGGTATACCGAAATTACCGACTTCATACCGAAAATACCGAATTCATTTCGAAAATATCAAAAAATACCGAATTCATACCGTACCGGATTTTGGTATACCGAAAATATCGAATCCATATCGAATTTTTCGATATGTACCGCGGTACCGGTATATACCAATATACCGGTATGTACCGATAAATGGTCTATACCGAAATTTTCGGTATATACAGCGGTATAGTATATATTGGTATACCGCGGTATCCAAAAAATTGATACCATTACCGTACCGAAAATTACGGTATACAAAAAATTCGATATTTTCGGTATTTTTTCCGCACGATAAATTCGGTATACCGATTTTCCGATATTTTTTCCCGCCCCTAGTCTCGTTTTCTTTAGATGATTAGATCTAGCATCCCGGTGATGAGTTCCCTACCCCCAAAGGTTGTGGGCCAGGAGGGATTCAAAATCCCAACAATGGGAATTATGAAGAAATGGATTTGTGATGGACGAACGGATTCAAACCTCCAAATGCTAGGAGTAAACTCGTTGCCTTAGGCCATATCAAATATTCAATACTAAACTTAATTTTATTTTATAGTAATTATCATATCAAACAGTAATTCATCTCCAGTATATAAATTCAAAAGAATATTCCTTATATATTTCTTCTCATACCACTTTTTATACTTTTTGCAAAATAGACCTTTTTACTTTTCAATATTACACATTAAATCTATTAAAAAATTCACACAATAATTTAATACGAAATGAACTAATATTAAATAAATTAGATATTTGTAAATAAATAAAGATAACTAAATTACTTATTCATTAAATAAGAGAAAATTACATAAATTAGAATAAGTTAAATAATTAAAGTTTAATATTTTTAGAATAAAAAAGAAACAAGATAATAAGAATATACAAAAATAAAAAATACTATTAACATTTTAATTTAACATAATTCAAAAAAAGAAAAAGAAACAGCAGGCTATCAGCAGCAACTTAACGTAAATAACAATTTAATGGGCTTTAATCCATTTAATGGGCTTTACTCAAGGTAAACAACAATTTAATATATGCAAAGTTTATGAAACCCAACAAAAGTCCAAACTAATTAATATAAAATTTTCCTAATTATCATTAATTGTCTTCTCTTTCTTCATGTTTTTTTCTGTCGACTGGTGTTATGGTGTTCTTTCTTTTCTGTAATTTTTTCCTGATACACAAAATAAATTAACAATATGTAGAAGGATTATTATGCAATATCATCAATATAAAAAAGTGATTTGAGTTTAGCTACAGTATAAACGTATATATGAGTTTGGATTTGCAGTATGTTAGAGATAAATATTGACCGCAAAATAGGTTTTGCAGTTGGGTTGGAGATTGACTTACCACTTAATCATCCCCTGCCAATTTCTAGTAGACACTAAAAGGTTTATATATATATATATATATATATATATATATATATATATAGAGAGAGAGAGAGAGAGAAAGCGAGAGGGATCAAATAGTACCCGAGCGTGAGATAGTATGTAATACTCAATCTCATCCACTCATCTCATAGATCCTATGGTTGAGATTTTTTCAGACTTTTTAAGTTTAATTTCGTTGATTTTTGCTACAGTAAGGATAGATTAGTAATTTGATTTGTTATTTGATTGCGAAAAACAAACCATACATTTAGTTGAACTGAATAATGCATTCATGATTAAAAAATGCATGCAGTTTAACACAATAATGCATGCGGTTGGAAGCTCGCGCACAGCATGCAGGCGCTCAGTGTGCACTCGTGCTCGTGCGTCGCTCCGGCACTCACTCGCGCGCCCATTGGCCAACAATGTATTTTTAAATTTTGTTAAATGCATGAACATATTTTGTTAAATGCATGGACGTGTTTTGATCAATGCATGAACGTGTTTTGTTAAATGCATGTTTGTGTTTCGTGGTAACATGCAGTTTTATGTTTTGTTCAATGCAGTTTCATGTTTTGTTCAATGCATTTTTATGGTTTTCGACAGCAAATCTCTCATCCATTCTTCTCTGTCAATTTCATCGTCTCTTTCCCTGATTACCGGTGAATTCATCGTGAACCATCATCATAGCCATCATCTTTCTCGATTCTTCAATCATCTATCAAATTCATCTTCTATTTTTTTCTCAAAATCCATCAATTTTATTCTCAAATCTTTTTCTTCTTTTTCTTTCTTTCAAAATATGTTGTTTGTTGTTGTTTATGTATCTTGCTGATGTTGTTCGTCGATGGTGCTGTCACCGTCGTTGTCGGTGCCATCTGCTATCGTTGTCGCCGTCGTCGTCTCCGGCGTTGTCCACAGCTGCCAAGGAGGAGAAGAAGAAGGCTGATTTGATTTCTTTCCATTTTGTCCCTTCCGAAAATTTAAAAAAAATAAAGAAAAGAAAAAGAGCTGCAACATGTCAGCTTGTGGTGCGACAACGTGTTCAAAATATGTGGTCTAGATTGAGTACTACATGTTATCTAGGGACTAGGTATTACGGGAACCCAAACACACACACACACACACATATATATATATATATAGGGATGATTTACGTAAAAATATAAATATTGGTAAGAAATAAGAATGCAACATTGAATGTATAAAGTTATTGCAGTAAATGTATAAATTTATTGTACCAAATTCGTTGCAACAACTTTATATTCAGTGCTACACTTTATATGTTGAATTTGGTGCAATAAATTTATACATTTAATGCAACAACTTTATACGTTAAGTACTGTACTCCTATTTTCTTACCAATATATATATTCTTACATGATAACTATAACTTTTTTTTAGAACTAAGAATTAATGTGGTCCATTCATTTTTTATAATATAATGGTCAAGATTAATTATAGATCATTTATTATCTTCAGATTTTAATGATAACCGTTTAGCCCTATAATCAATGGAATTTTATATATTCATTTACGGTAACAGTTCACATATGCACAATCACTACAATTACATGCACAACAACTAAATTACGTGAGCATAACAATTAACTGGAATGTGATAGCATGCACAACAACTACGATTGCATGAACAACAACATGAATTATACGAACAGAGAATAATAGAATGTGAAAGATCCAAATTACGAAAATTTAGGGATTTGACTATTGTTATCATTAAATAATTATAAGTCGTCCGATCTTATTTAATCTAACGGTTGTTATTGATTCTTAGTTCTTATCTAAGAGGTAGTTCCATCAATAACTAACTCCTATATGTACGTATCTCATATATATTGCAATGGGAAATTCATGAGCACTCTAAGATTAAGCTCAAAACAAAAACAGCTATGACTATATTCTCACTATGTATATGTGTGTGACATAAATTTTGATGGTTGATGAATTTTGTGACACGCCGTGGAGAAAGGGTACACCATGTGCTCATTTTATAGGACGGTTTGTTTTACCGACATATATTTTGTCTAAAATAGTAAACAAGGATATAGATGACATATATAATTAAATATAAAATAAAATAATATTCCATAATCGAAAATAAGCTTATCAATAGGTTGGTTTTACCCCAGAAAAATTTAGATATTCGATTACTAATTCATTACTATTTTTTATTAAGAAATGAAAAAATCATATGAATTAGCATTTGAGTTAGGGTAAATAACATATAGCACTCTAATGTTTTTAACCTTTTATATTTGTGTCCCAACATAAGCATAATAACAAATTAGACCATAACATTTCAAATGAGTTCATAATAATGTCCTAAACATCGGAATCGGCCCGTTGTACCTATGTGGCATGCAACTAGACCCCAACTCAGCCTATGTGGCAGCAGCTCGTTAAGCTCCCTATATTCCTTCACTCTCGTTCTCTCTCCCTTGCAATGTTGATCAACCGCTGCCTCCTAAATCTGGCGAACTCGTCGTCTTCTCATATCCGACATATGTCGCATTCATCCTTGTTGAACGGCAAGAGCAGTTGCACCTCCACTATCCCTGCAACACGACGCTGCTGATCCCATCTCTTTCTCTGCATCGTTGACAGTAGCAACAACAAACAGAGTTGTCGTTGCCGTCCTCGATCAATGGCGATAGCGTCGTCTAAGGTTAAGCATTCGGATTTTTGCCTAATCCGAACCGATCCGAAAATCTGAATTTTGAGAGAAAAATAATCCGATCCGAACCGAATATCCGAAAATCGGAAAATTTTATAAAAATATTCGAACCGAACCGAAAAAATCGATTTTTTAATAGATTTAATGTGTAATGTTGAAAAGTAAAAAGGTCTATTTTGCAAAAAGTATAAAAAGTGGTATGAGAAGAAATATATAAAAATCCGAAATTATGAAAAATCCAAAATCGAAACCAAATTTTGTTAATTCTTATATATATTCATATTAGATTTAAGAATATTTAAATAAAATATTATTATTATATATAAATTATATATAATTCGGATTTTCGGATTAAAAAATCCATTCCGATCCGATCCGAAAATCCAAAATTTTGAAAAATGTCATTCCGATCGGAACCAAAAATTCGAAAATCCGAATCGAATTTTAAATTTCGGTTTGGTTCAAATCGGATATTCGAATTTCGGGTATTTTCCCACCCCTAGCGTTGTCGTCCTCCCTTCTCTTTCTATTCCTCTTTTAGTTGTTTTTATTATTATTACTATTAAAAACAAATTGAATCTAATCTAACTTAACCTTCATTTCCCCAGAATTCCAACGAACATAGCCGCTGGTTCCTTTCTCTCCGTCTGACAACAACACCCATCAACTACTGTCGCCGACACCGTGATACAACAACAGCAGGGATGCCCCTCTCGTCATTCGATCTTACGATAGCATCGAGTTCTCTGTTTTCATAAGTCATATTCGGCTAGTCACGCCTCGACCATCGCCCAACAACGACATCAACAAGAAGAGTAAAACCCTCAGCATTTCTGAGATGGAACTAGGATGCTGCCACATAGGCTGGGTTAGGATCTAGGTGGATATCCAACATGCCACATCGACACAACGAGCCCGATTTCGGTGGTTAGGACATTATTATGAACTCATTTGAAAAGTTATGGTTAAATTTGTTATTATGCTTACATTGGGATACCGATGTAAAAAGTCAAAAACGTTAGAGTGTTATGTGTTTTATTTATCCTTTGAGTAATTACTTGACCTAGACCTATAGTTTGATGGTCCGAGTCCAGTATCTAATAAATCAGTTCTAGAATCGAAACGTATACTTATTTATTGATTTTGGTATGAGTAAAACCTACTCATTGACAAATCTAATCGAAAACACGATCAATATCGCAGACGCATAGCATATAGTATAACATCCATATTCTCCTATGTTATCATATTGCCACACACTAGATGTGAATGTGTGAAGAATTGATGGTGTCTAGTAGGGATGTCGATAGGCGAGAACTTTATCTTGACCGGCAAATAAATTAGTATTGGTTACGGTTGCAGGCCCGCCCGATAAACATCGGATCGGGACGGACCCGGACCATCAAGTTATGGTCCTGGATCGGGTATTACCCATTGCTAACTGGTTACCCATTGGGCCAAATGTATTCACATCATGAAGGTATTTAACCAAAAAATATTTAATGAATTGTCGCAAAGTCATACATACGTATATTAACCAATTATAGACTATTTGTATACTTAATAAGCATTGAATAATCAATTAATGTAATGTTTTATAATTTCTGAGATGGTCATCGGATACATAGCATTCAAAATGAATTTATAAGTAATTATAAATGTCGATATGTAGGTATTAAACTAAAAATGGGTTCATCAAAGCCTAATTGTGTACCCTCAAGTCTCAACTATCTGATGATTGAAATTTTTACAAGGATTACGAAAATCATTGGAACAAATAGTTATATAAGTAACTTTTTAATATATCCATATTTATTTTTAAATTATTAATTAATGCATGAGTTAATAAAAAATTAAATAGAAATATATTATTAAATGATTTAAAAAGTATTATATTTATGAAAACTAGCTTATATATCTGAGATATTAAAAAAGAAAAACAAATAATATTCTAATTTAATATTCCCTCTGTCCCATTTAAAATGTCCAACTTTCCTTTTTGGTTTGTCACATTACAAATGTCTCATTCCATTTTAAGAAATAATTATCCCTTCAAAAAGTGTGGGTCCTACCCATTTTTTAACACTTTACTACTTTATACATTTTTTTTAAATATCTGTGTCCAAAAGAAATGGGACACTTTAGACGGGACGGAGGGAGTAGTTAATAGCATTCGTAGTGGAGCTATCCGTTGTCGGACATTTCTATACATCATTACTGTTACATCAACTGTTTCCCCAATTCAAAAGTCCTCCACAGTAATGCTTCCTCAAAATTAACTATCCATTATTAAATTACTCTTGTTTTTTCTGTACTTTTTATTTAATATTAATTTTAATATTTAGCTTGAATATAATTTTATTATATCATTTAAATTAACGTAATAGATTTATAAATTAAGTATGGTACAATTAAGAAGTACAAACATACATGTCTTTGAGTAATTAACAATAAATTAATAAAAGAAAGCGATGGTTGCTCAAACGGCCGAAAACATGTAGAAAATAAATAATACTAAAAATCAAAATACCAGATAGCCAAATGGTCAAAAAAGGAGAAATAAATAGATAAACAAAATTCAAATTTTAATTTGTTCTTTTAAACACAAAACAAAAAGCATTAAAAATAAAATAAAAAGTATAAAAAATAGTGTTGTCATGTAAGTAAACATTTTTGGTTAAATATCTTCATGATGTAATATCGGTCACAAGATGTGTTTGTAAATTAATTAATATTTAAGTAATTACACTCAAATGTAAAATCTCTTACAAAAAAGTGGATATATAATGCTCAAATTAAAAAAAAAAAAAAAAAAAAAAACAAACTAGCAAGATCGGACCGGAACCGGACAAACGAATCCGGTCTCGAATTGGTCCGGTCCAAGCGGTTCTAGAACCGTAAAAAACCGGAACCGTTCTTTAAAATTTAATGAGAACTTTGAGCGGTTTCGGATCGGTCAGTAAAAACCGCCGTTGACATCCTAGTGTCTAGTCCGAAAAAATGGGGCTTAAATATTTGGCTCCCCTTGAATGTGGCCATGGGACAAGTCTGCCATTATACATTAATGCATTGCTGCACCCAATTATGCTGGCATTTAATCTCTTTGGTAGTATTTTCTTGACCCCCAGCCAACCAAAAGTCAGGAAACAACTCACATTGGAGTTTAATAATTCAATACTATTCGTTTGATGATGATTAGTTGAACACGATTGTCTCATGCTCGTCCATAAATTCTTTTGGAGGGAAAATAATTGTAAGATTGGAAGGGTCCCACTTTTTTTATCATGAGAAACTCGTAGCCGTTATCTACGGTGTGCACTGGCTGAATCTCACATTCCTGTGCAAAAGCCTGTAAACCATACAAGACAGGTAAACCACGTACAGTTGAAAAATCAAGTGTGTCAGGCTCAAACCTATAAAAACGTTTAACGGGGTTCGAACATGTGACCTATCGACCACAGAAACCATTTGATTTATAGAAAAAGGGTAACATTAATTTGACGATGACATATATAGTTTCTAACTAAACAAATAAAGAATTAAATAATAATGTGCAGTAGTAGTAGTAGGGCATATCCCCACCATCTTTTCTTGTCACCCTTGCTGGAAAAGGGTAACATTAATATGACGATGACATATATAGTTTCTAACTAAACAAATAAATAATAATGTGCAGTAGTAGTAGTAGCCCCACTGCTACTATTACTTCATATGTTATTCATACCCTCACATGCATGTGTGTGTAATTGACGTGGAAATGCGTATTATATTTTTACGAGTTATTTCTAAGTTAGTACGTTTGGAGTTTTATTGTTTGTAAGTACGTTTAGAGTTTGTAACGTATTATTGTATTAGTTTGGTGAGTGATTAATTGTGTTAGATTTTAAGGAGGGCCTTGCCTTTATCATCAAGGTTCCCACCATACATAAATCACCACCAGGCTTAAAACCACAAAAATAGTAGAATATTTTTTTTTTAGATATAAGATATATATATTATATTATAAAATGATTTATATATTATAAAGAACTAATCAAATTAACATAAACTAAACTAAATTTAAAAAAATAAAAGAAATACAAACAACCCAGAAGTTGGGAGACGACTTGAATCAATAACCTTCTGCAAGAATGTAATTTAAGAATTTGAAATTAATCGATTGAGCAAAAGAATGATTATTTATTGGTCAGCGAAATACCCCTTTCAGCATCAATGATATTACATTGTCGGTACAACTCAAGTGGTGATCTCATTTAATTTAGCTGTGTTGATTTAGCAAGTTGCAGCATACTTTAGCTTTGCAAGTGATGCAGGAAATTGCTTAATCTTGTTTGATTAAGATTCACAAAATACTGGAGAAAGACATAGAAAAGAATGAAATTCCGTTGATTTAAGAGGAATACTCGGAACAACACGACGAGCACAAATTATTGTTTCTTAAAATAAGAGTACCGATATAGAACAAAACTTAAACTTTATTCTTTCATAAAATCAGTAATTAAATGCGTTTAATTCCATTTTGGTCCATCCACTAAAAATGTTCACTTTCCTTTTTTAGAACCACCAACTTTACATTTTTACCCTAAACTTATCCACTTATTAACAAAAAAAATACTCATGACCCACCTTTTTACACCCACAATCCATTAATATATTCATTTATTATCTCAATGATACACCTTTTTATACACATTTACTTTACACTCATTACAGTTTTCTTAAAACCCGTGCCACCAAAATCGATGAACGATTTTGGTGGACGGATGGAGTAATATTTTACCCTCTAATCAAATATCTAACAAATCATATGTATAGACTATTAATGAAATTCTAAATAAAAGATCTAATCCTATTATGAAACTAATAAATCCTAAATAATTAAACAAAATACGTGACTTAAAAAACAAGAACAAAAAGATAACAAATTAAATTAATTGACTGATGTATCTCTATTACTATCTATATTAACAAGGATATGATTAGGGGTGAGATTCGGTTCGGTTTCGGTTAATCGAAATCGAAATCGATAAAATTAGCTAATCGAAACCGATCGGTTAATCAGTTAACCGATTAACCGATTCGGTTAGCGGTTAATCGAAATTAAAAAAAAAAAAAAAAAAATTAACCAAAAATAACTGAAATAACCGAAATTAACTGAAAATAACCGAGATTATTTCAAATATTGCCGAAAATATGATATTAAATTAAATATTTTTTACTTAATAATTAATTAATTATATATATATTAATTAATTTCGGTTAATCGGGTATAACCATCGGTTAATCGGTTATACCCGATAACCGAATACACTTGAAATGGTTAACCGATACCCGAACCGAAACCGAAAAAATCGGTTATCGGTTAACCGATAACCGACTTTTTCGATTTCGGTTATCGGTTAATCGAAAATCGATACTGTTAAGCACCCCTAGATATGATGTCACTTCACTGCCACTTGAGGTAATAATTCTGTTTCAAGCATTTTTATTATGTTAAAATGTATTATTGCATAAATATTATTTCTCCATTTAAATTCGTATTTAAAAAAATATTACAACACCGGTTTTTAGACATATTAGTTTAAATTTACTAGCCTAATTGTATTCCTCACTTATATAAGGACAAGAGATGGAGGTTGTTTTGTTTGGAGTTGGGGTTCAAACAATGTTTTGATTGGATGGAAAAATCAACTAAAAAGATTTGTAAAGTTGTATATCCTTGATCATGAATCATTTTGTTGTATTGTTTGTAGTCAATTAATCAGTTAAGAAGTTGGACAATATTGTTTAGTTTTCGTTCGAGGGCAATCAAGTTGAAGACATCCAGTACGAAACCGACTCAGGAGGACCCAATTGACTCATCAGAAAATCAACCTCAAGTTCAGAAAGAGTCAACGAAGTCAGAAGTTACATATAAGAGCTTAAAGCCAATCAAGCTAAAACATCAGACCAAATGTAAAGTTGAAAGATCTAAAAGTCTGATAGAAAGTAAAAAAAGAATTGTATATAGTAAAGAATTCAATAAGCCTGAATTGTTAGACACACTAATGATTATTGTAACATCAGGAAGTTTGAATCAAACAAATAAAGAGAGTCTAAAAACTTAAAATACGCAAACGCTCTAAAATATAAAGATCTAAAGTCAATCACAATCTTATCGAAAATTAGAAACATTGCAGAAGTGAACAACTCGATCTCATTCAATTTATTAACAGTAGACGACAAAGTAAAAGTTGACAAACAACATCCAAGAGATAGACTCTTGAATCTTATTAGCCACTACACTAGTATATTTTAAATGCATTCTGCCGACACATTCCAATTTAAATGAGGTCAACTTTAAGTTCAATTTCTATATATTTTTCTACTAGGCTAGGCACATTGCTCTATATCTATTCTAATTAATTTTTAATTATGATTAATAAATTCTAATTAAAATTAATAAATTATAATTAAATTTAGTTAGGGTTGATGCACCTTATATCCTTCACACAGTTTTTTTCCATTTTGGACAGATTTTATGCTTTATCAGCCGTAGATAAGAAGCCAACTAAAACAAGTAAATAAAAGAAAACAACAGATAAAATGGCCAAACCAATTACTTAAGACAAACTTCAACCCAATTTTCCAGTTGGGCCGGACAATCTATCAACCACCCTAGATAAGCCCGCTAGTCACCCATATCAGATCTTTCAAAATTATGAATAAAAATAATTATTTGTACTTGAAAAAAGAGAAGAAGAGACTACTCGAAAATCCTTCTCAATTTATATTTTTTTATTTATATACTACTCATAATATGAGCTAACATTTTTCTGCTCCCATTTTGGAAATTTTTGTAACCTACCATGTTTTAATTAATCATGCCTTAGAATCTATGTATTGTTGCTGTCCATATAAAATAGGACTGAGTCAAGGTTGTTTTGATAGTTATGGACGGATTCGGCCCGACCTGAAGTTCCACTATGCCTAAATTTTTTGAGTCCAACTCGGCCAAAAACTTGGCGGGACGGGCCAGTTTTGTACTATAGATACAAGCTCAGATGATGATGATGATGATGATGATGATTGAATTCCCTTTCTAGTAATCTAGGTTGATCTCATCTTAAGTTTTATTTGGATTATTTCATACTAGTTTTTTCGTTTATTTCTGTATTTTCCTATCTTATTATATGTATTTGTAACAGCCCGCCAACCCAAAGTACGGATTAGCAGGGACTGTTACTAATGACGGGGATTAACAATAGGAACAGTAACTAATTATGGAATTGAGGGGCATATGATAGACAAACTCTCAAGACTTCATATCATTTAACACGACAAACATAACTTACATATGAAACTGAATCATTCAGACCTTTATCAAAAGGGTTCAACTACTTTGAAGGGAATGAGGTACAAACTCAAAACATAACTTAAGGTACTTTGCAGCGGAAGACATGTGGATTACATATATGACGATGCGTATCGAGTTTAACTATCAACGACAAAAGACTTGATTGCTCAACACTGCCCATCCCATCCATCACGACTGCACATTTAAAACAAACATGCGGTGAGTAAAAATAATGCACCCAAGTGGACTCATTGCAAAACATTTTCTTTAAATTACATTGTCCCATAAGTAAGACACAGGGTTTTAATTGAAAATGCGCGTAACTTACTAAAACATTTTCTCATTTCTCAAAACATTGCTCGGTGAGCATTTTCTCTTTATATGATCCATATCATTCACATATCTCATATCACATCATCATCTCATAAACTCGTCTCGCACCGTAGAGGTGGCCACCTCCTCTGAGCGCGATGACCGACAGAGAATTATCCTTTCGGCACACATCGCCTTACTCGTGCGTAACCTGGCCAGAATTACGCATCGACATAGGGTCGATATCGATTTTCTCATCGGTCGGGGAGCTACCAACGATCAAGTCGGTTGGCGAACCAACAACTCATATACTTTCATAGTTGGCTTGCCCGACAACATGATAGGATCCATACATAAAACATAAATACTTTGGACAGGTAATCATATCACTTTTTCAACTGAAAGCTTTTGTAAATAAATACTTTTCATTTCCAAGAAAGCATCATATATAAAAGGGTTTTAGAGTAAAGCCCACAGTGCGAAGCTTTTCAAATAAGTCCCTTTCTAACGTCGGCGATCGAGGCGCGTCCAACCTTTACGTAAGGAATTAATTTGAGTACGTGGGTCGCGTTTCGATAGAGGCGAACATAAATACATAATGTTCTACGCGTCAAATAAAGCTAACGCCGGACTTATTTTAACGTTTCCTAATCGATTAATGTCGATTATAAATTTTCTTGATTAATAAGGAATATTCTACCTTTTAGTACATAATGTGCGTTTTAATGTACTACGTAGCGTAAGTTACATTGTTACTAAGCGTACTACGTCACATAGATCACGTGTTATCGAATTACGTGCCCTTTGACCTTGGTTACGCGTTTTGGTCAACTATTTTGACTTAGTCGACACTTAGTCAACAATTTTGACTTTGGTCAACTCAAAGTCGACATTTTGACTTTTTCAATTCTTATGAAATTCTATCATTTTATGTGCAATTCTTGTTCCAAAAATTCCCATAAAATCATACTATGTCTAAAACATTGTTTTAGATCATATTATGTAATTATAATTGATAAAATAAATTTATAACATTAATACTCATAAGGTATGATTTTTGGTTATCTTGATTAACTAACTAAACATTTTCAAAATTCGATAAATTCACATAATACTTAATCACCCTTAATTATCCTTATTATAACATAATTGTTATTTATTATGAACTATTGAATTAAATTTTTCTAAGTCATATTCGAAATTTTTGACTTAGGTCCAAATAATTTTTATAACTTTCAATAAATTCACACAACCATATATTATGAATCTACATCATCAATATGATATGATAACACTTAAATATGGTTCATATCTCAACATCATATCATATATTATAATTTTCGAAATTCCTGAACTTAGGTACTAAAGTTTTCCAAAAATTCTATATAAATTCATATAAGCTTATTTAATACCCTAGATTATGATTTCATGCTTAAATCAACAATTAAAAATCAAAATCATCAATATACCATACCTACACATTTTCGGTCAACATGTAACTTTTAATATTATGCTTATCTTTGTAATATAATCATAGTACATGCTTAATAATATCATATAAACATGATTTCTAAACATCTTAGCACATGGTTTATAATTTTCGAAAATATCATAAATGAACTAAGCTCATAATATGAATTCTAACGGACGAAAATCGAAAATTCTAACACGTATACGAAGCTCGTAAGAAATCTAACCTCTTAATCGGAGTTGATTTAATCGGTGAAGGTTTATTTGCTATAGGTTTGGATCAAAATTTGAAGAGCTCTCCCTCTATTCTTTTCTCACAATTTTCGATGGTTTAGGGTGCTAAAATGGGGAAATGTTTGATCCCCTCCCTTATTTATAGAATTAATCAAGTTGTAGTGTAATTATTACACCTAAAATATCAACTAAACCACTTGCACATTCATTCAAAAATTTCGGTCCTCATGTGTCTAAATTGGATGAATTTATCTTATCCTATAACTCATTATTAAGTCACATTATCCTTTAATTAAATGCATTCACATTTATGCACATTAATTGTCAACATTTTCAACTACTAGCAAACAAAATCCATAGTTACTTGTTCCACTTGAATACAACTCTATCCTTATCTCTTAATAATATCTAGGAAACATAATCTTATCCCATAATTAACAACTTGCATCATACTTATCAATTAAATAAAGATTTTGTAATATTATAGTATATATAGGCATAGTTTCGGCCACTTACATGATGAAGCCAACAATTACTTGTTCAAATTGAACACTATCTTATCTTTACACCTAATATACAAGTGGATACCTTATCTTATCTTCTCATTAAATATAGTATGATATTAATTAATAATATCACACCTAAAGCATGAAATTTTTGCCACTTTTGGGCACAAGTGTACCCCCACTTGTGCAACTTGTAATACAACTCATATTATCCATAAAAATATCATATTAATATAATTAATATCATACATTATTCATTTGATAAGAATTAAATTAGAAATCATACTTTAGAAACCCTAATTTTCGAAAATTACTAAGGAAATTCCAAACATTTTATTTCCTTGTATAAAATAGCTACTACATAGTTATGTGACATATTATATGTCTTAGATAGTAAATTTAATCATAGAAAAGTATTAAAAATAATTTTAGACCTTAAAAACCCTAATTCGAAATCTTAGGGTTTTCGAAACCCATAACAATAGGTTCATTGCATTCTTAAATTTTCTAGCATTATTTTGATGATTTATAATGCTCTTATATCATAAAATAATCATAGGAATTTGAATTTTATAATTCCGTGATCATTTGGCTGAGTTATCGACTAAATCTCTAAAAGCAAGCGTTTGAAACGTCTCAAAATTCTTATAGGCGAATTATCTCTAAAACTTTCAAAATAAAGTTGTAACAACTTTATTTATTTCTATAATAATAGGAATTTCGAAATTAGGCTTAGCGCTAATAATGTCTTGTAAGGCGTGGCGCCGAATTTATTCGACGTTAGAACATTAAGTTCGAAGGAATATCTGAAATTATATTCCTTAATTCACTAAGGATTCGTGAATCTCACACAGAAATTATCCAATTATGCTTGGTCAAAGTCAAGAGTTGACTAGTTAAGATTTTAATTATTGAATTAATAATACTAATTACGGAATTTATTATCGTAATTCATTATTAAATTCTGACGGATATTACATTCTACCCCCTTAAATAAATTTCGTCCCGAAATTTGCATACCTCAAAGCACGGGACACTTTTCTCGTCATTTCATTCTCATGTTTTCACATGACTTTCTCATGTCCATGGTTTCTCCATTGGACTTTCACTAACGGTATAAACTTGTTTCTTAACCGTTATACTTTTACGATTCAACATCGTCATAGGTCTTTCCTCATAATCCATATCTGGATTAAGAACATCATTATCATAATAACTCGTGTATTTTGGATAATACACGTACTTTCTCAACTGCGACACATGGAAAACATTACGTACTTTCCCCATACCTGGTAGAAGTACCAATCTATCGGTTCCTATCCTTTCTAAGATCCTCATGAGGTCTTATAAAACGTGGTTCTAACTTGCATTTTACTCAACTTTAATTCCTCTCGATGGAGAGACCTTAAGAAACTTTATTTACGCGCATCTGCGTAAGACTTTTGCTCTCATGAGCTTCGTTATCGTTCATCTGTTTCTGACAGACAATCTCAATCATTTTACTCAGGGTGTTAGACCCTGGAACTTTCCTCTTACGTACCTTATCATAATAAAGAAGTGATTGACACTTTCTTTCGTACAATCTCATATGGTCCATATTGGCCATTTCTCGACAGCTACTGTCGTAGGCGATGCTATATCAATGGAAAAATATGTTTCCAACTCGTACTTCGATTCGACACTAATGTCTTATATCTTAAAACGTTTGTATTGTCTTTTGTCTGTCCATCTATGAGCGAAAATTATGCTCTAGTTCAATCTAAATCTCAATTCTTTCTTTAACTAATCCAATTTGGAACTTGGAATCTTTATCAACTATGATAGATTTTGGTATTCTATGTAAACGTCGATTTCTTTTTTTACGTCCAACTGAGCTAGCTTATCGGTTCATAAGTAATCGAATAGGTCGAATAATGCGCGCTTTAAACAAGTCGATCCACTACAACTCATATAGTAGTGTTGCTTCTTTCGGCGTTGATAATCTGTTACGAACTTCATTACGATGTCATTCCATTCCCATAGGGTATTTCCAAGGGCTATAGCTTTCTTATAGTTTGTTAATGTAATGCCTCTACTTTTGACGAATGAGACTATATCCTGTTTCCATTCTTCCTATCGAACTTTTCTCGTAAGTCTTGATATATCTTAATACTGTCTGGATAGGTGGTATAAGAAGTATCATGAACTTCATTCATGATTTCATTTTTTTAACTCATTATTGTTGGGAACACGTATCCTTCCTTAAACGATATGACATTAGCATGTGCTTCTCTTGTTCTTTCGCCTTAAATTCTTTAGCGAGTTTCTCTTTTCTTGCTAAGAGACATCTTTACTTGGATTGACTTTCATGATTCAAGACCTCAGTTACTACGTGTGCCTTTCTTGGGTGATATTCTATACTACAGTCGTAATCTTTTACTAAATCGAGCCTTCTCTTTTCCCCATGTTCAAAACTCTTTGCTCGAAGAAGTATTTTAAACTTTTATAATTGGTGAAAACTTCACACATCATTTCTTAGAGGTGATGTCTCCAACACTTAATCTGTGTATTATTGCTGCTAGTTCCTAGTTGTGAGAGGGGTAGTTCTATTCTTGCACTGCTTTAACCTTAGCCAATTCTACTTTAATTCCTTCTGATGACATGATATGTCCAAGGAACATTATTTCTTTAAGCCAAACTTCTCATTTATTAGACTTGGCAAAAATTATTCGGCTCTTAAGATTTTTAAGAAAATCCTCAATGTTACTTATGTCCTTCCTTCCTCTTTGTATGGATAAGGATATCTCTTATGAAAACTAAGACAAATTTATCTAAGCAAGGGTGGAACACTCGATTTTTGAGGCTCATGAATATGGCTAGTATATTTGTTAGTCCGAACGGCTTAACTATAAGCTCATAGTAGCCATAACTTGTTCGGAAAGCCATTTTGGGTACATTGTTAGTTTGTACCTTCAGCTGATGACATCCTTATTTAAGATCGATTCTCGAGGATAATCCCACTTCTTTTAACTGATCGTGCAATCGTCTATCTTTGGTGGTGTATATTTGTTCTTAAGCATTAGTTGGTTTAATTTTTGATAATCAATACATATTTTTAAACAACCATCCGTCTCCTTTGTAAACAAGCCGGTGTTTCTCAAGGTGATACACTAGGCCCGATAAAACTTAAATCCTATAATTCTTAGATTTACTCCCTTGTCCTTCCAACTTCCTTGAAGCCATTCATTATATGTGCTTTTGATACGGGCTAATCAGGGTTCTGGATTCATAGATAATTTCTCACTGCCTATCAGGGTAATTCTTGGTAAATTGGTAGGGGAAACGTTTGGCAATTCTTAAATAATTTCCACATCCTTGATCTTTATCTCTGCTTTCTCTCCTTTGGTTAGATAACGAAGGGATGGTCGACATTCTTCCTTATTCATTATTCTCTTTAGAGGTAGTGTGGGTATTATTGGAATTTTCTTCTCCATGCTGATTCCATAGGACTCGTGGTTCCTTGTGGGAAAATAGTGCGTATTTTTACTTTTCTTGCAGGGATCGTAGAATGATTTTCGACTCATCATTCCTTTCTTAGGTCGTATCTATATTTTCTATAGGTATTATGTTCAGTCATTTGCTAAACCTTAAGTGATCCTAGGTTCGATTCTAAGTTCGAACAACAAGCAACAATCTTAGTTCCTTCTATGTGTGAAATGATTCTCTCTTCACGAATTTCTTATTCGAACTTAAGTTCTATTATATGTACACATGCTCTTTTGTTGAAAGGTATCAAGCCTTTGGTATCGTACAAAAATATTACGAGGTTTGGGGAGAAGTTTCTCATACCTTCTAGGTTTCCTGGTTTTGAGTATAAGTTCTAGCTCGTCTTTGGTTGTGGTCGTCTTTGTTGTCGTTGCTTTGTGCCGACATTGGGGCTGATATTGTATAGCCTTAAGTGGTTGGGTTTGGCCTAGTGAGTTGGGTTTCCTATTCCTCCCGAGTGTATACAGGCACTTATTCGCATAATGGCTCTTCTTGCCACATTTATAGCAACCGATCTTGCCTGCTCGACATATACTTCTGTGTGGTCTATGACATTTTGGATAGAGAGGAACTCTTATTTGTCTTGGTAGTGCCATGTTTCTTTCTCATGGTCTTTTATTCGTACTCCCAACATTTCCTTGGTTGTAATTACTAAGATTACCTTCCCATTTCCTCTTGCCCTTGTCACTAGCATTATGTGGCTGAGTGGGAGTAGGGTTATCCTCTGGCATTCTTTGCCTCAATGTCTAAAGCCCGACTAAGAGCTTGATGTATGTTAAGTCTCCATGGTGGCAAGAGACATTCTTATCTCATGCCTTAGACCGGATCGAAATTTCTCGACATTTTATGTCGGTATTCATAGTCCGGCGTGCCTTGACATATCACAAAAGAGCGATCGTACTCGATTCTTGACATCTTCTCTTGCTTAAGATTGAAGAATTCGATTTCCTTTTCTTCCTATAGCTCTTGGGAATGTATTTCTCATACATTTACGTCTTAAAATTTTCCCAGTGAATGCATCTATTTGTTACGGTGTTAGGGTTTTCCTTGGGCTTCCCACCGTAAATCGGTGGTCAGTTGAGTTGGAAGGTCACACAAGAGCAGTCTCTCTTGTCTTTGTCTGTGAGGAAATTGAAAATCCTTTCTATTGTTCTTACCCATTGCTCGCCTCGTCGGGACTTCCTTTTCCGTTAAAGGTAGGCGGATTTTGCCTAAGGAAAAGCTCCTCGATCCTACGATCAGGTGGAGGTGGGGATGGTTGTGGTATTTCTTCTTCGGGCTGTGGGACCCTGCCCCTTCTCCCATCTCTTTCTCTAATTTCTTGCTCAAGCTCGCGTCTAGGCGGCATTCTGGTATTACAAAGATGTAATTAGCATTCGTATAATGCTTATCGTAATTATAACATCTTTTTTCAACCCTTATCATAATACGGTTTTAGTCCACCATTCACCCTTTCCATCCTTACTATACGTGGTTTCACGAAGTTTCAATTTACTTGAAAACAACTTTCTTCAAGCATGATCGTGGGTGGAGGTATAACAGTTGCCTTGCTAACAAGAATACTATTATCTATTACGTCCCCTTCTAAAAGAATCTCTTGTCCTTTCCACTTTAGATATGTCCAACCTATTAACGAGGTTGTAAGGACAATCAACTATCTTGCAGATAAGTTGTATTCTTTTCTCATTATGACGTAATAAGAGGAGGGTATATTCCAAGGATATCATACACTTTTCTTTACTTCTATTCCAACACTAAATGCCAAAGAATATCTCGTTCATAACTTGAGTCATGATACACTCGCGTGGAGGTATGACTTTCTTTGTCATCAATCTTGGGAAAGCCCATCAGGGTTGATCCACCTATTTGTATCATAAAGTATATATCTTGTCTTATCGAGAACTTCTTTACATCATATCTCGATGTCTATCATTTCTTGATACGAAACTTTTAGGTGACAAGATCGTCATCCTACATCATACGTATTGGTTTCAAGTTTGAAGAAAATTTCATCTTACAAAAGGTATGGTTCCACAATTGAAGATGACAACTCGGAGGTTTTGAAACAATATGTTCTTTGAGCGAATAATTGGGAGATAGGGTCCAAGACCGAATAACAAATACTGAGATTTCTTTGGTCATATGGGGTGGCCAGGCCCGTCACAAATATTTTCTCAGTCACAGGAAGGTCTGATTTTGAAGGAATGCTTCATGAAATTTTCTGGTTGCAAACTTCTTTCAGAGAAAAAAAAAAAGAGGATTCAATTGATATATCAATCAAAACTAGGTTATAGAGTTAAACTCAATGACAGAATTTGGGTTATGAAGAAAATTTGAAATCTTATACAACTTATTCTAGTTGTCATCCACGGTTCTCATGTACACATGTGTTATAGCTTCTCATATATTATTGGGAATCTTCTCTCTAGTAGCATTCTAAGATTCATGTCTCACTGTAGGGTTCTCGTTCTTCGTATGTCACAAGATTAATATCAACTGTTTCTTTGATCACATTCTTATTTCGTTTCTAACGAGAAAGTCATAGTCAATTTGGATTTCTGTCATACTTGAACATCCAAACAGAAGACTATACTCATGTCACTATAGTATAGTGACATTCATCATCATCCCCTTCTCTGCTCTTTGATTTTCTTCTCTTTGTTCTCGTCGTTCTCGTTATTCAACTCGAGATTCTAATTTCGATCTCGTTTCTGTCTCATGACAGACTAAAATTCTCATAGTTCTCTTCCTATGTTCTTTCGCAAAAGGGATCATGCGACTTAAACAGTCTATGTTCTTTTGGGATGACATATCCATTATCAAAATAACTGGAAATTTCAGAACTTTAAACATTCATAACATAACTCTTTTATAATAATCATGCTCATTGAATTTCATGAATTCAAAGATCTCACTTTTGACATAACAATGTCAACACTTTCTCGTATAACATACCATAACATAATCATACGTTGGTAGCGAACCAACAACTTTGAATATCGTCATAACATTATCATATGTTGGTAATGAACCAATAGCTTTCATAACATAAATTTTCCTTGAATTACGTGAATTCAAAGATTTCTCTTTGACATATTAATGTCAATGCTTTCTCATATAACATCATCATAATATAATCATATGTTGGTAGCGAACCAACAATTTTCACTTCATCATACCATTGACTCCACATATAACAATATCATATCAAATTAATCCTAGCCGGGTATACGCATCCGGCTTAGGAACAAATATCAATTTCTCATAAAACTTCATTGCAATGTTTGCAATTACTTTCACTTTCAACAGATTCGATAACTTTCATCTCTTTGGAAATATCATATTCCATGTTCAAACTTTTCATTTCAAAATTTTGAGAAAGGCGTATACTTTCAAACTTTTCATTTTCAAAGCCGAGAAAATCATTTACTCTACGTCTCTAATATTTTAAGTTTTCCATGAATATACTGGTCCATACCGTATATCCTTGGAATCCTTTAAATTTTCCTTGAATATCAGGTCCCATACTGCATATTCTTGGAATCTCCTTATTTCAAAACTTTCATTTTCTTGAAAAATCATATCACTTTAATAACTTTTACTTTCAAACTTCTTATTCTCATTTTCAAAACTCGAAAAATCATTTACCTCTTTCCCGGTTGAGCTTGATGTGATGGAGTGTTGAGCATAGTCGGTGATCTTTAGAAGTCTAGTGACTCAATCTAGACTTAACTTTTGAAAGAAATTTTGGATTTAAGGAGCGACCGCTCGATACCAGCGTAACGACCCGCCAACCCAAAGTGCGGATTAGCGAGGATGTTACTAATGATGAGGATTAACAATAGGAACAGTAACTAATTATGGAATTGAGGGCATATGATAGATAAACTCTCGAGACTTCATATCATTTAACACGACAAACATAACTTACATATGGCTGAATCATTCGGACCTTTATCAAAAGGTTCAACTACTTTGAAGGAATGAGGTACAAACTCAAAACATAACTTAAGGTACTTTGCGGCGGAAGACATGTGGATTACACATATGACGATGCGTATCCAGATTTAACTATCAACGACAAAAGACTTGATTGCTCAACCTTTGTTCCGTCCGTCCATCGGCTCAACACGCACATTTAAAATAAACATGCAGGTGAGTACAAATAATACCACCCAGTGGACTCATTGCCAAAACATTTTCTTTAAATTACCTTTGCCCATAAGTAAGACCTGAGGGTTTTAATTGAAAATGCCTTGTGCTTACTAAAATATTTTCATTTCTCAAAACATCGCTCGTGAGCATTTTCTCTTTGTATGATCCATATCATTCACATATCTCATATCACATCATCATCTCATAAACTCGTCTCGCGCCGTAGAGGTGGCCACCTCCTCGAGGCGCGTGATCGGCCGAGAATTGTCCTTTCGGCACATAGTCGCCTTACTCGTGCACGTAACCCTGGCCGAGTGCGCATCGACATAGGATCCGATATCGATTTTCTCATCGGTCGGGAGCTACCTAACGGTCAAGTCGGTTGGCGAACCAACGGCTCATATACTTTCATGGTTGGCTTGCCCAACAACATGATAGGATCCATACGTAAAACATAAATACTTTGGGCGGTAATCATATCACTTTTCAACCGAAAGCTTTTGTAAATAAATACTTTTCATTTCAAGAAAGCATCGTAAATAAAAGAGTTTTGAGTAAAGCCCACAGTGCGAAGCTTTTCAAATAAGTCCCTTTCTAGCGTCGGCGATCGAGGCGTGTCGACCTTTACGTGAGGAATTAATTTAGTGCGTGGGTCGCGTTTCGATAGAGGCGAACATCGTCTATAATGTTCTACGCATCAAATAAGGCTTGCCGGACTTATTTTAACGTTTCTAATCGATTGATGTCGATTATAAATTTTCTTGATTAATAAGGAATATTCTACCTTTTGGTACATAATATGCGTTTTAATGTACTTACGTAACGTAAGTTACTTTGTTACTAAGCGTCTTCGTCACATAGATCACGTATTATCGAATTCGTGCCCTTTGACCTTAATTCAACGTTTTTGGTCAACTATTTTGACTTAGTCAACACTTAGTCGACAATTTTGACTTTGGTTCAACTCAAAGTCAACATTTTGACTTTTCGTTTTCTTATGAAATTCTATCATTTTATGTGCAATTCTTGTTCCAAAATTTCCATAAAATCATACTATGTCTAAAACATTGTTTTAGATCATATTATGTAATTATACTTGATAAAATAAATTTATAACATTAATACTCATAAGGTATGATTTTCGGTTATCTTGATTAACTAACTAAACATTTTTCAAAAATTCCAATAAATTCACATAATACTTAGTCACCCTTAATTATCCTTATTATAACATAATTGTTATTTATTATGAACTATTGAATCAAATTTTTCTAAGTCGTATTCAAATTTTTGACTTAGGTCGAATAATTTTTTAAATTTGATAAATTCACACAACCATATATTATGAATCTACATCATCAATATGATATGATAACACCTAAATATGGTTCATATCTCAACATCATATCATATATTATAATTTTCGAAATTCATGAACATAGGTACTAAAGTTTTCCAAAAATTCTATATAAATTCATATAAGCTTATTTAATATCTGATTATGATTTCATGCTTAAATCAACAATTAAAAATCAAAATCATCAATATACCATACCTACACATTTTGGTCAACATGTAACTTTTAATATTATGCTTATCTTTGTAATATAATCATAGTACATGCTTAATAATATCATATAAACATGATTTCTAAACATCTTAGCACATGGTTTATAATTTTCGAAAATATCATAAATGAACTAAGCTCATAATATGAATTCTAACGGACGAAAATCGAAAATTCTAACACGTATACGAAGCTCGTAAGAAATCTAACCTCTTAATCGGAGTTGATTTAATCGGCGAAGGTTTATTTGCTATAGGTTTGGATCAAAATTTGAAGAGCTCTCCCTCTATTCTTTTCTCACAATTTTCGATGGTTTAGGGTGCTAAAATGGGGAAATGTTTGATCCCCTCCCTTATTTATAGAATTAATCAAGTTGTAGTGTAATTATTACACCTAAAATATCAACTAAACCACTTGCATTCATTCAAAATTTCGATCCTCGTGTGTCTAAATTGGATAAATTTATCTTATCCTACAACTCATTATTAAGTCACCTTATCCTTTAATTAAATGCATTCACATTTATGCACATTAATTGTCGACATTTTCTACTACTAGCAAACAAAATCCATAGTTACTTGTTCCACTTGAATACAACTCTATCCTTATCTCTTAATAATATCTAGGAAACATAATCTTATCCCATAATTAACAACTTGCATCATACTTATCAATTAAATAAAGATTTTGTAATATTATAGTATATATAGGCATAGTTTCGGCCACTTACATGATGAAGCCAACAATTACTTGTTCAAATTGAACACTGATAGGATATGGCCCAACGGCCAGCCCAAGCATCGGAGCTCAATACATGTAAAGGCGACATCGAGCTCGGCACGGACAAGTTCGGCCCAAAGACCCTAAAACACAGGGAGCGCGAAGGCTCGGCCGTATTAAAGAATACTAATTCGAGAGGGATAGGATTAAGATCTTATCGAGATCTCGAATCTAGTTAGAAGACCTCGGATTTAAGATCTAGGTCAAAGTAATTGTGTATAAATAGAGGCTAGATTAGGCGAAATAGATCATCCACACTCTTTGTAAACGCTTTACACATTCAATACGAATACTCTCTCTTGCCCGTGGGCGTAGATCTAATTCAAAGATCGAACCACGTAAATCCCTTGTGTTCTTCTCGATTTATTTCCCTAACGAAATTAAGATCGATCCTTGGCGCCGTGTAACAGTCCTAAATCTAAATACGATTTAGCGATTATTACTCTAAGCAGGATGAATAAACAATGAGACCATTTAACATTAAGCGTAATACATAATCAAGTATGTTTTGGACTTTACTACATAACTTATGTTCTTTGCGTGAAAAAACATGTGATATGTACATATGACGATGTACTATCAAGGTATAACTTTCGGCGACAACCTTCCTATTGCTCAACAACGCTCCATCGCATCATGACTCAATCGCACATTTAAAAACAAATATGCGGTGAGTACAAATAATGCACTCGGTGAACTTATGCGAAAACATTTTATCATCTTTTGATTACTCGCCCCGTCATGGTAAGACCTGAGGGTTTTGATTAAAAGGCATGAGCTTACTAAACTTTTCACCATTTTCATAAACATTAGTCTGCTGAGACATTTTCCTTGTATGTATGATCCATATCCCTTTCATCATAACATTAACATTTACGCCGTAGAAGGCCTCCCTACGTCATTTGTGACCGCCGTGAATTGTCCTTACAAGACTACAGTCACCATTAGGTGTACACGTTAATCTAGCGGTATAAGCGCTTCCGGCATAGGATCGAATTCGATTTCATTCATAAGTTGGGAGCTACCCAACAACATTCATCATTCATTCATTCATGGATAGGATACATACATAAAACATAAACATTTTGGGCGGGTAATTTCATAAACATTTCATAATCATTTCTCGAAGAGCATCATAAATAATTACTTTTCTTTTCGAAGAAAGCATCATAAATAGAGCATTTTATCCTGAGGATAAGAAAAGAAGCCCACACGGATCGTAAGCTTTCTTAATTCGTTTTCTTCTCGCCACGATCGCATCCGCGTCTCACCTTTACGTAAAAGCGATTTCGGTATGTCGACACGTTTTGAGATTTTCAAAGTTTAAAATAAACTTTGATAACTTATACTATATAATTTGAATTCATTAGCAATTCATAAATAAATCAATCTCGTATCTTAACTAACCATTTCTCGTGCTTGATAGAGGCGGGATATGTTCAACTATTTCATTTTAACCTTTTAGGTTAAGCGTTCAACGTATTCTAACGTTTTTCGATATAAAGATTTTAATTATGAAATCTTTTCTCACCAAAGAGATTTCCATATATAGTGTCGTTTCACACGTATTAGCGTATTTATCGAATGTATTTCATCGTTAATTTCAAAAAGTCAACAATTTTGACTTTTCTTTAGTAATTTCTTTAATAATTCATATTTTAATATCTAAATTGATATAAATCGATTTTGATCGATTTCTTTTCATAAAGCCCTAATTCTCGATTTTCATAAATCGATAAACTTTATTAATATTTTTCTTAAATATTAATCAACTTATTCATTTAACATTATTTTTCATTTCTAACGTTATTTAATATAACGTTTCGACATAAACATAGTATTCTATGTTTATAAAATTCCATAAATTCTTAATATGTCTAAAATAATTTCTAGACATATAATGTATTATTTTCTTGATATTAAGGATTTAAAATCCTTAATTTATTTAAAGCTCACGGTTTTAAGCTTTTGATTTTCAATCTTTTCCAAAATTCTTCTAAATTCATATAGTGTACTATATTATCATAGTATCAATAATATGTATTAACATTAGCTATAGGAAAATTGAACATCAATTTCCTATAGCTTATAGCTCTCGATTTTTTTTCCAAAGATTACCAAACATTTTCCTAAAATTCTAATTAAATTCCACAATACTTAATCATCCTTCTATACCATTAATACATCATAATATTCAACATATTCCATTCCTACACCAATGTACCAACTCTAACCATTCTCGAATTTTTTTTCCAACAATTTCAATACATTCTCTAAAAATCTAATCAATTCACATAGCACTTAATTAGGGCTCTAAACATTAATATTCTATAATATTATATAAACATAAATTTTACATCAACATGTAAACCTCCACAAATTTTAGGTAATTTCAATTCTTGACATCTGATTTCCCAAAATTTCTAATAATCACTACAAGCTTAGCTATCATAATAGATCCTAATCCATCAACATATGAACTTAATAAATTTTCGATCAACACTTATAAATTTAATAACATGCTTAGCTCTCGCTCGACTCATAATATATATAATACTTAGCATAATAAACAATATTAACAAGTCACTAAGCATTAGAACATTATTTCTCATATTTTCAACATTAAGAACATAAGCATAAATATATAAATCTAACGTTTAGAAATTGAAAATTTTAACGTATATAGGAAGCTCGTTAAATTCCTAACCTCTTTCTGGCTTTGATTTTTGAGGAGAAGGATTTAGTATCAAGGATTGGGGAAGAAAAGGAGGAACACTCCCAAGCTTTTCCTATCTAATTGCTCACGGCAGTAATGGAGAAAAAAGGAATGAGTGATGATATTTTGATTTTAGTATTACTTATCACCTCAAATAGCTAAGTACACGGCTACACACAAATCATTTACTACACATTATAAACAATTAAATCCTCACTTTGTGTTCAATGCATCGTCCCTATCTCAAACAATTTGCAAGCCTTTTTGTTTTGGTGACTCGTCAATAATACATCATTAGGATACATTAACTACACATTGGAAGAAACAATTCCTCCATTTGAATCCTCATAACCGTCGGCTCTCTTTGTAAGAAAATGAGGAGTTCTTCTTTTGTCTCATGCATGGTCGACAATATCATGCTTGATATTTATTTCATCATCACTTAGCCATAATAAATAACCATCACTTCACTAATTACATTGAAACACAATCCTTTGCTCTTGTCCACAAAAGAGCCGTCGGCTACCTCCATGTGCAAGGTGAGTTTTAATAAATTTTGTCTTATAATACAATTAAATACCTACACAATAATTAATGCGAAGACAACACCACACTTTATTACATCACTTATTCCTAGTAAATGCTCCTTGAACCAAACAATTAAAATCCTCACTTGTAATCACAAGTATCGTCATCACTTTCCAAATTGCACAAGGGAATGAGTTTAAATTTTCTTCTCAATAGCTTAGTCGATATTATCATGCTTGCCTATGCGAATGCACATAATAGTCGAAGAAGAGTTTAGAAAAATCTTCCAACCTCAATTGATTTAAACACACGGCTATTTCTATTTCATGAGACATCCCTTGATTCTCTTGGTTTATGTGTGTAATATATATATATATCCTACTACATTATTGATGATCATTGGCATACATGAAAACAAAACAAAACATTGAACCTATATATTATATGCTCACGGCAATTTTCTTCCCATAAGCGAATATTTCATTTTATTGCATTTAATAGCTATATGACATAATATATGTCTTAGATGATAAATTATATCATAGGAAAATTTATTGATATCATTTCATGTGTGAAAACCTAATTTTCGAATTAGGGTTTGAAAATTAAAACTTGTCGATAATTAATCCTTAATGTTCTAGCATTATCTTAATGCTAAATAATACTCTAATTACATATAATAATCTTAGGAAAATTTAAATATTATAATTCCTTGATCATTAAACTCATTTTCTATTCATCTCTAAGCGTTAACGTTTGAAGCGTCTCAACGTTAATTATCGACTAATCTCAAAATGGTCGTAATAAAGTTGAAATCACTTTATTAAATTATTCCAATAATAATGGAATTTAATTCTAAGCTTCGTTGCTTAGAAAATTTTACGAAATTTTAACTATCGATTCTCAATCGGCGTTAAAATACTACTTACTGAAACACTTTATATATTTATATTCCTTAATTCACAATCCTTAGTGAATATAAAATAGAATTCATTACTTAATAATTAATAGAAATCATTATTCGATAAATTACTAATTCAATTATTTCGTGAAACCTTAATTTACAATTTAAATATCGTAATAGGCTTTAATTCTTGGGATATTACATAGATGCGTAGGAGCGAAAATTTTATGTTTTCGATCAACTTTCATTCTGAGGAATCAATCACGGCGATGTATACGAAGTCACACATCGAGTCGCCGCAACAACAACGGCAACAACGGCGGTCGGACCGCCGAGCTCGGCTTGGAAAAAGCCGGTCTGGAATCGACCCACGAAGGGCATGGCCACGACCTCGACGAACAATGGAATCCCGTCGCGCATGAAGAAGCGGGATACGAAGCAAAGGAGATCGAGCGGCAACGAGGAGAACCTCCCGCTCGCCGGATAAACGCGGCGGCGAGTCGAGGGTTTCTCGAGAAAACAAGGAGAGTTTATCCAATACCTCGGCCAAGCACGAGGTCGGCGCGTCCGAAGAAAGGCAGCGGCCTCGTCTAAACACGAGGCACGCGATGGTGGATCTGACATCAAATCATGGGCGCTAAAACCTCCGCACAAGTCGGGCTCAAACCGACCGCGGGAGGACGAGCAGCGGAGCGAAAGGGCGTCGCGACCGCGCGAGGCCAGGCCACTTACTACCAAAGGAGTTCGGTCGGCGAACCCGTCTCGCTCTCGGAGGCGGTTTTGGCGGATGCGGGAGGATAGTCACCCGTTCTCAAGCGAAATACTCGACACCCGCTCCCGGACAAATATCGGTGCCGAGCATCACTATAATGGATGAGGACCCGAGAACTTTCTCTGAGTTCGGTACAATATGATCAACCAACGCCTTGGCACAATTCATATGTGCAAGCTCTTCCGGAATTACTAGTCGACAACGCCCGCGGTGGTTCGGCGGTCTTCCTCACAGGAGCATTGGTTCCTACCGTGATCGATGAAGGCCTTCCATCGAAGGTTCTTCCGAGGCCGTCAAAAATGACTTGACACATCTCCTCACTTTGAGGCAAGATCGAAGCAGTCCATCAGCGACTTTATGACCGAGTTCGATAAAGCACGAAGGTCATGACGTGAGCGACCTCCTCATCATCTCGTGCCTTCGAGCGGCATCGGCCGGGGCCTTATATAAAGAGATCGTCAATGCGAACCCCGTCTTGCCACGCGGGCTATGGCGCATAGCGATCGGTTCGCCAGGCGACGGGCTGATAGAATGAGCCTTGGCGAAAAAGCGGATCCTCCGAAAAGGAAGAAGAGAAGAAGGGCGAGGAGATCGTAGCCAAGGCCGACGAAGTACCTTGGAAAGAATCGCGCCCATAGAGTCCGAGGCTCGGACCGCGCAACACCTCGAGCGACCTCGGTACCTTTCGCTTTGCGAAGCGGGGTGAAATCTCGAACTCCACATGGATAAGTTAGAAACCTCGACCAATGACGGGTGGGTCAAACGCGAACAAAGGACAAATCTTGCTCCTTCCATGAAGATTACGGGCACGACACGGAGGTGCGAGACCTCATGGAGGATATCGAGTGTTAGTGCGGGGCGGGGTCTGAGAAAATACAAAGGTCGTGACCGATGAGCTGGACGATGCGAGGCCCTCAGCGAAGCGGAAAATGAGAAGCAGTGAAGGGGTGTGCCCTAACAAGAAGGCGAGCGGTGAAGGCGAAGAAGGAGGCGACGAACCGCAATATGAAGGAGTCATCTCCACCATTACGGGGCTCCCGAGTCACGAAGTCCTCATGAAAGTCGAAGCCGAGTCCACATACCGGCGAACCGGTCGATAAGAGGCTCGGAAGGACGGCGATCACCTTCTCGAAAGCGACCCGTGCAGGATAGTGCCCGCGGGATCGCTGGTAATCGAGCGTTGGTCGCAAACAAGTTGGTGAAAGCGTATACATCGGCGATGGCGCATCGGTAAGCATCCTTTTTAAGGAATGCTACGATAAGTTAGGAGTAGAGGAGGCGCGCTCGCGCGAGCACAGCGCCACTCGAAGCTTAGTTCGGGAGGAAACACGCCGGAAGGGATAATCGAGCTACTGTCACGGTGGGGAAAGCTCAGACAAGCTCCGCCAGGAGGTACATTTCTTCGTAGTGAAGGCTACTCGCCGTATAACATCATCTTGGGGCGAGATTGGCTGAGCTGTTGTAAGGCGGTATGCTCAACATACCACGGACGATGAAGATCCCGAAGGGGTGTAGCCGTGATCAGGGGATCGAAGCGGGCGAGAATGCTTCAAGTCGCCTACAGGTGCGGGGCTCGAACCCGGCACCCAGACATAGACTAAAGAAACCCGAGGTTGGAAGTAAAGGAGCAGCGCCTATCTCTGGCAGACCCGGTGGAAGAGGTCACGCTATCTGAGCGAGCCACTCAAGGTCGTCAAGATTGGCTTTACCGAGGCATCGAATTGAGAGAACAGGTTATCCAACTCGATGGAATTCGAGGCGTATTTGCTTGGTCGCCCTCGACATGGCCGGGTCTCCCGGGTATCATCACCATAAGCTTAACATCGACCGAGCACAAAACCGGTTCGGCGAAGCAATGAATTTTGCGGCGAGCGGAACCAATCATCCATGACGAGTAAATCAATTACTAAAAGCTCGCATATTGTTCGAAGTTAAATATCCGACATGGATAGCCAATCCGGTGATGGTGAAGAAAGGAGGAGGATGGCGAATGTGCATTGACTACTGACCTCAATAAACATTGCCCAAGGATTGCTATCCCTTCCCAACATCGATAAGAAGGTCGGCGCATTGGTCGGGTTGAAGTCTTGATTTCTGGACCTATATACGGTATCATCAAGTCTTGATGGATGGCGAAGATGCGGCCAAGACGACCTTCATTACGAGACTTGGTCTTCGCATACGGAAAATGCCATTCGGTTTAAGAATGCGAGGGCTACTATCAAAGAATGGTAGACAAAATATTTGACCTACATAGGTGGAATGTAGAGGTGTCGTCGGCGACATCGTAGTAAAAGCATGGAGGAAGCCGCATGTGTGCCGACCTCCGGATCGTCATCGACACTACGAAAAGTCGACCTCAAAGCGAACCTCCAGAAATGCGTTTGCGATTCGGTGCGGAAAATTCTTAGGATCTTTGGGTTTCACAAGAAGGGTTAAAAGCCAACCCGTCGAGGTTCAAACCATTCTAGAAATGAAGATGCGAAGACCATTCACGGCGTACACAAAGCGGTAGCTGCATAGCCGCACTAAGCCGCTTTCTTTCAAGGCAGCGGACAGCGACTACCCTTCTTCAAGGTACTCAAAAGGCTCGGAGTTCTCACGGAATGATACACATAAGTCCGCTTTTGAAGATCTCAAAACTACCTCGCCAAACTTCCTACTGTCATCGTTCAGAAAGAAGGAGGTCCTTTCCTATACCTCGCCGCGGACGAAACAATAAGTCGCGATCTTGAGTGCGAGAAGAAGGGCGTCGACTCGGTATACTTCATCGGCCGAGCATTGAAGGCCGAAACAAGGTATCGACCTTTGGAAGCTTCGCCTAGCATTAGTAAATGCGACAAGGAGACTACTTCCATACTTCCATGCACATCCCATACAAGTCCTCATGACCATCCACTTGACAAGTGTTGTGACGCGAAGCTTCGGGGAGAATTGCGAAGTGGGCGATTGAGCTGGCGAACATGATATATCTTTACGTCCTCGTCGAGCCATCAAGGTCGAAGCCTTAGCGGACTTTCTTGCGAGACTCACTTCAGAGAAATCGAAACCCCAGAGTCCGTGTCGGACAAAGCGAAGCCGAACCGGTGGAGAAAACACACGAGGATTGTTGGCAAGTCTACATTGACGGGGCTCGGGAAAAAGCGGTAGCGGATCGGCATCTTGCTTCTTGGATCGGATGGCGAGATCACATCGCCGGTTCTAGTTAATCTGAACAACAGTAGAGTATGAGGCCTTGATCGCGAGGACTTCGCCTAGCTCAAAGTCTTGGATCTGACGGTAAAGTTCATAGTGACTCTCAGTCGTCGTAAGCCACATGTTGGGGAAGTAAGAGGCAAAGGCGGTGGGATGAAGAAATACCTCGAGAAAGCCAAAGCTTCAACAAACTTTCTCCCACTTCGGATAATTCGCATCGAGGGAGCAAAGCAGGCGGTGACATCTTAAGCAAATTGGCCTCGTCGTCAACAAGCCCGATGAGGAAGTTCAAAACGAAGCATAGATGATGCTAATGAAGGGCGAAAGTCAGCGTAGTCTCGGCGAAGAGCTGGTGGATGACTCCTATTCAAGAATACACAGAAATCTGACGCCCCATGATAAGCTTGAGGCCGGGAGGATCTGAACAAATCTTTGCGATATTTACTAGGCGGGGAGTTCTCTGAAATCATACCTCGGCCTCTCCTAAGATGCTTGCGTCCAGACCGGCTGATTACATACTACGGGAAGTGCCGAAGGATCATGCGGAAGTCACATCGGACCCGAGCCTTGTCGAAGAAAGTCATGCGATGGGGATACTATTGGCGATAATGTTCGAGACTCACTCAACCTTGTGAAAAGGTGTGCAAGTGCCAAATTCATGGAAGCGTGCCAGGCTACATGGACAGACCTCGCCTCCGTACAAAGCCCTTGGCCATTTATGCGGTGGGGATCGACGCCGTAGGCCGCTACGCAGCGCGAGGCGACTTCAATTCGATTGTCGCGATTAACTACTTCACGAAGTGGGTAGAAAATTGAACCCTTGGCGAAGATCACAAGCAAAAGGCCCTCAACCGTGCGGAAGAACATAGTATGTCGATTCGGCATCCCTCATATCCTTCTTTTGGATAATGGTACACAATTCGCGATAAGATATTCAAGATTGGTGTCGAGCTTGGATCGACAAAGTTCACCTCGGTGCGCCCATCCTCAAGCAAATGGTCGGTGAAGTCACCAGCAGGGCGATTGTGAAGGGTCTCAAAACCCGTCTTGGCCGAGCTAAGGGTCTTTGGGTGGAAAATTTACCACAAGTCTTATGGTCATACCGAACAACACCTCGGACGTGAGCGGAGAAACGCCCTACGATGCAGCATATGGAACCGAAGCGGTGATCCTGCGGAAATCGAATACTGAGCCCCGCACCATTCAACTTCTCCGCGAAGCAAATGGGGAAAATCTATGGTGATCTAGATGCGCTCGAGAGAAAAGAGACCTCGCCTACATCGAGGAAGCTCGGTACAAACAACAAGTAGCTCGGTATTACAACTAGCGTGTCGAGTCCCGAGCAGTTCAGGTAGGCGACCTCGTGCTCGAAAATAATGAAGTTAGTAAAGCCATAAAGCTCGGCAAGCCGGAAGCCACATGGGAAGGACCTTACCGGTCGAAGAAGTCCTCGGAAAAGGACTATAAGCTCGCCCATTTGTCCAGGTGAGCAAATACCAACACATGGCACATCATTCATTTGAAGAGATATTTTGCATAAGTGTCGAAAGTTGAGTCTTGTTAAGTCTTTGAGTCTGTTAGGTCGGGTCAGAGTCTTGTCGTCTTGTTCCATTACCTCTTATCAATAAAAATCTTTTCTCTTCTCTATCTATTTTTTGTCTTGCATGTTTTCATTTGTCAACATGAACATAACTCTTATAAAAATACCCTCTTGGGGGATGAACAATACCCTCGACGGAGGACGACTACCTTCGTTTATCTGACGAACTTCAAAGCGTAAGGGGACCACCTCCCGATAAAACTTGGCAAAGCGAACCCATACCTTCGTGCGAGGAAGGATACTCGTTTATTTAGAGGCGGATACCTTCGTGCGAGGGCGAACTACCCTCGTTTATTTCGAGGAAGCTTCGTATGAGGGCGGATACCTTCGTTTATTTCGAAGGCGGATACCTTCATACGAGGACGAACTACCCTCGTTTATTTCGAGGAAGCTTAAATGCGAGGATGGATACCTCGTTTATTTAGAGGATGTATGCCTTCGTGCGAAGACAAACTACCTTGGTTTACACAACGAGCGAGCTATCTTCGCCTAAACAAGGACAACCTACCTTCTTATTGGTTACGGTAATTGTAGACAAGTGCTCTCGAAGAGTTAGCAAAAACAAAAATAATTTTTCAAATTATATACATCGCGAGGCCGAAGAGGGTCCGGAGGCGGGAAAAGCAGCCAATCCCTAGCAAAATCGAGTTCAACGGAGCATCTATGCTAATCCTACCTCTACCTCGTCCTCGATCTACGCTATGAGCCTGCCACTCGACCTCGGCCCTTGGCGATGCAGCCACGCTAGATCGACCTCGGCCGCTCGATGACGTCCGGCCGGCTCGCGAGGATCCACGTCGCTCTTGGGCCATAGCGCGTCTCTCTTGAGCTCGCCACTCCGGATCGTCAAAATTCGGAGCATTTATTGTAGTCCGGCAGCGAGAGAAGCCCGGCGAGAAGAAGACCTCTGCGTCCGGTCAAGTAGTTCTTGTTGTGGTTGTCGAGCAATAGCGGTCTTGTATATGCCTCAGAGCCTTTTAATTATTGACTGCTCGTGAGCTGCCGGATTTCTTGTCGTACTCACGCTTTGTACCTCGGCGTGACGGCGGCCTCAACAACCTTAGCATCGACCTCGGGAATGGTCATCCCACCACTTGGTGGATGACTTCCTCGTACTCGACATGCTCGCCGACTCTGCTTTTTAGCCTCCTCCGCAATTTCGAACTTCTCCTCCAACTCCAAAAGGCGAGCACGGGCTCGTCGCGGCTCTCTGGGCGACTCTATACTTAATACCGGCCTCCACCGCACATGGCCTAGCTGTCCTTTTACATGGAGGAGTTCGATCTCTTCAATTCAAGAGCCCGCGACAAGTCTTGATTTGGTTCAACCAGCGGGAAGCATCAAGCATTTCGGAAAGGCGAATAAAAGATAAGTTTCTTCACATAAACTTGTGATTTTATTATGCCTTGATGAAACCAATGTACATGTACATTCAAAAAAAAAAAAAAAAGAGGATCAATGACCCTCCGAAGCTTCGAACCTATCTACCTCGGTCGCCTCCTGAGCTTGGGAAGCCTCGACCTCATCCGCCCTAATTTTGGCTTCTTTGGCCGGCTTCCTCAGGAACTCCCGGGTCTCGGCGCCCTTTAAAGCTTCAGCTGCTGCCTTCCCCGACCCCTTAGATAGATCGGCAATTAAAGCATCGGTCAGGGGATCTCGGTCCACTAGGAAGGCACGACCCGACTCACCGTCGGCCAGAGTCGAGGGCGGCCGAGCTCTGCCGACGGGCGGTTCCTTCGGACCGCGGACGAGGACCTCGACATAGGCCGCGCGATAGCATCTTCCTCTGTCTCCCATACCCATACTTGGACTTATCGATTACAGGTAATCTCGGCGACTTCTTCGATGGCATCTGAAACGGCGCGCTTATTTAAGACCTCGGCCACGTCAGAGACCATCCCGGAGAAGCCCGCAGACAGGAACAGCCTCTCCGCAAAAGCCCGAAGCATTTCCCCCTGCGAGCTCGCCACGTCGTTCTCCCGACGGCGAGTTTCCTCCACCTCGGCCTTCATCAAGGCAACCTCGGCCTCCGCCGCCCTGGTCCTCGCCGCCTCCGCCGCCTCGGCTACCTTCGCCGCCTCAACAGCTGCCGCGTCCACCGTCTTCTGTTTGACTAGGTCCCGGATCTTTGCCTCGGCATCGTAAATATCTTGGGCGAGGAGATTCTTCTCTCCTCCATCTCACGAAACATACAGGCAACCCAGTCAAAGCTAGCGTAACGGCGCCTTTCAAGTAACCCGTTATAAGATCGACATCTTGGTCATCTCGGCGGACATGCCCGCCGCCACCTTCGCCACCTCGGCGAAACATCCTCGGCCCCTATACAAAAACCCATCGGTCGGGAAGAACATATTCTTTATATTACTTCACAAAGTATAAGAATAAGTCGCTACTTGGAAATATCTGAGGCGGTCACTGGCCGCGATCACACATTCGGGTCGGCATCAACCGAGGTCTCGGGAATTGCATGCTTGACTTCTTCAAGCGCTTAAGTGGGCTGCGGTGAAGGGACTTGAAGCATCCCATTTCATTTAAGGCATGTCCTGGACATCCTTCAAAGTCAGGGACGGGAGCTCGACACCGGAGCTCGATGCCTTCCTCTTCTTCTTTTCCCTGAACAAGTTCACTACAAATGCAACAAGTCAGGCATAGGCACGGATAATTACAAAAAAAAAAAAAAAAAGGAGGGCCTCACCCTTCACCGACTCCACCTCGGTGGCAGGATCATAAGGGCTAAGCCCCGCAGCTGCAAGCTCGACCTCGGTAAAGGCCTCGTCCACGAGACCAACTTTGTCCAGTGCCTCCTCCAGGCCACCGTCGATCTCGTCAACAATCACATCAGCGATCTTCTCCGATCGCCATATGAACTCGTAGGATCCCTCGAACCGACAGAAGAAAAACTTCTTCTGCCAGTTCGAGATCTTCGATTTTATCTTCGCTTTGAATTTGCGACGGGGTGATAAATAATACCACCCGAGCCACCCTTCGATTGCAAAACCGGAGAACAAGCCCCAAAGTGAAAGGAAAATTATGCCGATGGGCATGACACACTAGGCCGTCGGATGCGGGAAAGAATTTGGCGTAAGTTGGGCGAGTGATATGCCGAACATCTGTTGAAGTTCGACATATACGATGATAAGGAAGACAAAGACCGATCCGGAGGCTGTCTTCGTACCGCGGTGACAAACCCTTCGGAGGGCACAAGCCCTATTCTCGGACGGGGCAACATACACAATATCGGAAGAAATACGGTGTTGGGAGACAATCTCCTCTATATCGAGATTTTAAGATAGAAGAAAAGACACTTTACAAAATCCCGAGAAGAACATGCAAAACCGCCGCGAATCCGATGGCGGCACACACAATCTGACGCCGGAGGATTTACTAGAAGAAGAAGAAGCCGTAACTTACTTTTGTTTTATCGAAGATGATGGTGATGAACTCCGAGACAACAATGGCGTGATTACACGCTTTTTTCCCGAATACCAAAAGTTTGAAAGTCATTTTTTGGAAATGGCAAAAGTGATATGAAATGGCGTATCGAGGAAGATATTCCCCTATTATGTGCTTTATCGGAATCCAACCTCTTGCACATTAAATGCGCATTAAATCGTATCACGTGTCCCGTGCTCGGCGGCGGAAAAAAATCCGTGTTTGACCTCGGCAACACCTCGTCGGGTGAAGCGGAAGACCTCGACTTAACGCCTCGTCGGTGAAGTCGGTCGAAGACCTCGACTTAACGCCTCGTCAGGTGAAGTCAGTCAGAAGACCTCGGCTTAACGCCTCGTCAGGTGAAGTCAGTCAGAAGACCTCGGCTTAACGCCTCGTCAGGTGAAGCCAGACAGAAGACCTCGGCTTAACGCCTCGTCAGGTGAAGTCAGCTAGGAGACCTCGGCTTAACACCTCGTCAGGTGAAGCCAGAAGACCTCGGCTTAACGCCTCGTCAGGTGAAGTCAGCCAGGAGACCTCGGCTTAACGCCTCGTCAGGAGAAGCCAATCAGAAAACCTCGACTAAACGCCTCGGCAAGAGATACTAACAGCGCACACGACCTCGGCAGACGCCTCTGCAAACGCGGCATTCGATATATGACTTCGGAAACATTGATACACATCAAGTCGGATCCCGAGAAAAATGCCAACAGATCGTTCGCGCCCCGCATTGACATAAACAACCCCAGACCAACACGACCTCGCTTCTGCGTCTTTTTGGGGGGGGGGTTGTGATAGGATATATTGAACGGCCAGGCCCAAGCATCGAGCCCAATACATGTAAAGGCGACATCGAGCTCGGCTGGACAAGTTCGGCCCGAAGACCCTAAAACCGGTGGGAACGCAGAAGGCTCGGCCATATCTAAAAGAATACTAATTCGAGAAGGGATGGGATTAAGATCTTATCCAAGATCTCGAATCCTAGTTAGAGAAGACCTCGGATTTAAGATCTAGGTCAAAGTAATAGTGTATAAATAGAGGCTAGATTAGGCGAAATAGATCATCCACACTCTTTGTAATCGCTTCTTTGCATTCGATACACGAATACTCTCTCTTGCCCCGTGGACGTAGATCTAATTCAAAGATCGAACCACGTAAATCCCTTGTGTTCTTCTCGCATTTATTTCCCTAACGAAATTAAGATCGATCAAACACTATCTTATCTTTACACCTAATATACAAGTGGATACCTTATCTTATCTTCTCATTAAATATAGTATGATATTAATTAATAATATCACACCTAAAGCATGAAATTTTTGCCACTTTTGGGCACAAGTGTACCCCCACTTGTGCAACTTGTAATACAACTCATATTATCCATAAAAATATCATATTAATATAATTAATATCATACATTATTCATTTGATAAGAATTAAATTAGAAATCATACTTTAGAAACCTTAATTTTCAAAAATTACTAAGGAAATTCCAAACATTTTATTTCCTTGTATAAAATAGCTACTACATAGTTATGTGACATATTATATGTCTTAGATAATAAATTTAATCATAGAAAAGTATTAAAAATAATTTTAGACCATAAAAACCCTAATTCGAAATCTTAGGGTTTTCGAAACCCATAACAATAGGTTCATTGCATTCTTAAATTTTCTAGCATTATTTTGATGATTAATAATGCTCTTATATCATAAAATAATCATAGGAATTTGAATTTTATAATTCCGTGATCATTTGACTGAGTTATCGACTCATCTCTAAAAACCGACGTTTGAAACGTCTCAAAATTCTTATAGGCGAATTATCTCTAAAACGTTCAAAATAAAGTTGTAACAACTTTATTTATTTCTATAATAATAGGAATTTGAAATTAGAAACTAATCGCTTAATAATCTTGTAAGGCGTATCGTCGAATTTATTCGACGTTAGAACATTAAGTTCAAGGAATATCTGAAATTATATTCCTTAATTCACTAAGCATTCGTGAATCTCACACAGAAATTATCCAATTATGCTTGGTCAAAGTCAAGAGTTGACTAATTAAGATTTTAATTATTGAATTAATAATACTAATTACGGAATTTATTATCGTAATTCAGTATTAAATTTACGGGATATTACAGTATTGGCCAAAATATTTTATTTGAATCCAATCTATTCGGTCATAAATTTTTGCTTTTACAATTTTGTTTAATTGAATATAGCGGTATGTAATGTTTGATTTAATTAAAGAATTGAATTTAATTAAATTCTATACGATCATCACTCTAAAATTGAAAAGTATACAAAAATCGAACCCTAAACATTAAAAAAAACACGTTTCAAGAAAAGAAAATAAACTAATTGAAGCATTTGAAGAAAATGAACTATTTCGAAACAAAAAAACAAAAATACAAGTTTATAAAATCGTTTGTTATAAAGAAATATAATAAACAATATTCAAAGTAGAAAGAATATAAAAATCGTTTCTATAAAAACAAATATTCGTAGTTATAACGATATTCAAATTAATAAGGATTTAAATATTAAGGATGTTTGTAAAATTCGTTTTATAAACGAAAGTAAAAATAACCGTTAAAAATTACAAGAAAATGAACTTAAGAAAGAAAGAATGAAAGAAAGATAGTGTGTGTGTGTTGGCCTAGTGGTAGAGTGGTTAATGCCCGAGGTCAAAGGTCTCGGGTTCGAGTCCATCGTGACGCAGCCTTTAAAATTTCTGTATTAATTGACCAAAAAAAAAGAAAGAAATGAAGAAAAGAAGGACGAGTTTGTCTGAAAAATATTTTTTTAAAAAGAAAAAGAAAAATAAGGATTAATATTGGTCGCGAAGAGATTCAAACTTAAGGCTTAGCTTTTGAAACTCTAGTACTTTGTCATATTGTGTAACAATTGTATCCACGTTAAAATTCTAACGAAAATGATTTTATACCATATCGTGAATGCTTGAATATAGGGGTGTCAAAAGAGGTCCCATGACACCCGAATTTTAGAAGGCCAAATCTATAATAATAATAATAATAATAATAATAGGGATAATCATGATATATATTGATATGTATTCTATTTCAAATCAAACTCTATGTATTTATCAAACTCTAATATTTAAAAAAAAAAAAAACTTATCTCCACTTGAAATCCCCAAATTAGGCTTTATAGAATATTAATTTGTTGAGTCCTAGATTTATTTTATAGGATTAAGATTTAATTAACAAGAATTCTAGTAGGATTATGACTTAATTAGGGTTTTATTCCTATTGTATATATATACACACAACAAACCCACACAATTCACACACACGACACACACACACGAGTCACGACTCACACACACAACACTCCACACACACACATTCACGCACAGTACACACAATACACACACTCCACAACACACATTCACGCACAGTACACACAATACACACACTCCACACACACAAACACACACTGCACACACACGCAGCACACACTGCACCCAAACACACATGGCTCACATACTGCACCTAAACACACACTGCACACACTCCACATACACGGCGCAACTATGACCATCGTTTACGAATTGAGTTGATTTTGATTTGTTATGCTCAACAAAACAAGGTGGGAAATTTATGCTTGTGATTATGTTATCCCTATTGTTTTGTATATTTTTATATTTATATTGATTATATGACTACATGTTTTTATTTTAAAGACTACATGATGTTTATGTTAATATATATATATACTCTCATGTTATACTATATGTTACTATATATATTTAAGATCTCACAGAATATTAAGGTCTCATGTTATTATTATATTTAAGACCTCACAGTATATTAAGGTCTCATGTTATTATTATATTTAAGACCTCACAGTCTATTAAGGTCTCATGTTATTATTATATTCAAGACCTCACAGTATATTAAGGTATCATGTTATTATTATATTTAAGATCTCACGGAATATTAAGGTCTCATGTTATTATTATATTTAAGGTCTCACTGAATATTAAAGTCTCACAGTTATATATATATATATATTTTTCATGATATTAAATTCTAATTATGTGGCAATATGAAAGATTAACATGTATTACATATGTGGATAATTGCATTGTTCATCACTAAGTATATTTATGATATGCTCACTCTTATTTACTTTCAGTTTTACAATTGAGGAGTCGAAGCAGCCATGAAAGTCGAGAATGACTAGTACAATAAGAAGTCGTTTATTTTAGTTCAAGTTATGAGATTTTCAATATTGATTAAAATCTTAAGTTTAGTTTTCTTTAGTTAAGTCATTTTCAAATTAAAACATTTTTTAGACACGTCTTTAGTTTATTATTTTGTTTAACATGGTCACTTGGGAAGACAAGATTAATCCAGTCATTTCGTAATAAAGTCAAAATTAACTTTATTCTTATCTGTTGAGTTTAGAAAAGTTTCATTTGTTGTTCAAGTTTAAATTAAATAGCAATATTTCATTCTTTTAAAATTTTGGGGCGTTACAGGTCCGGTCTGATATGATTTTGGACCGGGTTGGGCTAACAAAATATAGGTTCGATGGAATTTCAGGTCGACCCACCGACCCATAACTATCAAAAGCCCTTCAAGCCTAGCTTTGCCCAAAAAAATTGTACTAAAAAGTGACGTTTTGGACTTGACTTTCTGCTCGATGGATTTCCGGACCGGCTCGATCTGACCTGAATTTTTGAGAAAGCCTTATGAGCTTGGACTAGGCCTGCCCCGACCCGTCCATTTGCCAACTCATCTTATATTTTATGTATCTTGTTCATAATTTAGTATTGCATCGGATACTATCAAAATTGCTTCCATGCATTATTGGATATTAAAAAAAATTGATACTGAAATAATACTAATTGATTATGTGTTGAATATCAAATTGTTAGACATATTGAAATACAAAATATATAGGAAAAAATCAATTAATCTGTGAAATTGAAAACACAATGATATTATTAGACTAGTCATAGAATTTAAAAAAGTGCAGTTTTAACAAGTTTTTATAATAAACAAAACAACCAAAACTCCGAGTACAATACAAAAATATGAAACATTAACATTGAAATATTTAAATTACAAACATAATTTATGTAGGCATCCAATGCTTCATCTTCTGTGAAGAAAGATTTGTACAAGCTTTCGTTAGTACTTAGAGGGTGTTTGGCTGAGCTTATAAGCTGTTTTGGGGGAGCTTATAAGCTCAGCCAAACACCCTCTTAGTACCGACCACAAATGGTGCACATGGATTCCAACTTGAATATATTCCCATTTCTAAACCTTCGAAGACTATTTAAGCGCAATATGAAAATAAACCAATGCGTATAAGGCGAATTAGTTATTTTAGTTTTTGAAAATAAAATCTTCTATGATTGCAGAAATATTATAAATTCAAATTTGAAATTTAAGAATATTTATTCCTTAATTACCGTGATATTTAAATTATTAAGGAGATAAAATATTAATGATGTTTATAAAATTTATTTTATAAACGAAAGAGAAAAACGTCCAAAAAGTTCAAGAAAATGAAATTAGAGAAGAAGAAGAAAAGAATAGGCTAGACTTGGTCTCAAAGTCAAAGGAATTCAAGCCAGAAATCTAGTTTTCGGAACTCTAATCCTTCGTCTTGCTTAAAATTGAATATTGAATTAATCAATGATTTTTTATCAATAAATCAACTAACGAATTGAAAACACAATGACATTATTAAATAATCATAGTATAATGGAAAGAAGTATAGTCTTAGCAAATTTTTGGAATAAACAAATTTGTAGAATTGACCCATCTTAGCAGCTCTGGATTTCTTTTTCATGGAAATATTTTTCTTAGTTGACCATGAAGATAAAGATGATTATTTCATCATGATGGGACGCTAATTAATTCAACAGAAAAGATGAAATCAACATTTTAAGCGCAAGATGAAAATAAACCAACGCGTATGATTACGCAAATTAGCTATTTTAGTTCCTGAAATAAATTATTCTATTATTACGAAAATATATAAATTCAAAGTTTGTATTGTGAACATATCTATTTCTTAATTACCGCGAAGGCTAATTATGTAAGACACAAATTCAATTTCAATTTAAATTGATAAATTACTTAATTTTTGGCTATAGTGTAAATTGACATAATTATCCCAATTATATCTATACATATTATGTAAATTTATTAGCTCCCAGGTATAGATCCTCTATTATTATTATTATTATTATTGTTGTTGTTGTTGTTGTTGATGATGATGTTGCCGGTGTCATATAATATGATCTCTTGCGTTTTATAACCATATTTAATTTTAGAAAATGATATCAACTAATTTATTGATATCGTAAAAGTAATTTAATATAAAAGAAAAAGCTGACAATGAAACAAATGTTGAGTTCCAGGTATTGTTGGTCTTTGCCTTTTTCCCTCTGAAATACAGCAACTGAATAATAGATGGAAGTGATTCTACGATCGAGAACATGACATCAGATATGACATAACAAACCACTTTCCTATTATATACGTATAAAACGGCAATTGATAAATCAAATTATCGCAATACTTAAACTCATAGATTCTATTTGAAAAAGTGATAATTTTCAATTTAAATCACCTCTCATGACCTATTTATAAATCAAACATCAACTTTGAAACATTTCAATAATGACTTCATATTTCAATTTTTAACAATTTCAACGTTCCTTGTATCATAAAATCACTATTAATTCAATCCGCAAAATATTTATATGATTTGATCTTGTAATTGAACCGTTGCTCCACCAATTAAGTCCAATTCCATATTGTCATGCAGTCACCTAGCATTATATAATGGAAAATGCTATATGTACATAATATGCATATACATAATTAAATTTTTTGGTCATTTTTCATCATTTTCGAAAATTAAGGGAATATTCCATTTATATTGAATTTTGTTTTCATAGTTACCCTTTCAAGATAATTAAGGAAGGGATACAAGTATTTTATATTTCATTTTAAAGAAGGAAAGTGCTTAGTGTTTCGTTAATAATATTTCACTGATTATGGCATTAATTATGACTATAGTAATTTTCTAATTCCTATCCTTGTGTTCCTTTTTTTGAATATTTGGCTAAAAAAAGAATCAAGTTAAGAGACTAAAATAAAAATAAATGTAAAATAAGAATTTTATTTGGATAATAAGGGGATTAATCAGACAATTTTTTTTTATATTCCTATTCTCTAGGAGTGTTTTTTTTGGGACAATGAGGAAATTAATCAAACAAAAAAATTAATGAATTAATTATGAGAATGAAATTGAATGTTTTTTTTATGGAATGAAAGCAATAATTATTTATTAAATTAAATAATTTTATTTTGTAAAAGAAATAAAATCACTAGTCATCTCATACCAATTTTAACCCTAAATTATAGGAGGGGTTAATCATGCAATATAATAATTAATACTAGAACCACCCCAAAAAGAACTTACTAATTTGATCAAAATTTTAGGGGTATTATGGATGTACATATTATGTACATTTAACACTACCCTTATATAATTTGTAACTATTTCTTTGATTTTTATTGCTAAAATCGTGGTTGCTGAACTTATACTCCTAATTTCAATTTTCAAATCACGTGGACATGTGGAGTGTAATAAACGTATTAAATGTTTCCTACCTAATAAGCATTACTTGTAATCCACCTTTTTTTTTATATCATGGGAATCATGCAGCTATTATCTTGAGAGTCTTGTATTGGGTAAATCCGCGTTCATAATACCGCAAACCAGACGGATAAACCACGGTCCTCTGCAAGATCTAACATTACTCTAATCATAATTAATTAACATCATGTTTACCCAAATTTATGTTGATTAGATAGACGGATAAACCACATTTGGAAAATCAAGTATGTAGCTAAAACTCAAACCCCACGCAACTTGTAATCCACCTTAATCATTGTGCATCTAGACATTACTCTAATCATAATTAATTAACATCATGCGTTTTATCCAAATTTATGTTGATTAGATAGATTGGTGGTTCTACACGTGAGTTTACGGATAAACTGCTGATTGAATTTTTTTGACATTTTACCAACGGAAAATCACTCGACCAATTTATAAGTATAGCTACTGTCATTGAATTATTCTCAAACCCATAGAGACATTTGGTGGGGTTCGATAACATCATATAAACATAATATCTAAACATATTAGCACACTCTACTAAGCACGAACCCATCTTACCCATCTAAGTTTGGAATCTTTCCAGGGGACAACTTGTAATCCACCTTAATCATTGGCACGCTGCATCTAGACATTACTCTAATCATAATTAATTAACATCATGTTTACGTTTTATCCAAATTTATGTTGATTAGATAGATTGGTGGTTCTACATGAAATAAAGTTATTTTGATGTCGTGAAATGTTTAAAATTTTTCATATTTGAATTTATACGAGTGAAAATGTCACACTTGAAATTGGACTGCTGATTGAATTTTTCGAAGCTGTAAATTACCAACGGACTAGCTAAAACTACCACTCGACCAATTTATAAGGGTCAAATGATGTATTATTAAAGTTCTAGCTACTGTCATTGAATCAGTTTAGGCTAAATGAGTGTATTTTTTTATTGTTTTGTTCATAGTGTTTGATTTTATAGTTTGTAGTACTATTGCAATATCAACAATTTTATTCTAAATAAAGCTTTCTTCTGCTTATATATAATACTTCGCTAAATTATCAAAATCAATTGTTGAATTAATAGTTTTATAACTACTAAAAAGGACAATGTCCAAAGTTTCGAATTTTAAATCAAATGTGACCTTGATTTACACTTGACTGCAATTCATTTTCATTTTCAACTATCTATTTAATGCATTAAGCAACGGTCACTGCCAAAACATACTTTCGTTATAATTTAATGGGTAAATATCAGGTAATGTCCCAACGTTTCATGATTTTTCACAATAATAAATAGCGTATTGTTATTCAGTCCCTAATGTTTCGGAAAATTTCACTTAATGTCATGCCGATCAATTTTCGGCATGCAAACGTTTACGTGAGTATCGGAATTCCATGCTGGACTCCACGTTAATATAGAACTTAAATAAAATATGAAAAAGCTCCTCTAAAACGACATCGTTCCATTTTTTTCCACGCCAATATAAGGGAAGAAATAGAACGACGACGTTTTGGATGAGCTTTTTCACGTTTTTATTTCATTTTTATAATGACTTGGAGTCCAACGTGAAATTCTGGCAATCACGTAAATATGTATACACCGAAAATTGATCGACAGGTTCACGTTTATAACGCATGCAGGAATTTTTTGTACAGATGGATACTACTATATCGGGGAAGTCTGCCTAAGAAAAAAAAGCTAGTAAGTTTCATTTAGTATATTATGCATTATTGCTATTATAGACTTAATAGTTATAGTACATTGCATTTATAATTTTCATAAATTCAGTTTCAACTGCATCTACATTTATATTCAAACGTTTTTAATATAAGTATATAGCAGGTTCACAACAATTTTCCTTTTATTTTTCTGGGAAACAATTTATAAGCGCTGCTGTAAATAGGCAATATTAATTTCCAGATATACATGATTTTTGTATAAAATTAGCATACAATCAATCAAGATGAGAAAAAAATTCTTATATTAGGTACACCTAGTTATAGATTGTATAATCCTTACCATATATGTTCCTCCCAAAATAATAAGGATTTATTAACTTCGTTTCAGTTTTCGACAGTCAAGAATGATCAATTTTAGTTATACAACTATCATATAACTTTATGATCGTATTTATATCCATATATTTTATTAGTGGGTGAAAACCATGGACTTTAGTAGATGAATTTGTTATAATAATGGTGCCTCATTATAGCAAACAATAAAGAGAGAATAGGACGACAATATGTATTTGCAATTTTAAAATCTTTCTCAGTACCTTAACAACTATGAAATGTGCAGCAATCATAATTTTCCTTCCAACCATATCATACATCACATCGTATATATAATATAATATAACCGCCACCTACCACGCAACGCCGCCATCCACCACCTGCGCCGCCGCATGTTTCCGCCTCCGCCCTTCCCACAACCGCACCACGTTACCGTCCAGCACCGTCCTATCCTGCCACCTGTACCACCCCATATGCCCCATTCTCAACGCAACCTCCCCCTCCCAGTCCCCCATTCTCAACGCGTCAAATCCTAGACTCGTCGACGCCGCCGCTCCACCGCCGCACTCCTCAGTCTCGCCGCCGTCGTCATCTCCACTAAAATCCACCTCCTCCTCATTGTAATACAAACTGAACTTCATTTTCGTGCTTCCTTGCCTCTCCAACACGGCACACGGAACAGCTCTAGCCGGCACACTCTGAGTCACCACCGGAGGCGCGGCAGCAGCGTCGTGGCTCCTGCTGCTCGGCTGCGTCGTCGACGGAGACGACAAGACCCTAATCCGCCAGAAACTGACGGCGGCGGTTACGACGGCGATCCAAGCCCAAATATTGTTGACGGCGGTGAGCAAGCCGTAGCTCAAGTAGTTGAAGGCGAGCGCTTCGAGCGGAGAATCCAATGCGGCGTTCATTTTCTCTCTCAAGGTTGTTTTGTATGTATTTCTGTGGGGTGAGGGGTGAGTGTAGTTGTATTATAGTGGTGAAAGGGGAAATCTGCGCCGTTGATCAGATGGCATCTAAAATAGATACCGAGAATCGAGAATAGAGATGCTAATTTGACAAAGGTGAATACAAATAATGTCCGGAACTTTTCTCACAGCGACACGTGCAGCCATCTGATTGGTTTCGCTCTCACCTCGCGAGCCTTCACTCATCACTCACAATATTGGAGTCACAACCTGAATTTCGAAATTTTAATTATAATGACACACTTATTTTAGGTATTAATCAACTTAATTAAATCTTAAAGGAATATAATAACTTATTTAAATATTTCCTTTATTTATCAAAAATTGCATTGTTTTTAGTAACAAGAATTTTAATAAATTATAATGAGTGAGATAATAAATAAATATATTAATGAGTAATATGAATGAAAATATGGATTATGTATGATTTTTTTGTAAATAAATGATAAATTGAGAGTAATTGATGTTTCTAAAAATGAAAAATATAAATTTTTGGTAAATGTCCAAAAAAATAAATTAAATGTAACATTTTTTTTTATGGATGAAATATTTGTTAGTGTGTTCGGGGATATACTTTATTGAGAAACATGTGGTTGTGGTGCCAAAAGACACGAAAGCAATTGGCTATATATAGGTTAGGTTGTATCACAAAATCTCTCAAAAATTTCCCCAAGCCTATATGTTTCACTCGACTAACCCCGAATAACATAGCCAATTCTATTTCCCACTTGAATTCATTATCATTTTTTATTATTAACCCTTTTATTTTCTCTAATTCCTAGTTTAATTCGATGTAATCATATTTTCATGAAGATTTAAGAAATTATTCGAATAGGACACTCATAAATTGAAGAATATTATATTCAACAAAAAGCATTCATGCAAAATTCAAATTATAATTTATGATTATTGTACATATTTTGTTGAATATGGTGGTATATAGCTTTGAGTAAAGTGCTAATGTATGTAAGTAGTCAAGAAAATAGGAGTAGAAGTTTTATAGCCTACTCCATAAAAATATGAGTTTCATAGTCATTTTGACTTAAAAAGATAAAATTATCCCTAGACCCACAGCTTAAAAAAATTCAAAAGATATTCTATCTCTATCAAAAGTGTGCCCTACTCTCTCTCTCTCTCTCATGACACACACTTTCTCCCATCTCTCTCACGACGCACTCATCTCTCTGCGCTCCCTTTCTCACATTCAAACGGAAAATTCAGTCACACAAACGCACAACATGAGTGATAGTGATACAGATCCACGGTACTCGTCGGACGCGGCGGAGCAAGAAGTGGCTAAAGGAGAGAGCTCCCTCGAAGTAAGAAGCTTCCGGTAGGAGCGATCGCCACCGTGCACGCAAAGCACGCCATCGACCTTTACTTGGTCGACAACCTTCAACTTGAACCTTTGAATTACGGCGCCATTCCACGGTGAGCAATGTGGCATTTAAAATTGAGTTTTCATTGCATACACGATAGTTTTCATGGGGTGCACAATGCCGTGTAGTGATGAAATTTCGATTGTTTGTGAGTTTAGCAACTTAGAAATTGAATTTAGATTGAATTTGTTGATTTTCTGTGCAAATAACTGTGTTCGAAAGTACACGGTTAGCACCGTGTAGTGTACACGGTGACAATCGTGTACTGAAGAACACGATGTTCTTCTGGAGCACAGTGTTCTTCAGTACACGGTGTATCACCGTGCACGGTGTGTGATCAAATGATGATGACCCAAATTGCAGGCCGGTGACTAGAGCATAATCTCTAATGGAAAAACATATATTTCTTCCATTGATGAAAAATACATTTCGGTTGCGTAGGTTCTATTTGACGGAGACTATATGGTGCAACGATAAACTAGACTTAGGCAGGAATCGATCAATCATATGACCAAAGCAACCCCTAAACATATCTAGCAACTCTTGTAGCCTTATCTAGCAATACATTCTTAATATACTTAAAATAGTCGGTCTATAATATGTCTTTACATCCGCCACAACATTTATCGTAGTAGGCCTTAAGAAAATAAGATCGACCTACAATTATATCAATGCCACATATTACACAACGTCTGACAAACCAACAAACTACTACAATAATTATTACATATCCACTACAACATAATTGAGAAGCATAATGAAAATATTTAATTGTCATTATCCAATATGTAGGAGACTAATTCAATGCTAATCAAAGTGAAATTTCAAATGATAATATGGATAAAGAGTTTTTACATATTCAATCACATTATTCAAGCTAAAACAAATATCTCATTCAATCGAAAACATCTGAGCCATAAACACTATTTATTCAATCACATTATTCAAGCCATATTGTAAAAATCGCATAACTATATTGTTTCAATCACATTTAGCAATATTTATCCAAAATTAACTACTCATATTATTCAATCACATTTAGCAATATTTATCCAAAATATACATACTGTAAAAATCGCATAACTATATTGTTTCAAAATAATATACACGAGAACATACCGGTAAGTCTATATTGTCACTCGTTCGTGTAAAATATGGTTTCGCCTAAAATATGGTTTGGCCTGCAATTATTACAAAATTTAATTAATAACTAATTATTAGAAAATTAAATTGATATCGACCGGAGACAACCTTTATACACTTGATTTTCTCGTTGTTTCCGGTCGAATTAAGCTTCTTTCCGGTCGATGAAGGCTTCTCTCCGGTCGACCGAAGAGAAGACTTCATCTACCGGAAAGAAGCTTTAGTCGATCGGAAACAACGATTAATATGTATATATTGAAACAATTCGTTGTTTCCGATCGACTAAAGCTTCTTTCCGGTCGAGGAAGCCTTCTCTCCGGTCGACTGGAGAGAAGCCTTCATCGACCGGAAAGAAGCTTTAGTCGACCGAAAACAACGATTAATATGTATATATTGAAACAATTCGTTGATTCCGGTCGACTAAAGCTTCTTTCCGGTCGAGGATGCCTTCACTCCGGTCGACCGGAGAGAAGGCTTCGTCGACCGAAAATAATATTTAGTCGACCGGAAACAACGAGTAATATTGAAAAAATTACCCCTGGGAAGTGAATATTCAAGCTCGACTATTGATTCCGGGTTGTTCTTCACGGGAATGAAAATGGAAATTCTGGGAATGTATTAATTCCGGGTTGTTCTTCACGGGTTGTTCTCTCTTCTTATCTTTCGAAATTTTTGAAAATTGTTCTTCACGAGTTGTTCTCTCTCTCCCTTATCTTTCAAAATTTTTGAAAATTGTATGAAGAAGAAGTGTTCTGCAATGTTTCCGGAAGCCAATATATTACACAGACTTTAATTTGCCAAACTCAGTCAACCTAAAATCTGCAAAAATGGATTTAATTTGCACAGACTTTAATCGAGTTTGGGAGTTTGCAGACTTTAATTTGCACAAAATTTGCAGACTTTAATTTGTTAAAGAATCGATTCCCTCTCACATCACTGTCTTCTGTCTTCTACAAATTTCTGAATTTTTACTGTTTTGATTCAAAATATAGTTGTTTAATAGGTTTGGGTATGGACTGTAGTTAATTTTTAGGTTGGGTATGAGTGGTACATATATTATGAAAGAGGGAAATATATACAAGTACACACTTTTGTAAAAGTGTGTACAGAACATAACCATTTTGAAAAATTAATACATTGTATACCCATTTGCTTTTTAATATATATCTACTAGTCTCAGTTAGTTTCGATGTGAATTGTGACATCGATGACAAAACAAATATTTTGTTTGTTAACAACCATGTAAATCAATAAATGATTGCGAAATTATAATAAGTCTTTTCTGTTAAATTATTTATAGTTATAGAGAAAAAGTGTGAGAAAATCATGAAAAAATAATAATTAATCATGCGACCGGAATTTAATACTAATGTCTTCGAAAATTTAATATATCAACATAAATTTAATACTAATCATGCGACCAGAATTTAATACTAATAAAACTCTGGAAACATATTAAATTCCATCCATTCATTTATATTTCCGGTCAAGGAAAATTAATTAAATTTTATGTTTCCAGTCAAAATTGTGTACTTGACCGGAAAGTGTGTAATTGACCGGAAACATAAAATTTAAATTACATAAACATAAATTAAATTACATAAACATAAATTAAATGAATGAATGGAATTTAATATGTTTCTGGAGTTTTATTAGGATTAAATTAATACTAATTAATGTTATGTGTTAATTAATTTTCCTTGACCAGAAACATAAATGAATGAATGGAATTTAATATGTTTCAGGAGTTTTATTAGTATTAAATTCCGGTCGCATGATTAGTATTAAATTTATTTTGATATATTAAATTTCTGGAGACATTAGTATTAAATTCCGGTCACATGATTAGTATTAAATTCTAGAATTTAATATGTTTCTGGAGACATATTAAATTTATGTTGATATTAATCATTGAATTTAATAATAATTATTAATTCTTGTCTCCGGTCGACCGGAAACATCAAAGGGTCGACCGGAATCAGCGAATTTTCGACCGGAAACAAGGATATATCAAATTAATTTAATACAAATTAATTTAAAATGAATGTATGATATTTTAATTAATATTTACAGGTAATCTATGATGGAAATTTTGCAAAATATTGAAATGCTAAAATTATCACACAACTTATTAATTATGAGAAATATTTAATATTGAAATTATCCTTCATATTTACAGTTAATTTAATACTGCAAAAAATAGTACTACGAAAGTAAAAGCTTACAGTTAAAATTGCAGAAAAATTGAAGAAGACAAATAAATGCTGAAAATTGCTGAAAAAGAAGAGAAAGATTTGACCACCAATAATTGAATCAATTCTCTCATATTTATACAATAGATCGGTAATAAATACAAATCCAACAAATTCAAGTATTCACAATTTGCTCTTGCTCCTCTAATTTTCTTTGGTTCATTTCGGTTTTATATTCAAAATTTTAAAATTTCTTTCTTCAATCCAGATTCCAGCAGCTATGTCTCAACAAGTAAGTTATTCAAATTTTTATTTATTTTCGACCCGTTTTTTGATTTTATTGTTGTTTATGATATTAATTTGTGTTTAGATTTATTATTGTTAATTTTGTTGTGATTTATTATTGTTAATTTTGTTTAGATTTATTATTGTTTATTGGTTTGGATAAATTATTTCATAATTCGTTTAGATAATTAATTATTGCATAATTCGTATAGATAATTGGATATTATAATTCGTTTAGATAATCGCTCGTATATATTTATATTTAAGTGAATATTTTAATGTATAGGTTAATTTAGATTAAGTTATGCATTTTAGATTAACGTGTAGGTGAACTTAGATGTTTTTATATGATTTTATGGGTTTTCAAATTTATACATCTATTAATATAACGAAAATAAAAAAAGCCATAAATGAATCAAAAAATTAATTAACACGTAAAAATCAAAAATTCCGGTTGATAATTCCTTGATTCCGGTCGACCGGAATCAAGGATCATCGACCGAATTTTCGATTTTTATGTGTCAATTAATTTTATAATTGATTCATTGATTCCGGTCGACCGGAAACATCAAATTGGTCGACCGGAATCAAGGATCATCGATCGGAATTATCGATTTTTATGTGTCAATTTATTTTGTAATTGATTCCTTGATTCCGGTTGACCGGAAACATAAAATTGGTCGATCGAAATCAAGGATCATCGACCTAAATTATCGATTTGTATGTGTCAATTAGTTTTGTAATTGATTCCTTGATTCCGGTCAACCGGAAACATCAAATTGGTCGACCGGAATCAAGGATCATTAGATAATTTGTTTAGATAATTCGATAATTATTAATTCGTTTAGATTATTGGATATAATTATTAGATAATTCGTTTAGATAATTCCGGCATAATGAGTTTAGATTAGTCCCTTTTAATTAATTTATTGTAAAGACTTTAATTATTTATAATTGAGACTTTAATTATTTAATTATTTTTTCTTAATTTGACTGTAGCGATAATTTTAGTATAAATCAATAATTGTTTTTATATCCTATTCTTTAAAAAAAATCTGATAATTTTTTATATCCAATTCTTTTAAAAAAATCTGATAAATCGTATATCAATTTTGAACATAGAAAAATCAAAACGTAATCTGATCATTTAGTTAACATAATTCGTTTAGATTACAAAAATCTTGATTGAACATAATTCTTTTAGATTAGATTACAAAAATCAAAACGTAATCTGGTTTGGTGCATAATTCAGTATCTTTTGGAGATGATATAAACGCCATGTTAATTTTGATGGTAAAATTTATATGCAATTAATTAAAATAAATTACTTTTCAATATAGTAAATAATTATGATGTAAATGACTAATTAATTCATGCGTTAATTATTGTTGTTTATGATATTTATTTTATTTAGATTTATTATTGTTAATTTTGTTTAAATTTATTATTGTTAATTTTGTTTACATTTGTTTTGTTTATTTGTTTAGATAATTCGATTGTTTCTGCTATTTAAAATTATTGCATAATTCGTTTAGATAATTCGATATAATTATTGGATAATTTGTTTAGATAAGTCCCGACATAATTCGTTTAGATAAGTCCCGGCATAATTCGTTTAGATAAGTCCCCTTTTAATTAATTTATTGTAAGAGACTTTAATTATTTAATTAGACTTTGATTAGATTGCTATTTTTTTCTTATTGTAGCGATAATTTTAATGTAAACATTAAGAATGTATATTTGTTTTATACATTAGAAAAATCATATTAAGAATGTATATTTCTGCTAATATAATCTTGTTGTTGTTATAGAGGTCGGGATGGAAGAGCATTATTGTTAGATATGGAGGGCACTGGGATCCTTCTTTATGTTACATTGGGGGATATCAGTCAAATGCCTTTGTTCGAATGGACAATGTAATTATCTCGGAGTTCGTCGATATGATTGATCAAATTATGTTGGGAAATTCGTTGAGTACAACCTACCAACTGCATTATCTATCAAGATCTCGGAGTGGTAGTATCAAATTAGTTTTGAGTAATGATGATCAACTTGTTCGATTGGCTCATGATGCCCAACCAGAGGTCTATGTGACTCACGATGCCGACACATCCCAATCGGAGCAAGAACTATATAGATCTTCGTTTAAGATACCATCCTCGTTAACATATGACTACACTTCCCAACACATATCGTTCGATGCGTCGTTTACACAACAATTTTCATCATCTGATTGGTTTGATGCTGATACATCTCAATATATGCCGCAACATATGGATCCATCCAGGAATTTTGTTTCCCAACATATCTCGCAACGGGGTGATACACTTGTTGAGGGCGGCGATGATGAAGACTACGTTGAAGAAGAAGAAGAAGAAGATGAAGCAGTCGGATGAAGAGGAAGAAGATCGCGATGTCCTTTGGTGAGCTATGGCTCATTTGTAGAGTTTGGCGCATGGATCCGTCGAGAGGGTGGATTCGGAAGCTTCTATCTACGATTATGCGAGTAACACGCATGCGCACGTGGGAGGCCTAGAGCGAGAAGAAGTTGAGGAGATGAGCAACCGACTAGTCCCTGTTATTCCTCATGATGCTTGATTAATCTCTTTGCTCGTCCTCCGGACTCGGATCCGCACCCGATGGTGACGAAGGTTCCATCTTGAAAGTAAGGTTGAATCAAGATATCCGTGGGGCTATGACATTTAGAGCGTCGAGTAGAATTTGTTATTCCTCGATCCGATAATTCGAGGATTACATTCAAATGTCGATATCATAATCGGTGTCCTTTTCTACTACGTGCGTCTCAAAGAAGGTGGATTTTGGTTTGTCCGCAAGTTTGATGCTATACATACTTGCGCACGTAACTAGTGAATATCGGAGTAAGGAAGGTGAATGCCCGTGTAATTGCAGCATACATATCACGAAAAATACGTGAAGATGGTGAAGTACTAAAGCCGACGTCCATTATGGCTGATTTGCAGCGAGAGTACGGTGTACACGTTACATATAGTGTAGCAATGCGAGCCCGTAATAGGGCGATCGAGATGATATACGGTGGACATGAAGAATCATTTCAACTACTACCGAGTTATCTGCATATGTTACGGATGAGCAATTCCGATCTGATGACTGACTTGGATATTGGATCAGATGGTCGGTTCCGTCACCTCTTTATCGCGCTCGGTTCATGCAAATTGGTGTACACATTGTGCCTCCGACCTGTGATTGTAGTGGACGGTACGCACTTGAAGGGCTGCAATAAAGGCATATTATTCGTTGCCGTGACAAATGACGGCAACGAGCAAGTTTTTCCATTAGCTTATGGAATTGGTCCGATCGAGAATGATGTCTCATGGACTTGGTTTTTGTCTCGACTACAAACTGCTTATGGATCAAATCCATAGATGTTGATTATTTCAGATGCCCATGTTAGTATAATGAACGCGGTCAAGTGTGTCTACCCTGATGCAGCACACAGATTATGCTACTACCATCTGCTGAAAAAAATCACCCCATTTGGTTAACCATCCGCAAAGTTATTCCAGAAAGCCGCTTATGCGTACCAAGATGCATACTTTGAAAAAGCGATAGCTATATTAAAGTCTCTCGTGAAGGCCGATGGTAGTGGCGCATATACCAAGTTGGTGGAGGTTGGAGTGCAGAAGTGGGCTAGATCACGATTGCCCGTTAGGCGCTTCTGGTTTTATGACATCAAACAATTCCGAATTATTGAATTCTCGATTATTGTGGGCTGAGCGATTGTCGATTTGCTCAATGATTGAGGCAATCCGTTACATTCTGAAAAATGGTTCGATGAGAGACATGAAGTAGCAAAGTGCAGCGGTGAATTGACCCACAAGCGGTGCGTAAGATGATGGTTGATAAACGCGTATTTTACACGTTTATTGTTGATTTCTAAAGATGATTTTAGATCGATAATGTGCGTTTATGTCTTGGATCTCAATGCTTTTACATATTTTTGGAAGATACTGCTCTTGGGTTCCGTTTTGGTGTTTTGTAGGCTTATAAGTTGAAAACCGAAGCATGGAACGAAGAACGAGCAGACGAGGGCAGAAATGAGGGCCTAGCGACCGCCTTCGCGGCCGCTAGCCAGACCGCTAGCCATCAAGCACGAGCGCGAGCGCGCATGCTGCGCACAGACGAAGGCTCGCGACCGGCCTAGCGACCGCTAGGTCGGCCGCGAGGAAACACCAGCACAAGCGAGGAAAGGCCATGGCACGCGAGCACTCCCGGTGAGCGCGAGGCGTGCCGCGGCGATTTTATGCGCGGCGACCACACTAGCGACCGTGAGGTGTGGCGCGAGGCAATAAGTCTGTGCGCCCCGCAGAACGCAAAGATGGCCGAGACGAGGAGGATCCATCGCGACCGAGCTCGCGACCGCGAGGCATGGCTGCTGATGCAAAAATTAGGGTTTCAGCCCTAAATCTATAAATAGGGCATTGCCCCCTCGCGCCCCCAACCTTCCCCAGCGCGATTTTACACTTTTTTCATCAGTTTTTCTCTATTTTTCATACTTTTTCACTTTAGCTTTGATTTATATTCATTCTAGTATTAGTTTTCCATCATTCTACATTAGTTCTACGCATTGTTAACGCTTTGGAACGATTTCGTCCGAAGGAATTCCATCGTTTTCCCGTTTTCCGTTGGGTTTGGATACGAACCCAACCATTGTTCTTCAGACACTTCCCTACGGGTTTTTCAATTTAATTTCTGTTTTTATAGTTAATTCGTATTTTATTTCGTTATTTATGTCTAGCTAAATTTCTGTTCTAATCCTAGGGTTTGCATGATTCTATCCTATATGTTGTGATTCACGCTATTGTTATTTACACGCCTGCATTGATTCATGATTCTTGGTGCTTAATTATATGTGTTGATTTCTAATCAATCTTGATGCATATCATAGTTGTCAGTTAATTACGTAACAGTTTTAATTGTCAATCGATCTTGAATGCATGATACGGATAAGCCTTGAGTCGTAGCTGAGATAGGAACATTCGTAGGAAGTATATTCTTTGTGATCCTTTTGGGTTGCTTATTTTCCTCTAGTGACGTAATGATAATAGGGAAAATTAGTAATCAATTGTCACAATTGTCGAATCGAAGTTGTTGGCTACATATGTGATCTTCCATCTTATGCGGATTAAAGCGGTTAATAATAAGCGGGATAAACAACGTAGTGGATAGGATTAGTGCATCCCAAGGGTTAGTCTTTCTTCATAGTTATCCTTTTGAGTTTTATTGCTTTAGTTTATTTTCTTGTTGTCACCTTTGCTTTGGATTTAATTATCGAAGCCATAAACCTATACAAACCAAATCTGTTCTTGGATAATGATGAAGTTTCGTTGAATTAACCACGTGTTTTGGATTGCAATCCACATGTATACGATACTCGACTTACCTTATACTTGTGCGTTTTCGTGTGAGAAAAGTGAGCGATCAAATTTTAGGCGCCGTTCTTGGGATTATTAAGATCACATAGGAATAATTTGACGATTTGGATTTATTAATTCAAGTTATATATTATATTATTTATTTATTCTTGTCGAGTTAAGCTCTCTTTTCTCTAGGTAGTTTATGATCACAAGGTCCCAAGGACCTCCTGAGCAAAATCTTGACCCGGAGATCGAAAATTCCCAAAGGAGAAGGAGGCGAGAGAGAAGAAGGGCGCAATGGCGGCTAATCCACGAGCAGGGTGTTCCTCCCAATGGGGTATACCTCCCAGCGGCCGCACGTCTTACGGCATAGTTCTGAGATCGCGAGCCGGATGGCGAATATGGGACTCCTTGTCCTGTTCGAGACAAGACCTCTGAACTACATGTACCGACCTCCCACCGAACAATTCCAAGGAGGAGGATGGGGCCCATAAGTGGGCCTTGAACAATTTCGAATTAAAGCCGTACAGATCGGTATGGTTCAAGGAGAGCGGTTTGGGGAGGAGTTACTGAAGACCGAATGCACATCTCGAGACTTATCTCGACATTTTGACACCATCAAGCGAGAATAGGGTGCCACAAGACACTATTAGGATCGCGTGTTCGATTCTCTCTGCGCAACCAGCGAAGGATTGGTTGAGCTCGGACCGCCTTTGGTATAGACAGTTGGAAACTTTGCGAAAGGTTTCTTTCAAATATTTTCCACCGTGAAAGCCTGAAAATCATAGCCGAGATCCGCCATTTCGCCAACAAGGAGATGAGTCACTATTCGATGCATGGGAGAGATTCGAGAGGCTTCGAGAAGATGCCCCAACACGGATTCTCTAAAGAGCGGCAGATCACGCAGTTCTACAGTGGGCTGACACAACACACGAGGAGTATAGTAGATGCATCGGCAGGGGGGTGCTTATTGAATCGCCGAGTGGACGAGGCTAGCCGAATTTTAGAAGAGATGGCGCCAACCGCTACCAATGGCCAATGGAAAGAGCACACAATGGCATTTCTTGTGAGAGTGATTCGAGATATGATGAGCTAATGAAGAAGTTTACTCTTTTGAAGAGTCAGATTGAGACGGAGGATGTGAGTTATATAAATCAAAAGAACCATCCTGGGGAAAATCCGGCATACCATCCTAACAATAGGAATCACCCGAACTTGTCGTATGCCAACCCCAACAACTTCAACAACCTCCGGCGAGCTTCACCATGCGAGAATGGTATGATTCGAGAACAAAAGCGAGCCTAGAGGATATGATGCAGCTAGGGATGGCAACGGATCCAGACCGGTCGGTCCGTGGATCCAGATCCATTTTTAAGGATCTGGATCCTCAAAAATCTAGACCCGACGGATCTGGACCGGATCTGGAACATATATCAATATTTCGGATCTGGATCTGGAGTTTAGGTTTTAAGACCCGGATCCGGTCCAGATCCGGCCCGTGGACCCGCCAATTATATATATATATATATATTATTTTATTATAATTAAATTAGTTAACCTAAATAATTTCTATTAAATGCGTCTCTCATAGTCGTTCCCAATTTCCCATTCAAAATCCATTTAGTTTTATATATATATATATATATATATATATATATATATATATATATATATATATTAAATACATAACTCCAACTTAAAACTCTTCAATTTTCTTTTTCAAATTATTCCAAAACAAATATGTTCCAAATTTCATTTCAAATACTCTCAATTATGTATCTATCGGCTTTCACGGCGGTTCGCGTTACTTACACCATCGACGATCAAGTTATTTGTTACTTCCTACTTTATAGTAAATCTATAACTAACGTCTTCCAATATAGTGATAATTGTAGAAATTCTAAATAATTATTATAGTATTATTATGCATTTAGATTATTATGGTGTTACTGTGAATTATAGTTGATTAGAATTTATTTTAGAAGCGAAAACATATGGATCCGGGTCTAGACCACGGACCTGTAGATCTTATGGATGCGGATGCGGATTTAATTTTTTGGACCCAATGGATGCGGACCGGATCCGACCAAAGCAAAAAATCGGATGCGGATGCGGACTGGCGCGATCCGGTCGGATCCGACCCATTGCCATCCTAGATGCGGCGGTTGGTTGTGAGCAACCAACAACCGGCGACTCAGCGAATTCGTTCATCGATACTGCGGCGAGAGGATAACACGGTTGGAATCCTTTGTAGCGACCGTGGGCAAACACATGAAGATGATGGAGAATCGGATCGGTGAAATAGTTTGCACAACAAAATGCACGACCAAAGACGGGCCAATTTCCGAGTGTCTGAAGTGAACACAAAGAATCGGTGCTTTACTATCTAGTTGAGAAGTGGAAAGGCGTATTAGAACCACCCGGACGAAGAAGGAGCAACGGAAGAGCACCTCGCGAACGAGCTCGCGACCGCGAGACATCACACAGCCCGTATTCCAGAACTGCTCGCGAGCCCGCCCACGGTCGCAAGAAAGAAAGAAGAGCACCTCGCGACCGAGCTAGCGCTCGCGAGCCCGGCCGCGAGAAACCGAGCGAGAGGGCGAGAGGAGGCCGCGCCAGCGTCGGATCGAGGAAGAACGCCAAAATGGCGCAGGTCCCTAGCGATCACCCTCGCGGTCGCGAGGACGACCACGAGGCACGCCCAGTGACGAAATATCCTACATATACTCCTCCGGTTCCGTTTCCAAGTCGACTAGCTAAGTCGAAATATGACGAGAAGTTCACCCGATTCAAAGAGATATTTCAGAAAGTGAATATCAATCTACCTCTCTTTGAAGCGCTCCGAAACATGCCGGGATATGTGAAGTTTCTCAAACATGCATTAGCAAGCAAAACAAAATTGGGTAAATTTGAAAAATTAACCTATCGAAGAATGCGGTGCCATCTTACAGCGGAAGTTGCCTGCGAGCGAGAAGATCCGGGGCTTCACCTTTGAGTCGAGATTGCTGAGCACACATTCCCCAATGTGTTGTGCGATTCGGGAGCAAGCATCAATCGATGCCGTGAATGTATTCAACCGCTTTGGAGCTAGGGAAGATGAAGCCAACAAAGATATCATTGATGATGGTGACGTGTCGGTCACATATCTAAGGAATTGTTGAAGGCGTGTTGGTAAGAATTCGGACTTTGTCTTTCCCGTTGATTTTGTTATATTAGACATACCCAATTGACATCAACCACTAATCTTGGGTAGACCTTTTCTAGCAACCGGTCGTGCTTTGATTGATGTCGGGAAGGTGACCTCATGTTTTATGTCGATGATGAGGAGCTAAAGATTTCAATATATGACGCCATCAAGCAACACGATAGTTCAGAGCCTGAAAATTGCTATTCGATCACTACTGCTACTGCTAGTCAAGTCTCGTACTTGTAGGGCAACCAACCATCAGACGAGCATGCTGCAAGGAAGAAGTGGACTCGGTATAAAAATCCGAGTAATTCGTTCAAGCTCAGTGGAAGCCATTCTTATGCCAATTGGTGGGCTGTTGTAAATGCTAAGTACAAGGGCAAATCGAAGTTTGGAAAGTCATCGGTTATCAAATCGCTTTGATTGATGAGAGGTACCGTCGAGCTAGCGACGGAAAAATCTAACTGGTTGGGAGGTAACCCAGCGTTTTTACATGTTTTATGTTTTCGTTTTGTTTTCTTCTTTTCTTTGTTTCTTTGTGTCTTGTTTGTTTGTTTTAAGTCCCAGGTATTTCATCAATGGCGAGGATTCTATCCACCGCGGAGTAGCGACATTTGAGGTAAGATCTCTCCCAATCACTCTCTTACGCAAACATTATTGCCTCCATTGCTGCAATGTTGACAATAAGTTTGTGGGGGAGTGATCGAGTGTGATGTGGTTGAGAGTCTTTTTATGTTTTGCGTTGTTTTGTTAAGTTTTTATATGTTGGGGCTTTTATGCGTGTCTTTTGTATTTTGTTGTGTCGGTCGATCAGCGAGTTGAAGTGAAATGTGTTAATCCATGTAGCCATGATGATAGAAATTTTACATTAAATATGTGATAGTGCATGATATGTTAGAAAATGGCGCATGGATAACTTGAGATTGCTTAGCTTGTTTTTTAACCATTTGCTAAAACCGTGAGACTTGAGCTTCACCGTGTATACACATCTTATTCTGATTTCTTTTATTTGTGTAATATCGTGCATGTAATTATCTTCTAGAACTTGCCGTTTTTACGTGTCGAGGCTACAATATGTGTTTTGAATATGGAAAGGATAAAATGCCATCTTTGTTAACCACATATTTACCCAAACACTAGCCCAATGATATATACCATTTGTCGCCTTCTTTGAGCCTTTATTAGACTTTATTCTTTTGTTAACCGGATGGATATGGGAATCAAAAGGGGAGTAAATTTGTTTTGATATTCTAAGTAGGGATAAAAGATAGAGAGGTACCTCTGTGGTAAAGAATGGACCCTATAAGCTCTATTACAAAGTCAAGAAAAGAAAAATTTGATAAAAAATGTGAGCATAAAGGAAGTCAATCATTATAGTTATGGTACCTTGGGTTGCATAAATGTTTAAATAGCATGTTGGAAAGGAAAATGGACAAAGTCCATATGAGTTGATTGTATAGATGGAAGTACTTGGAATATATTTGAGTCACTTAGCCATATATTATCCTACCTTAACCAATGTGCCTACAATACAACCTATGAAAAGTTCTTTTTGATCTTAATTTGAATGCATTTGACGTGGTGGAGATATTAGAGAAATGGCAAGCCTATGGTGAGATTTTTGCATTGCATTGATTTTTGAGTGCATACACGTCCCTTTTTTCTTTATGAGTTGAGTGTACTCTATATATTACGCACATGCCATTGTGAGGGTTGAATTGAATGAGATTTTTGCTTTCAATGGTTGTACATTGTCGATTTGACTAATGTCATCGTGTGCACTAATGATTTTGAGCTTTGAGATATTTCTGAGGCTTTATTGGTTAATCACCTTTGCTGATGCTCGTTGATCCTGTTTTGTGTCTCTCTTTCTTTCTTTTTGATCTTGTTTTTGTTTGAGGACAAACAATGATTTAAGTTTGGGGATTGATAAACGCGTATTTTACACGTTTATTGTTGATTTCTAAAGATGATTTTAGATCGATAATGTGCGTTTATGTCTTGGATCTCAATGCTTTTACATATTTTGGAAGATCTTGCTCTTGGGTTCCGTTTTGGTGTTTTGTAGGCTTATAAGTTGAAAACCAAGCATGGAGCGAAGAGCGAGCGAGCGAGGCGTAAATGAGGGCCTAGCAACCGCCTTGGCCGCTAGCGAGACCGCTAGCCATCAAGCACGAAGCGGCGCGCGTCTGTCTGCAGACGAAGGCTCGCGACCGCCTAGCGACCTCTAGGTCGGCCGCGAGAAAACACCAGCACAAGCGAGGTAAGGCCATGGCACGCGAGCACTTCCAGCGGACGTGAGACGTGCCCACGATGACTTTATGTGCGACGCGACCACACCTAGCGACCGCGAGGTGTGGCCACGAGACAAGTAGGTGCGCGCGTCCCTGCCGAGAACGCAAATATGGCCGAGACGAGGAGGATCCATCGCGACCGAGCTCGCGACCGCGAGGCATGGCGGCTGATGCAAAAATTAGGGTTTCAGCCCTAAATCTAAAAATAGGGCATTGCCCCATCGCGCCCCCAACCTTCCCCAGCGCGATTTTACATGTTTTTCCTCAGTTTTTCTCTATTTTTCATACTTTTTCACTTTAGCTTTGATTTAGATTCATTCTAGTATTAGTTTTCCATCATTCTACATTAGTTCTAAGCATTGTTAACGCTTTGGAACGATTTCGTCCGAAGGAATTCCATCGTTTTCCGTTGGGTTTGGATACAAACCCAACCATTGTTCTTCAGACGCTTCCCTACGGGTTTTCAATTTAATTTCTGCTTTTATGGTTAATTAGTATTTTATTTCGTTATTTATGTCTAGCTAAATTTACTTTCTAATCCTAGGGTTTGCATGATTCTATCCTATATGTTGTGATTCCCGCTATTGTTATTTACACCGCTGCATTGATTCATGATTCTTGGTGCTTAATTATATGTGTTGATTTACGATCAATCTTGATGCATATCATAGTTGCGATTAATTACGTAATGATTTTAATTGTCGATCGATCTTGAATGCAAGATACGGATAAGCCTTGAGTCGTGGTGAGATAGGAACATTCGTAGGAAGCATATTCTTTGTGATCCTTTTGGGTTGCTTATTTTCCTCTAGAGGCGTATGATAATGGGGAAAATTAGTAATCAACTGTCACAATTATCGAATCGAAGTTGTTGGCTACATATGTGATCTTCCATCTTATGCGGATTAAAGCGGTTAATAATAAGCGGGATAAACATCATAGTGGATAGGATTAGTGCATCCCTATGGTTAGTCTTTCTTCATAGTTATCCCTTTGAGTTTTTATTGCTTTAGTTTATTTTCTTGTTGTCACATTTGCTTTGGATTTAATTATCGAAAGCCATAAACTATCAAACCAAATCTATTCTTGGATAATGATGAAGTTTCGTTGAATTAGCTTCTGTGTTTTCGGATTGCAACAATGTGGATACGATACTCGACTTACCTTATACTTGTGCATTTTTCGTGTGAGAAAAGTGAGTGATCAATGGTATCAATGGAACTATCACACAGATACGATGTAGTGCCCTTATCAGATTCCACTTTCAAAGTCAAGCACGGAAGCAAAACATTCAGAGTGAATCTCAATACACAATCATGTGCATGTTTGGAGTGGGACATGGATATGATACCGTGTTCTCATCTTTATTGCGACTATATGGTGCAATTTAAGTTTAATTATGTTAATTTTTTTATCTAATTGATTTCACTTACATATAATTGATTATATAAATTTTTAATCATAAAGGTCACCATATATCTAACTATGTGGGGGAGTACTACCATTCTGCAAAGCTAGCGGAAGCATACTCGTATCGGATCAATCCTGTTCACCACGGTCTAGTTGAATTTGCTCCTCCGATATTCTTTGGAATTATAGTTATGCCTCCTAATAGAGTCCGTCAAGCTGGGCGCCCGAAACTGGGTTGATATCGTCATCCAATAGAAGTGGGGTCGAGTAGTAGAAGTCGTGCACCACGAACATGTAGCTTGTGTGGTAATGAATCTTATACGCGTCGGAAGTGTTCTTACTTGTTAAGAGACGAGTGACATTGTAATGAAAGCACTTATTCATGTAAAGATATTATTAACATTATTATTATTATTTTAACTTAATCAAATTGAATTGAATTGAATTGAAGTTGAAATTGGAGATCAGATTAAAATTAATCCATTGTCGATAAGATAATATAACTAAGAATCTACTACATGAGATAAAATAAAAAAATCATTACATAGTAGATGCTACTTTCTGCTAGTCGACGCTCTTCCTCTCGGCTTCTTATATGGCTTACATAACTCATATATATTTCCACCTATTTTATGTCTTTATGATAAAACATTAGACATACCCCATTGGATGCTCGGTGAAACAGAAATAAGACGTTCTACAGTCATGCACGCAAATGGACCATCACTGAAATCGTCTTCCTGGTCAAATACCTCTGAAGATTCAGCTCGTGTAATAATCGCATCATTGTTCCATGGTGGTATTTGGTGGGAGTTATTCTCGAACCATCTAGAGAAGATCGAAGCGCCGCATAATCTATTCGGGCACACCAGTCCATCGTCCTCGCATCCAATTGATCTGGTCCATCCGCTAAATACGCGAGTCAAACAGCACGCAATGACCCGAGTGTATATCCACGCGACATATCACGAAATGCCGCTCGATGACGCATGGGATGATGATCTATAAAAATTAATATTTAGAGAAAATAAACAAGGAAAATTTTAATTTTTTGCAACTTATTGTATTAAATAGGTTACCTGCGTGGCACGTAACCATGATCTATGACCGGCAAAGCCGAGGACAACTACAATCCAATGCGCTGATGGCTGCCATGCCATAGCAATGCTCTCAGGGGTAATGATCAATGGTGCCTCACGCGGGTCTTGAATGTAGGACGAAAGCGTTGCGTGTACCTTGAACCATGAATTTTGCAGAAACATCTATTCAACATTGAAAATTAATTAATTCCAGATACTACACATATATAATATATATTGATTGTATTAAAGACATAATACTTACGAAAAAATCAGTATCAAGGATGATTGTGTTATGAGAATCCACCCCATCCAATAAGTCGATCTCGGCATCGAGTCTCATCCTCAAATGCATCATGATAGATCGACCATCTGCGCAATTATTTTAGGGATACATATCAATATAAGTAGATGTACTTCAAAAATGAAGCATATTGTATAAAAACGTACTTACCCGAACATCAAAAGGCCTCTCTGGCGTTTCGATACACACGAAAAATCGAACCTGGATTTGACGGTCAGTACCCCGAACAACCACCACTGCATTATCTCTCATCAAGAAACGCTGGTACTTTATCAATACATCTTCGGATAATGGACGTGGCATCGGGCTATTCACATATGGTGACCTCATTGCAGCCGAAGGTCTCCGTGCCCGTTCGCCTCTCTGGATTTCCAACTACAAACATTTAAGCATATGAGTCGCCAAATGAAAAACATAACAAATATAATGAAATACTATAAACTGCCAAATATGAGACTTAATAGTTACATGTTGCTCCAACTATTGCTGCATAGGCTCGAAAGTCTGCCTCACGACGTTCTGAGGCGTCAGATCACTAAATAGGTCCAGTCCCAGCATGGAATGATGAGATGCAGTTCCAGGACTGGTACCATGGATCTGGGGAGAGTAGCGGGGGAGGAGGGGGTATCACTGGGCTGATGTAGGGCTGGCTCAACCGGCTCAATATGTCGATTGTCTCGAGGGACATCTGGACTTAACTATTGCTCTTGACCTTCACCTCCACCTTTCGTCGTCGTCGTTGTCGTCGGAAGATTCACGGCCCGAGGTGCGGGTGTATATGTATTATCTCTATGTGTGCAACCACATCAAGTCTTCTCTAAGAAACTTTCAAACCATTTCTTCATCTTTGGAATCCACTTTTCTTCGATAGACTTCTCGATGCGTTGCACTGCTCTGTCTTCACTCTCCCGAATGGATTCCTGGATCCAACGACGATCGACAGAACTAAGATGCCGGGGGTGCTCACCACCACTGCTCGATGAAGAAGAAGCTGCAGCATATTTTCCCGTATCCCGTCTCTTAACAGATGGATGACTATCCATATATGGCCGTTGCGGCTCCTCAACAACCGCAATCTCAACGCACTCAGCTAATGATGTCCTCTGGCTGGGTCTTGAAGGTGAAGGCTCTGAGGGCTGCTCTGATGGAGACCCCGAAGATCGGGATCTGAACAAGCGTGGATCCCCGCCGAACTCGGCGTCTACGTTGAGGCTCATCCACCGGATGAGACATACCATGACGAAGGAACTGTAGTCCCTCCTCAAAGGATTTGACGGTGTCGGAAAATTCACACCGAGTGGAGAGGGTATGAGACGGGCGCCCGAGAAATGGTGGTAACCTCGAATGAGTCGGGCTCAATCGTTGTGAGATGATAATCGACCTACAATAAATTGAAAGATATTATTTAATATTCTAATAAATACAATACCTCATACATGATTTAAAATTATAATAAAATTGATGCAATTGCTCAAAAAGAGGTCAGAAGTCGCGGTGAGAGCTACTCTTGAACTTCCACCTCAACACTCTCGGATCTGATGATGTGGGGTTGACGTCTTCCACTATACTTCCCAAGTGCGGTATGATCTCGGTGACTAAACACATAGTGTCGGGATCGTCCATAAAAGTGGTAGTGAGCATTGGGTTGACAATGCATCCTATAATATCTCAATATCTCTGTAGCCGATGCCCCCACTAAATCGGAAAACGCCTCCAAATCGTCAACCAATGCCCAAACCCAATCAGCTATTACCTTGCGCGTCTCGTACCCAAATACGAATCCATAGAGGTGAATAACATGGGCCACACGTAAATAGTGACGAAGATCTACATCATTAAAATCACTACTACAAAATCTATCTAATAGATTACTTAATGTAATCTGTGTGCCCCCGCAAAAAAGCCTATATACCTCAACGTTGCTCAAGTCGTAGTCTTGTGTGGGATCAAATGATGATGACCCAAATCGCAGGCCGGTGACTAGAGCATAATCTCTAATGGAAAAACATATATTTCTTCCATTGATGAAAAAATACATTTCCGGTTGTGTAGGTTCTATTTGACGGGAGACTATATGGTGTAAAGATAAACTAGACTTAGGCCCAGTAATCCAATCAATCATATGACCAAAGCAACCCCCCTAAACATATCTAGCAACTCTTCGCCGCCCTTATCTAACAAGACATTCTTAATATACTTAAAATAGTCAGTCCTATAATATATCTTTACATCCGCAACATTTATCGTAGTAGGCACAAGAAAATAGGATCGACCTACAATTATATCAATGCCACATATTACACAACGATAACAAACCAACAAACTACTACAATAATTATTACATATCCACTACAACATAATTGAGAAGCATAATGAAAAATATTTAATTGTCATTATCGAATCGTGGAGACTAATTGAATGCTAATCCAAAGTCAAATTTCAAATGATAATATGGATAAAGAGTTTTTACATATTCAATCACATTATTCAAGCCAAAACAAATATCTCATTCAATCGAAAACATACAAGCCATAAACACTATTTATTCAATCACAATATTCAAGCCATATTGTAAAAATCGCATAACTATATTGTTTCAATCACATTTAGTAATATTTATCCAAAATTAACTACTCATATTATTCAATCACATTTAGCAATATTTATCCAAAATATACATACTGTAAAAATCGCATAACTATATTGTTTCAAAATAATATACACAAGAACATACCGGTAAGTCCATATTGTCACTCGTTCGTGTAAAATATGGTTTCGCCTAAAATAGGGTTTCTCCTGCAATTATTACAAAATTTAATTAATAACTAATTATTAGAAAATTAAATTGATATCGACCGGAGACAACCTTTATATACTTGATTTTCCAATATATACATATTAATCGTTGTTTCCGGTCGAATAAAGCTTCTTTCCGATCGATGAAGGCTTCTCTCCGGTCGATCGGAGAGAAGCCTTCATCGACCAGAAACAACGATTAATATGTATATATTGAAACAATTCCTTGTTTCCGATCGACTAAAGCTTCTTTCCGAGAAGCCTTCTCCGGTCGACCGGAGAGAAGGCTTCTCGACCGGAAAGAAGCTTTAGTCGACCGAAACAACGATTAATATGTATATATTGAAACAATTCGTTGTTTCGATCGACTAAAGCTTCTTTCGATCGAGGAAGCCTTCTCCTCCCACGACCGGAGAAGGCTCGTTAACCGAAAAAAGCTTTAGCCGACCGGAAACAACGATTAATATGTATATATTGAAAAAATTACCTCCGGGAAGTGAATATTCAAGCTCGACTATTGATTCCGGGTTGTTCTTCACGGGAATGGAAATGGAAATTCTGGGAATGTATTAATTCCGGGTTATTCTTCACGAGTTGTTCTCTCTTCTTATCTTTCGAAATTTTTGAAAATTGTTCTTCACGAGTTGTTCTCTCTCTCTTATCTTTCGAAATTTTTGAAAATTGTATGAAGAAGAAGTGTTCTGCAATGTTTTCGGAAGCCAGTATATTACACAGACTTTAATTTGCTAAACTCAGTCAACCTGAAATCTACAAAAATGGATTTAATTTGCACAGACTTTAATCGAGTTTGGGAGTTTGCAGACTTTAATTTGCACAGAATTTGCAGACTTTAATTTGTTAAAGAATCGATTCCCTCTCACATCACTATCTTTTGTCTTTTGCAAATATCTGAATTTTTACTGTTTTGATTCAAAATATAGTTGTTTAATAGGTTTGAGTATGGGCTGTAGTTAATTTTTAGGTTGGATATGAGTGATACATATATTTTGAAAGTTGGGTATATAAGTTGGGTCCCTTGTATTATAGTGGTAAAAGGGGAAATCTGGGCATGGCATCTAAAATAGATACCGAGAATCGAGAATAGAGATGCTAATTTGACAAAGGTGAATACAAATAATGTCCGGAACTTTTCTCACAGCGACACGTGCAGCCATCTGATTGGTTTTCGCTCTCACCTCGCGAGCCTTCACTCATCACTCACAATTTTGGAGTCACAACCTGAATTTCAAAATTTTTATTATAATGACACACTTATTTTAGGTATTAATCAGCTTAATTAAATCTTAAAGGAATATAATAACTTATTTAAATATTTCCTTTATTTATCAAAAATTGCATTGTTTTTAGTAACAAGAATCTTAATAAATTACAATGAGTGAGATAATAAATAAATATATTAATGAGTAATATGAATGAAAAATATGGATTATGTATGATTTTTTTTTAAATTAATGATAATTGAGAGTAATTGATGTTTCTAAAAATGAAAAATATAATTTTTGTTAAATGTCCAAAAAAATAAATTAAATGTAATATTTTTTTTGATGGATGAAATATTTGTTAGTGTGTTCGTGGATATACTTTATTGAGAAACATGTGGTTGTGGTGCCAAAAGACACGAAAGCAATTGGCTATATATAGGTTAGGTTGTATCACAAAATCACTCAAAAAATTTCCCCAAGCCTATATGTTTCACTCAACTAACCACGAACAACATAGCCAATTCTATTTCATACTTGAATTCATTATCATTTTTAATTATTAACCCTTTTATTTTCTCTAATTCTTAGTTTAATTCGATGTAATCATATTTTCATGAAGATTTAAGAAATTATTCGAATAGGACACTCATAAATTGAAGAAGATTATATTCAACAAAAAGCATTCATGAAAAATTCAAATTATAATTTATGATTATTGTACATATTTTGTTGAATATGGTGGAATATAGCTTTGAGTAAAGTGATAATGTATGTAAGTAGTCAAGAAAATAGGAGTAGAAGTTTTATAGCGTACTCCATAAAAATATGAGTTTCATAGTCATTTTGACTTAAAAAGATAAAATTATCCCTAGACCCACAACTTAAAAAAATTCAAAAGATATTCTATCTCTCAAAAGCATGCCCTACTCTCTCTCTCTCTATTTCTCATGACACACACTTTCTCCCATCTCTCTCACGACGCACTCATCTCTGCGCCTCCCTTTTCTCACATTCAAACGGAAAATTCAGTCACACAAACGCACAACATGAGTGATAGTGATACAGATCCACGGTACTTGCCGGACGCGGCGGAGCAAGAAGTGGCTGAAGGAGAGAGCTCCTCGAAGGAAGAAGCTTCCAGGCCGGAGCAGTCGCCACCGTGCACGCAAGCACGCCATCGACCTTTTACTTCGGGTCGACAACCTTCAACTTCGGGCACTGAATTACGAGCGCCACTCCATCCGGTGAGCAATGTGGCATTTAAAATTGAGTTTTCATTGCATACACGATAGTTTTCATGGGGTGCACAATGTCGTGTAGTGATGAAATTTCGATTGTTTGTGAGTTTAGCAACTTTGAAATTGAATTTAGATTGAATTTGTTGATTTTCTGTGCAAATAACTGTGTTCGAAAGAACACGGTGCTATGTACACGGTGACAATCGTGTACTGAAGAACACGGTGTTCTTTTGGAGCACAATGTTCTTCAGTACACGGTGTATCACCGTGCACGGTTCTTCATTACACGGTGACATTCGTGCACTCTGTTCTACAGTACACAGCTCAAACCGTGTAAACGGTTTGAATCGTGCACTGAAGAACAACGTTCAATAATTATTTCCAGCAACGTTCATAGTGTATACTGATTACTTTTGTGCAATTACAGCCTCGTTATAGATGGTTACGACCTTATATGCATGGTTATACCGGACGCATCAATCAATACATCTGAATCGACGTGTTAGGCGAGGTTATGCCATGTTTACTACAGCACGAATGTATTGATGTATTCAGAGATAGCTGCTTTGACCATCTTCTTGATCTCATGAGAGGAGAAAATTACAAATAATGCACTACACAATCTCATATCATGACAGGTCGTTGATCCTAGTCTTCCCAAGTTCGAGACATGGTTCCACGTTTGTGGATATGATATACGGTTTGGGATGGTTGAGTTTGTCCTAGTGTTTGGATTGTGCTTCGAACCTTCTGGTTTTGATTCGAGTTTGAGGCACGATATTTTCCAAACCAGCATATTTTCTAGATTGTTTTGGGGTCGGAGGACTACTTTTTCAGAGCTTCGTAGCCGATTCAATAAACAACGGCTGGGTGATGATATCGCAGACTACTTGAAGGTGGCATTTATATTAGTGGTATATTTGATCGTCCTGTGCCATGATAGGGAAGCCATCAAGCCCTGGGTTTGGGCATTGGCCGAGGATTTGGATACGTGAGAGAGTTTTCCATGGGGCTCGTATTCGTTCCAGATCCTCTGTCACGGGATTGATACGCTGAAGAGGCACCCGAGAGAGGTGGCTGCTTTGAGGAAGACGTACTATTTCTGTGGACCTGTTTGGGCATGAGGCCATTCCAGACTTGGAACATATGTGCAAGTGCCGAGACACCGTTATTAGGTTGCCCAGATGCTTGATGTGGACTACTTGGAAGTCCCCGACCGAGTACAATGGTTTTTTTGACGAGCAAGTAATTTTAATAAATATTTAGTATTTGTTATATATTTATTAAATACACTATAATCAATAATGTGTTTTTTTGTAACGTTTATGTCATCTTATGCTGGAGCCGCTCGACGTCGAGTACACAGAGCCGTATTACTTGAGCCTATACGAGGGCGATCCACTGGCTATTAGATTTTGTCTGTGGGGTGGCAGACCAGAGGAGCACATGATGAGTCTGCGTCTGTGCCTGAGCCAGAGCATGTGCCTGTGCGTGAGAGAGTGCCCCGCTCCAAGGTGCCAGAGCATGACCCTGTCATGAAGCGAGTGCGAAGGAAGCTGGGAAGCTGAAGTGCAGAGATACATCTCGAGTTGTTGAGCCTAGTCGACCTGGTGTGTCTCGATCGCAGTCAAAGCATCGCAAACATTCATTGTTGCATGAGGAAGAGCCAGGACATGTATGCTGCGAACACGTCAAGAGTGTTCGAGACGAGGCCTCAGTTGCTGCTATGATTGAGAGTGTACGTCGTGCCATTGTGGACGACGAGTCAGAGAGAGGCCTTGTAGCTTTAGTGGCTTGACGTGTATTCGAGCAGCTGCAGGACTTTTTTCGGTGCAGATCTCCGAGACATAGATCTCGTACCCCTCTTTCTGCACGTGCGAGCTACGTCGAGCCTGTTTATTCAGAGCATATCAGTTAGAGACGCTCAACATTCCGGCATGAGAAGGTACCCTGCACTAGCCACCGACGATCTGCTTCACGGCAGGTCGATCAAGATGAGGTACCTCGCACAAGCCACCAATGATCTTCTTCACGGCAGGTCGATCCAGAAGAGAGGGCCAACACTAGCCACCGATGATCGATGATAAGCGCGCATTTACGTTTATAGTTGATATTTGAAGTTGAGTTTAGCTCGTTTAATGTGCGTTTATGTATCGATTCTTAATGTTTTATCTATTTCTAGAAGATCTTTGCTCTTGGGTGTTATTTTGGTGTTTTGTAGGTTTATGTGTTGAAAATCGAGCAAGGAGCGAGCACAAACCAAATGAACAAAGCGACCCATTTCTAGCGACCAGCCTAGCGGTCGCTAGGCTGGTCATGAGCAAACTAGCGAGCCCGGAAGAGCGCGTCGCGCGACCTGCGTGCCATGGCGAAGCCTAGCGTCGAGAACTCACCTGGGCGATTTCTCGCGACCGAGTTCATATGACTAGCGACCGCTAGTCGGTCGCGGTACAAAGCGGCGCAAGAGACCGCGGGCGAGAAGGCGGCGAGACTTACCTCGTGACCACGCTAGCGACCGCGAAGGGTGGTCGCGAGACAGCAGCGCGAAGAAAATTAGGGTTTGGGGTGTGCCTATATATGTGACACCCCACTCGCCTCAAGATCGCCCATTCGCCCCAGACCTATTTTCACGAGTTTTTCCTCGGTTTACATCTTTTAGTCTTTAGTTTTCATTCCGTTTAGTTCTAGTATTGATTTTCCGTTGTTCTTGTTTGGTTTATCGATCGGAGCGTTTTGTCCGATCGTTTTCCTTTGTTTTCCGTTCGTTCGCTTGGAATTGGATTCAAGACCAACCTTTGTTCATCAGCGTTTCCCTACGGGTTTTATATATTTAATTTACATCTTTATGGTTAAATTGTATTTCATCCGTTTATTATGTCGCTAGTTTTCTATTCTAATCTAGGGTTTGCATGATCCGATCCTATATGTTGTGAGTTACGCTATCGTTATTTACCTTCTAGGCATTGATTCATGATTCGATTGTGCTTATTTATATGTGTTGATTTCGATCAATCTTGATGCATATCTAGTTGTCGGTTAATAGCGTAGCGTATTAATTGTCGATCGTTATCGAATGCATGATACGTATGAGCCTTGAGTAAATGGCGAGATAGGACATTCGTAGGAAGCATATTCTTAGTGATCCTTTTGGGTTGCTTATTTTCCTCTAGAGGCGTAAGCGTAATAGGAAAATTAGTAATCATGCCCATAATTATAAATGGCTGAAGTTGTTGGTTATATATGTGATCTTACATCTTATGCGGATTAAAGCGGTTAGTAATAAGCGGGATAAACATCGTTGTGGATAGGATTGGTGCATCCACAGGGTTAGTCTTTCTTTATAGTTATCTATCGTGTTTTATTGCGTTATTTATCTTTCTGTTTGGTTACCTTTGCTTTGGATTAAATTCGAAGCCCTTAAACCTCTCGTCCTTTATACGTGCTTGAATAATGATGAATAATCGTTGAGCTAGCTTCTATGTTTTCGTGATACAATCTACGTGGATACGATACTTAACTTACCACTGTACTTACACCCTTTTACGTGTGAAAAGGGCGATCAAATTTTGGCGCCGTTCGGGATTGTTAAGATCACATAGGAATAATTTGTGATTTGGATTTATTAATTCAAGTTATATATATATATTATATTTATTTATTTTTATCGGTGCTAAATTCTCTCGTTTCTCGGGTGGTTTATGCGTACAAGATCTGGGGACCTCACGAAATATTATTAGATCCCGAGATCGAAAGCTCTCAAGGAGAAGAGGGCGAGAGAAGAGGCAGCTGCAATGGCGGCCGATCCATAAGCAGGGCATTCCTCCCGAGCAAGTTGCACGTATGCTAGGCGACTTTGCGGAGATGCGTCGGATGACGAACATGGAATCATTGTCCTGCTCGGAGGAAAGACCCACGAACCACATGTACCGACATCCTACCGAGCAGTTCGAGGGGCGGTTGGGGCCCGAACATAGATGCAAATAATTTTGAGCTCAAACCGTACGATTAGTATGGTCGAAGGAGAGCGGTTTGGGGAGGAGTCACGGAAGACCGAATGCGCATCTCGAGGCGTTTCTCGACATTTGTGACACCATCAAGCGAATGGGGTGCCACAAGACACGATCGGATCGCGTATTCGGTTTTGACTGTGACGGTGAAAGATTGGTTCGAAGTTTGGACCGAGTGGCATCGACACTTGAAACTTTCGAAAGTTTCTTTGAAATACTTTCCGCGTGGCGCGAAAGATCATCGCGAAATCTCATTTTGCCAAACCACGGCGAATCATTATTGAGGCATGGGAGAGATTGAGAGGTCTATTGAGGCGATGTCCACAACATGGGTTCTCTAAGGGCAACAAATCCTGCAGTTCTACGGTGGGTGACATGGCGGACGAGGGCATGGTAGATGCGTCGTGGGGGGCTGCTTATTAAACCGACCGATCGGCGAGGCAAGCCGTATTGTAGAAGAGATGGCGCAGCGGCTATCAATGGCCAGCGGAGAGAGCGCCATCGTTCAAAGCGGTTCTTGTTGAGAGTGACTCAAAATCTGACGATCTCATGAAAGTTCACTCTTTGAAGAGTCGAGTTGAGACGAGCGTCGACCACATTAATCGGAGAAGTCATTGAATTTCCAACAACCTTGAAAGAGCTTCATATTGAATTCGATTCGAGAGCCGGAAGCCAAGTCTCGAAGACATGATGCGGCGATTGGTTGTAAGCAACCAACAATTGTAACGAATCGTAATTAGTTCATAAGCAACACGGCGGAAGATAAATCACTTGGAGTCCTTTGTGACGGCTATGGGAAGCACATAAAGATGTTGGAAAATCAAATTGGTCGAATAGCCGTGCAAGTGAATGCCTTCTGAGAAGGCGGGCGATTTCCGAGTAACACGGAGGTGAACCCAAAGTCAATGCTTTGCTATCCGGACGAGGTGGGCGAGCTGCCCGAGCCCTACAGAAAGAAGAGCATGAGAGCACCTTGGCGCAGAAACTTCGCGACCGAGCTCGCGACCATGAGCCCGATCGCGAACCATCAAATTTTTCCACGAGCCCGCGACCGAGCAGCGTCCGCATGCCCGACCGCGAGCAATCGATCGAGCACATGGCGAAATCAGCCTTGTGAGCTCGCGCCCGCAAGCTCACACGCGAGGAAGGAGTCCGGTAGCGCGCAGACTCCTCGCGACCATCAGCGGTCGCGAGGTCGACCGCGAGGCAACCCTGTAAGCAAATCCTCGCCGTACACTCCTCCGGTCCCGTTTCCGAGTCGACTTGTCAGTCGAAATATGACGAGTTTGCTCGTTTCAAAGAGGTTTTTCGAAAAGTTGAGATAAATTTGCCTCTCTTTGAAGCTGACTGCGAAACATGCCTGGGCTACATGAAATTCTTAAAGGCAACTTGCAAGCAAGAAGAAACTTGGGAAATTGAGAAAATTTCCTATCCAGAAATCTGTTGCCGTCTTGCAAAGGAAGCTCCTCTGAAGCGAAGGATCCGGCGGTTTCACGTTAGAGTGCGAGATCGCGGCGAAATTTTCCAAATGTTTTGTGCGATGCGGGGCGAGCATCAATCGATGCCGTTGAGCGTATTCAACGGCTACACCTAGGAAAGATGAAGCCGGCGAAGATTTCATCGATGATGGTGACCGATCGATCACATATCCAAAAGGTATCGTCGAAGGCGTGTTGGTAAATTCGGGATTTTGTTTTCCTGCGACTTTGTTATTTTAGATATTCCGAATTGAAACAACAACCACTAATCTTGGTAGACCTTTTCTAGCAACCGGTGATGCGTTGATTGATGTGCGGGAAGGAAACCTCACGTTTCGTGTTAACGATGAGGAGCTCAAAATTTCCATATCTGACGCCATCAAGCAACACGGCGTTGGAAAGTCGGAAGATTGTTGCTCGATCATAGCTGCTGCTGCCACTCCGTCTCGCGTTTAGAAGTACTCGACCAATCGAGGTGTACGTGAGAAGGAAGAAGTGGACTCGGCATGGAACTCCGAGTGTATCATTCAAGTTTGGGGGCCCTTCCGCTCGGTGGTGGTCATCCGTGAATCAAGTTTAGGAGGTTCCACAAGTCGGGAAAGATGTCTATTGCTACTAAAGCGCCAGATTAGCGAGGTTAGTGATGGTCTAGCTAAAGGCGTTAAATAAGCACTTGTTGGGAGGTAACCCAGCGTTTTCTTTATTTTGTTTTCGTGTTTTGTCGTGTTTTTCGTTTGCGTTGTTTTGTCGTGTTTGTTTTTCTTTTTGTTTTCGTAATACGTCGATCAGCGAGTTAAGTGAAGTGTGTTAATCCATGTGGCCATGACGATAGAAATTTTTGTGAAATTTAATGATAGTGCGCATGATATGTTGAAAATGGCATGAATGACGTGAGATGGCTTAGAACATTGTTTTTGACCATTTGCTTATCCTGTGAGACTTGAGCTTCACTTGTGTACATATCTTGATCTGATTTCTTTTAATTGTGTGATATCGTGTATGTGATTATCTTCTAGAACTTGCCGTTCTTACGTATCGAGGCTATGATATGTGTTTGAATTTGGAAAGGATAAAGGCCGTCTTTGTTAACCACATATTCACCCAAACACTAACCCGATGTTATATACCATTTGTTGCCTTCTTTGAGCCTTTATTAGACTTTTCTTTCGATTAACCGGATGATAGGAGGTGAGGATGGATATGGGAATCAAAGGGTGAAATTTTGATGTAAGTTATGACGAGAAAAGTTTATTTTAGAAAAATACATACGTGGTGAAGAATAGTACCTTTGTTGTAAAGTTAAACCTATAAGCTCTAGAAAAGAAAAGAAAAGAAAAATGTTAAGTTCACTATGAGTGTTGAGCATAAAGGGTCTTTAATCAAAGTATAGGTACATACGTGGCATTAAGCGTTGATTTATACGTTGGGAAAGAAGAGGAAAATGGACAAAGTCCATATGTGTCGAAATGTATAAATGATGGTGCTTGGAATAGTCTTGAGTCACTTAGCCATATATTATCCTACCTTAACCAATGTGCCTACATTATAACCTATCAAAAGACCTCTTTGATCCTTATTTGAACACATTTGTGCGGTGGAGATGTTAGAAAGCAGCAAGCCTATGGTAAGATGTTGCATTGCATTGATCGTTGAGTGTATACGTCCTTAATTTCTTTATGAGTTTGAGTGTATCCTATATATTCTACACACATGCCGTTGTGAGGTTGAAATAAATGAGCTTTTGCCCTCGATAGTTGTTTTGCGTTGAGTGGACTAACGTCGTCATGTGCACTAATGTTTTTGGCGTTGATATGTTTGGAGGCTAGAATGGTTATCCTCTTTGCTACGCTCGTTGATCTTTCGTTTGTCTTTACATTACATTTTGTTTGAGGACAAACAATGCTTTAAGTTTGGGGGTTTGATAAGCGCATTTTACGTTTATAGTTGATATTTGAAGTTGAGTTTAGCTTTCGTTTAATGTGCGTTTATGTATCGATTCTTAATGTTTTATCTATTTCTAGAAGATCTTGCTCTTGGGTGTTATTTTGGTGTTTTGTGAGTTTATGTGTTGAAAATCGAAGCAAGGAGCAAGCCTGAACCAAATGAACAAGCGACCCATTTCTAGCGACCAGCTAGCGGTCGCTAGGCTGGTCATGAGCAAACTAGCGAGAGCCCGGAAGAGCGCGTCGACCTCGTGCCCGCGGCGAAGCTGGCGTCGAGAACTCACCGGGGCGATTTCGCGACCGATTCATAGCTGACTAGCGACCGCTAGTCGGTCGCGAGGTACAAAGCGGCGCAAGAGGCGACCGCGGGCGAGAAGGCCGCGCGAGACTTACCTCGCGACCACGCTAGCGACGCGAAGGGTGGTCGCGAGGCAACAGCAGAAGAAAATTAGGGTTTGGGGTGTGCCTATATATGGCAACACCCCACTCGCGCCTCAGATCACCCATTCGCCCCGAGACCTATTTTCACAGTTTTTTCCTCAGTTTTACATCTTTTAGTCTTTAGTTTTCATTCCCGTTTAGTTCTAGTATTGATTTTCCGTTGTTCTTGTTTAGTTTATCGATCGGAACGTTTTGTCCGATCGTTTTCCTTTGTTTTCCGTTCGTTCGCTTGGAATTGGATTCAAGACCAACCTTTGTTCATCCAACGTTTCCCTACGGGTTTTATATATTTAATTTCTGTCTTTATGGTTAAATTGTATTTCATCCCGTTTATTATGTCTGGCTAGTTTTCTATTCTAATCCTAGGGTTTGCATGATCCGATCCTATATGTTGTGAGTTCTGCTATCGTTATTTACCTTCTAGGCATTGATTCATGATTCGATTGTGCTTATTTATATGTGTTGATTTCTGATCAATCTTGATGCATATCTAGTTGTCGGTTAATGACGTAACTGTATTAATTGTCAATCGTTATCGAATGCATGATACGTATGAGCCTTGAGTCGTAACTGAGATAGGACATTCGTAGGAAGCATATTCTTAGTGATCCTTTTGGAGTTGCTTATTTTCCTCTAGAGCGTAAGCGTAATAGGAAAATTAGTAATCAATCTGCCATAATTGTCGTATGGCGAAGTTGTTGGTTATATATGTGATCTTACATCTTATGCGGATTAAAGCGGTTAGTAATAAGCGGGATAAACATCGTTGTGGATAGGATTGGTGCATCCCTTGTGGGTTAGTCTTTCTTTATAGTTATCTATCGTGTTTTTATTGCGTTATTTATCTTTACATTTGGTTACCTTTGCTTTGGATTAAATTCGAAGCCCTTAAACCTCTCATCCTTTATCGTGCTTGAATAATGATGAATAATCGTTGAGCTAGCTTCTATGTTTTCGTGATACAATCTCTGTGGATCGATACTTGCTTACCACATGCCTTACACCCTTTACGTGTGAAAAGGAGCGATCAATCGACTACGGCAGGTCGATCCGGATGAGGGTTCCTGCACTAGCCATAGACGATCTGCTTCATGGCATGTTGATCCAGAGGAGGGGGCCCGCACTAGCCACTGATGATCTGCTTCACGGAAGGTTGATCCAAATGAAGGGGCCCATACTAGCCATCGACGATCTGCTTCACAGCAGGTCGATCCAGATGAGGGGTCCCACACTAGCCACCGACAATCGGTATCGAGTCATCCAGAGGGCAGTCACGCCAACCAGCAGAGATCATCAGCTGGAGAGCTAGTCATGCCAACGCATGAGGGTGATATATCATCTGATAGTTGGGGTGCTGCATTGGATACCCCATATCAAGTTACCTAATATATTAGGACCCCTTATTCGCGCAAAGCGGCGTTTGAGCTATTTAGGCAGTCAGGCCCAGAGTGTTATGTCGTGGCTCAGATGAATGGACATATTTTGACTCAGTCATTGTTTTACCAGATCTCCGACCCACACACTGAGCTGACTGGCGAGGTACTTTATTATTATCAAATTTTTATATATTTATAATTCAATTTATGGTGTTCTTAATCTATGAATTTTATTTGTGTATTAGGTTATGGAGTTGTACTCATTGTATATACATCGGAAAATAATCACTAGAGGTACTTCAAATCTATTATGGCCCAGGGTCAATGAAGCTAGATGCATTATAGCACCGATTGGATTTTATATAAGTCTGAAATTTCCCTAAATTTATTTTAACTCCTTCAGTTTATATAAATTATTCACAACTAAATTTATTCATTTATGCAGCGATCGCTTGTATGTGAGTTCGCCCGGCTTCATCCTAGTGATCCTATGGGCTATCATATGGTATCAAAGACCACCTACCCACGATGGACAGTACCCGATGACTTGAGAGAGATAGTGGAGAGGGTTGATGCACCACATAGTAGACCGTGGAAGTGCACCGATATGGTAGTTTATTTCCTCATTTATATTATTTTTCTATCAATTGAATGTAAGTTTTAAAATTATCAATGTTGCAAATACTAGCTATCTGTAACATCGGGGAAAATCATTGGGTAACAGTTCGCATATCTACTGTTATGTGAACTCTTGAGGTGTATGACTCGCTGGCGCATAGCCCTAAGTCTTGGGAGTTGAGGCGTTTACAGATGTTGCCTATTATTCTGTTTTTTCCTCGACTGATGAGGGTAACTGGATTTTGGGACAACAATCCATTGATGGAGGTACATTATGAGCATCTGACATTGGCGGAGGTGCCCGATCATGACCAATTCATGTAGACTGACTCAGTGAGTTACAGTATCTTTGCATGCACTTCTATGGATCGCCTCGTCTCAGGTTTACCTCGGAGGACACATCATAGTGAGCAGTTCATACTATCTCAACGTATGAGAATAGCTCGTAGGATATGGTCACTGAGCCTTATGATTTAGTTCATTACTTGTTTGGATTTGATTTGGATATTGTATTATTCTTATTGGTAGTAGTGATATTTTATGATTTAAGTGTTTGATTTTTCTGTTTCGATTTTATTTAAGCGTTTGATATTCGTTGTTGGATTTTGTTTGATTATTTTGGATTGTTATTTGCTATTGGTATTGGTCTTATTGTTGATGAGAAGGGACGTTCATGGGCGTGTAATGTTCAAGGGTACATGTTTACACATTCAAATTCTTTTGTCATTTCATTTTAAATCTATCTCTAGAGAACTTATAAAAATCGCATATGCAAGTCACACGTGTGGACGTTTACACATGAAACTCTCACTTCTCAATATATTAAAATGTTTTATTTAGAAATTTCATCTAACAAACTTATGATAAATAGTGCAAATGCAAGAATCCTCGCTAGCCACTCTTCCCATTCTCGTGGTTCGCGTTCCCTACTCGAGGTAGACGGGTTGTTAAGTCGAGGTTACTCACTTTGTTTAGAGATAAAAAATGGAGGTCTTGACATCTTTAATTTTAAAAATTAATATGTCAGGTTTCTTGCTTAGTCTTTTGTTTCAAAAGGTTTGTCCATGGAGATCACGTAATCCTTGTATGTTTTCTATAGACTCAACATGTAAAAGATGCTCGCAGATTTCTAAAACATGCGTCAAAACGCGATAAACCTATCATGCTTGCTATACGCATCCAATCACGAAAATATATTACATGTTTATCTACGTAATTAAACATACATAGCATGCTAGTGCATAATTTAAACATCCACGACATGCTTTGAACGATAAAAATAAAATAAATCCATTCATCACGGCTCACTCGTGGATCCTGTACTTCCCTGCCTAATTTATTACATAAATTTGCAAAGTAAAGATCTTCAAAAATCTCGAAACAGGCCGCGCGTGCATGGGCACAGACCGGACTCGTCAAAACAGGATTTTGGCCGAAAATCGAAAAATAGGCCGAAACAGTGAATCGGGCCGGGTCGGGTCAAAAATCTGGATCCGGGTAAAAAAATGGGTCTGGACCAAAAAATGGATCTGGGCTGCAAATGGGCCGGGTCATCCCAAGTGGACTGGGCCGCGTACGCTAGGACATAGCCCATGCGCACGCCCAGACGCCAAACCTCGCCCTGCCTCCCGCGTGCCGTCGCCCTACCGAGAACCGTTACCTAGCCTCGAGCATCGCCGCTGATGCCTACACATACCATGCGTTCTGATGCCGTCGCCCGTCTACCTCGTCGAGCACCAAGCCTGGCTGAGAAGCGCCGAGCGCTGTCGCCCAACGTGCTGCTGAGAACTCAACGCATTGACCAAACACCGAGGCACGCATCATGCGCTAACACCCGTGTCCTTGTCGCCCATCTGCCGAGTGCTACCGAGCATCCACGTCTGCTGCCGAGGCCTGCTAAGAACCCTGCACACACAGCCGTACGTCTGATCGCTTAATTTTCTACCAATTAAATAATAGTAAAACAATAGGTATTATATCGTATCCACAGAGACTGATAATCGAGAACACAGTGAATAATTCACACAGAATCTTTATTATTATTCAGGCAACAATATTAAGATAGGTAATTATTAAACTAGACTCAAAAGAAATAAGGAATAAACTCAAGAATAAAAGACTGACCCTAGGGTTGTACTGAACCTAACCAGATTCACACAATTAATCTATTAATCTGTTTACCAATTTAATCCACATTCATATGAAGGATCACTAATGTAACTACAGTCTTCCGTCAGGACAACATATAGTAGTAGGTTAGCCTAAACTCTATCTTCGTCGGGTTTCAAGAGAAGTAAGCTAATTACCAAAAGCACACAAAGAATAACCTCGTACAATTCACCTATCTCCACCAGGTCTCAAGGTAAAATCTGTATTATGTATTCAAGATATCGACTATGCAATTAATTTCGCCAGGACATCAATCACATAACTAGCATGCATCAATATTGATCAGGTACCAACACATGAGAATTAAAGCCAAGAATCATAAATCATGAATGAGACTGCAAAATAGTATCAACATATAAATCATAAGAATCTAGTCAGACATACAAACCCTAGGATCAATACAAAATTTAGCTACTCATAATTAAAATACTAAAGCAATAATTAAATAAATAAAACATAAACTGAATTGAATAGATAAAACCGTAGGAATCCATGATGAATAATGTCAACTCGAATCCGTAAATATTCTAAACTCTTCAAGAAATCTAACTATGAAAACTGAATGAAAACTAAACTGAAAAACTTATAAAAAACTATTCTGTTCTGGAATGTATAAACGTGCGCAAAGCAAAAGATAAAAAGTGTTATGTGAAAAGTCGTGGGTATCAGGTCTCCTCAAAGTCTTTCTCGTCTCTGTAAAAGATGCGCCGCTATATGAACCCTAGATCCGTCTTGGCTCGCGAGACTATCTCGCGAGCAAGGGTCGCGAGTGAATGTCGTAAGCTATCCCTTGTGGCGCGCATCCATCTTTCCTCGCGACCTTCACTCGCGACACAATGTCGCGATGAAGACTCGCGAGGCATTATTCTTCTGATTTCGTATTTCTTCGCGAGCTTTGCTTGCGAGTCTTCTTCGCATGGTAAAGTCGCGAGCTATCACGGGCCAACAATTCCTCTTTATCGTGATCCATATTTTTGACATTAAAACTTGTGCTAAAATGACATGAAATAATATCTTTCAAGGTAAACATAAACATATTAAAAGAAAGCTCAAATGATCACTTATCAATTATAAACTGAACGAATATGGCCATATAAATTAGGTAGAAATGAGGTTTATCAACGTCTTGTAGGGAAATCTGATTTTAACCCTCTCCCGAAGGTCTATCTTGGATGTTTAATTCACCATACATAGATTATTTACCTAGCATGCATCTACATAATTAATTGCAACACATAGGCGTTTTCTCGTGTTCACCTGCGAATTTGTCTGACAAGGAATTGGATCAAGACTCGTGCTTTGATCTTCTGGACTGTATCCCGTTTGCCAAAACTCCAATGCCGAGTGAGAGCAATCTATGGAGAGTACTGCAGAAATTCGCCTTCTTCCTCCTTGAAAAGTTTCGAAAATCCCAACTATGAATAGTGTAGTTTTCGAAAAAATTTCACTTAGGATTAGCCTTTTTGATTTTCTCTCACCTTATATTTATAATGCAACCCTAGATCTTGTTAGGATAGAATCTCTGTATATCTAATAAATATAATAATATCTTATTAGATACAGAGGATCAAAACAGAATCCCTATGGGACTCTTAATGAGAGGGACGAAATTCTTAGCAGTCCAGGCCTTGATGGGCCAGCCTAGGGATCAAATGCAAGGAATAAAGATGAGTCTCAAATAAATTAATTATCTTATGTTCAGCCCAGAACATAAATTAATTCATAAACATTTATTCATGCCACTAGAGAATAAATGATGACTTACCCATTTATTTCCGAAGTTGAGTCGGGCTTGCACTTAGACTTCACGAACCCCGTATTTAAGATATCGCACATCAATTAATTATTTATAGCGTTCTGACTATTTAAAATAATTAATCTCTTTAATTCCTTAAGTAGTACCACTCAACCTTATTATTGTACTTGAGATAACTCAATCTGCAAGGTTTAGTACAATAAACCTTTTGAGCTCCTTAATGGGACATCATCATCCTAAACGGATACGGTGACTCGATACAGGTAACTAGCATGATGTGACGACCCGACTTCTCAAGGAAGTACTATACATACGGATCGTCACCAATGCAATTAACCAATAAACTACTCATAAACGCATGGGCTAAAAGGTATAAACTATTTCAATACCAACTCAAATCATAGAATGACTTGCCAAAAGATTCAAGTTTCAAATATAACCCAATCAGGGCGCAATTCAAGGAACGAGGTACGACCTCAAGTTCAATACGATATGAAAAGCAGTTATAATCAAAAGATACCAAACAATATCAGAGTTAGCAGTAATAAACGTGTGGACATGCATATGACGATACATGCCCAAGGTTCTAGAAATCATTTCTAATAAAGCAACAAAACAACTGCCACTCTGCACCACCTCGCACTCATCATCAATCCCTGCTCAACCTGCACATAAAAAACGAGATACATGGCTAAGTACAAAAGTACTCAGTGGACTCATTGCCGAAAATATTTTCTTTGTAAAAGTTATTGAACTGCCCACAATAGCGCATGAGGATTTTAGTTAAAAGACTCATGCCTATCAAACATTTTATCATTTTCCAAAAGTTTTCGGCCGAACTCTTGGTCAAATGATCGATGATGACCCAAATAGCGGTATTTCCTCTTGAATCAATGCCCGAAGGTAAATAACAATAGCAGAATCACAACATATAGGATCGGATCATGCAAACCCTGTGATTAGAACAGTAAAACTAGCCACATAATAAACGAAATGAAATACGATTTAACCATAAAAATGTAAATTAAATATATAAAACCCGTAGGAAGCGCCGGATGAACAATGGTTGGTCTTCAATCCAATCCCAAGCGAACGAACGGAAAACAAAGGAAAACGATCGGACAAAACGCTCCGATTGATAACGAAATAATAAACTAAACTGTAACAACGTAAAACAATACTAGAATTAAACTAAAAGAAGATTGAAGACTAAAAGCTATAAAACCGAGGAAAATCAAGTAAAATTAGTCCGGGCTGTTGTCAGGTCCTTGAGCGGACGGCTCGCCTATTTATATGAAAAGGGTGGAAACCCCACTTTGCCGTCGCCGCTGTCATCATGATCGTCCTCGCGATCGCCAGGGCGATCGCTAGGTAATCTCGCTGATTTCGCCGCTTTTCAAGGCCGCTTGAATTCAAGCAACCTAGCTAGCTGTCATAGCTATTATGAACTGGTCGCGAAATCGCCCGCTTAGTTCTCTCGACGCCAGCTTCGCCAAGGGCACGAGGTCGCGGCCGCGGGTTCTTCGGGTGCTCACTGGTTTGCTCAATGACTAACCCAGCTAATCGCCAGATGGTCGCTAGAAATAGTCAGCTTTGTTAATTTTTCTCGTGCTTCGCTCCTTGCTCGATAATCAATATATAAACCTACAAAACGCCAAAGGAACACCCAAGAGCAAGATTTCTAGAAATAGATGAAACATTAAGAATCGATACATAAACGCACATTAAACGATCTAAACTCATCTTTAAATATCAACAATAAACGTAAAATGCGCCAATTATCAAACCCCCAAACTTAAAGCATTGTTTGTCCTCAAACAAAAATGTAACGTAAAGACAACGAAAGATCAACGAAAGGAAAGAAAGATGATAACCATTCTAGCCTCCAAACATATCAACGCTCAAAACATTAGGCACATGACGACGTTAGTCCACCAACACAAACAACAATTTACGGTAAAACTCATTTAATTCAACCTCACAAAGGCATGTGCGTAAAATATATAGATACACTCAAACTTATAAAGAAATTAAGGACGGTATACACTCACAGATCACCGCAACGCAACGCTTACCATAGGCTCATTGCTTTCTAACATCTCCACCGCACAAATGTGTTCAAATAAGGATCAAAGAGGTCTTTGATAGGTTATAATGTAGCACATTGGTTAAGGTAGGATAATATATGGCTAAGTGACTCAAGCAAACCCAAGCACCACCATTTATATATTTTCACACATACGGATTCTCATTCATTTTTCTCTTTCTTTCCCAACGCATTAAATTGACGCTCTATGCCTCATAAGGTACCTATACTTTGTTTAAAGACCCTTTATGCTCAACATTCATAATGAACTTAACATTTTTCTTTTCTTTTCTTTTCTAGAGCTTATAGTGGTTTAACTTTCACGAACAAGGTACTATTCTTCACCACGTATATATTTTTCTAAACGAAACTTTTCTCATCATCACTACATCGAATTTCACCCCTTTGATACCCATATCCATCCTCACCTCCCATCATCCGGTTAATCGAAAGAAAAAGTCTAATAAAGGCTCAAAGCATACGCGACAAATGGTATATATTATCGGGTTAGTGTTCTCAGCGATAAGTGGTTAACAACGATGGCCTTTTATCCTTTCCAAATTAAACACATATCAGCCTCGATACGTAAACACGGCAAGTTCTAGAAGATAATCACATGCACGATATCACACAATCAAGAGAAACTTGTATCAAGATGTTTATATAAAGGAAGCTCAAGTCTCACGGTTAAGCAAAATGGTGAAAAACAACAAGTTTAAGCCATCTCACGTCATTCATGCTGGCCATTTTCTAACATATCATGCGCACTATCATTAAATTCCACAAAAATTTCTATCACATTGGCCACATGGATTAACACACTTCACTTAACTCGCTGATCTACGCACACGAAAACGAAAAGAAAAACTAAACACGACAAAAGCAACACAAACGAAAACACGAAACAAAAACAAAGAAAACGCTGGGTTACCTCCCAACAAGTGCTTAATTTAACGCCTTTAGCCGCACTCATCACTAACCTCGCCAATCCGGTGTTTTGGTAGCAATAGACATCTTTCTCGACTCGTGGAACCTCCTAAATTTCGTGATTTACGGATGACCACCACCGACTATGGAAGTGGCCCCCAAACTCGAACGAAACACTCGGAGTTCCATGCCGAGTCCACTTCTTCCTTCTCGCAGCTTCCTCGAGTGGTTTGGCACCCCTAAGCGAGACGCGAGCGGCGCAGTAGTCATGATTGAGCAACAATCTTCCGCTTTCCAACGCCGGGTTGCTTGATGGCGTCAGATATGGAAATTTTGAGCTCCTCATCGCTAACACGAAACGTGAGGTTTCCTTCCCGCACATCAATCAACGCATGACCGCCATAGAAAAGGTCTACCAAGGATTAGTGGTTGTTGTTCAATTCGGGAATATCAAGAATAACAAAGTCACAGGAAAACAAAATCCCGAATTTACCAACACGCCTTCGACGATACCTTGATATGTGACCCATCGGCCACCATCATCGCGAGATCTTCGCTTCGCTTCATCTTTCCTAGTGTAGCCGGCTGAAAACGCTCAATGGCATCGATTGATGCTCGCCCAAATCGCATAAGACATTTGGGAAAATCGCCGGCGATCTCGCACTCTAACGTGAAACCGCGGATCCTTCGCTTCAAAGGGAGCTTTTTGCAAGACGGCACCGCATTCTTCTGATAGGAAAATTTTCTCAAATTTCCCAAGTTTCTCTCGCTTGCTAGCGCCCTTTAAGAACTTCATGTAGCTCTGCATGTTTCGAACGCTCAAAGAGAGGTAAATTTATTTCAACTTTTGAAAACCCTTTCAAACGAGCAAACTCTCGCCATATTTCGACTTGACAAGTCGACTTTAAAAGGGACCTGAGGAACGTACGCGGCGGATTAGCCTCGGGCTTGTTGCACGACCTCGCGATCACCGGATGGTCGCGGGAGTATGCGCACCGACTCTTCCTCGCGGCGAGCTATGGGCGTAGGTCGCCGCGAGCAACCGGCGCCAGATGCTGACGGCTCGCGGTCGGCGCATGCTGGGCGCGCTTCGTCAAGGGCGCTGGGACAAACTCGATGGCTCGCGATCGCTCACGGTCGCGAGCCTCTGGTCATGAGTTTCACAAGATGTTTTCTTGCTCTTCTTCTAGGGGTTCGGTAGGCTCGCCCACCGTCTGAATGGCGGCTATCGACTCTTCTGTTCACCTCCAGACATTTCTAAATTGGCCTGCCTTTGTAATGCATTCACTTGTACGGCAATTTGACCAATTTGATTTTCCAACATCTTTATGTGTTTCCCCATGGCCGCCATAGTCGACTCCAAGTGATTTATCTTCCGCCTTGTTGCCGATGAACGACTCGATTGTTACAATTGTTGGCTGCTTACAACCAACTCACGATCATGTCTTCGAGACTTGGCTTCCCTGGCTCAATCAATTCACTATCAAGTCAAGGTTGCTGGAAATTTGAACGACTCCTCCGATGATGTGGTCGACGCTCTCTGCTTCAATCGACTTTTCAAAAGAGTGAACTTCTTCACGAGGTCGCCATATTTCAATCACTCTCAAGAATGCTTTGCCAACGATGGCGTTTTCCGGGCTATTGATAGCTGCTGGCAGCCATTTCTTCTACATACGGCTTGCTTGCCGACTGGTCGGTTAATAAGCAACCCCCGCCGACGCATCTACCATGCCCTCGCTCCCGCCATGTCACCAACCGTAGAACTGGTGATTTGTTGCTCCTTGAGAACCCATGTTGTGACATCGCCTCAATAGACCTCAATCTCCCATGCCTCGAATAATGATTCGTCGTGGTTTTGGCAAAATGAGATTTCACGATGATCTTCGCGCCACGGCATGAAAGTATTTCGAAGAAACTTCTCACAAAGTTTCTGTGTCGACGCCACCGGTCCAAACTTCAACCAATCTTCACCGGTCACAGCAATGGTAGCCAACATGCGATCCGGATCGTGGTCTTGTGGCACCCCATTCTCGCTTTGACGGTGTCACAAATATCGAGAAAAGTCTCGAGATGTGCATTCGGTCTTCCTGACTCCTCCCCAAACCGCCTCCTCGACCATACCGATCGTGGCCTGCTTGAGCTCAAAATTGTTTGCATCTACGCAGGGCCCCAACCGCCTCCTCGAACTGCTCGCGGGATGTCGGACATGTGATTCGTAGGTCTTCCTCCGAGCAGTGGACAATGATTCTATATTCACCATCTCGACACCGCATCTCGCAAAGTCACTAGCACGCGCAACTTGCTCGGAGGAATGCCCCTGCTTCATGGATTGGCCGCCATTGCAGCCCGCCTCTCTCGCGCCTCTTCTCCTTGAGAGCTTTCATCTCTGGATCTAAAAATACTCGTGTGAGGTCCCCGAGATCTGTACGCATAAACCACCCGAGAAAGATAGAAATTAGCACTTTCAAAAAATAAATAAAATAATATATATATAACTTGAATTAATAAACCAAATCACAAATTATTCCTATGTGATCTTAATAACCCCAAGAACGGCGCCTAAAATTTGATCGCCCCTTTCACACGAAAAGTGTAATGATAGGTGTTTAAGCATCGATCCACGTAGATTGTATCACGAAAACATAGAAGCTAGCTCAACGATTATTCATCATTATTCAAGCACGTATAAAGGGCTGAGAGGTTTTAGGGCTTTTAAATTAATCCAAAGCAAAGGTAACCAACGTAAATATAAACAACGCAATAAAAACACGATAGAAGACTATAAAGAAAGACTAACCCTAGGATGCACCAATCCTATCCACAACGATGTTTATCCCGCTTATTACTAACCGCTTTAATCCGCTGTGTTTTGAGTAGCCCCGGTAAAAAAATCCATGGCGATATCATCCCATTTCCATTCCGGTATGTCCAATATATAAACCTATAAAACGATGGTTGTAATGTTCCATACGATTACATTTGGTGGAGTGCCTTCACTTGTTGACACGTCAAACAACATTCTACGAACGAAGCTACGTCTCACTTCATTCCATCCCACCAAAATTTCTCCTTGAGATCTTGGTACATTTTGGTGCTTCCTGGTGTCTTGGTGTAAGAAGTCTCATGGGCTTCTTTCAAGATCTCGCTCTTAAGCCATTCGTCTTCTGGAATACACACTCTCCCGTCATATAACAAAACGTCATCTGTTGCTTCTTTGAAATTTTTATGGTTGTTTTCCTTGATCTTGACTCGTACTTCTTCTAACTTCTTGCTCTTCCTCTGAGCTTCTAAGATTCGGGCTCTTAAGTCCAGGATTGCAATCAACGTTGCAATACAGCCCTCTATTGTCATAGACGGGTCTATGAATTCGATGTTCATCATCTGAAATTCCTTTATAAGTATTTCCTCATGACTGAGGAGACATCCCAAACTAGGGTGAGATTTGTGACTCAAAGCATCGGCTACTACATTAGCCTTGTATGGGTGGTAATTGATACCACAGTCGTAATCTTTCACCAATTTTAACCATCTACGTTGCCTCATGTTAAGATCTTTCTGCTCAAAGAAATACTTCAGGCATTTATGGTCAGTCTAGATCTCACATCTAACTCCATAGAGATGGTGTCTCCAAATCTTTAAGGCATGTACAACCGCTGCTAATTCCAGCTCGTGCGTAGGATAGTTCAACTCATGTGGGCGTAATTGCCTTGAAGCATAAGCAATAACTTTGCCTTCTTGCATCAGAACACATCCTAGTCCATTCTTCGAAGCGTCCGTGTAGATTGTGTACTCCTTATCTGCTTCGGGTACTGCGAGTACATGTGCTGTTGTCAGCAACTCCTTCAATCTCTGGAAACTAGCCTCACATTCGGCGGTCCAAGTGTACTTGATTCATTTTCTTAACAATTGGGTCATGGGTCGGGCTATCGTTGAAAATCCTTCGATAATAGTCGGCAAGTCCTAAGAAACTTTGAATTTCATTCGGGTTCTTTGGTGATTCACATTCTCGAACTGTATTGATCTTAGATGGGTCTACTTTGATTCCCTCAGCGGACACGATGTGACCTAGAAATGTCACCTTGCCTAACCAAAATTCACACTTGCTAAACTTGGCAAAAGTTGCTCTTGCCTTAATTTTTGCAGCACAGATCTCAAGTGCTCTTCGTGTTCTTGGTTATTCTTGGAGTATATTAGGATATCGTCGATGAATACTAAGATAAATTTTTTAAGTATGGGTGAAATACCCTATTCATGATATCCATAAATACTGCTGGGGCATTTGTAAGTCCAAAGGGCATAACGATGAATTCGAAATGACCATACCTTGTACTGGAAAGCCATTTTGGTACATCCTCCGTCTAATCCTCGGTGATGGTATCCAGACTTTAAATCTATCTTCGAAAAGACTCATGCTCCCTTAAGCTGATCAAACATATCGTCAATTCGGGGCAAATGATACTTATTCTTAAGGGTTATCTTGTTTAACTCTCGATAGTCTATGCACATTCTCAGTGTACCATCTTTCTTCTTCACGAAAAGGACAGATGCTCCCCATGGAGACACACTGGGTCTAATGAAACCTAACTCCAAGAGTTCTTGCAGTTGGATCTTCAATTCCTCAAGTTCTTTTGGTGCCATCCGATATGGGGCTTTTGACACAGGGGCAGAACCTATTTCAAGGTCGATCGTAAACTCGATCTTTCGATTTGGCGGTAATCCTGGTAGTTCATCTGGAAATACATCGGGATACTCCTTCACGATCGGAACGTCTTCTATGCTTCTCTCATTCTGCTCTTCCTACTGGAGATAGACAAGGTAGGCATGGTTCTTGGTCTTGTTCAGCAACATCCTTGCTTATAGCGCGGATATGATTGAGACTCTCTTCCTCATGCTGATCCCGTGAAAGTCTGTAGGTTTCTCTCCGGGATGTTCAAAAGAAATCTTCCTTTCATTACACAGAATGGTCGCATTATGTTCGGTTGACCAATCCATCCCTAGGATTATGTCCATATCTGTCATAGGTATGACGTGAAGGTTATCTGTTATGACCTTAAGTGAGCTAGTCCAAGTTTTAGGTTCGAGCATGTGTGGGTTACCATTCTTATGCTTCCTACTGGTAAAGAAATTCTCATGATTTGTTCAGCGCATTCAGGATCTAGTCCTAAGTTCTCTACGCATGCTTTAGAAATAAAAGGATACAATGCTCCAGTATCAAAAATAGGATAATAGGCAATTGGAGGAGTGTTCCCATACCTACCAAGTTTTCTTAGTTCCTTGGTGGTTCCTACGGGAACTCCCTTTCTTGATTGAGGGTGTAGGCCCTGACTTGCGGTGTTGGTTGTTGTTGTTGTTGTTGTTGATGTTGTGGTTGTTCTTTGTTGTTGTTCTTCTCGCTGGTATTATTATTCTTGTTGTCGCCATTCTTTGTAGTCGTTGTCGCCGTGGTTGATAGGGTCGTTGGATCCGTTGGAAGTACTGAACCGGGGAGTGCTGCTTAAATGGTTGGGCTTGGATAGCATGGACCGGTTGGACTCGGTTAGGCACATTGGGGTGGCCATTTCCTCATTGTCGTACCCCTGGACATTCCTTGGAGTAGTGACCCTTCTAGCCACACTTGAAGCATCCATCATTCGTGAATGCGCATGCTCCCTTGTGACTCCTACGACACCTTGGGCACTCGGGGAGTCTCACGAACTTCTGGTTTCCCCCACCCGGTGCGGGTACCATGGGGCGTCTATTACCTTGTCCATGCCCAGATGGCACGTTACTCCCTTGCCATGGCCTCCTTTCGGCTTGGCCAGCATTTGATCATTGACCTTGGTAGGGTCCTTCCCACTTTCTCTTCCCACGATCCCCCTGGTGATTCAGCGCATGCACAACGACAATCCTATCCTCGGGCAAAGCAGCCTCGATGTCCAATGCCCTACTGAGGGCCTCACAGTAAGTCAGATTTCCATGGCCAACTAACGAAACCCTGATTTCATGACGGAGTCCCGTCCGAAACTTTTCTATCCTCTTCTCATCGGTGTCGACCAGCTGAGGTGCATACCGCGATATCTCACAGAATGCATGGTCGTAGTCTATGACCGTTGTCTTTCCCTGGCGTAGATTGTAGAACTCATGTTCTTTTCTTTTCCTGTAGCTCTTAGGAATGTACTTCTCGTACACTTCCTCCTTAAATTCCTCCTAGGTGTAATCTTCTAATTCCTCATTGGATAGAGTCTTCCTCTTCGCCTTCCACCAGAAGTCGGCGGCACTAGTCATTTGGAAAGCAACGCATGACAAGCGTTCTTAAGAGGTGCAGTGAATGAAGTTGAAGATTCGCCGAATGCGCGAATCCAAAGTTCAGCATCCATGGGATTCCCCGTCCCATGGAAAGTTGGCGAATTTTGTCTGAGGAATAGTTTCTCATTTCGCCTTGCCGGTGGTGGTGGTGATGGAGGAGTGTCTTCTTACTCAGGTGTTACTTCATGATTCCTTCTTCTCGACGGCATCCTATCCTTCATAAATATACGCAATTAAGTATCTTCTTATATCATCCGTCAGGATCATAGATATCTTAGCAAGGTATGTATATATAATAAGAAGCATAAATCTAGTACGTCATCAAACACCACATATCGCAACCTCAAAAACCAAAGCTCTCGGGGAACTATCATCATATCAAATCAAATGTCTCTATGAGGACTTTCATCATCGCTTTTAAGATCCACAAAAGGCCAGGTACGGAGTATGATGCTCCAAAACTTAATATCAACATCACTCAGTGTACCAAGTCACAGTGCGTACAAAAATCTAAACGCTACCGTTGTCATTAGAATAAGGGTTTATGTCGAAAAGACTCATCGTTTCTGCATGCATCAAAAGATATACAATGGTATATACACAAACACTATCTTTTCCTAATAACTAAATCCATAATTTCTCGGGTGTAGATAGGGCTCATCGTGTCGGAGTCAGAATCGAGAGTATGGGTACTGCCTACTCCTTGTGTCTCATCGTCAGCTTGCAGGTCCTCCTCAGGATCCTCCTCCTCTATGACCTTAGAATCGAATGTGAGAGCCATGGGCTCTCGGACTCTAATGACCCTACCTTCTCCAATAGCAGCTAGGTCTCGGCGGATCTCAGCCGTGATCTCCTTGAAAACAGCGGCTGGAAACGGAGCAGCAGCAAGACGGGCTCAAGCTCCTCTCACGGTGCCTGCAGCTAGGCCACATAGATCATCAACCTCTACAGTATTATGGTACATGGGTCCATGCGGGGGTGGCAGCGGTTGAGCTAGGGGAGCGCCGGTAGGTAGAGATGGATGCTGACATAGAATGATCGGTGGCGATGGTCTGGGCTGTTAATGACGGGGCTTGAATCCTACTAGCGGTAGGACCGAAAAAGTGAGCTATCGAGGATGGGAAGGTCTAGCCTCGAACATGTTCCTGCGACAACCATCAAGAATACGGGTCCATCAGATGCCAAACGAGGCACCTCCGGGTGAAACCACTAGGGAATCTCATCGCGCCAGGTGTATTCCCGTTCGGGGAGATATAGTCCACATGGTGTAGCTCCGTATACCATGAATACGTAGCTCAGGTGACTGACAAAATGAGGCAAGTCCACCTCAAGATCGAAGCTCTCTCGGCATCGATAGATATAATATGCCGATATCTCACGGGCATATCCCTGCCAGTCGGATGGCAGTCTTGTGATCAGTCGAAGCACACCGTCATAATGTGACGTACCATAGGCATGTGCATCAGCCCAATGACGTAAAAAATGATCAAGGAACTCACCGATGTCGTCTACTCGGTACATCTGGTAGGAATGGTAGGAGCGTACCAGCCTCGGGTATACTCTAAAAGATAAAGGGAGCTTAGTCGTAAAAATCGTCCGAACCATCTTATATTCCTAAGTTCCTATGAAACTACTTTCATGGTTTGGTCTCTGGGAAGAGACTGCATGGTTCCTTAGGATAGAATAAACTTTCGATGTCTAACCTTCGGGTAAAGGCTAAGTGGTCACCCTATCTTATTGGGTTCTGGATTCTTTATTTTTATTCGCATCATAACATTCGATCATAATCGTTCCTATAATGTACTTACAATTTGATCTTTCTTTTTATACTTCCTTAACGTTATACTTTGATTCTTTTCATTATTGCCACGATAGAGGCAACACGCATGGTGTTCGGAATTCCTTCGCGTAGAGAGGTTGGGACTCATAGCAGTGCGAACCTCCAGTTAAGTAATCATTTCGTCATCGTAGACTCGCGTTTTCATCCTCAAATCCGTTCGGATTGTCATTCTTAAGATTTCTATGTTTTCATTCTTCCTTAGTATTTCGTACAATCGGGGATACCTTATGTTCTCATACTAAGTTCGGCGCAAAGGGATCATGCGTCTTAAGGGTCTATGTTCTCATGGGAAACATACTCATTTACATCCTGCTTCTAGCATGTTTTGCATATAGCAGTAAACACAGATCAAGACACATTTTGCAATAATCAAGTATCCTCATATTACTCCTTTACCAAGCCCCTAAAGTTTGCAACTTTATTTCAAACTAATGACCAATCATTTGAAACAACTTTTCAATTTCAAAACATTCCTTTTTCCAAAAATATTTCAACTTTCCAACAAGACAATATTGTAAGTCCATTTCATATTTCATATACTTCCATCATTTTAAAATAATTTTTAGTTGAGATAGTTACCTTCTTCCTCGTTGAGCAGGACGACGATGGAGTGCAGTGCAGTGGCAGTCAAACACCAACAATTTCTAGACTCAACTTTTAACTTAGGATTCAAGGAAAGGGTTTCTAGGGTTCAGAGCGAACAAGTGCTCTGATACAACTTTGGACGACCCGACCTCTCAAGGAAGTACGGAACATACGGATCGTCACTGGTATGATAATGCAGCAGATATATACATAACAAATATATGCAATTAACCAATAAACTACTCATAAACGCATGGGCTAAAAGGGATAAGCTGTTTCAATACCAACTCAAGTCACAGAATGACTTGCCAAAAGATTCAATGTTCAAATAAAACCCAATCAGGGCACAATTCAAGGAACGAGGTACGACCTCAAGTTCAATATGATATGAAAAGCGTTATAATCAAAAGATACCAAACAATATCAGAGTTAGCAGCAATAAACATGTGGACATGTATATGACGATACATGCCCAAGGTTCTAGAAATCCTTTCTAATAAAGCAACAAAACAACTGCCACTCTGCACCACCTCGCATTCATCATCAATCCCTGCTCAACCTGCATATAAAAAACGAGATACAGGGCTAAGTACAAAAGTACTCAGTGGACTCATTGCCGAAAACATTTTCTTTGTAAAAGTTATTGAACTGCCCACAATAGCTCATGAGGATTTTAGTTAAAAGACTCATGCCTATCAAACATTTTATCATTTTCCAAAAGTGTTCGGCCGAACTATTTCATCCACGTTGTTCCATATCTAATCATTCATTCATTCATTCGCGCACTATGGAGGTGGCCACCTACACATAGTCGCCGTGACCGGTCGAGGTAGCTAACCTTAACACACAGTCAGACGTGTACATAATCCGAGTTAGTCCTTAACTAAGTCGGATCCGATCGTTATCATTTTTTAACGTTGGTGGACCAACTCATTCACATACCATATTGGATATACCGATCAATTCTCATTCCACGTTGGATAAACCAACCTCAGATAGGATCACAACAAAACATAAAACATTTGGCAGTCAATAACAGTTCATGTGATAATATTTCATAAAGCTTTTGTAAATCATGCTTTGAGATTGATATGCATATCATTTTTGTTTCAATAGAGCCCGCCTTCTAATCCGAAGCTAATAGTTCTAAGTGAGCAGGGTGTGGTTGTCCTTCCTCGCCAACTACGTACGATCAAACCCTTCATAAGAAAATAACATTTCTTAGATTATTTCTATTGATCGAGGGTCGTTTATAAATTACGACTTAAAGTTCCCAATTAGGGTTTCTTTATGATTTCATGTGATGGTCTTAAGATAATTCCTATTATCTTACATTCTCAATTCCCCAAACTATATTACTTCATTATTCATAAATGAACCTCAACTTATGAGTCATATACTCCGAGTCTATCCTCGACTCTAACCTTAGTGTTCTTCTAACATTATTACGTTATAGATTGTTAGTATTCAAGTTATGATTGGTATATTAGGATATCCTCAAGCCACTAACTAGACTTAACAATTATAGTTACGTCCTAGTAGGTTATGCTTGACGACTTGTCGTATTAACACGACGAATGAAAGGAGATCTTGACTTATGATTCGAGATATCTCATATCATCGCGTAAGTGAATACTTAGGAATTAATGGAGTTCTTTGTGGGTACTAACTCGACCCTTGAGACATAAGGATTGACATCTTATGTTTGAATCTTAGCTTACACTTTTCGACATTGTTTGTTTCTCTTAACTCGTCGGAGATTGTGTACGTTATATAATCGCTATTCGTGTAGAGTTGTCTTAACGCTCAATCTAATATAGTATTAGGTTATCGTTGTTGAGCATTAACGTTGTAAGTCGGCTTTTGGTTTCTTTAACTTAGGAACTCACGTTTGAGTTGTCCTATTAATAGAAAACCCTAAATTTGTGTCTATCTTCGATTCTCATTAATTTCTTCTTAAGTTATCAAAATTTGTCGATTTTTTTTTGGATTCTCGTACATAAAGTACTATGTTGTTTACGTTTGGGGTTTTGTTTGTCGGCACAACATAAATGTAACCATTCAACACCATACACAACATATACTATACTAAAGCATTAGAAAACCCTAATTTCTAACATAATACACAATCATTGTGTATGTGTGCATAAGTGTTCCATTCATTCATCATAATCACAACCATTTATTCTAAACTTATAGATTAACTACCATGACATCATTCACAATTAAAATCAACTCATACTTAACCATTTTGCTATGTTTTTGATAATTTGCAATAATTAGCATAAGTATCCAATAAATTCAATAAAATCATGTTATACTCCTATCATACTATAGAAGTTAATTTCCAACTCAATATCATCAAATAAAATTTTAAACCATGAGTAAATAAGCATATAGTTTTCGGCAATTTCAATTTATTGAACTTTGGTGTTCAATAAATTCCACAAAAATCATATCATGCTTATATCATATACTAAACATTGAATATCATCTCATAACATACATTATAATTAAAACATATGCTTATCACTATATAAATATTTTCGTTAATATTAACATATATACATATATATACAATAAATTCCATTCACTTCACCATATGTTTACAATATGCAATAAACATGTAATATTAACTTTAAACCTCAACTAAATATTTATAATATGAAATAAATGCTTGGAATTCTTTTTGTCCTCACACATATATTACATATATGTTCAATAAATTCCCAACAATGCATAATCGGTTCATATTATTTCTAAACATCATATATTATATTATTTTCAACAAATCAAATAAATCTTAGAATATTATACATAGTTTCGGAATTTTCATAAAATAGGAGTAGTGTCTCAAAAATTTCAAGATTAATATATGATGTTCATATCTTATATTAAACACTATATCTCAACTATTTCTCAACAAATAAAATCAAACAATGGCTTAAAAATTCTTAAATAAATTCTGCCCATTTGTGAAAAATAGGAGCAGTGTTTCAAAAATTTCAAGATTAATATATGATGTTCATATCATATATTAAACACTACATCTCAACTATTTCTCAACAAATAAATTAAACAAATACAAGAAAAATTCCAAAAATTCTCAAACTTTAACCACAACCTTAGAACACATTTCTAAGCATATTTCATTCATGGCTTGAGAGCATTTGGTGGCTCAAAAGTCACAAAAAAAAATGAAGAACAAAACTAGGGTTCTTCATGAAACAAATTAAAAAAAAATTCTAAAAAAAAATTCTACTCCATTAACAATGAAGAGAATGATGAGTACTACCTTTTTATGGTCTTGAAAATTTGAAAAACAAAGAGAGAATTTTGGGGTTCTCAAGAGAGAGAGAGAGAAAGGCACGGTTGGGTTCTTTAAAAATGGCAGCAAATGTCTTGTTTCAGCCCATATGAAGTGTCCATTGTGGTGGTTGGGAGGAGGCTAGTCAAATTACCCGATTTGGCATGTTAATACCGACTCTTTAAGTTTTATCGCGCTTTCGATTGATTTCTCGGGAACTTAAAGTTTTATTTTATTAACTATCCTTAAAAAGACTTATTTCATTGTTTATAATAATTTCAAGAATTTCGGATGACATGTCAATTCCGAGTTATCGCGGAAAAACAGAGTTCAGCGATTAAATTATGCTCATTTGAAATTCTATTGAATTCTTGAGCTTTCATAATTAATTTAAGTCTTATAAATAATTTCTTATTGATTTAGACCCTTGGTTCGAGTTCGGTTCGTTTCGATCAGTTTAGGGTTTTTTCGGTATATATTCCCGGCATTCAGTTAAGTTCTTCAGCAATTTCGTTCAGAAATTGCTAAATTCATAATAATATATTCCTTTAGTATTTTGATTGTAATCATTAATTTCCATTATTAGCACGGATTGAAAGTTGATCCGGCTCGTGAATAGTACTTTTGAGACTGACCGGGCGAGTATGCCCAAAAATTCTCATTCTTTGGCTTCTCACATTTTTTCACGAGAGGATTCTAGAAATGAAATCCTTTTGTTGAGATTCATTCTCGATCTTTCATTCTATGTTCAGGCTATTCAGAAAACCCTAATCCCGTAGGACTAGTCACTAGTTTTTTATTTCTCTAGTTTTCGATCTCCGAATAGATTCTAATTCGTTTCGTTGGTTACTTTAAACATAATTAAGGTCTAAGCACCAAAAATAATTGATTTAAACATAACTAATAAAAGTTTTAAATTTTTCGGGCTATTACACATGACATACAAGCACTGCCACCACCAAAGATGCAGAGAATATTGGGTTATCTCATGTAACCCTCACCCATGACAAGTCAAAGTGATGGTCAGTAACTCATACTCACCTAATACCTTATCGAGGTTTAGAACAACGTAAAGTCAACGAGATCTAGGTTCTTCACAACGGTCAGATAGAAGAACTCATCTCACTATGATCCACCAATACATCAGAGATGTACCAATATAGACAAGCAACCAAGTCAAGTCACTTCTTATCTATACCGCAGTCTATACCGATAACTCGTCCTAAAGTTGTCTCAGCTGTGATCCTTTTTATATCTCATTAAGCTTGACCAATCATACAGACTTCTATGATCTTCTAAACACTGTATGATCTAACTTATATACGAGATAAATGGACATACATATGCAATCAAGTAAACAATTCAGATAGAAGATTGTAATAGTGGTAATAAGAATCATTGTATACAAGCTAAACCAAAACTAATCTAGTATACAAATCCAACAATCTCCCACTTATACTAAAGCAAACTTTTAGTATACAATGTGTCTCTCTACTAGCTATTGCAAACAACCTTCACTTTATTTTTCCCACTTCTACAAAAGTTTCCTTTCTAAGTGGGGGCCATCTTACGCAATCCAAGTCCTCGAACATGCTCATCGTAGACTTTTTGCGGCAGGCTTTTCGTGAATGGGTCAGCTAGGTTATCCGCAATACCAATCTTCTCAATCAGCACATCTCCTTGTCTAACGATTTCTCGTATGACATGGTACTTTCTCTCTATTTGTTTGGTCGCCTTGTGGGTCCATGGTTCCATCGAGTTTGCCACTGCACCTGAGTTATCACAGAATACTATGATACTCTTGGGCAAACGAGGTACCACATCTAGATCCATGAGGTAGTTCTTGAACCATACCGCCTCCTTCGCAGCCTCCGAAGCAGCTACATATTCGGCTTCCATGGTAGAGTCCGCAATGCATCGCTGCTTTGCACTCCGCCAAGATACGGCTCCTCCTCCCTGTAGGGAAAACTAAGTTTAGCCCTCTCCCGAGGATCTATCTTGGATGTTTAATTCACAATACATTGATTATATTCCTAGCATGCGTCTATATAATTAATTGCAACACGTAGGGGTTTTCTCGTGTTTACCTTTGAATCTGTCGGGGATGAACGGGATGAACGGATCGAGACTCGTGCTTTGATCTTCTGGACTGTATCCCGGTTGCCCAATCTCCAACGTCGAGTGAGGTCGATCTATGGAGAATGCTATAGAAAATCACCCTAACCCTCTCTAAAATTTTTCGAAAATATCTCACCAATAAGCTATGGCAATTTTCGATAATTATGGATTGAGGAGGATTAACTTTTGATCTTATCTCTAACCTTATATTTATAATGCATTACCATAATCCCATTAGGAAAGGATCCATGCATATCCATAAATATAATAATATCCTTATGGATAAAGAGAATAAAATCACATCCTTAGAGAGAGGGAGGGCATCGATTTCCATAAGCTCAGGCCCGGATGGGCCAAATTGTGGATCAAATGCAAGGAATAAAGATGGGCCTCAAATAAATTAATTATCTTATGTTCACCCGAACATAAATTAATTTATAAACATTCATTCATGCCACTAGAGAATAAATCTTGACTTACCCTTTATTACCGGTGAGTCGGACTTGCACTTAGACATTACTGAATCCCGTATTTAAGATATCACACGTCCATTAATTATTTAGAGCATTACATTGCTTAAAATAATTAATATATTTAATTCCTTAAGTAGTACACTCAACCTTATTATTGTACTTGAGCTAACTCAACCTCGCAGGTTTAGTACAATAAACCTTTGAGCTCCTTAAGGGGCGCCATCATCATAAACGGATACGGTGACTCGTCTGTAAAACTAGCATGACATACAAGCACTGCCACCACCCAAGATGCAGAGAATATTGGGTTAGAACATATAACCCTAACCCATAACAAGTCAAAGTGATGGTCAGCAACTCATACTCACCTAATACCTTATCGAGGTTTAGATCATCGTAAGTCACCGAGATCTAGGTTCTTCAGGACGGTTGGATAGAAGAACTCATCTCACTATGATCCATCAATACGTCGAGACGCACCAAAGATAGATAAGCAACCAAGTCAAGTCACTTCTCATCTATACATGAGTATACCGACAACTTGTCCTCAAGTTGTCTCACCATGATTCTTTTATATCTCATTAAGCTTGACCAATCATACGGACTTACGTGATCTTCTACACACCGTATGATCTAACTTATATATGAGATAAGGGTACACGATATATGCAATCAAGTAATCAATTCAGATAGGAGATTGTAATAGTGGTAACAGAAACATTGTATACAAGCTCAACCAAAACAAATTTTCAAGATACAAATCCAACAATCTCCCACTTATACTAAAGCAAACTTTTTAATACAATGTGTCTCTACTAGCTATTACAAACAAAACCATCACACTTTGCTTCTCCCACTTATACAAAGTTTCCTTTCTAAGTGGGTGCCATCAGCGCAATCCAAGTCCTCGAACATGCACTTCAGACTTTTGCGGAAGGCTCTTTGTGAATGGATCCGCTAGGTTATCCGTCGATCAATCTTTTCAATCAAGACGTCCCTCGCCTCACGATTTCTCGTGTGACAAGGTACTTTCTCTCTATGTGTTTGGTCGCCTTGTGGGTCCGTGGTTCCTTCGAGTTTGCCATCGCACCGAGTTATCACGATGAAACTATGATACTCTTGGGCAAACCAGGTACCATACCTAGATCCATGAGGTAGTTCTTGAACCATACAGCCTCCTTAGCAGCCTCCGAGGTGGCTACATATTCGGCTTCCATGGTAGAGTCCGCAATGTATCGCTGCTTTGCACTCCGCCATGATACGGCTCCACCTCCCAAGGTAAACACATAGCCTGAGATAGACTTTTTCTCATCAAGGTCAGCTTGGAAATCCGAGTCTGTATAACCCAAAGGCATTAGACTATCTCGCATGGTAAACCAAACTATAATCTCGAGTCCATTTCGGTGCTTGAGTATATGCTTTACCGCAGTCCAATGAGCTTGTCCAGGGTTAGACTGATATCTAGCTACTATGCCTACCGCATAGCAGATATCGGGCTCGTACATAGCATTGCGTACATGAGACTTCATACGGCGGAAGCGTAAGGAACTTGTCTCATTTCCTCTATCTCATTTGCAGTCATAGGTGACTGCTCCTTAGATAAAGGAACGCCATGTCTGAAAGGTAGCAATCCTTTCTTGGCGGTCTGCATACTAAAACGAGTAATCACAATATCAATGTAAGACGCCTGAGATAAGCTCAACATTTTCCTCTTGCGATCTCGGTAAACCTTGATCCCAAGAATGTACGCTGCATCTCCTAAGTCTTTCATTTGAAACTGATCGGATAACCAACTCTTTACGTCTGATAACAACTTCACATTGTTGCCAACTAGAAGAATGTCATCTACATAAAGTGCAAGAAATACCACATCACCGTTGACATCTAAACGATACACACAACTCTCGCTAGGCAACTGGGTAAATCCATAGGACTTTACCACCTCGTCAAAGCGTAAGTTCCAGGATCGTGAGGCTTGCTTAAGCCCATAAATGGACTTCTTAAGCTTCCATACTAGATGGTCTTCACCCTTCACCACATAACCTTCGGGTTGCGATATAGATGTCTCTACCTTCCTCAAGGTAACCGTTTAGAAAGCGTTTTCACATCCATTTGCCAAACCTCTAGGTTCATGGGCTGCTATGGCGGAAGAATTCGATGGACTTGAGCATTGCTACTGCGAAAAGGTCTCATCGAAATCGATGCCCTCAACTGAGTATACCCTTTCGCCACAAGCTCGGCTTTAAAAGCGAAACCTCTCATCTGAATCTCTCTTCCTCTTGTATACCCACTTACTACCTATGGCTTCTTTGCCATCTGGTAGAGGTGTCTTTTCATATACATCCATAGTTGTTATGGACTCAATTTCTAAGTCCATAGCGGTGTGCCATGATCTTGCATCAATGTCTTGATCGCCTCATTGTATGTCCATGGGTCGATTATTGGTACTTCGTTTCCGGGACTAAATCAAGATTCACCCACGACATAAATAGGCTCTACTAGCACAATGGCAGCGGTGGGTGCGATGAAGTTGTGGTTCTCATCTTGCACAACTTCTTTGGATAGAGCCACTTATGACGGCCTCAGTATCTCCGTGGAACTCGACCCACTTCAATTTCTTGAAGTATCGGTGTCGATCCTCCCACTAGACATGACATCTCGCACCTTTGGCTTAATCGGTGGTGGAATACGATCATTTTCTAATTCTCAAGAATGATTTCAACTTTGGATTTATGGTTTGTCGTATAATCCTCGTCTAAGAATCGGGCATTAGTGCTAATAATGACCTTCGATCCTTAGACTATAGAATAAACCACCTTCGTCCCTCTAGGATAGCCAATAAACAGCCTTGCGTCGGATCTAGCCTCCAACTTGTCGCCCTTCTTGTTCAAAGACATGTGCCGGACTACCCCATATCCTTATGTGGTTTAAACTAGGCTTCGCCCAAACCACAACTCGAAGGGTCTTTTCGATGACTTGGATGGTACTAGATTTAGCAAGTATGTCGCCGTTTCTAAGGCATACCCCGTAACAAAATAGGCAATCTTGCATAACTCATCATTGATCTAACCATTTCCAAAAGAGTCCCATTTCTTCGCTCGACACACCATTTTGCTTTGTGGTGTGCCGGTGTAGTGTCTTTGGGAGGTAATCCCACACTTCACTAGATAGTCCATAAACTCGTTCGAGGTATTCGCTACCACGATCGGACCGCGATGACTTGATACTTTACCAAGCTTCGCTCCACTTCCGCCTTAAACTCTTTGAATTTCTCAAAGCATTCGGACTTCGGTGAAGCGGTATATGTATCCGTACCTTGAGTAATCGTCAATGAAAGTGACAAAATACTGTACCCTCCACGAGCTTGTGTGGACATCGGTCCACACAGTCGAAATGGACTAGCTCCAACACTTTTTGGCTCTACGACCCTTCACTTTGAAGGGTCTGGTCGACATCTTTCCTTCTATACAGATTCACGGTCGGGAACGGAGTAATCGTGAGATTACCCAACGCCCATTCTTAGCCGCCTTTGGATCCTATTTAGATTGATGTGACCTAATCTAAGATGCCGAGAAATGTGGTGTCATCTTGCGAAGAAAACTTTCTCTTTTTAAGGTTTGATGTAGATGCAACATAGTTATAGGTATTATGTTTCGCAGAAATAGTATAAAGCAAATTATATAATGTGCCAACACAGATAACTTCGTCATTTCATATGATAGAAACACCACTATAAAAAATAACAGAATATTCATGAATAAATAGTTTCCAAACTGAAACAATGTTTCGCCGAAACTCCGACACATATAAAACATCTTTTAATACTAAAACTGTTCTATCAAAACATAAAGTAACATCTCCAACTGCAACGGCCTCGACTTTCGCCGCGTTGCCCATGGAGATCGTTATCTCGCCATCATGCAGCTCCCTTGTCCGCAGGAACCCCTGCAAGGTGTAACAAACATGATCAGTCGCACCCGTGTCTACTACCCAAGAATGGGTAGAACAAGTCGCTAAACATGTTTCCGTTACTAAAGCAAATGGCGTACCTTGAGCCTTGAGCATAGGGCACTTGGCCTTCCAATGCCCAGCCTTGCCGCACTTGAAGCACTTACCCTCTCCTTTGCTTCTTCAAGCCTCCGGTGGCGAGCATGTTCTTGTTCCCATTACTCCCACTATTTCCTTGCTCGCCACCTTCGGTGCCCTTTTCTTTTTCCATTTTGCAACGGAAAATTTGGGCCCCTAGATGTGCTAGCAAGAGCATGTGCTCCTTTACCCATAACTCCTTCCGTGGCCACGAGATCATTTAGCAACTGACTAAGTGTATACTCGGTCTTGCTCATGATCGCATTCACGCGAAAGTTCTCAAAAGACTTGGGCAGTGTATTGAGGATGATATCGACCTTGGCTTCGCCGTCAATACCTCCTCCCAACTGATCAAGACTATCCATGAGATGAGTCGTGTGGAGACATGTTCATGGACCAACTTCCTTCTTCCATCTTACACGCCAAGATTTCTCTCATTGTGTGGAAGCAGATCGTCCGATCCGATTGCCCAAACTTACTCTCGAGACTTGACCATATTTCAGTCGCATCTACCATCGATCGATCTCGCAATGCAAGCCTTTGGACATAGTAGTCATCATATAGCATTTTGCCATATTGTTCGACCTATGCCAAAGTCTGCTTGACTCTCGCTGCTCATTAGTCGATGCGTCAGTAAGGGCATCGGGTTTAGGAGTAGTGAGAACAAACATGTGTTCTTCAAATGATAAGAACATATTCCATGTTTCATTTCCACTTGATAAAATTCGGACCGGATAAGGGATTTTGTGCGAGCATATTGATAATCGGTGTAAGAGACATATCTGAAAAGATAATGTAAAACACATAAGCATACGATCGCACATAATTCGTAACAATAATATTGTAACCTTTTGATAAAACAATATTGATTGAAACCTCCAATCGCCCAAGGAATCCCACATGCAAGCCACGCGTGTGGACGTTTACACATGAACCCCTCGACCAGACTAAAATATACCTTTTAGTCGTTTAATTTCAATCCATGTCAACTTATCCTTATGACAAATGAAATTAATGATTGGACCTTACTAGACCACATCACTATCGCAAGAAGAGACTTGGCGGGAAGTTGTACTCGAGGTGATGTCTAAGCAATTACCACAATTTTAACAGCAGAAAATGAATTCTTAGAATTGACATACTCACTAGGACCATACCGCTTCCAATCCAAATTCCTTTGTTATCTCATTTTAAAACTATCTCTAGAGAACTTATGAAAATTGCACATGCAAGCCAGCGTGTGGGCGTTTACATGAAACTCCCACTTCCAATAGATTTAAAATGATTTATTTAGAAATCTCATCTAACAAACTTATGATAAACAATGCAAGCAAGCCACGCGTGTGGACGTTTACTCACAGTGTGTCTCACTTTGTTTAGAGATCAAAAAGTGGAGGTCTTGACATTTTAATTTTAAAAATTAATTTGTCGGGTTGTTTGCTTAGTCTTTTTGTTCAAAAGGTTTGTCCATGCAGATCACGTAATCCTAGCATGCTTTTCTATAGAACTCAGCATGTAAAACATTGTAGTAGCCCGAAAATTTTATAATAATTAATAAAGTTTGATTAAGTATTATTAAAGACTTAAAAGCTATTTAAGCCTTAAGAATTCATAAAATTTACTATAGTGAAATATTAATCGGTATGAATCCGATTAATTTAAGATTTGATTATATGGAATCGGAGAATGTAGAAATATTAGAAATGAGTTTATTTGTGATAAAATGTGAATTATGTGTTTATTTATAATTGTTTGCATGAAAAATGCTATTAATTGAAATTATGTTATGAATTACATTAATTATTTTGCATGTTATTTTTCTTATAAAATGAGATAAAATATTATTTAAGATATTAAAGTCTTGAATAAATTTGATTTATTAATAACTAATGATTAAAGAATTTATTTATGTAATTTTCAAATTTAAGAAATATTATTGAAATGAATTGAATTTTATTAAATAAAGTGATTTAAATTATGCTATATGGATCTAAATTTAATTATGAATACAAGTTGTGTTATGCTTTATAATTTAATTGAAATTTAATAGTATTAACTAAATTATTAAAGTATGGAATTAGTAAAATTGGTGGTGTAATTATAATAATTTTTGAAATTTGTGTTTAATTAAAGTAAAATGAATATCAAATTAAATTTAAATGCACATAAACATTCTAGAAAATTTACTAAGAACATAAAATCATCTTCAACCTTATTTCATCCCATATTTTCGGCACTTTCACACACACTCACACACAAAATTTTAATTTCACTTTTTAATCCATATTTAAGTGGAAGTTTAGTGGAAAATCAATCTAAACAAGGTAATTCCTTTATTTATGCAAAGTTTTTATGAATTAAATTACTAAATATGATGTTCTAAATGTTTAATATTTTCGAAAATTTGATGATTAATGCTAGGGTTGATTTGTTTCAAATTTTGTTATATTATTGAATTAATTATGTTTATTGTGTACAAATATCATGAATTATGGATTTAATCCTTTCATTTGCTAAAGTTAGAAAATTAAAGTGTTGATCATGAAACCCTAATCTTTGAATATGATTCATATGCTATGATATGATTGAATTAAGCTTGAATATATGTTTAAATATGCTTATAAACATCATATGATTAAAGAAATTAAAAGTTAAATTATGTTTGTTAAATTATTGAAAATTTCAAAAATCACATGTAATATGAACTTGATGATTTTAATTTTTATTGATGAATTTGACATGATATTCATGCTTAGGGATATGAATAATGTATAAAATGAATTTATAGGAATTTAATTCAACCATATACTAATATCCCTAAATTTTCGAAAATGAAGGGTATATGTTGAACTTTGATTTCTTGATTTTATTTGATATGTTTGAATTGATATTTGAGATCTATGATAAAAATAATGCATAAGTAGAATTTATGGGAATTTTTAAACATAAATATCAAAAGTTATAAAATTAAAGTTTAAATTAAAGTTATACTTATAGGTGATATACTTGATCTATGATTAAATGAATTATGAAATCATGATCATTAATGTTAATAAAGTATAATTATATAATATTTGATGTTTAATGGGTTGTAGATACTCAAAACATTGAAATACATATATATGTATAGTTGAATCGCCTTAGGCGATTAACGTTGAAATTCATGATATTAGTCTTGTATAAGATTCTTAAGTGTATGTTTGATGATATGATGATGATATTGAGGAGTTTGGGATAATATTGGTGTAGTTGGTGTGTTTGGGCTATACATATTACAGATGTTACGCTGCCGAAATTTTGGCAGAATCTGATATGAATAAGACGTTTTAAATATTACTTGATCACTAATAGTATAAATAAGTAAGAAGGATTACTAAAGTCAATAATAATCTTATGTTACAAGGATCTTGCAGAGGGAATCGGGAAGTAAAGAACGAAGAATCGAACCAGTTGGATTAAACGCCACGAGGTGGGTAATGCATTACTAACTTTATTATGAAGCAAACCCATGATATTTTATGAGCTTGATTTCTTGTGAAAGCATTTGATCACCACATGATAATTATGTTAAATGTTTTACCACATTGTGGGTATGACGGCAATTACCTATCTGCGGTAGGAAGATGTTATTACTGTGCACAGGTAGATGGCTGTGAGCTTGCCCAGGTAGGCTGGCCATGGTACTGGGGAGGAGGTCTACTTCCCTTTACCGAATGACGTAGATAGGGTATGACCGTAGTTGAGATCCTTCGGGACCAACTCGGGTATGTGATGCCGGTATGTTTAAAAATAAATTGTGGTGATATGTTATGAGGATCAATGTTTCTTATGAACTAATAAATTTCTGATTTCTAAAGATTATTTGAAAGAAAAGTCTACTTGAACAAGGTTATAAGTTTTGAATATTATGATAGCATTTACCCACTGAGTACTTCTAGTACTCACACCCAATAAGTATTTTATGTTGCAGGTTGAGCATGGAAGAGGTGTGGCCTGGAACTGAGCTGAATTAGTTATTTTGTTTTCTTACTGCGAACTACTGTGGCCGAGTGTCATGTCTTCATACATGACATTCATTAGTCTTCCGCTGTTAACCTTGAAACGTGAAACCATACTTTTGATAACTTGTAAATATTTTGAAAACTCTTATGTATGTATTTCGAGGTTGTGTTCTCGTTTGTATTGTTGTTGGATATTCTCTGAGTGCAGGTTGGCTTATTTCATTTTCAAACGTTATGCTGTCCGTTTGTTTCAAAAACCAAACTTATTAAATCCCTTGTTGTTGGAAGATTATTGTTGATTCAACCAGTCATGGCTTGATTATTTGATTAATTAAGTAGTTAAATAGTCGGGTCGTGACAAACATGCTCGCAGAATTCTAAAATATGCTTGAAAACGCAATAAACCTAGCATGCTTACTATGCGCATCCAATCACGAAAACATATAATATGTTTGTCTACGTAATTTAAACATACATAGCATTCTTCTGCATAATTTAAACATCCACGACATGCAATGAACGATTAAAAATAAAATAAAACGTTCATCGTGGCCCACTCGTGGAACCTGCACTTTCTTGCCTAATCTATTACATAGAATTACAAAGTAAGGTTCTTCATAAAATTTGAAAAATGGGCCTCGCGTGCATGGGCACGGACCGGATTCGTCAAAACTGGATTCGGGCCGGAAAATCGGTCCGGGTGAAAACGGCAGTGCGGGCGGATCGGCCAAATGGGGTGGGTCAGCTAGGGCACGCCCATGCGCGCCAACCTGCAGCGCCGCCACGCGCGTGCTCCTCGCGAGCTGCCTCCCGCCGCGGGCGTCCCGCGACCGACGAAGCACGCGTGCGGCGACCACGCACGCTTCGCGACCGCACGCTCTTGTCGCGCGCTACTTCACGATCGACGTAGCGATCGCGAGCCCGCTCGCGAAGCCCCGAGATCTCACGCCACAAACAAGCACCCGTCGCCAGCACGCCGAGCACCGGGATCTCGCACGAAAACGTGTGCCCCATCGCCCGCTCGTGCGCGTTGTGCGTGCCGCCTAGCGACCGCAAAAATGGCCGCGACTTGCGACGAGCGCCGCCGAGCGCGCACGCTCAGCGCCAGGCGGTGCCGAGGCTTTAGCGCACGGGCACGTGCCCGCACCGGCTGTCGAGCCGAGTCGCCCGCGTCGCCCACTTGCCGAGCTGCCGACCTGTCCGCCGAGAAACACGCACGCACGCGACCGAACGGTGCTGTGTGAGCGCCGAGCACGTCCGCGTGCCGTCGCCCACACACCCTCGGCCGTGGGTCCGATTTGTGTTCGTCGTCGCGTTCTTCGTGCTTTCGTCTTCGTTCTTCTTTTACAGATAAGATTTACAGGGAAAAATCTAATCTAACCACGGATTTTCTCGTGGTGAAAAACAAAATCCGACAAAAAATAAAACGAGCCACGATGAACGACAGATCCAACAATTAATATATTGCGCACGTAATAATCAAACGTGAATTAATCCAACAGAGCCAAGATACTGAACCTCGCTCTGATACCAATTGTAGGGAAAACTAAGTTTAGCCCTCTCCCGAGGATCTATCTTGGATGTTTAATTCACCATACATTGATTATATTCCTAGCATGCGTCTATATAATTAATTGCAACACGTAGGGGTTTTCTCGTGTTTACCTTTGAATCATCGGGATGAGCGGGATGAACGGATCGAGACTCGTGCTTTGATCTTACGGGCGGTATCCGGTTGCCCAATCTCCAACGTCGAGTGAGGACGATCTATGGAGAATGCTACATAAAATCACCCTAACCCTCTATACAAATTTTCGAAATATCTCACCAATAAGCTATGGTAATTTTCGATAATTATGGATTGAGGAGGATTAACTTTTGATCTTATCTCTTACCTTATATTTATAATGCATTACCATAATCCCATTAGGAAATGATCCATGCATATCCATAAATATAATAATATCCTTATGGATAAAGAGAATAAAATCACATCCTTAGAGAGAGGGAGGGGCATCGATTTCCATAAGCTCCGGGCCTGGATGGGCCAGCCCAGGGATCAAATGCAAGGAATAAAGATGGGCCTCAAATAAATTAATTATCTTATGTTCAGCCCAGAACATAAATTAATTTATAAACATTCATTCATGCCACTAGAGAATAATTCTTGACTTACCCTTTATTACCAAGATGAGTCGGCTTGCACTTAGACATTACGAATCCCGTATTTAAGAATCGCCGTCCATTAATTATTTAGAGCATTCTCGATCGCTTAAAATAATTAATATCTTTAATTCCTTAAGTAGTACCACTCAACCTTATTATTGTACTTGAGCTAACTCAACTGCGGGGTTTAGTATACTAAACCTTTGAGCTCCTTAAGGGGCGTCATCATCCTAAACGGATACGGTGACTCGTCTGAGATAACTAGCATGACATATAAGCACTTCCACCACCCAAGATGCGGAGAATATTGGGTTAGAACATATAACCTCACCCATAACAAGTCAAAGTGATGGTCAAGAACTCATACTCACCTAATACCTTATCGAGGTTTAGATCATCGTAAGTCACCGAGATCTAGGTTCTTCACGATGGTCGATAGAAGAACTCATCTCACCGTGATCCATCAATACGTCGAGACGCGTACCGGCATAGACAAGCAACCAAGTCAAGTCACTTCTTATCTATACGCAGCTTATACCGACAACTCGTCCTCAAGTTGTCTCACCAGTGATTCTTTTATATCTCATTAAGCTTGACCAATCATACGGACTTACGTGATCTTCACACACCGTATGATCTAACTTATATATGAGATAAGGGACACGAGATATATGCAATCAAGTAATCAATTCGGATAGGAGATTGTAATAGTGATAACATGAAACATTGTATACAAGCTCAACCAAAACTGCTTTCAGTATACAAATCCAACACTCCCAAGGTAAACACATAGCCTGAGGTAGACTTTTTATCATCACGATTAGCTTGGAAATCCGAGTCTGAATAACCCAAAGGCATCAGACTATCTGCTTGGTAAACTATCCTATAATCTCTAGTCCTTTTCAGGTACTTGAGTATATGCTTTACCGCAATCCAATGTGTTTGTCCAGGGTTAGACTGATATCTACCGACTATGCCTACCGCATAGCAGATATCGGGTCTCGTACATAGCATTGTGTACATGAGACTTCATACGGCGGAAGCGTAAGGAACTTGTGTAGTCAAGTAATTTAGATAGGAGATTGTAATAGTGGCAACATGAAACATTGTATACAAGCTCAACCAAACTGCTTTCAGTATACAAATCCAACACATATGTTTTCCCATTATCTCATACAAAAGTTAGATCATACAGTGTGTAGAAGATCACAGAAGTCTGTATGATTGGTTAAACTAGTTGAGATATAAAAAGAATCACAGCTGAGACAACTTGATGACGAGTTGTTGGTATAGAGTTTTAATCTCTTTATATCAAGAAAAATAATACATTATATGTTTAGAAATTATTTTAGACATATTAAGAATTTATCGGATTTTAGAAACATCGTATACTATGTTTACGATGAAGCGTTATATTAAAAAAGGTTGGATAGGGGAAATAATGTATAAAGTATAAGTTAAATCATATTAAAGTGAAATACTAATTAAGTTTATTGATTTACGTGAAAAATCGTGAATTAGGGTTTTATGAAAAGAAATCGATTGAAAATCGATTTATATGAAAATTGGATATAAAATATGTTAAGAAAAGTCAAAACGTTGACTTAAGATTAAACGTATTGAGTACGTTGAGAAAATACACTAATACGTGTAAAACGTATTAATTTTATAAGAATATCTCAGTTGTGAGAAAAGATTTCATAATTGAAATCATTTTATCGAAAAACGTTAGAATACGTTCAACGTTTAACTTAAATGGTTAAAATGAGATAATAGATCATATCTCGTCTCTATCGAAGTACGAGAAATTTTTAGTTAAAGATACGCGTTGAAACGACGTATTAAAATTAGTTAAGGGATTCGAGTTATTACTTTATAAGTTATCAAAGTTTATTTAAACTTTGAAAATCTCGAAAACGTGACCAACGTACTGAAGTAGTTTTTACGTAAAGGTTGGACGCGGACGTGACGAGTAGATGAAGAAAGAAATCGACTAAGAAAAACTACAGTCCAGGTGGGCTTTACTCTACTCAAAAGGATCAAATGTTTTATTTATGATGCTTTATTCGCAAGGAATAATGATGAACTGGTTTATTTAATTACCTGCCCAAAACTGTTTATGTTTTATGTATGTATCCTATCCATGTTCGAATTGTGAATGTTGTTGGGTAGCTCCCAACATATGAAATTGTTGAATTCGTATCCTTGTAAGTACCCACAAGGATGATCGAGAATTCGTATCCTGTGCCGGAGTGGCAAGGATTTTGTACACTATTTTGTGACTGTGTGCTGAAAGGGTGCTCGGCCGGTCACGGCTTTCGTGAGAGGAGGCCTCCTCTCCGACGCAAGGGAAGTGAATTTATGAGATGAGTTGATGGAAATGTTGTGATATGTGATGTGGGATATGGATCATACATACAATGAAAATGCTCGCCGCGGCGCTTATGGAAAATGATAGAAAATATTTAGTAAGCACGAGCATTTCAATTAAAACCTCGTGTTATTCTTGTGATGGGCTGTGTGATTTAAATTGATAAATGTTTTGGCATGAGTCCACTGAGTGCATTCTTGTACTCAGCCCTGCATATTTGTTTTTAAATGTGCAGATTGAGCTGGTGATGCGATGGAGCAGTGTTGAGCAATAGGAATGTTGTCGCTGATATTATACCTTGATTGTACATCGTCATATGTACATATCACATGTTTTCCGCTGCCAGATTATAAATTCATATGTATAATATGTTTAGTCGAACATTGAACGCTTGAAGTTCTAGGAATATCCCTGATATATGTCTCACAACTTAGTACTTTATATTATAATTGTGTTTCTCAATCCCGTTTCAAATAACAGTCCCTGCTAATCAGCACTTAGGATTAGTGGGCTGTTTCAAAGTGGTATCAGAGCGGTTCGCTCTTTGAATCCAGAACCCCATTTCAGAGTTAAGTCTAGATTGAGTCACTAGACTTCTAGAGATCAACTGACTATGCTCAACACTCCATCACATCAAGCTCAACCGGAATGAGGTAAACGATTTCTCTTCAAAAAGGTTTGAAATGGAAAGTTGAAAGCGAAAAAGGATGAAAATGATTATTTTTTTTCAAAAAAAAAAGAAGAGAAATTCCCACAATATGGAGGTATGGGACTGCATATTTAAGGAAAGCTCAAAGGATTCCAACAATATGCAGGTATGGGACTGCATATTTAAGTAAAACTTACAGGATTTGATTTGTGTTAAGTAAATGATTCTTCCTCAAAGTTTTGTAATAATTTTTCAAGTGAAATGAAAGTTATGAGGATTGATTGAAATTGAAAGTTATTGCAAATGAAGTTTTGTTGAGAAGAGTTGAAAATTGATGAAGATGATTGTTTGATGATGTTGTGAAGTGGAAAGTGATGAGATGATAAGGAAAGTTGTTGGTTCGCTACCAACGTATGATAATGTTATGATAAAGTCATACGAGAAAGTATTGACAAAGATATGTAAAAATGAAATGTTTGAGTTCATGGAATTCAATAAAGATTTATTATTATTAATGTTTGAAAATGCTCAAAAATGGACATTTATATGTCAATTATGATATGTTGAATTATTGAAAATTCAAAGAAGTACATGAGTACAAATGAGCTACGTTATAAATATTTGAAATTTTATTTCAAATCTTAAAGTTGATTATGATGATGGGTATGTTATCCTCAGAAGAACGTAGACTGTTTAAGACGCATGATCCCATTGCGAAAGAACATAGAAGGATGAATTATGAGAATTTTATTCCATCCTAAGAACAAAAGCGAGATCGAAATGAGAATCTCGAAATGGATGATGAGAAGAAATTTTACGAGCAGGAATGGAAATAATGACAAGATAATAAATGTCACTATGCGATAAGTGACATGAGTATAGTCTTTTTATTTGGACGTTCACGCGCGACGGAACTCCAAATCGACTATGACTTTTTCGTTGAAACAAAAACAATGTGAGTTTTCAAAACAAGAACGACCTCGGCATTATGTCTGACCTCAACTACGACTTCAGCGTCGATACCTTCGACTTGACTTGGCATATGCGACCTCGACTCCTTCGACTTCGGCATGTACGACCTCGGAATTTATGACATCGACTTCGGCATCTTCGACCTTGGCAGCATGTACGACCTCGGCGTCGGCATCAGCCTGTACGACTTCGGTGTCGGCATCGCCTATGACCTCGGCGCGGGCGCGCGGATTTACTGCACTGCGCAGTGATTTTGTTTTGACCAGTTCTCCTTCGTTTGAACTCCGATTTACATATGGTTTTCGCCTACGTACTCCTAACGCACTGTAATTTAATTGTTATGAAGGACCCAACCCCTGGTTCTTTCTCCAGAGTTTACGAGAATCAGTCGAAGTTAGTTCAATGATTTATATAGAATGGGAACCTTACAGTATGATAAGAATCTTAGAATACTACTAGATAGTAAGCTTCCCAGTAATGTAAAGAAAGTTATGACGTGTGATGTATATGAGAACCTTTGTTGATAACCTATTACGAGTTATATAAGGTTTCAAATTCTATTCATTACCCAATTTCTGTCATTGAGTCCAACTCTATGACCTAGTTCGAATTGAGAAATCACTTGAGTTTCTCACTTTTTTCTGAAGAAAATCTATAACCCAAAGTTTTATAAAGTGTCATTTTGAAACCAAGTCCTTGTGTGACTGAGAAAATAATTGTGACGGGTCTGGTCAGCCCATATGACCAAAGAAATCTCAGTAGTCGTCATTCTGGTCTTCGGACCCTAGATCCCAATTATTCAGTATACAGAACATATGGATTCAAATGGTAAAATATGTTATTTTGGATTACGAAACCATATCTTTTGAAAGTCGACATGATGAATTTTCTTCATCCTGGAGACCAATAAGTAAGATGAAGGTTGACTTATTTTGTCACCTAAGTTTTGAATTAGTAAAGTGATAAACATCAGGTATGATGTAGGTTGACTTATTTTTGTAACATAAAGGTTGCAGATCAGTAAAGTGATGGACATTAAAAAGTTATGACGTAAAGAAGATCTCGATGAGATGAGATATATTGTCCCCTATGATGCACATTGATGCAATGACCCTTGAAGGGCTTACCAGATACTGATAACAGTGAAGTTATATCTTCATGTGACTGTTATGATAATGGAAGTTATGAATGAGATACTCTTTGGCATGGAATGCAAGAGTAGAAGTAAAGAGAGTATATGATACCCTTGGGATATAAATTCCCCTTATTATGTCGTAACGAGAGAGATTACAACTTATCTTTAAGATAGTTGTTTGTCCTTAAAACCTCATTAGTAGGTTGGACATGTTTAAAGAATGGAGATGCATAATATTCTTTTCAAATGATATATGTATAAAGAAATGATAGCATCTCAGATAATAAATTTCTCGCTTTATACCTCAATAAATGAGATTATGCTTGAGCAGAATTGATTCCAAGTAAATGAGACTTGGTTAAACAAATGATAATGAGATTGATTAATCATAATCATTGAGATTGTGTGAACAACTAGGATAGCCCTAGCATGTAAATCAAGTATGAGGAAAATATCTCCAAAGTCAAAACATGGTAATGAGATGCTTGGAATTTGAGTTATGGTGTACAAATGTACTACCTTGCCAAGCCATATTACAATGATGACGGTTCTAATCCTGAATGTAAGAACCGAAGTATAATGAAAGTAATACTACTTTCGGATACCATGTTCAATAAAAAGGGACAAAAGTCAAAAATAGCAGAAGAAATTACGAGCTATACAATTATGAGATAGCCACGATATGATATAAGCATCAGAGACATTATAACTTCGATAAGTAAAGTAATTCCTTTGAAGTAAAGAAACGGAGTAAGAAACAGATTCATTATTTGAAATGAATCTTAGTACTCTAGGTTATATTGACACAATACGCTTGTCTTGTGTGCCTTAGTAATTAACAAGCAAGATAGCTTCTAAAGACTTTTGCAAAAAGGAAATGCATCCAAGAGAACAAATGAAAAGATTCACATGGAAGGATCTTAAGGTGAATACAATTGAAAAGATTATCCCTCATACTTTTTGTGACGATCAATAGCGTGGGATATTAAATATCTCTGACATTGAAATGGAGAAATCATTAAATGTTGAGAAAATGGTAAAGATGTTTGACGTCAAGGCAAAAGTATAATATGTCCCAGTGGACAAAGGATTTTATCCTATGCGAAATTGCATGAGGAATCAATAAAGATTAAGAAGAAATGACGTATATCCTAAAAGGATATTGCAAACGATGGCGCTAAATGCCAGTATAAGGATTTCCCTTGAAAAGAGTTTAAAGTAAGGACATATGAGAGATATGTTCCTAAGATCGATAAAGTGAAAAAGGGAACTGAATCATTCATACTGGATTAGGAATGAATGATAGTGTCAGATACATCATGATCTCTACGATAAGATTTAATTATCGAGATATCGATATCAAAGATAGGTTGATGTAAATCCAACCGTAAAATGCTATTGGTAAAAACATAATGGTACTGATACCCGAGAAAGGGATGGTGAACGAGGTAACAGAAGGCCATAGCAAGGGAACATGATGTTCCAATGGCAAGGACAATGATATATGAAATAGATGTTTAATTGAACAGACGGGAACACCGTAGACCCGAGCCTATGCTTCGCACCGAAAACAAAATGAACAAAAACCAGGAAGGTCTGATAGGTGTGAGAAAAATTTCTCAGAATACCTATAATATTTTATTCGATATAGGTGTTTCACATTCTAACATTTCACGAAGAATGTGTAGAAATGATAGAACCCAATTCAGGATAAACGAATCGAGAAATGAAAATCTCTTCACCTATATGAGGATTATGGCCGTCGCATGTGTTGCCCAAACTTAGAATTGAACCTAGGATCGCCTAAGGTTCTAACAAATGATTTGGATCATAACGTCTATGTGAAACGTAGATATACTTCAAGAAACAGAAGTTTCGAAAATGGATGTCACTCACGTGATTAGAAACATGGACATAGTCACTCCATTTGAAATTCTACGCGACGGAAATTTTGGATCCTCAATTGCCTAAATTTAAGTCTGGCTTATCTAGAAATATCTGTTTACAGATGGTAGGAAAAGGGAGTATTACGAGTAAAAGTTAACCCCAAGGCCTACAAATTTAGAACTCACACGAGCGTATCGGCTCTTTTATTATAAACTGGGCATGGATTTAGGATAGTTTTTGGAGGAATTTATGCACCTTTGGAAGGATGCTTATAACCATGGAGTGACGGATGAGGATGGTATCCAACAACTTATCCGTCGTTTGCCAACAGATTGGCAGGGTTTTACAAAAGATGTATCAAGAGAATATATTCTCCATGTAGAAAATTCCAAAGTTTGGGCAGACTTACCAGGATTTGTCAACATGCTCAAGTATACATATAATGCGTATGGAACGGCACCCACAAGCACTTGTCCTGGTCCCCGGCAAGTTACATGACATGGTATAAAGGAATGGTTGTACCCTGATGTTCCAAACGCCGCCCCACGTCCTGTGCCGTCAATTATACCAGAAAGAGACGAGAAGGGCAAAAGGACAGGATCTTATCGCCCTCGAGGATTAGGGGAATTACCATTACCAACTCAACCTTACTTTGTGATATAAACAACACAAACTTCTAGCATCAAAGAAGAAACAGGGAGCATTGTGACCCCTGAATCTTTGAAAGAGATAGATCGTCGGGAAAATGAGACAAAAACGTGCCTGGAAAAAGGTAATTTTCCAAATGAGGAATACGATTCCGACGAAGGCCACTCAGAGACATAGAATCTTATGAAGATATCAAACTTATATGTAGATAATGGATTATGTTGTAAATTTTATGGTTAGAATGTGTAAAATAAACGTAGTTTGAAATGTTTTGTGAATATGTTGAAGTAGTGTCAAAATTTTGGATGTAAAAAGGATTAGACGCCATGTAATCAGTCGGCTTAATAGACCGATCCTCGTAATTTATGTATGGAAAGTCCTCATTGAGGCATTTTGATGAGATATATTATATGGTTTTCGTAGAATGGTATCTGATGTACGAAAATGAATTGTTCCGAATAAGATATGGTTACTATGAGATTATAGTTATGCCATTCGGACTATCCAATGCACCAGCCCTGTACATGAACCTCAAAAATCGAGTGTTCCACACATACTTAGACAATTTAGTCTTAATCCTTACTAATAATGTTCTTATCCATACGAAGAGCGAGAAAGAACATAAAGAACATCGAAGGACTGTCTTACGAATATTTAGAGCCGAACAAATTTTGCTAAGTTTAATACTTTGAATTTTCGGCTTAAAGAAGAAATATTCCTCGGGCACATCGTGTCTTCAGTAGGAATCAAAAGAGGAAAAAAAAAATTTACATGGACCAAAATGAGAGGCCGTATATTAACGTGAGAAAGATGATAGTCAACGCACCAAAATAACTTAGACCTCATGGATGGAATTACCCAACTCACGACTTTAAATAGCAGTAGTAGTATACGTACCAAAAAGTTTGGAGACAACACCTATAAGGAATGAATTGTAAAATCTTCACAAACCACAAAAGTGTGGATTATTTCTTCGAGCAAGAGACTTAAACATGAGGCAAAGAAGATGACTCGAATTGGTAAAGGATTACGACTGTGGTATAAATTATCACCCAGGAAAGGCAAATGTGGTAGCTAATGCCTTGAGTCGTAAGAATCAATCCAAATTAGGATGTCTCTTTACAAAGGAAGAAAAACTCGTTGAAGAGTTTGAAGGAGTGAAGATAGAATTGGTTGAACAACCAGAGACGATCATGAGTTGTATTGCTACACTCACGATTACGTCAGACTTGAGAAAAAGGGGTAATAAAATAATAAATGAAAGGTTATATATATTTTAAGCAATAATAAGCCTAGAAATGAAATCATGAGTGAAGCTCATGATATTCCTCGTACCGCCTTACCAGGCAACATTAAGATATATTATGATTTACGAGAAAAGTTAGATAGTAAGAAATGAAATGAGATATAACCATATTGTCGAGCATTGTCTCGGTTACCAACAAAGTGAAGGCATTGTATCAATGACCTTATGAGAAGTTATAGTCTCTAGAGATACACAAATGAAAATGGAATGACATAGCAATAGATTTTATGACAGGTTTTGCCAAAGTCATAAAGAAGTAACACTGCTATATGGGTAGTAGTGAATTGACTCACCAATTATGTTCATCTCTGCCTGTTCAGATGAGTCATGGACCTGATAAGTTAGCTCAGTCGTACATTAAGGAAATCGTATCCTTGCAGGGGGTACCAAAACCTATCACTTCAGATAGAGACTCCAAGTTTATACCTAGATTTTAAACTATCTCACCAAAAAGGGAGTTAGACACGAGATTGAACCTTAACGTAGATGTCCATTTACGGACAGATGGACGATCAAAAGGACAATATGGACGTTTAAGGATACGATGAGAACATTAATGTTAAATCAAGGTGCGAGTGAGAACGTGTTGTACCACTTGTTAAGTTCACGTACGACCATAGCTGTCAAACAACGATCAATATAGCCATATGAGGCATTATGTGGAAGAAAGTATCGACCACTACTTTATTGAAATAAAGTAGGAGAGAGAAAGTATAAAGTCCTGACAACGTAAATGAAATGATTAAGATATCTGCCAACTGAGGCAAAGAATAAGAGAAGCTCAGGACAGACAAAAGTTTTACGCTGATATGCGTAGATCTGAATTGCATTTTTGAAATACGGAAATAAAGCTTCTTAAGATTTCTCCATCGGAGAATTTGTAAAGTTTAAGGTGCAGGGAATATTGAGATCATGTTTTATAGGACCTTACGAGATCCCTAAAGTGATAGGCCTAGTAGCCTATAGATTGGTACTTCCACCAAATTTGGGGAATGTACACAATAATTTTTTTCACGGGTCATACTTAAGAAAGTATGAATATGATCCAAAACACGTGATCAGCCATAAAGACGCGACCCTTAACTCAAATATGAGTTGTGATGAAAAAAAATCTACGACTATTTTGATCGTAAGATTCAACGATTAAGAATTAAGTTTGGGTCTTTAATGAAAGTCCAATGAAGAAATCATGGACAAAAGGAAACCACGTGGAAAGCGTGAGAATGATATGATGCAAAGATACCCCATACTTTATGAGGTATGCAAATTTCGGGACGAAATTTCTTTTAAGGGGGGTAGAATGTAATATCCCGAAGAATTAAAGGCCTAATTACGATATTTAAATTTGTAAATTAGGGTTTCGCCGAAATAATTGAATTAGTAATTTATCGAATAATGATTTCGATTAATTATGAGGTAATGAATTCCTATTTTATATTCACTAATGATTGTGAATTAAGGAATATAATTATATAAAGTGTTCCGGTAGTAATATTTTAACGTCGATTGAATATCGATAGTTAGAATTTCGTAAAATTTTCTAAGTGGCGAAGCTTAGAATTAAATTCCATTATTAATGGAATGATTTAATAAAGTGATTACGACTTTATTACGACCATTTTGAGATGAGTCGACTATAAACGTTTTGAGACGTTTTGGACGTCAACGTTTAGAGACGATTATAAAAATGAGTTTAATGATCAAGGAATTATAATATTTAAATTCCTATGATTATTTTATGTAATTAGAGTATTATTTAGCATTAAAAAAATGCTAGAACATTAAGGATTAATTATTGCGCAAATTTGAAATTTTCAAAAACCCTAATTCAAAATTAGGGTTTTCACACTTGAAATGATACTAATAAATTTTCCTATGATATAATTTATCATCTAAGACATATATCTATTAATTGCAAGAGAAATCAAATGTTAGCTATTTGAGGATCAAAGTGCCGTGAACATTTTGCACAATAGTATTATCATGAACAAAAATTGCTATCTTCCAACATGATTTATATATTTACGTAAGTCAAGTGAATTATTTTTCACACTAATCAAGTTAATAAATGAAGAGACCAAGTGGGAAGGCTTGTGTAGGTGTCATGGCCGCATACATTGACAATAGAGGTAAGAAGATCTCTTACAACTCTTTGATGATGTATTATTTTACATTTGGTAATGTGTAGACATATATGTATCTTATAAAAGACAAAGAAGAATTTAAAAGACTCCTTCCTTGTACAAGTAATGACCGACGGTTATGGGTATATCAAAAGTAGGATTTTTAATTATTTTGTTTCTTTCAAAATGTGTTGGTGTATTTACTACTATAGTGATGACATGTTAGAAAGAAGTCTTGGTCTTGTTATTTGTGTGAGAGTGCCGACGACACTTGGAGAATCAAAGTAGAGAAATTTCATTCCTTTAATTGTTGAAGTGATGTGTAGTTACTTATATGTAAGTGATGATGTATTATGTGATGAGTCATAAGCTAAATAAAGGTCTTGCTTGCTTTGTTTTGTGTAATAACCTAGAGAGATGTAGGGATTTAGCTCAATGTGTTTATTTGTTTTACTTAAGTGTTGTAAGACAAACAAAGCAACACACTTATCTCTTCCCAAATAAAAAAAAAAAAAACCGTGAGCTTCTCCTTTAGAAAACTTCAAGAGAGTTCTTCATTTCTCTTCACCAAACTTTGCTACTAAAGCCTTTGCACAATTAATCGACACCGTTAAAGAGGTTAAAAATCGAACGAGCTTCGATTATACGTTAGAATTTCAAATTTTTAATGGTTCGATTTTAAATTATAAGCATGTGTTCTTAATAAGAAAAATAGAAATAATTATGCTAGCATGTTTATTGTTCATTAATATTGTTTAGTATAATGTTTATGCTTCATATTTGATGATTTAAGTGCAAGCTAATTAGGTTATAATTTTTAGGGTTTGATCGAAAATTTTTAAGTGTAATTTGTTGGTGGATTAATGTTATATAATAGCAAAGGGACACATTGTGATTTATTGGAAATTTTTGGAAATTGTATGGAATTATATTGAAATTGCCGAAAATAATGGAGAAATATATGTTGGTGTACAAATTATTTTAAGTGATACTTTTGCATATTATTGATCTAGAGCCTTAATTTAGTACCTTGTGAATTTACTAGATTTTTGAGAAAATATATGTGCATATTCTTGAAAATTTTCGAGAGCTTTAAGCATTAGTATGTTGAATTGTAAGTTGTAAGTGTTAGATTTTATGATGTATTAGTGATATAGAATGATGATTAAGTGTTGTGTAATTTAATTAGAATTTTAGAAAAATGTTTGGCTATATTTTGAAGAAAACCGTGAGCCTTAAGTGTAAGGTAGGTGATGTCCAAATTTTCTATAGCTAATGTTAATACATATTAATGATCCCATGATAATATAGTGTACTATATAACTTTAGAAGAATTTTTGGAAGAAGTTTGAAATTTGTAGCCAAGAGGGCCGAAAGCTATAGGTGATGAATTAAGAGTTTTAATCTCTTTATATCAAGAAAAATAATACATTATATGTTTAGAAATTATTTTAGACATATTAAGAATTTATGGGATTTTAGAAACATCGTATACTATGTTTACGGTGAAGCGTTATATTGAAAAAACGTTGGATAGGGGAAATAATGTATAAAGTATAAGTTAAATCATATTAAAGTGAAATACTAATTAAGTTTATTGATTTACGTAAAAAATCGTGAATTAGGGTTTTATGAAAAGAAATCGATTGAAAATCGATTTATATGGAAATTGGATATAAAATATGTTAAGAAAAGTCAAAACGTTGACTTAAGATTAAACGTATTGAGTACGTTGAGAAAATACACTAATACGTGTAAAACGTATTAATTTTATAAGAATATCTCAGTTGTGAGAAAAGATTTCATAATTGAAATCATTTTATCCAAAAACGTTAGAATACGTTCAACGTTTAACCTAAATGGTTAAAATGAGATAATAGATCATATCTCGTCTCTATCGAAGTACAAGAAATTTTTAGTTAAAGATACGCGTTGAAATGACGTATTAAAATTAGTTAAGGGATTCGAGTTATTACTTTATAATTTATCAAAATTTATTTAAACTTTGAAAATCTCGAAAACGTGACAAACGTACTAAAGTAGTTTTTACGTAAAGGTTGGACGCGGACGTGACGAGTGGACGAAGAAAGAAATTGACTAAGAAAAACTACAGTCCATGTGGGCTTTACTCTACTCAAAAGGATCAAATGTTTTATTTATGATGCTTTATTCGCAAGGAATAATGATGAAATGATTTATTTAATTACCTGCCCAAAACTGTTTATATTTTATGTATGTATCCTATCCATCTTCGACCAGTGAATGTTGTTGGGTAGCTCCCAACATATGAAATTGTTGAATTCAGTATCCTTGTAAGCACCCACAAGGATGATCGAGAATTAAGATCCCGTCTTGAGTGGCAAGGATTTTGTGCACTATTTTGCGATGTGTCCGAAAGGGTGCTCGGCGGTCACGGCTTTCGTGAGAGGAGGCCTCCTCTCCGACGCAAGGGAAGTGAATTTATGAGATGAGTTGATGGAAATGTTGTGATATGTGTTGTGGGATATGGATCATACATACAATGAAAATGCTTGGCCAAGCGACGTTTATGGAAAATGACGTAAAATGACAGAAAATATTTAGTAAGCACGAGCATTTCAATTAAAACCTCGTGTGTTACTGTGATGGGCAGTGTGATTTAAATTGATAAATGTTTTGGCATGAGTCCACTGAGTGCATTCTTGTACTCAGCCCTGCATATTTGTTTTTAAATGTGCAGATTGAGCTGGTGATGCGATGGAGTAGTGTTGAGCAATAGGAATGTTGTCACTGATAGTATACCTTGATTGTACTTCGTCATATGTACATATCATATGTTTTTCGCTGCCAGATTATAAATTCATATGTATAATATGTTTAGTCGAACCTTGAACGCTTGAAGTTCTAGGAATATCCCTGATATATGTCTCACAACTTAGTACTTTATATTATAATTGTGTTTCTCAATCCCGTTTCAAATAACAGTCCCTGCTAATCAGCACTTAGGATTAGAGGGCTGTTACATAACCCGAAAATCTCTTAGCCTTAATTAGAGCCTAATTAAGTATAATTAGGGGCTTAAAAGCAATTTATTATTAAAAACTTATAAAGAAATGCATAATAGATTATTAAGCGATAGAAATTCGATTAAGTTTTAATCGAATGAATAGAAATAAGAAGAAGTAGAGATTATTTAGAAATGAGTTTTATTATGATGAAATGTGAGATATGTGATTATTATTGTGTGTTAAATGAAAATTTTCATTCAATAGAAAATGTGCTAAAGAAATGCATTAATTATTTTTATGTGGGATTTATTATAAAATGAAATGAAATATTGTTTAAGCTATTAAATGGCTTAAATAAATTTATTTTATTTATATCTAGTGATAAAGGAATTATTTCTACGATTTTTGAAATTTATGAAATTAAAGAATATTTATTTGAAATTTTGACATATGAAAGAATTAAATCTATATTTATATGGTTTACATTCCAATAATGGGTTTAATTGTTTTGGATTTTTATATTAATGAGAAAATTGAGTTTTTAATTTTAAAGAATATTAATTTCCAATGTTAGCAACTTTTTAAAGAAATATATATATTTTCGAAAATTTTTAAGAAATGAAGGAAAATTAATAAATGAATATATATATATATATATATATATATATATATTCTAGAACTAAGCTATATATTAAATCATCTTCACTAAGCTTCATATTAAATCATCCTTTCTTCTTCTCCTAATTTTCGAACACACACTAAGCACACACACAAAAAATTTCTACACTTTTAAATCAAAATTTAAGTGTGAAAATTGTTGGAAATTATTCCGAAGAAGGTAAATACATTGTTTAATTCAAGTTTTTATGGTTTAAATTGATGAACATGATGTTCTTCTATCCTAGGGTTTTCAAAAATTATAGGATGTAGATTAAGGTTGATTTGTTTAATTTTTGTTATATTTATTCATTTAATTATGTTTATGATGCTTAAATAACACAAGCTATGGTTTAAATTCTTTAAATTCATGAAGTTTGGAAATTAAAGTATCTTCATGAACCCTAATTTTTGTATGTGAATTATGTATTATGATTTGATTAAATTGAGGTTAGATAAGTGTTATTAAGTAGTAATAAACATGATTTGATAAAAGAAATTGGATTAAATTGAAAGTATACATAATTCCTAAATTTTCGAAAATATAGGGTTGGATGAACTTTGAGTTGTTGATTTTATTTGATATATTTGATATGATTTATGAGAACTAGAGTATAAATAATGCTTAAATTGAATTTATAAGATTTTATGGACTTGAAATATTAAATGTATGCATGACCCCTAATTTTCGAAAACTAAGGGGCTTGGGTGAACTTTGATTTATTGATTTTATTTGATGTATTTGATATGATTTTGAGATCTAGGATATAAATAATGCTTAAGTTGAATTTATAAGATTTTATGTATATGAAATGTGAAAATTAGAAAATTAAAGTTAGTGCTAAGTTGTGGATTTATGTGATGAACTTGATTAAGGTTTGAATTGATCATGGATTGATGATTATTGATAATAAATGAGTATGAATGTGGGTTATTTGATACTAAATGGATTGTTGATTGTGAAATTCATGAAATTACCTAATAGATATGGTTGAAGGGCATATATTGATCATGGAATAAATGGACTTGTTTGAACATGTTTTAAGTTCCTAAGTATATATTTTGGTATATGGTGTTGATTTGGTGGAGGTTGGGATGAATTTGGTTGATTTTGGATTGAAATGGTGATTCATTTTATAAACGTGACTCTGCCGAAATTTCATTAAAATTTGTTTATTAATAAGGTATTTTAAGGATTTAATTAGCAAACATATGATAAGTATATAAGTGAGATTTGTTCACTTGATTGTTTAAATTAAGGTTTGAATTGTTGTACATGAATAAAACTAAACGTATGTTACTTAAGTCTTAGAATTTGGTAAAATCAAAAATAAAATATAATATGTTCAAGTGAACAATAATGTTGCTAAATTCGATAATTATTTCAATTACAAGGACCAAGCAAGGACAAGGGCGTTCTAAAGGACGAGAAGGAGGAAATTCTCGATTGAAGACGTGCCAGGTAGGTCCTCTTCGCTTTAATGTGTGTTGGATATTGAATATTTCATTTATATCTTACGCATTATTATGTGAATAAAATCATGAGGATTGTTGAAAATAATATCGCGTTACACGTTGAACATAAGATTGTGTATATTGTTGAATATAAGATTGTGTTTTTGTTGAACATAAATTTATGTTGATTGTTGAGCGTAAAATTTAGTTAGTATTGAAAATAAATTCTTATTATCTATCTACAGACGAATTTTGTTAATGATCAAGAAGTTAAATTTTATAGACCGGCAATGACCGGGAAGTTTAAGATTATATAGATTTGTCTAGGTATTGAGAAGGAGACCTACTTCTCATTACCGAACAAATGTAGATAGGACAGGACTGTGATTGGTAACCTTCGGGTCCAACACATGAAGATAATACCAGTATAGCACAATATTACGTTAGCTTGTATTGTTATAATATTATAAAATTATTATCGTTAAAAAGTTATTCAGGTATTATTCATTTCAACTCTTACGTTGAGAAAGTTTGGTAAGTCGTTCAAGTTTAATCTTTATCAAAAATCTATTGAGTATTTGTTGATACTCATATTCTGCATGTTTCCTATACAGGTTGAGCTTGGAGATGACGATGGAAGATGATGCTTAGTTAGGGTTCTTTTGTTGTAAATTTTGTTATGCCCTGAATGTCATGTCTTCATACATGACATTCATCCATCCTTCCGTTGTTAAACTCATATGATCTTGACGTTGACTTTTGATAACCTTTTGTGTATGTTGAATATGTATATGAAATCTTTAAATATTAACTTTGATCTTTATATTAGTTGTCAATTAATTAGCTAAATTCATTTGATTTTGGAAAAATTTCAAATTAGAAACTATTGTGTTATTATTCCAATTTTTCATAACATGATTACTTAGTTAATTACTTAATTAAGTAGTCGGGTCTTGACAATTAAAGAGATTGATTATTTTAAGCAATCAGAGTGCTATAAATAATTAATGGACGTACGATATTTTAAATACGGAACTCATAAGTCTAAGTGCAAGCCCGAATCAACTTCGGTAATAAAGGGGTAAGTCAACATTTGTTCTCCAGTAGAATGAATAAATGTTTATGAATTAATTATGCTCTGGACTGAACATAAGATAATTAATTCATTTTAGACCCATCTTTATTTCTTGCATTTGATCTTTGGGTTGGGCTATCAAGGCCTGGAACTACCATATTTTTGTCCTTCCCTATGTGATCCCGTTGGGACTCTATTCTGATTTATGTATTATTTTAATATATCTCAAATGTCTAGATGTTATTATCTGGTATTATTAGATATCAATAGATAATTATTCTCGATATGATTTATCTTTAGGATTGAAGATAATTATTGTATTTATTAGATATGCAAGGATCCTATCTAAATAAGATTCTAAGAATGCATTATAAATACTGTTGGATTTATATACTGGAAGCAGTTTTGGTTGACCTTGTATACAATGTTTCTTGTTACCACTATTACAATCTCCTATCTGAATTGTTTACTTGATTGCATATGTATGTCCCTTTATCTTATATATAAGTTAGATCATACAAGTGTCAGTCAGATCACGTAAGTCCGTATGATTGGTCAAGCTTAATGAGATATAAAAGTATCATAGCTGAGACAACTTGAGGACAAGTTGTCGGTATAGGTTGCGGTATATATAAGAAGTGACTTGACTTAGTTGTTTGTCTATGCTCATAGATTGCTCTCACTCAGTATTTGAGAATAGGCATCTGAGATAAGTCCAGAAGATCAAAGCTGGAGTCCGCAATTGATCAGATATTCCAGAAATTCGCAGGTAAACACGAGTAAACACCTATGTGTTGCAATTAATCATATAGGTATATACTAGGTATATAATCGATGTATGGTGAATTAAACATCCAAGATAGATTCTTGGGAACAGGGTAAAATAAGAATTTTCTTCATCAATAGCATCAACAATAAAAGTATGTGCCCTCGTACTGCGTGATTATCGTCAACTAACCACCACATCATTAAGACAAGACTATGTTCTAGAACGATGGAGGGACTGTGCTCTAAAAGTGATATTTTACCTTGTTTTTCATATTCCACATGTAGTATTGGAGAATCTTATACGCATAGGCAGTCCATGGAAATCTGGCAAATGCATCCAAATCTACGGATCAACAGGTCGGGGCAAGTCTACTCAAGCATGAATGCATAAAGAACTAAGACGTGTGTCACACGAAGGTATAGATTATCGTCTTCATCATCAATCGAACGGTGCGTATCAAAGAATCTCATGCCTAGATTCTCTACACTAGTCCCCTCGTCACCAATAAACCTTTGGTAAACCTCAAAATGTAGCGGATTGTACTCGACTATGGGATCGAAAGATGATGTTCCCAAAACTCAAACCTATCACAAGTGCAAAGTTTGAAAATGAATTTTTTTTCCTTCCATTGATGAAAAACTAGAGTTCTTGATCTTCATCATTGAGGGGCTTAATCTATCGGACACCACATGATGCAAACTCATGTTAGACTTGGATCCAGGTTCCCAACCAACTAAGTGGCGAAACATCCTTGCCTAAATCTATCCACCAACTGTTCACCGCCCATATCTTCAATCTCATAATTACCATTTTAAAATAATTGGGTTTGAAGTACGTGCTGATAAGACGATCTATGATCTAGGGCCTTAAGTACTCGATCCTTTCATATTTATTAAAAAAACGATAACAAATATGCTTAATTATAACAAATTTACGAATATACTCAATAAAATATACAACAATAATAATCCAACATTAATAAATATTATTCGATGTGTATGTAATGACTCATATTTTTTATTTAAAAAAAGAAAGAAAAAATCTATGACGAGTAAGTCACATACTCAAAAGAAAAAGAGAAAGATAAAATTTATTGTTTATTTAACTACTTGGCAGAGATGAAGTTGCAATTTTCATTAATGCTTGACATATCAAGCAATAAATTTAGTCGAGAGAATGAAATTGGGGGCAAATGAAAATATTTATTTGCTATGTTGTTCCGACCAAATTGTTCTTCTAAGTCGCTCACAATAGTACGAGGTCCCTATAGCGTGGTAAGGTCGACCCAAGTCGAATCTCTCGAGGAAGGCTTAACAGGGCTACGGTTCAATGTCAAACATGAAAAAAGAAAAGAAATACTAACGTCATAAAATAAGGGGGGTCTGTCACGAAACGGACGAAAGCAAGAAATAAAATAAAGCAGGTAAAAGATGCACTTGGACAACAATAGGAATTCGCAAATAAACGGAATTGGAGACGGTGTTCTAGGGTTCAAATCTATCTTCGCTATTAATGAATCAAGGACCGGTACACAATGCATCAAACACCCACGCCTCTCACCTAGCGCTCAACACTAACTAATCTCTCGACCACGTCAATGTTAGACTCGAACTTAATGGCGGGGAATCTCTCAACCCAACTGTCATCAACTACGAATGATATTTAACTACAAATGCACACGATAAAGAAAACCCTATCAACATATATTAATTACGCAACAACAAATCAATATCTCGATCACGTTCTTTGTCAAACTTATATTTAACATAAGTATGCTCTCGCATTACTTCATAATCAAACATAAATACATAATCAACCTACACTATTCTCTTGAACACCATGTATGAAGATCATGAAATAAACAATTTATATGGATAAGAAAATTGCAAATCATCAACACAATTAATCACGATTCAAGACGAGAACAATCCAATATTTATTTCTCAACAAATCAATAATTCATCTCATAGTAAAAATTATCCCCATATCAATTACATAGACATAATGAAATGAGAAAAACTTACAAACCATTCATAGATAAATTCGTCTTCCAAAAATCTGGAATCGCACAATCCAATTGTTAATCCAAATGCACAATAATTAAATGGAAAATGGAAAAGAAAAGAAAAGGAAAAGATAAGGAAATCGGGTGAGTGTGGAATGTGAGAATAGCGGTTGGTATCAAATTTATATAACCCTCGAAAAAGCCCATGAAAACAGTCAAATTCGGGCCCAAAAATGACGCCCAATGTCGGACGGGGTGAAGCGTCGGACGCGAGCGCTCACTGGAAATGTCAGATAGAGCATCGAAGCACCGGACGAAGTGGAGCATCGGACGTGAGCAGCTTCTAGAATGAATAGTGAGAGGATCCCAGCGCCGGACGCGGACGAAGCACCGGACGCACATTGAGCACGGATGGGGAGCGGGCATGGGTGATGCCCAACGCCGGACGGAGAGTGGCGCTGGGGTCAGCCCAACACCGGACGCATAACAGCTGTACGAGGTGAGGCGATAGCGCAAGCGCCACGGGGCAAGACCACCGCTTCCACGGGGGGGGGGGCAATGCCTCGTGCTTCGATCAAAGTCGGCGCTGCGAAGGTGAGGCGTGCTACGGGTTGGACGAAGTAGGGCGCTGGCGGACGAGATGGCGCGGGAAGGACCCAAGCGGTGCTGGGCCTGGCGTGCATGTGCCGCATGCGCTGGGGCGTGCCCAGCGCCGGACGGCGCACAGCACCGGACGCGCTCGCACACGCGCGTGCGCGACTTCATTGTTTCGCTCGGTTCTCTCTCGTCCGAACTCCGAATTGCGATCCGTTTGTGCCTATGGACTCCTATAGAGATGCTATTCAATATATGATAACTATTGAAAGATTCATTTCTTCCTATTTAATATCATTTTTCTACAAAATATCGAAATAAACCAAATAAGTTCGAATCGATAAATACTAATCAAAACAACGACATAAATAGGACAAATCACGGGAAACGACATGTATTAAAAGATGAAGAATAAGCACAAAATCATACTAAACACCTATTGTACATCAATTTATTTCATGGTCTAGTCATTTTACAAATCATTATGTTTCACTTTTACATTGATCACAAAATTTGTTAATTCAAATTTATCACTACATCAATGTACCGTAAAGAATACATAAAATATAATATAAACTTATCACTTCAAATACTTCAAACTATTGCTATTTTTTTCATTCAATAGTATTATATATTTCTAGTCAATTTAGACATCAATATGTTTCACCCTTCTAAGGCAAGGAGAGAAGAAATGAAGATTTCCCTAGCTAAGTCAGGCCGATTGAGAGAACTTCTCCGATGAGGTCCGGACTCTCTTTTCTTTTTTCTTTCTTCATAAGTCCCCGTTTAGATCAGTCTAGTTCGATCAGTTGATAGTGGATTAGTTCCATCATAGCATGGGTAGCTCAATCATTCAAGATCAGACGAGAACGCAGCTGGAGAGGCTTCTTCCATACTTGCCCTTTCCCGCTTGCTTTCCAACTCGAACAACGGGACGAACGGGATCGAGTCTCGGCTACTCTTATAAATAATAGAGCCTTTTAAGCCATGCAATGCCCCGTATTAATGGTTTCCGCTATCGGGCGTCAGTGTAGTCTCTTCCTTCAGCCTAAGGCCGTCAAAGAGAATCGTAAGGAAGCTCAAACCTTTCTAAATGCATCATCATGACAATCTTTACAAAAACAAATGGCCGCCAATACCAAGCCGATTGAAAGCAAAGTCAAGAAGCCATTCTCAAGTAGGCCGCTTTCAGTCCTCTCATTGGTAGTGGGAGTGTTGATTTTACATTGATCACAAAATTTGCTAATTCAAACTTATCACTACAATAATATACTGTAAAGAATAAATAAAATATAAAATAAAATAAATAATTCAAACTATTGCTAATTTTTTTCATTCAATAGAATTATATAGTTCTTTCACAAAATTCCATGCAATTAAACTATTTAGAAATTTAAATAATTGATAACTAAACTAAACTAAATGCAACAAAAGATAAATCAAGATATTGAGTATAAAATATATAGAAACAAAGTGACATAATTATTTTTCATTAATTCAAACTAAATCTGTATAAAAAAAATAAAAAACCACAAAAATATACCTCTAAAGAAGAAGCCATAATTTGAATGCATTTGTAGTTGGTCGTCATCGCCGCCTAGGAGAGAGGGTTGGGTGTTGTTGTCGCTAGGAAAAGAAAGTTAGTTGCGATAGGGAGATGGTTGGCCATCGTGAAATAAGGAGAAAGATCTATCTAATGAGAGGGTTGGCCATCGGAAATAGAGGGGGAGCGATGGGAGGGTTGGCTACCAGCAGAAGTGATGGAGGGAAGGTCCTTCATCGGAAAACAGAGAGGGAGAGACTGAGGGTTGGCCACCGGTAGAAGGGGATAAAAGAAGGGTTTTCCGCCTGCAGATGAGGGATGGAGGTTAGCCAATGCAGAGGGGAGGGATGGAGGTTAGCCGACACAGAGGGGAGGGAAGGTTGGCCGCCGTAGAGGGAAGAAAGTGAGGGTTGGCCGCTGGCAGATGGGATAGATGTGACGCCCAAGGTAGAAGTACGGAGTGATCGTCGATGCTGAGGCTTGGACAAGGAGCGGCTCCGATTAAGGTTTCAAAGCGAATGGGTACATGAATGAATATAAATGCATCTGAATGAGAGGGATTTTAAGAATATACATGTATGAGACTGCATATTTGAGGAGAGCTTAAAGGATTTGTGATCACGCTATTTTCTAACACGAAAACATGCTAGTAGATAGGTAAGTCGAGTATCGTATCCACAGGGATTGTAAAGAGAAAATACATAAACTAACTCAATAATTCTTCATCATTATCCAAGCAACAATTTAGTTTATAAGAGTTTTGAGACTTCAAATATATATTTCAAAGTCAAGAGAATCAAAACGAATAAAGACAAAGATAAAATTCAAATAGACAAATAGACTAAGAGACTAACCCTAGGGATATATTAATTCTACACATAGCGTGTGTTTATCCTGCTTCCTATTAACCAATTTTTAATACAGTCAAGATGAAAGATCACATAAGTAACCAACAATTTCAGTTACGACAATTGTGGTAGTGGATTACTAATTTACATATTACTGTCAAGGTGAAAATTAATAACTGTTTGGACTGAAAAATATCACTAATAAAGTCCCTCGCAATCTAACGAGGTCGTCCTAGCAAGCAAGTTAATCTGGGTCGTCTCTCAAGGAAAACTTAACAGGGCGTTACTAAGTTACCACACGAAAGCAATTAAATTCCTAAACACTCTAATCACAAAGGGTTGTTTGATTACCTAGGTGATGAATCATTAAGAAAAGAAAGATGAATTAACTAGGCGGAAATTGACAAAGCAAAGAAATTATCTAGACAAAAATTAAACCCTAAATTGAAGAACATAGAATCAACGCGACGATAAACCCTAGGCATGAATCGAATAGATTAAATAGAAGATAAGAATAATTAAGCAAACACCTATATTAAACATCATCAAAGCATAGAATTTAACATCAAATAAATACGAGAACACGAAAGAAAGCGATAAAGAAATCTTACGAATAGAAACGAACGATGGAATTGAAATTGAAATCTTTCGAAATAAAAATCCAATAATAATCTTCAATCTCAATCCAAAGAAATACTTAGAAAATTTGAAGGAAGAAAATCGTCTCTTGAGGAGGCGCTCAAAAACGAAAGAAAAACTGAAAAATGAATAATAAGGTGGCTCGGGTTTTCGCGTAATCAGATTATAGCGCAGAAAATTCGCACCCAACGCCGGACGCGACGAAGACTGATCGCCAAGTCTCGGACGACTTGCAGCAGCACGGACGCGACGAGTTTCTGGAGGAATTTCTATTCAATCAAAAGTATCCTCTTAATTGACTCATAATCGAATGAGGTGTCATAGTAGGGAAAGTTAACCCTAGTCGTCTCTCAAGGAAAACTTAGCAGGGCTATTGTTCGTGTTAAACACAGAAAGCGGTAAATCCTAACACTCTAATGCCAACATGGGTTTTTGATGAAAACAAGAATTGAAATGCTAACATGAAATATAAATTAAAGCAATTAACCAAATTAGGAGTTGTCAATTCCTAGTTGATAAACTGCGAAAGCAAGGAAGCAGGAAGCTAGTCACTAAGCAATGAAACTAGATCATCAAACACGAAACGATGAAATTCGACAAAGAACGATTCAACATGAAATTAAACTTCAATATCACTTGCATAGAATTCAGATTATCAAAAGCTGAAAGAACTAGAATCAATCAAGAAACCAACGATCTAACAATTATCTAGAACCAACACGTAAATTAATCGATCAAGAACACAAGAAGAATAAATTGATAAATTACTTTCAATCCAAAATAACACAAGTCATTGCTGGAATTCACGAATTAAATTGAAAGAAATTAAGAAACAATTACTGAATGTTTATGTCGATCAACTGGAATGGAAAAGAACTTGAAGAACAGCTGCAAGCGGCGCGGTGAAAAGAAAACCAAAATCCAAACACTGAATAATTGACCTAGCGCGTTTATATATTAAGTAAGAGTGAGCGCCGGCTGTAGATAAGCGCTCGCTCAGAAACCATACTGACTCATAAACGAGCACCGGTTCATGAGCGAGCGAGCGTGCGCGCGGCGCTGGTGAGTGTCGGATGTGCACGCATTGAGCTGGAGAGGCGCGCGGAGATGGCGCGACTTACGGGCGGATGAGCGGGCGAGCGAACATGCGCGGGTGAGCGGCGCTCACCCGAGCGCACGAGGGAAAATGGCAGGGCGCGCTCAGAGTGAGCCGACACTGGGTGGTCAGATGTCAACGGGTGCGCGCGCATGGAGGCGTGCGTGCGAATGAGCGGGCGCATGGGCGAGCGAGCGCTCATTCCGAGCGCCGGGTGCTCGGTCGAGAGAACGCCACGGGCGTGCGAGCGCTCACTCCGAGTGCTGGGTGCTCGTTCAAGAGAGAGAGAGCGCCGAGGTTGGGCGTGCGGAGGGCGATGCGCGCGGGGACTGACCGTGCGACGGGGGTGCCCGTGCGCGACTTTGATTATTCATACCGTTCTCCCTCGTCTGTACTCTTAATTAGGATCCGTTTTTGCCTACGGACTCTTGTCAAGATGCTCTTCAATGTACTTGATCCTCAGCAGATCTATTTCATCAAATTTGATACCGTTTTCCTACAAAACATCAAGATAAACCAAATAAGTCCGAAACGAAGAATTCTAATCAAAACAACGGTATAAGACAGATGAAACACTGAGAATGGCATGTAAAAGAATACCAAGAATAAGCACAAAATGAAACCAAACAACTCCCCCACACTTATTCATTTGCTTGTCCTCAAGCAAAGTCTACACAAGCAAGAGTAGAAGAATAACTCATGCAACTTAACTCTTAATCCAATCAATCAAACCTCTTTTTGCAATTCCCCCAAACATGATGAATACATAATCAAAGTTAATGAGAAACAAATCTAAGATTGTGAGAATGTCAAATAAAAAGTAGGTGATTATTGCTTAGACCCAACTCTCCGCTAGGGGTGAATTAACTAAAATGGTTACCTTTAGCAACAAGTTTCTTTGATAACATAGAAAGTATTAACAGATTTTGGAACAATGTTCGAAAGGTGAATTCTCGATGAACTCGAGTCTCCTATCGTGGTTTCCCATGCCCATTTCTCAATTTACGAGAAAGAGGGGCAGAATCCCATCCTTTATTTCAACAATCTCAAAATAAACTGGAGTTTTCATTCTCCTTATTTTCATACCTTTTTTTTTAAACAAGTATATAGGTAACCACACTGTTAACACTACCCCTAGCATTAGCCGGACAAATCACATCAATAACCCCCGATTTAAGATTAATTCACACAATCTCGTCAATTCACATTGCACTTCAATAACGTAACATCAAGATAAATGAGAAACATCAAGGTTTGACCAATACCACGTAGTTCAAAGCACAAATCACAATCCTAACTTATTCGTGATAGACAAAACTTGAGTACAAGATGACAAAATAAGCATGAGATCCATATTGCCAATCATGCACATAAACAAGATGACATATAATCAACAACTCCTCCCCCACACACAATCAAGCGTTGTCCCCAGAGCTCTAAACATTAACAACAAAAGAGGCCAATAGTGAATGAGACTTCCCTGAGAATAGATGGCAGAAAGAAGGTTGTTCGAGATCGAGTCCTAAGAATAGCTCGCAAAGAAAACCCGTAAAAGCCAAGGAAAACACACCACAATAGGAAATGAAATAACCACCAAATAAGGACGAGAGAAAATAAAATAAAGAAATATATACATACTCTCCAACAGTGAAGCATCACTGTTGGTCCGGCGGTGGTGGCGGTGGATAGGCAGTGTGGGATATGGACCAGGCGTCCCACTGGGCTTGAAGGTCACCCAGATGCTGCTCTTGTGTGTCTAATCATCGGTAAACATCTTGACGGAAATCCCCAAACGCCTGCTGTGAGGATTGACTAAATTCATTGAACTGGCGAGATTGGGTGTCAAGATGCTGATATACCTCATCACGGAACTCTCCAAAACCTTGGGTCATTGATTGATTGAAATCTGTGAATTGCTGACCCATCTGTTGCCTATACTCCCCAAAGTTCTGATTCTAGGAGGAGCTAAAGTCCCCAAACTGTTGTGAAGTGGCCTGCTGAAAATGGCCAAAACTGGAATCAAAATGAGCCCTAAGACCACTGAAGGCGTTGCCGTGGGGCTGATGGGAGTTGGGGAAAGCCAGGAGGGGCGTGTCATGAGGTCCCGCCTCTCCTTCTTCGGTGGCCTGATCCTTGGGGATATCTTCATCCATCGAGGTAGCTGTACCGACAAGAGACCCAGACGTACGGTTCTGCATAATCATGATATACTCTTGGACAGTACGCCGTGCTTCATAAGGAAGCAATGTTGCCAGGTCAGAAGCAATCAACCGAAAATCACTGAAAGTGATGGGAAGATTCTGAATGACACCTGAGCCCAAAATAGGGCCATCTTCTCCAGTTATTCCCACAAAGAAGTTGGCTAGAATAAAAGGGTATTGGCTCAAGGAGAGTTTTGCCTTACGGTGCCGCCTCATATACTCAAATCGCCGCCATAAGAACGGTGCTGCACAAATCTTCTTGTTATTCACAACACACCACAAGAAGAAAATTTCCTGAGCACTCACTTTATTGGCTGCTTCTTTCCCTGTTAGGTTGTATGCAAGGAACTTATGGGCGATAACCAAAGCAGGGTCCTTAATAAAGGCACTAGAAGTGCCTGCTGATGACCAATTATCAAAACCAGTTAAAATTCTCCATGTTTCAAAGAAGAGGAAAATCCTCGGTACATCGTAAAACCACTAACATGAAAACCCAAAACATCACGCATAACCTTAGGTGTAATAGCATATCTAACCTCCCCCAACCAACAGTAAGCAGATTTAAAATTTTCACTGGTCTCGAGCGTGTTACAAAATTCCCTAAGAATATTCTTAAAACCATCTTCCGGTTCCCAACCAAGCAGACCCCACAATTTCAAGTATCTTTTCACAGTTGCATCAACACCCAATGAAGCTAAAATAGTCCAATCATAAGAACGTGGGTGACTGATCTCCTTAGAACGAATAACAGAGAAGAAGATACCTTCTTGGGGCGAATAAATAGCGAACGGAGCATTGTAGTTCTCCCGCAAATCTTTGGGCTATTCACTGGATCCCGAAGCATCTGCATCTGTTCTTTGGCGTTTCGCCAAGGAGGTGAGGGGATTTTTTGTACGAACCATGCTTAAGAGATGTCCGGAGAGGGCTCGGTGCTTTGTGAGTAGGCTGTCGAGTACATGGGCGAAGTGCTAGCGAGATAGAATGAGCAGGCTGAACGTGCGGACGCTGGGCAAGGCGAGGGCGTGCGGTCGCTTGGGAAGGATGCACGCTAGGCGAGAAATCCGGAAGGGCAGCATGTGCTCGGCGTTCAACGCTGGTTGAGGAGTGAGGGCGCGCGCTAGGCTGGCAGATGGTGAGCGCGCGTGCTAGGCTGGCAGATGGTGAGCGCGCGCTGTGAGCTAGCGCCGGCTGATCGCGTGCGGATGTGCGAGAGCTTGGCGCGGAGAGAAAGGCACGTGCGCTGGGCGAGGCGAGCGAATGAGCGAGCGCGCGCGGGCTGAGAGTGCGGCGGGTGAGAGGTGAGCGGGCGCGGGAAACGCAGCACCGGCTGGGAGCAAGGACTAGGAGTGCGCGTGCTGTGTGAATGGACGCTCGCTGGGCTGAGGCGGCGCTGGGCGAGAGAGCAAAACGGGAGCGAGCGCGCGGTGAGAGCTTGAGCGGGAGCTCGGGGCACAGCACCGGTGGACGAACGGTGCATGGAGTGCGCTAGCAGAGGGCACGCGGATGCACGTAGGGAACGGGCGCTGAAAGCTCGCGTGGCTGGGCGACGGTGGAACAGAGTGGGTGCTGGAAACGTATGACAGAGGACGGCGCTGAGAGTTGGAATAAATTTCAATAGGTCATGGTGCCCTAATATAGGGCCGGTTCAGGAGCTCGCCGGTTTAGAGGGGTAAGCGCTGGTTTTCCACTTTTTTTTTTATATAAAATCGAGCGCCGGTTTACTTCGAACGCCGGGTTGGAGGGTCTTCTTCCCAGGGGTTGATCGTCGGCTTACATTGAGCGTAAGCTGTAGAAATGTTCTGTCCAATTCTTGAATGCTCGTTTATCTTGAGCGCCCGTTGTGAATAGCTTCTGTATTACACTTGAGCGCTGGTTCAGATTTAGCGCCAGTTGTGAAAGGCTTCTACCCAACTCTTGAGCGCTGGCTCACCTTAAACTCCGGTTGTGGATAGCTTCTGTATTTCTCGCGAACGCTGGACCACTTCGAGCGCTAGTTATGAAGAGCAAACATATATAATTGAACGCCAATCCCAACCTCGGTTAGCTTAAACTCCACACCTGAACCAAAAACAAAGAAAAAGAGAAAGATCAAGATAAAAGCAAACAAAAAGAAAAAGAAAAAAGAAAAGAAAAGACAACAGAAATTCGTGGATAAACTTCCACGTAGTACTCAAATTTAACGTCGTGAGCACGACATAATGAGATCAAAGATTTTAAGGATCGATGAGCAAAACGCTCTCCACTTCTTCTAACTCCTCTCGATCAAAGTATGGTTTCACTCGCTGATCGTTCACCGTAAATGATCCATTGGTGTTAGGATCGCGAAGTAAAACTGCTCCATGGGAAAAGACCTCCTCAACAAAATAGGGACCACTCTACCTGGAGTTGAGCTTCCCGGGGAAAAGTTTCAGACGAGACTGAAATAGTAACACCTTCATTCCCGGCCTTAACTCATTTCGAACTATTCGCCGATCATGAATCCGCTTGACTTTGTCCTTATAAATATGGGCATTCTCATATGCTTCGTCCTGTAGTTCTTCAAGTTCGGTCATCTGGAAAAGCTCTACCCTTGCCTGCTTCTGTGATATCGAGATTCATGGCCTTTATTGCCCAAAAAGCTTTGTGTTCAATCACAACGGGTAAATGGCATGCCTTTCCATAAACAAGCCTATATGGACTCATTCCCAAAATACTCTTGAACGCAGTACGGTATGCCCAAAGTGCAGCATTCAACTTCATTGACCAGTCCTTCCTGGATGGTTGGACCATCTTCTCGAGCACACCCTTGATCTGCTTGTTGCTTGTCTCAGTCTGTCCTGAAGTTTGTGGATGATATGGCGTTGCCACCTTGTGGGTGGTGATCGAGTTAAAAACACACTCAAATTCACTCGCAATTGTACGAGGTAATCGTAGTGTGGTAAGTTAACACGAGTCGTCTCTCAAGGAAAACTTAACAGGGCTTATTGTTCGTGTCGCACATAGAAAGCAATTAAATCCTAAACATTCTAACATCAACGGGGGTTGAAACATACGAGAATCAAACACGAGAAATAAACAGCAATCCTAAGCCAGGGGTTGTCAATCCCAAGCTAAACTAATAAAGCGATAAATCTAAAATAGGGGTTGTCAATCCCTAGTTGAACTATGAAAGCGATAAATCGAAAGCGATAAACAAAGCAATAGCAATCATATTATTCATAGGGTTTGTCAATCCCTAATCTGAATCTAATTGCAAATAAACGAAAACAGGAAATCATTACGTAATATAAATTGATAGAAACACGAGAACACTTCATTGTCACTTATGAAATTGAATCCCACAGAAACCATCAAACAAAACACTATGAAATTTAATCCTAAAGAACAAATGAATCCAAAGCATAAACCGATAAATTAATCATTCAAAGATCAAACTAAAAACATGAATTAAAATTATAATTATCTGCTCATCCGTCGTCAAGAGAAACTCCTGCAAAAATGGTGGAGAGCGCCGCGGCCGAGGCCCCAAAATAAAAATAAGAACTCCCGCCTTTGACCTAAGCGCTTATATATTAAAATAGAATGAACGCTGTTCGACCGAGCGACGCTGAAAACGCTCAGATTCACCAACGCCGGTTCACTTGGAACGCCGGGGGCAGGTGAGAGGCGAGCGAGCGCTCATGGAGAACGCGAGAAGATGGATCAAGATGAGCTTCGCTTGGGTTGAGAGGGCGCCGAGATTGGCTGAAATTGAGTGCTAGCGCACTTGATGCGTGGAAGGCCAACCGAAAGGCCGGAGAAGATGGCGCTCAAGAGTGAAAGCAAGCAGGTGAACCAGCGCTTAAAATTTGTGAACGCGCTCAGATTGAAGTGAAACCAGGTGAACCGGCGTTCACAATGAACCGGCGTTCGCTGGGCGTGATTTGCGCGATGGCGAAGCGCGCGACATCGCTTCCGTAGTGTTTTGTTTTGCCCGCTCTCCTTCGTCTCGAACTCCGATTTGCACACGGTTTTCGCCACGGACTCCTATCACAACGTAATTTACTTTATGATGGATAAAACTTGATTCCTTCTCCAAAATTCATGAGAATCATTGAAAGTGTTCAGCGCCGGTGCACGAGCGGACGCGCGGAGCGCACGCGCGACTTTAAAGAATTGATCCGTTCTTCCTCGTCCGAACTCCGAATTTCGATCCGCTTTCGCCTATGAACTCCTGTCGAGATGTTCTTCAATTATATATGATCCTTGGTAGATCCAATTCATCCTATTTTCTGCCGTTTTCCTATAAAACATTGAGACGAACGAAGTAAGTCCGAATCAATAAACATTAATCAAACCAACGACATAAATAGGACAAACCATAGAAAATGACACGTGAAACAATACCAAGAATCTTCACAAAATCATACCAAACAACTCCCCCACACTTATCCATTTGCTTGTCCTCAAGCAAAGTCTATACTAATAAGAGTCGAAAGATAACTCATGCAACTTAACCCTTATTCTAATCAATCAAACCTTATTGCATTTCCACACTTGGTGTTTACGAATTCAAAGATAATACTGAAATAAAACAAGAACGACAATTGACTTCCAATAAATAAAAAGGTAATCTTTGCTCGCACCCAACTCTCCGTTAGTGGTGAACTAACTAATGTGGTCACCTTTAGCAACAAGTTTCTTTTATAAAGCACAAAGAATGTTTTAACGTATTTGGAACAATATTCGAAGGTGAACTCTCGATGAACTCGAGTCTCTAACGTGGTTTCCCATGTCCATTTCTCAATTTACGAAAGAGGGATGTAATCCCATCCTCCATTTCAACAATCTCAACAAATAACCTGGGTTTTCATTCTCCTCATTTTCTTCTTCTTTTCACATTTTTTTTTTTTTATATATAAAATGAAACAAGTATATAGCAACCACAATGTTAACACTCCCCAACATTAGCTTGACAAATCACATCAATTTCCCCTATTCAATTTCTATCAATTACGCCTCGCCAATTCACATTATACTCAAATCATATATCACCAAAAGTTTCGGAAATTCAAATTCAATTGATCAATACCACGTAGTTCAACAGCATAAATCAAGATCCTAACTTATTCGCATAGACAAAGCTTACGTCCAAACAATCAAAATAAGCACAAGGGCACGTCATTAAGCAACAAAACAATACATCACGCATACAAAACTGAGTAAACATCCCCCACACTTAAATCGAGCACTGTCCCCAGTGCTCAAAACATTAAAAGCTCAAAATGACTATAGAGGATGATACTTCCCTGATAATCGACGAATGTGCGCTGTAGAGTTGGAGCACCACGGCTTCATCTCACTGCTGACAACTTTCCAGATCTGGGCAAAACAAACTCAACGGCACAAACAGATCAAAGAACAACGAAAACCAAACGAAAAAGAAAGAAAAGAAAACAAAGCCAAAACGTGGGTTGCCTCCCACGGAGCGCTTGTTTAACGTCATTAGCTCGACGTGTTTATTAGAGCAACGGTGATGGTCAATGTGGTGGTCCGCCATAATCATGATGCCATGAGCTCCATCGGTGCCCCACAGACTATACCAAGTGTTGCTCCGGATAGGCATAGACACCTTTATCGCCAGCCTTCGTAAAAGCCGCCACCACCTCTATAAGCACCGAGGTCAACTCCGCTTTCTCCAAAAATTAGAAGCTCGGCCGAAAAGATCACCGCTTCCTTGCTCATCCTCCACGAACACATACTTCATCCAGAGTTTCTTCATACCATTGTGGTCCGCATGCTAACAAATTCCTTCCCAATCCTCTTCATCAACCGAAACCGCATGAACTACCTCAACCGTGTTCTCGGGGTCGGCTCATACATGTCGGAGTTCAACTCGAGACTACCACCTCTTCCTCCTTTTCGTGGTGGCGAGAATATCTTCGATGGCTCTTCCACAACACGATCATCTCGCCGATCACCTTGAAGGACAATGACCGCTGAGCCTCGCTGCGGTGGCTCGTAAGTTCTCTCATCGCAAGTTGTCGCGATACTCAACCAACTTCACGCCCATCGCCCCACACGTGCCTCTAAACGCCAAGAGTTGCGCTCTATCATCCAATGGCGAACTCGATGGTCGCGGGTCGCCGAGCCTCATAGGGTAGCTTGAGGCTCCCTATCGCATCTTGTTGCAGAACTCGTCCATCTTCTCGGTCATCATTTCTAATTTTGCTTGCAAGCGCCCGATTTGGTGTCGCCGATCCAACCGCTGGTGGCGAAGTTCGAATCAATTCGGTCTCCATATTATCCAACTGATACCTCCGAGGTGGTGGTGGAGGTGGTGGAGAAAAATACCTCGTTGTAGGTGGTACCACCGTCTTTGTGGAGGTTGTGGTCATTATGGATCATAATATCCATAGTCGTCAGGGTCCCAACATCTCGAATCGGGACGTGGTTCCCACCATTCTGAATCGGATCGAGGAGGTTGTTGCCGCCAGGATCCCACCATCCCAAATCGGGTTGTGGATCCCAATATTCCGGGTTGGGTTGGTTATTCCACCCCGAACCATATTGTTGCTGGTAAGGCTCAAATTCCTGTCGGGGTTGGAATCCATGTGCGTCATAGGCCCCGGCGTTGCCGTCAAAAGCATACATCTTCCATCAAACGGCGGCAACCTAGCATTCACAACACTCACACAAAACGGATCACGCGCAACTGGAGTATAACAAAATAAAAACGAAAAGAAAAACAGAAAACAAACAACACAAACAATACGCCTAAAGTTTTCCCCGGCAACGGCGCCAAAATTGATCGAGTTAAAAACACACTCAAATTCACTCGCAATTGTACGAGGTAATCGTAGTGTGGTAAGTTAACACGAGTCGCCTCTCAAGGAAAACTTAACAGGCTTATTGTTCGTGTCGCATACGTAAAGCAATTAAATCCTAAACATTCTAACATCAACGGGGTCAAAACATACGAGAATCAAACACGAAATAAACAAAGAATCCTAAGCCGTGGGTTGTCAATCCCAAGCTAAACTAATAAAGCGATAAATCTAAACTAGTTGTCAATCCCTAGTTGAACTATGAAAGCGATAAATCGAAAGCGATAAACAAAGCAATAGCAATCATATTACTCATGGGTTTGTCACATCCCTAATCAATCTAATTGCAAATAAACGAAAACAGAAATCATTACGTAATATAAATTGATAGAAACACGAGAACACTTCATTGTCACTTATGAAATTGAATCCCACAGAAACCATCAAACAAAACACTATGAAATTTAATCCTAAAGAACAAATGAATCCAAAGCATAAACTGATAAATTAATCATTCAAAGATCAAACTAAAAACATGAATTAAAATTATAATTATCTGTCTATCCGTCGTCGAAGAGAAACTCCCGCAGAAAAATGGTGGAGAGCGCCGCGGCTGAGGCCCCCAAAATAAAAATAAGAACTCCCTCAGCTTTGACCTAAGCGCGTTTATATATTAAAAATAGAATGAACGCCGGTTTTGACTGAGCGCACGCTTGGAAAACGTTCTATATTCAGCCTGAACGCCGGTTCACTTGGAACGCCGGCTGGGCAGGTGAGAGGTGAGCGAGCGTTCATGGAGAACGCGCGAGGAAGATGGACTGAAGATGAGCGCTCGTTTGGGTTGAGAGGGCGCTGGAGATTGGGCCGGAAATTGAGTGCTAGCGCGACTTGATGCGTGGTGAGCGCCACCGAGCGGCCGGAGAAGATGGCGTGAAGAGTGAAAGCAAGCAGGTGAACCAGCGCTTAAAATTTGTGAACGCACGCTCAGATTGGAAGCTGAAACCAGGTGAACCGGCATTCACAATGAACCGGCGTTCGCTGGGCGTGCATTTGCGCGAGCGCGCGCGGCGCGCGGACGCGCGCGCGCGCCCGACACTGCTTTGCGCAGTGTTTTTGTTTTGGCCCGTTCTCCTTCGTCTGAACTCCAATTTGTACAAGGTTTTCGCCTACGGACTCCTATCACAACGTACTTTACTTTTTATGATGGATAAAATCCTTGATTCCTTCTCCAAAATTCATGAGAATCATTGAAAGTGTTCAGCGCCGGTGCGCGAGCGGACGCGCGGAGTGCACGTGCGCGACTTTAAAGAATTGATCCGTTCTTCCTCGTCCGAACTCCGAATTTCGATCCGCTTTCGCCTATGAACTCCTGTCAAGATGTTCTTCAATTATATCTGATCCTTGGTAGATCCAATTCATCCTATTTTCTGCCGTTTTCCTATAAAACATTGAGACGAACGAAGTAAGTCCAAATCAATAAACATTAATCAAACCAACGACATAAATAGGACAAACCATAGAAAATGACACGTAAAACAATACCAAGAATCATCATAAAATCATACCAAACAGGTGGTGCCATTCTTCTCCATGAGCTTCTTGAACAACTTATTACAGAAATGTGCTCCCCCATCACTAATGATCGCCTTGGGGAAACCGAACCTGCAAAGAATGTTCTCCTGCACAAACTTCAAGACAACATTAGCATCACTGGTCCACGTGGGAATTTCTTCTACCCACTTGGACACATAATCTACAGCAAGCAAAATGTATTCAAATCCATTAGACTTTGGGAAAGGTCCCATAAAATCAATACCCCATACGTTAAAGATTTCAACGACAAGAATATTGTTAAGAGGCATCTCATTTCTTCTCCCCACATTCCCCACTCGTTGGCATCTGTCACATGAGATGTAGAAGGAGTGGGCATCCTTAAAAAGAGTTGGCCAAAAGAGACCACTCTGCAGCACTTTAAAAGCTGTCTTGCGCCCACCAAAATGTCCTCCGCAGTGGGCCTCATGACACAATCTTAGAACTTGACCTTGCTCCTCTTCAGGGATGCATCTTCTAACCACCTCGTCCTTCCCAAGCTTGAAAAGATATGGATCATCCCAAAAATAATTCCTGCATACACTAAGAAATCTCTTCCTTGGGAAGTCAAATCAGTCTCAAGGAGCCACAAACCAAGTAATTAACAATATCAGCATACCAAGGCGATGAATTGATTTCCAAAGCATGCTCAAAAGGATAAGACTCAGCAAGACTCTCTTGTGCAGGTAAAAAAGGGACTCGAGACGAGACAAATGGTCACTCACGCCATTGTCACTACCTTTCCCGCCTATAATTTCTAGATCAAACTCTTGCGTAAGAAGAACCAACGAATTAATCTAGGTTTAGCCCAGGATTTAGTCAACAGATATCTTAAGGCAGCATGATCACTGTGAACAATTACTTTAGATCCAATGATATAAGCACGAAACTTATCCAAAGCAAAGATAACAACAAACAACTCATTTTCAGTAGTTGTGTAATTCACTTGAGCAGAACTTAAAGTTAAGCTAGCATAATAAATCACACGCAATATTTTATCCACACGTTGACCTAACACAGCTCCCACGGCCACATTGGTAGCATCACACATCATTTCAAAAGGTAGTGACCAATTTGGGGCAACAACAACAGGAGCAGTAGTCAATTTCTCCTTAAGTAAATTGAAAGCATGCAAACATTTATCATCAAACTTGAAAAGAACATCTTGAGCAAGGAGATGGCACAAAGGTTGACTTATCTTAGAGAAATCTTTTATAAACCTACGGTAAAAACCCGCATGTCCTAAAAAACTTCTAATGCCCTTAACATCAACGGGTGGAGGTAATTTTTCAATTACATCCACTTTAGCCTTATCAACCTCAATGCCATTTCTAGACACAATATGCCCCAATACAATCCCACTTTTTACCATAAGTGACTCTTTTCCCAACTAAGAGTGAGATTGCTCTCCACACAACGTTTAAGCACACGATCAATCTTATCTAGGCAATCATGAAAAGAAGATCCAAAAACTAAAAAATCATCCATAACTACCTCAAGGAAATCTCCAATCATCTCGGAGAAAATTGACATCATGCACCCCTGAAAGGTGCTTGGTGTATTACATAGGCCAAAAGGCATCCGCCGGTAGGCATAAGTACCAAAAGGGCTTGCAAATGCCGTCTTGGCCTGATCCTCTGGAGCAATAGCGACCTGATAGTAACCAGATAAACCATCAAGAAAACAAAAATATTCATGTCCGGCTAATCTATCAAGCATTTGATCAATAAAAGGGAGAGGGAAATGGTCATTTTTTCGTTGCGGCATTCAACTTCCGGTAGTCGATGCACATGCGCCAACCGGTAGTAGCCCTTGTAGGCACCATCTCTCCTTTCTCATTCTTCACCACTGTGATGCCTCCCTTCTTGGGCACCACATGTACTGGGCTAACCCACTCGCTGTCCGAGATAGGGTAGATAAGTCCTTCCATAAGAAGCTTCAAAATTTCTTTCTTTACCACTTCACTGAGGATCGGGTTCAATCTCCTCTGGGCATCAATCACCGGCTTCACTCCCTCCTCAAGTGTGATACGATGCATGCATGTTGCTGGGCTGATTCCCTTGATGTCGGCTAGACTCCACCCAAATGCAAGCTTATTCTTCCTCAGAACCGAAAACAGTTCTTCTTCTTCAACATCTGAAAGCTCAGCGGAGATGATTACTGGCTTTTCATTCCCCTCCTCCAAGAAAACATACTTCAAATGTTGTGGCGGTTCTTCATTTTCAGTGGGCTTTGCATGCTAGCAACTTCGTGCCCACTCTTCCTCGTCACCGATCTGCAAAACTTCCTCGAGGCTATGCTCCTGCAACAACACATTCTCGGCCAAGGGATCAATAGCATCAATGAAAGCACAATAATCAACAGAATTTATAGAAGGAAACATCACACTGTCCCTAACAGAGAAAGACACAGCCACCAACCACACGCCATTTTAAAGTGCCACTCTTAACGTCAATCAGCTGTTGGTTGTGGCCATGAATGGCCTCCCCAATAACAGTGTGTGCTCTTTTCCATCTTCCCTAACCTCACCAATTTCCAAGACAACAAAGTCAACAGGAACTATCAACCCACCCACCTTAACTAAAATGTCCTCAATAATACCCTTCGGATATCTGACGGACCTATCGGCTAGTTGTAGACACATGCGAGTGGGTTTAAGTTCGCCTAATTTTAATTGATTGAAAATTGAATAAGGCATCAAATTTATCCCGGCCACCAAATCAAGCATGCCAGAAGCTTCCTTTCCATTACCTAAAGCAATTTTAATGATAAAACTACCTGGATCCCGGAGTTTGGGAGGCAACTGGTGCTGCAGGATGGAATTAGCCGCCTCAGAGACCACGACCTTATCGTACTCTCCAAACCTTCTTTTCTTAGAGGCCAGCTCCTTGAAAAACTTGACGTAGGCGCGCACATTTCTGATCACGTCCAACAGAGGCAAATTGACATTTACCTTGGACAGGAGTTTGTAGAATTTGTTGAATTGCTGGTCTTGCTTCTCATTTCTCAGCCGGTGTGGGAAGGGTATCGGTGGAGTATAAGGTTTTGCTGCCTTATGCAATTTGACCTCGGTCTCTTTCTCATTCTCCACTTCCTGAGGTTTCGTCTGCTTCTCAGATGTCTCTCCAACTTTATTCTCAACCACCCGACCACTCCTCAAAACAGTGACCGCTTGAGCCTGATGGGGTTGGCTAGAAGTTTCCCCACTGCTATTTGCTGCAATAGCTCGTTCAACATGCTAGCAATCTGTCCCATTTGCGTCTCCAAACGCTTGTTAGTAGAGACCTGAGCATCCATCCTTTGGGCGAAAGCATCCATTCTTTGGGTGATCATATCCTCAAAGGCTGGTCTCTGAGGTGGCGGTGGAGGTGCCCGCTGATACTGCTGCTGCTGCGGGTATTGTTGCTGCGAGAACCGCCTTTGTGGGACTCTTCTTCTTGCTGGGTATTGCCTCTAGCTGTCTTTGTGGAGGTCTTCAGATGGGGCACTCGATTTGAATTATGCCTCGACTGATTCCTCCATCCCACGTTAGGTTGATTCCTCCACCCCGAGCTAAATCAAGGTCGATTAGACTCGAATTGTTGTCGAGGTTGGAATCCTTGCATCGCGATAAAGCTTGCCGCCTTCAAGAGTAAGCTCCCCCATCTTGGGGCACGTATCAACGTTATGCCTAGGTTCGTTGCAGATACCACAAGGTTCTATGAATTCCTCGTGCTGGGCTGGTGGATCAGGTTTTCTCAACTTCAGCTCTTGTACTTCCCTCATCAACTCAGCCACTTGTTTATTCATGTCGTACGAAGGATTCACGGTATGTGCCTTGGCTCTTCCACCTCGACTGGACTTCTGCTGTGAAGTAGCAGCCATAGCTTCAAAAATATCGACAATATCCAATGCCGTTCTAGAACCAATGTCTCCACCTGCAGCATTGTCCACCATATACTGAAAACTCTGTGTCAATCCATCATAGAAGAATCGATAAAGAATTTCATCCGGCAAAGCATGGTGTGGGTATTTCTGCAATAAATCCCTGAACCGTTCCCAAGCTTCATGGAATGGCTCGTCTGACATCTGATTAAAGGTCATGATCTGAGACCTTAACTCTTGACTCTTCTTGTTCGGGTAGTATTTCGTCATGAACTTATCTACCACGACATTCCAGTTCTGCAGAGAGTTGGCGGGAAGTGCCAGAAACCACGACTTAGCCCTATCCTTAAGAGTGTACGGAAAACAACGCATCTTCAGTTGATCTTCATTCAGCCTCCCAATGGAAGGATCAAAAACCGAGCAAAACTCCCGTATAAAGCCCAAGGCATCCTTACTAGCAAGCCCATGGAAGGTAGGCATGAGCGAGAAATGATTTGGCTTAAGCTCATAGTCTCGGGCTACCGGTCTAAGAACAATTGGGGAAGTAGCGGCCCCAATCACCGGTCTGTAGAAATCACGCAATGCACGTGCATTTTCACCCATCTCTCTCAACGGGGGAATATCCTCGACAACCGGTTGATCTCTGATAATCTGCTCTGACTGATCACCACTGAAAGAAGTGGTACCAAACTCCTCCAGTGCCGGAAGAAGCGATCTTTTAGATCTTCGAGTGCGGTCCAACGGGGTAGCAAGCGGTCTATTTAGACTGCGGTGACCTAGCATACACAACACTCAAACAAGAATAGATCACACGCAACTGGAGAATAACAAAATAAACACAAAAAAGAAACACAGAAAAAATCAACACAAACAAAACGCCTAAAGTGATCCCCGGCAACGGCGCCAAAATTTGTTCAATCAAAAGTATCCTCTTAATTGACTCATAATCGAATGAGGTGTTATAGTAGGGAAAGTTAACCCTAGTCGTCTCTCAAGGAAAACTTAGCAGGGCTATTGTTCGTGTTAAACACAGAAAGCGGTAAATCCTAACACTCTAATGCCAACATGGGTTTTTGATGAAAACAAGAATTAAAATGCTAACATGAAATATAAATTAAAGCAATTAATCAAATTAAGAGTTGTCAATTCCTAGTTGATAAACTACGAAAGCAAGGAAGCAGGAAGCTAGTCACTAAGCAATGAAACTAGATCATCAAACACGAAACGATGAAATTCGACAAAGAACGATTCAACATGAAATTAAACTTCAATATCACTTGCATAGAATTCAGATTATCAAAAGCTGAAAGAACTAGAATCAATCAAGAAACCAACGATCTAACAATTATCTAGAACCAACACGTAAATTAATCGATCAAGAACACAGGAAGAATAAATTGATAAATTACTTTCAATCCAAAATAACACAAGTCGTTGCTGGAATATTCACGAATTAAATTGAAAGAAATTAAGAAACAATTACTGAATGTTTATGTCGATCAACTGAAATGGAAAAGAACTTGAAGAACAGCTGCAAGCGGCGAGGTGAAAAGAAAACCAAAATCCGAACACTGAATAATTGACCTAGCGCATTTATATATTAAGTAAGAGTGAGCGCCGGCTGTAGATGAGCGCTCGAGCAAAAACCATACTGACTCATAAACGAGCGCCGGTTCGTGAACGAGCGAGCGTGCACGCGGGGCTGGCGAGCGCCGGATGTGCACGCGTTGAGCTGGAGAGGCGTGCGGAGATGGCGCGACATGCGGGCGGATGAGTGGATGCACGGGCGAGCGGGCGCTCACTCCGAGCGCGTGAGGGAAATGGCGCAGCGCCTGAGATGTCGGTGGTGCGCGCACGGGAGGCGCTTGTGAATGAAGCGGGCGCGGCGAACACGCGCGGGCGAAGCGGGCGCTCATTCCGAGCGCCGGGTGCTCGATCGAGAGAACACGTGTGGGCATGCGGGCGCTCACTCCGAGCGTCGGGTGCTCGGTCGAGAGAAAGAGAGCACCGAGGTTGGGCGTCGGAGGCGCTGCGCTGGGGGCGACCGTGCGACGGGGGTGCCCGTGTGCCACTTTGATGATTCACCCCGTTCTCCCTCGTCTGTACTCTTAATTAGGATCCGTTTTTGCCTACGGACTCTTGTCAAGATGCTCTTCAATGTAATTGATCCTCGGCAGATCTATTTCATCCAATTTGATACCGCTTTTCCTACAAAACATCGAGACAAACCAAATAGGTCCAAACGAAGAATTCTAATCAAAACAACGGTATAAGATGATTTAAACATCGAGAATGACATGTAAAGAATGCCAAGAATAAGCACAAAATGAAACCAAAAATTTAGCACGCGCAGAAGACCGACGCGGATGAGGCGAAGCGCTGGGGCAAAGCGCACGCGGGAACAAAGTGAGCGGGGAGGAGTGAGGCTTTGCGAGGCGCTGGGCTTGAGGATGATGTTGAGCACACGCTGGAGAGAGCTCAGCGCCACGTGAAATGCGTGCTTGGGCGTGTGCAGTGCCGGATGGCGCGCAGCGCCGGACGCCCATGTGCACGTGTGTGTGCGATTTCGGTGTTTCACTCCGTTCTCTCTCGTCCGAACTTTGAATTGCGATCCGTTTGCACCTATGAACTCCTATCGAGATGATATTAAATTCTTATGAAGGAAAAAATCCTTTATTCCTTCTCCACTTTTCATGAGAATCATTGAAAGTATCGTCTCTCTGCATCAAGTTTCACGCCGTAGAGTTTCTTGTCCTAATAAAAATATATCGACATGGGGAGGAACATATTTACTATTTATATCATCCGCAATCGCCTGAATCTCGAGACGTTCTAAATGCCCAAATAATGAGCTATTTCCTACATCAAACCAAGAATTAGAATTCAATCTTTATAACATAATAACATAATAAATTATACTAAAAGTAAAACTAAATATCGATAATTTAAATCTAAAAGCATAGGAAAATACGACCAGATTCGGACTAAACAATAACTCCAAAAAGATCACAAAGAATATGCTTCCTACGGATGTTCCTATCTCAACTATGACTTAAGGCTTACCCGTATTGTGCATTCCAGATCGATTGATAATTAAAACTGTTAAATATTCAACTGGCAACTAGATATGCATCAAAGTTGATCAGAAATTAACACATAAGATTTAGCACCACTAGGAATGGTAATGGGCCGGATCTGGATCGGATCTGGCTAGGTCCAAATCCATTTTTTTGCTTGGGTTCGGATCCGGTCCAGATCCATTGGGTCCAAAAATTAGATCCGGATCCGCAGGGTCCAGGGTCTAGACCCGGATCCATTTGTTTTCACTTCTAAAATAAATTCTAAATCAACTATAATTCACGATAACACCATAATAATCTAAATACACAATAATACTATAATAATTATTTAGAATTTCTACAATTATCACTATATTGGAAGACGTTAATTATAAATTTACTATAAGGTAGGAAACAACAAACAACTCGATCGCCAGTGGTATAAGTGGCGCGACCCGTCGTGAATGCCGACAGATACATAATTGGGAAAATTTGAAATGAAATTGGGAGTAGATTTGTTGAGAGAATTTGAAAAAGGAAATTAAAGAGTTTTAAGTTGGGGTTAGGTATTTAATTATAATATATATATGTAATAAAATAAAAACTAATGGTCGAATCTGGATCAGATCCGGATATCAAAAAATAAATCCCAGATCCAGAACCGAAATATAGGGATAGGATCCAGATTCGATCCAGATCCATCGGGTCCAAACTTTTGAGGATCCAGATCTTGAAAAATGGATCTGGATCCACGAATCTGGATCGGATCCGGGATTCATTGCCATCTCTAAGCACCAAGAATCATAAATCAATGACTGGAAGGTAAATAGCAAATAGTAGGAGTCACCACACTTAAGATAAAATCATACAAACCCTAGGATTAGAACAGGAAATTAGCTAGACATCTAAATCAAAATAAAATACGAAATTAACATAGAAATAGGAATTGAATTGATAAAACCCGTAATGGAGTGTCGGAAGAACAATTATTGGGTTTGAATCTAAACCCGAGTAGAAAACGGAAAAACTGAAATCCTTCGGATGAATTGCTCCAATAGCGATTACAATGCGTTAACGTGACCTAGAATTGTGATAATCTAAAGTCTAGAAGCATAAAATCAAAAGCTAGAATGAAACTATGCGAAAATATGCTAAATACTGAGAGAGATGAGCCAATGGACAACAAGGGGTATTTATAGTTGATGGGCTGAAGCCCTAATTCGCGTTAGGCCGCAGCGCCTAGCGGTCGCTAGGTCGGTCGCTAGCTATGAGACAGAAACTTTCTCCGATGAACTCGCGGCCAGGCTCGCGGTTGCGTGATGTGCCTAGCGACCGGCCCAGCGGTCACTAGGTCGGTCGCTAGTTTTAATACAGAAGCTTTTCGGGATTTCTCGCGGCCATGGCTAGCGACCGCATGATGTGCCTAGCGGCCGGCCTAGCGGTCGCTAGGTCGATCGCTAGTTTTAATACAGAAGCTTTTCCGCCCGAGCTCGCGGCCAGGCTAGCGGCCGCTAGCCTCCTGTTCCTTTTTATCTTTGGTTCGTTCTTTACCTTGTGCATCGATTATCACCTGAAAAGCCTACAAAACACCAAAGAGGAACCCCAAGAGCAGTATCTTCTAAAAATAGCTAAAAGAATAATATCAACTATATAAACGAACTTAAACTGATCTAAAATCATCCTAATATATCATTAATAAACGAGTAAAAAACGTGTTTATCAATTTGTATGTGCTACTCATACCAACAAGATATAACTTGTTTTAAGGAGTCCATCTCATAAAAACTCTAAAGTCAAACGTGCTTCACTTGGAGCAATTCTGGGATGGGTGACCCACTGTTTCTCAGAGAGTGTATGAGTGAGGATAAAGCACACTGAAAAGACTCGTGTTGGTCTGTGGGTTTAGCCGTCAGTCCGAAAGTCAGGTCATTACAGATGATATCAGAGCCGAACCTCTCCCAGTATGATATGGTTCGGGGAAGAACCAAGCGGATGCTGGTGGGCATGTGACGCTCATAGCAAAATACAAAGTGATCGCCGGTGTTTAGGCATGGATAAGGAACGACTCTGATTAAGGCTTCAAAACGAAATGATACATGAATGAACCGAAACGCATCGGAATGAGAGAGATTTCGAGAATATGCAGGTATGGAACTACATATTTGAGGAAAGATTAAAGGATTTGATATGTGTTATTCATACCAAAAAGATGCATCTTCTTTTTGGGAGTCCATCTCATAAAAACTTTAAAGTTAAACGTGCTTGACTTGGAGCAATTATGGGATGGGAGACCCCCTGGAAAGTTTCTCAGGGAGTGTGTCAGTGAGGAAAAAGCACACTAAAAAGACTCGTGTTGGTCTGTGGGGTCAGTCATCAATCCGGAAGCCATGTCGTTACAAGGGAGGGAAGAAATGGTTGGCTGTAGGAAAAATGGGGAAAGAGTGTTAGCCGGATAGAGAGAGATATCAATTTTAGGCTGTGTGTGCGTGAGAGAGAGTATAAAGAAAAAATTCAAAATTGGTCATCATTAGAAATTGAAAAACAAAAAAATATGTCATATGTAAGTGTTTTTACCATGTGTCTCAGTGAATGTATATGAGGAGAGGGGATTAATTTTGTACATTTGATTAAAAAGACTATCAAACTTAATAGTATGGGTAGAATGAGTAGCAATTTTCTCACATAAGCTCAATTAAGTTTTCTCCCTAATTAAAATTTTACATGTTTATATGTGATATATCTGCAACATGTCGAGAAGACCTTTTATTTGAAGAGAGAAGATGTTCATATAGACTTCGCATGACAGAGCTCATGCGTCAGATCACACATGACAGAACACATGCATCTAGAACTCCCACAACATAGCATTAGTGCTCTAAGACAGACCTTCTGCACTACAGGGCTCATGTGCTAGAACTCTTAAGATAGAGCCCCATGGCAAAGATCACGTGCTAGGACTCACATGACAGAGCTCATGCGATAGAGGAGACCCAACTTCGCTCATCAAGGACAAAGCTATCCCTTCCGTCAGTTTCAACATATCTGCATGCTAGAGCTTCCCTATGCTTTAGCTTTATCGAACTGATGGGATATGGCCCAACCGCTCAGGCCCACAGACAGGCCCAAACGAGCTGGGCCTGACATTAGTAGCGGCCCACGCGGTTAAGCCCAAGGCCCAGCCTTCAAACCCTAACCAGCCCCCAAACCCTAATCAGAGCCACCGCACGTAAGGCTAAGCGTCCCTACAAAGGCTGGAAGGCTAAGAGTCCCTAGGGCGGCGAGGAGAATCCCTACATGCGAGAGGAAGAGTCCCTACATGGGAGGATCGATCCCGCCTAAGGGTCCTCGATATGTATAAATAGGAGTTAGATCGAAGGTAGAAGGGTTAGCAACTTGTGGAATACTAAGAGCTTTTAGCTACACTCACTGTAATCAAATCATAATGAAAGTATTGAGGAATCACTCCTCCGTGGACGAGATCTCATTAACGATCGAACCACGTAAAAGCCTTGGTGTTCTTTATCGCTTACATAAATCTTACATACTAACATATACTAGATTTATCATTGGCGCCGTCTGTGGAAAACCGAACAAAAAGCTTCGTTTTCTACAATTTAATGGCAAGAACACGTCTGGCACGCCATGCGAACAACAAATATCAAGACGACTGTGGTCACTCGGCGCGGAAGGAGATTGCAGACGCCGCAAGCGGTCATACACCTGAGGGCCACATGGAAAACGTTTCCATACACCCTCAGGATCGCCGCCCTGACGAGGTAGAAGATGCCGACCTCATCGCCAGTGAACAGGCGGTTCACCGGTCTCACGAAGCCCTTGGCCGAGCTGTGTCTGAATTCCTCAATGCCAATCTCGGCCAATTCCAAAACTTCCTCCACCAGAGGACAAATGAAGCGGGCACCTCTCGAGTGCCCGAACTGGCGAATACGGGCGCCCGAGGTCGCTTACCCCACCGAGGCGGTCAACGCTCACCTCGGCACAATAGCCGAGAACGCGTACACCAATCCACCGCCGAAAATCAATCACCTCGCCGAGAGGGTCGCAACCATTCACCACCTCGTCGCCCGCGAAGCCGCTCTCCACCTCGGTATGCCGTCCAGAGAGCCGAGAAAAACAAGAGAGAGAGAAAGGTGGAGTCGAACCCCCCTCGAGGAGACGACAGACGCCGTCACCGGTCTCCCACCCCTCCAGAGAGAGATGGCAACGATCTCTCGGGTTCGACCGGTACGGAAGAATCATCTCCTTTCTCCGTGGAGATTCTAGACACGCCTTGCCCCACGATGCACGGGCACCCAATATTGCCGCCACGATGGCCTTGGGGACCCTCCGACTTCCTTTTCGCCTACACTACCAACATGGAGAATCAAGGAATGGAGGATTTTCACATGTGCAAAATCTTCCCGAGGTGCCGATCTCCAACGCCCGACCCGGTTCACCTCGCCCGCCGTAAGCAGATACACCGCCTGTGACCTCATGGATCGCTTCAAATGGCGCTTATCGAAGATGCCACCTCGCTCCTTCGACTCGAAGATGCCACCTCACGATGTCGAACTTCCAAGGCGGGCGAGGCGATCGAGGTTCATCAAAGAGTCGCTCAAAATTGATGACGAACGATCTCTACATCATCAACGCTGCTCAAGAACGGATCCGACCCGCGCCTCGAACAAAGAAATCACCGGGGAGAAACCAAAGACGCGAGTAAACTTTGGAACTGGTAGACAACTTCGTCGAAAGGAGGCGAGTCGGACCGGAAGAAGAGGAGATCGACGGCGAAGGTGAGATGAGGCGGATGACCCGAAGTCGAGGCGATCACCGATCTTCGACCATCGGAATCGAGCTCGGACCTCGGCCAAACCACAGCGCCAAAGCGCCTCCGCTCAAATCGAGGGTGGAGATATTCGAGCTCCACGCCGAGCTCTTCCCAAAGCCCCTCCTATGAAAGGAGGATCCAAGAAGAGGTCAGCAGGAGAGTCTTGTGACTATCACCGGGGTATGGTCACGATACCGAGGATTGCGTAAACAGGCTCAGATTGACGAGCTCGTCGAGGAGGAGCCCTCAAGAAATACCTCCGAGCCGGTGGGCGGGAACAAGCGCGGGGAAGAATAACGGTGGCAACAACTCGGGCCGACCTCGACGGGCGACCCAACCCGAAGATGACGAGGACGAAGGTCCCAATGGAGCAGGTCTATGCCATTACGGGGCCTCAGAGGAACGCGAGGTCGTCATTAAAGAACGAAGCTCGCCGCCCCGAGGAAAGAACAAGCGACTCGGGATGGTGAGGACATCGTGTTCTCCAAAGACGACCCGGTGCCCAAAATCATGCCCCATCGTGGTGGGCAACAAGAACATCCACCGGGTCTACATCGACATCGGTGCCTCCGTCGGCATTATCTTCCGTAGCTATGCGGATAAACTTGAGGTCGGAGGAATTAAATACATCCGCGCCATCCCGAGCTTCAATCAGAGGCGGTTCAACGTCATCACCCTTCCTGCTACCATAGGCGTGCTCCTGTGTCGGTCAAATCTATTCAATTCTTCCTGCACGAGCTCCTCTCCATACAACATTATCCTAGGCGGAGAGATTGGCTATACGCCACTAAAATCATGCGCTCGGTGTACCACCACAATCAAAATACCCATCCCGATCGGGGTGACCAAACGGCGAGAAAAGAATGCCATGAGTCTCAACCCGGGATGTAGCCCCGCCTCAAGCATAGCAATTACAGAAACCCCGAGCCGCCACCTGGGGCGACCTGATCGAGAACCTTTAGCGATATGACGACGACTCCAAAGTTGTCAAGGTCGGCATCCGGCCGGCCCACCGATATTCGCATGTCATGCGCTTCGAGGAATCTGAGGGGCGTGTTCGCATGGTCCCCACTCGACACGACCGAGTGTCATCCGAGCTCATAACTCATCGCCTCAACATCGACCCGCCACTAAGCCGCCGGCGTAAGAAAAGAGTGTTTGCGACAGAGCGCAGCCAGTCATAAGAGACAAAGTGACTCACCCGTAAGGCCAAGATCTTGTTCGAGGTTAAGTACCGACCGGACGGCTAATCCAGTCGTGGTCCGAAAGCCAGGAGGGGGGTGGTGCATGTGAGTCGACTACACCGACCTCAACAAGCACTGCCTGAAGGATTGGTACCCCCTCCCAGACATTGATAAGAAGGTGGAGGCACTGGTAGGCCACGAGGTCTTCAGTTTCCTCGATCTGTACAAGAGGTACCACCAAATCCTGATGAGCCCGGAGGACGTCCCAAAGACAGCATTCATCACTGACTTCGAGTCTTTGCGTACCAGAAGATGCCTTTCGGCCTAAAGAACACCGGAGCTACCTATCAGAGGATGGTGGATGCAATATTCAGGGACCACATAGGGGTGATCGTCGAGGTCTATGTTGACGACATCGTAGTCAAAATTCGAAAAACGGAGAACTACGCCGACGACCTCGGGACTATCCTCCAGCTCCTCAGGTCGGCCAACCTCAAGCTCAACCCCCAGAAGTGTACCTTCATGTGAAGACGGGTAAATTCCTGGGATGCCGGGTCTCTCAGGAGGGCCTGAAGGCAAATCCCACTAAGGTGAAGACTGTGCTCGACATGCAAAAGCAAAGACCATCCGTGAGATCCACAAACTCACTGTGTGCCTAGCCGCCTCAACAGATTCTTATCTCGGCCGCCGAGGGCAGCCTTCCTTTCAAGATCTTGAGGAGAGCTCCGGACTTCGCCGGCGGAAGAACACCAGTCGTCGCCAGACACCGAAAGAGTACCTCGCCGACCTGCCAACCCTGTCCGCCCCGAAACAAGGTGAAATCCTCTCTTTGTATATGGCCGCCTCGGACGAGGCAATCAGTACGGTATTAGTACGAGATGAGGTGGGACGTCAATGATCGAGCTAAACACACACTCAAATTACTCGCAATCGTACGAGGTAATCGTAGCATGATAAGTTAACACGAGTCGTCTCTCAAGGAAAACTTAACAGGGCAATTGTTCATGTCATACACAGAAAGCGATTAAAATCCTAAACATTCTAATACCAACGAGGGTTTGAACATGCAGGAATTGAAATACGGAGAATTAAACAGCATCCTAAGCTAGGGGTTGTCAATCCCGAGCTAAACTAATAAAGCGATAAATCTAAACCAGGGGTTGTCAATCCCTAGTTGAACTATGAAAGCGATAAATCGAAAGCGATAAACAAAGCAATAGCAAACATATTCTTAGGGTTCGTCAAGCCCTAATCTAAGTCTACATGTAAATAAAAACATAATCATCAATCATCCAACAAGAACAAGAATTAATCGAAAGCATAAAATCATATAACAAATTGAATCCAACAACGATCATAAAGCAAGAAATCACCAAACAATAATATAAATCAGAGGAGTGGAAATCCAATAACAATAATCGATAAATCCAACATATGAATTCGGTAAACAAAACGTAATAATCGAAGAAACAGAAAGCATGAATTAAAGCTAAGATTTATCTGTGTTGTTGCCTGAAGAAAATCCCGGAAGAAATCGGCGAGAAGCGCCGCGGCTGCTTAAGAAAATAAGAACTGAGAACGGGGGCCGCGTTTTGACCTAAAACGCGTATATATATATTAAAATGAAGTTGAGCCGGCGTTTAAGGTGAGCGCACGCTCAGAATACATTCTGACTTCAATATGAACGCTGGCTGGGGTTGAGCGCCGGCTCAGAAAACTCACTGCCTTGGAAATGAGCGTTGGATCAGACTGAACGCGAGCTAAATTGAAGCTGGAGCGCGCCCTCATATCGAGCGCCGGTTGGAGAGCTGTCGTTGGCGCGGAGCGAGGGAAATGCTGGAGTGGCCGAGAGAGCGAAGGGCGCTGGCGGGCGTGCGACGTGAGCTAGCGCTCACTCTGAACGCACGAGGCAAATTGCCAACGCGCGCTCGGAGTGAGCGGGCGCTGGTCGGCCGAGGGAGGCGCGCCGGGCGGCGGACGAGGCGAAGCGACGCGACGCACGCGGGCGTGAAGGGGAGCGGCGAAGCACGGCATGGGCGCTGGGCGCTGGTGAACGCGGGCCGAGGGAAAGCGCGCTGGGTGGCCGAGTTTCGGGTGACGATGCGCGAGAGGCGAGGCGAGGCACGAAGACGCGCTGGGCGAGGCGCGGCCGGGCGGCGGCGGGCGGCGGCGGCGCCGACGACGCGCGCGGCGGCGGTGAGCTGGGCGATGCGGTCGGTGAGCGACGCCACTCGAGCCCGCGAGGGAATTGGCCGCGCGACGGAGTGAGCCGCGCTGGGCGGGCGTGTCGGCGGCGCGCGGCGCGCGGCGCGGGTCGCGGCGCGCGCCATCATGCGACGGGTCTTGCGCGACTTTGGTCGTTCGACCCGTTCTCCTTCGTCTGAACTCCGATTTACGCACGGTTTTTGCCTACGAACTCCTGTCGAAATGCTCTTCAATATATTTGATTCTTGGCGGATCCAATTCATCCTATTTTCTTCTGTTTTCCTACAAAACATCGAAACGAACGAAGTAAGTCCGAATCGATAAATATTAATCGAACCAACGGCATAAATAGGACAAACCATAGAAAATGACATGTAAAACAATACCAAGAATCATCACACAATCATACCAAACAACTTCCCCACACTTATCCATTTGCTTGTCCTCAAGCAAAGTCTATACAAATAAGAGTCGAAAGATAACTCATGCAACTTAACCCTTATTCTAATCAATCAAACCTTATTGCATTTCCCCCACACTTGGTGTTTACGAATTCAAAGATAATGTGAAATAAATCAAGAACGACAATTGATTTTCAATAAATAAAAAGGTAATCTCTGCTCAGATCCAACTCTCCGTTAGGGGTGAACTAACTAATGTGGTCTCCTTTAGCAACAAGTTTCTTTTATAAAGCACAAAGAATGTTTCAACAGATTTTGGAATAATATTCGAAAGGTGCACTCTCGATGAACTCGAGTCTCCTAACGTGGTTTTCCATGTCCATTTCTCAATTAACGAGAAAGAGGCACTACAAGAAAGTTGACCTTTTGCGACATAAAAAATATGTCGCTAACATTTGTTTTAATGTCGCAAAAGCTAACTTGCGACATTTTCTGCATCACTTTAGATTGTGTAGCAAAAGGTCATGTAGCATTTTTACGACACTTTTTTTCATTTGTGTCGCATCATATACGACACTTTTTGCATCGTTAAATTAATTGTCGTATAAAATTCGTGACATATTACGTGGCATTAGGCATAGTGACGCATGTTAGTTTGCATCGCATTACACGATATTAGCTGAAACGACATATTCTGATTTGCGACACTAGCTTACGACATTACAACCAATTTGACGTATAAATTTTACTTACACCTTTTCCATTAGTATCACATATATACGACACTTTTGCATCACTAAATTAATTATCGCGTAAAATTTGCGACACATTACACTTACTACGACATTAATTGTAATGTCGCATCCTAATTGTGACACTAGTCTCGCGATATTACAATTAATTTGATGTGGCATTTTACGACATTTTTTCATTTACGCTATAAAATATAAATGATTTTTGCATCATTATATTAATTGTCATATACATTTGCGATACATTATGCATCACTAGTTATGGTGATTCATGTTAATTTGCGACATATTACGTGACATTAGTTAAAATAGCATGTCTTATTTTACGACACTCACCGTGACATTACAATTAATGTGACGAACATTCGCAACACATGCGATGTCATATTTAAAGTAACACCTAACATTTGTGATATATGACATGTTGCAAAAATTATACCAAGTCTTTCAATATACAACATTTTTGCATCATCGTAACAATCACAATGAAATCCATTAATATGTAAAATAGAATGAAATCATCATTCAAAATATATAAAAGAAAATCCAAATGTCAATGCAAAAGATGTTATAACTTAAATTCATCACTCTAATATAATATTCGAATATATAAACTCAAGTTGTGAATCTCTAAATTTATCTTGCTAGTCAAGAAAGCAAAATCCATAAGTGATGATGTGACCTTTCATCAGATTTAGCCTTTCTCTTCTCTCCCATCTTGTATATGTCCTCAGTCTTTGTAAGTGGCAATACTATATTTTGTGTCATTTTGCCTTCCTCTTTTCTTGTAGTTCATCTTTGTTCCTACTAAACCGCACGAGAGATTCAGAACATGCAAAGGTTTCACGGAGATGATCACATATAACAATAGGAAAAAACTACATCTCGAGATACGAGTTGCAAAGACAATTACCCAAAGCATGAAACTAAATAACAAGAAACCAAAATTGAAAGTAAACCATCATAATTGTCAAATACACAATTATCGAACTTGAAAACTGAATCGTAGATAATTGATTCTCAATTATCAAAAAGTTGTCTCACCATAAGCAAGAAAATCCGAAAATGGCACATCAATCCCATAGAATATTAAAATTAGACTTAGCCTAATCTTGGGGATACTTCTGCTAGGCCTCATCATGTTTCTGGTTTTACTAGAATAGAAAGAAGCTGAAGCATCATCTGTAAGAAAGAGGAAGACGATGAGAGTTATTTGTTGTAATGCTCAAGAATAGTGATAAAACCATGTTTCAGATATTATATAAATTGGTTTCTTTTATGTTTATGTACATACTCATATGCTCCATGCAAAGTAGAAGTCGTGATAAAAGTGGCAAGTACATGGATTAACCGATGTTCGACTTATCCCCAACAATCAAAGCTATTGATAATTTCTCAATCAACAATAAACTAGGAAATGGAGGATTTGGACACGTTTATAAGGTAAATCCATATCAAAATTCCTTACATATTTTTAGTCTGCAAGCATAGACATGCTTCGATCAGATATTCATTATCATATAAGGTTCTGAAATAGAAAATTAAAAATGTTAGTTCAAATAAGAAATATATAATCTGAGAAGTTGACCTCCAAGTGATGCAGAAACATAGATGCACCTGAGGATGTCACAATACTCTTCTCTGAGGGTCTGTTTTCCTGCACCAGTGGTTATTAAATAATAGAGCATCTATCCCGTGTCGCCTCCGTAACGAAGTAACCCAACCCCATTAATCTCACAACATTGGCGATTGATTCCATCATCTCATAAGCTACTCCTCAAACAATTTATAGAATTATATATGGTATTCAATATCAAATGTTAGAAAGGCAGGTTGCTCTTAACTCTAATGTTAAATCACAGAGGGCTCATGCAATTAATTATAAGAAGAGACTAACACACAAACACAACAGATTCATGATATATCATCAAAAATAATTCAACTCTAAATGCCAAACAACAAAATTGAGATGTGAGGAAGAGAAAACCTCACTCTGATATGCAACAACAACTTTTGTACTTGGAATTGCTAAGACCAATTCAGATTTTAATCAATATAAACATAAATTATTTCAATTTCACTAATACTGTAATTGATCATTCAATAGAATTGAGAAAACAGAATTGGGAATCATGGAACATGTATCAAGATAAAACACAAGTATTTATAGCTTTTAGGGGATCTAAACGCCGCAAAATTATAATTATGCTATAATTTATAAAGATATATTAGATAGATTGATTAAGCTACCAAAGAGATGGCGGAAGGCGTCATAGACGAAGGAAGGGAATTGTTCATCCTTCTCACCGCTCACTATTTTGCGGGCCCGCCATTGAAAGGTCCGAATCTTTCTTTGCCAATGGAGCGGTAGTGGAACGGAACGAGAATGGAGGAAGAACGGAACCTGATCCCTACAAATATGTCGGGCGGCCGTGGGCAGGTTTCGCCATGGAAATAGCGTGATTTCAAATCCTATCCCTAACCTAACTGAACCGAGGAGTTGAAGAATGGATGCGCTTCTACAATTTTATGAGTTATGACTTATTGTGCTCCTTTACATTTTTGTTTTGTAGAATTGATGAGTGTTTTTTAGTTTCTTATATTTTTTGGGAATATATAAAAGTAAGAGTACATGGAAATGTGATTTTTTTAATCTTATTACGATGAAAATTAGTGTAAATTTATCTTCTGTCTGATTAATATTAAGAAAAATGTCATTATTTTTTGCATTTTAAAATTTGACTCAAATTACGTAAATTGAAAATTCAGTAGAATGTACAAACATGTATATAATATTACAAATATTAGTTGGATTTACTAAATTTAGTTAAAAAATAAAAAACATGTTTAATAATTTAAAATATATAAAGTACAAATTTAAATCACTTGTTAGTTATATTTTATTTTGCATTTGATTGAAAAATTGTATAAGTAATTGATCACAAATAAAATTGATAAATTCAATTTAAAGGTAGTCTTTAAGTTAACATGTTATGTTACTTCTGTATATATCTATATTTTCCTAAATTCAATCTTAGTTTGATGCTTTTTTAATAATATGCCTTTGTTATTTGATACCTTATTCACCTAATGCGTAAAGTCCTTATTGAGATTGTGGTAGTAGTGATGGATTGAAAATAACTACACCTTTAATATTATCTTGATATCTAGTTTGGATCGGAATTCGATCCGTCTCATGTTTCTATATGTTTTGGCTATATTATTTATTACTGTATATATTTTTATTACTATATCTATTTTTATCATAATTTATTTATTCTTCACTTTTATAAGGTGAATTCTTGGTTTTGTATTTCCTTTTTATTAGAAATTTTCTTTAATTTTCGTATACTTCTAAGTATATGAAATCAATAATTTATATTGATTTAAATATGTGATGTCATATTGGTAATACAATATATTCGTAGGTGCTTTAATTCTTAAGAAGTGTTTCAAGATTTTTTTTTATTTGAACAAACGTCCGAAAGGATAGAACTACACCTACTTTTCTAGTGATCTTTGCTTTTTACTAGTAAGTTTTTGATTCCCTACTTAGAAATAGATACAATTTTAAGACATAAAAATGAGTGTTGTATCTATGTCACTCAACTACGACATAATATATAGATGACGCATAATTGACGTGAATATAAGACATTGAACACAACATTATTCTAAAATATGTGATATAATTATCATATTTTATTTAGGTGTCGCAAATAAATTATCGCAATTTTAAGACATAAAATGAATGTCGATCTCGTGTCGCTAACTACAACACAATATAAAGATGATGCATAATTGATGTAAATATACGAAATTTAATACCATATTATTCTAAGTATGTGGTATAATTGTGACATTTTATAAAGGTGTCACAAATAAATTGTCGCAATTTTGAGACAAAAAAATTGGTGTCGCATCCATGTCACTAAACTACGACACAATATTTAAATGACGCACAAATGATGTAAATATACGATACTAGAAGCATAAGTGTGGCAATTTTATGACACATGCATGTAATGTCGCATGTGTGTATGTCGTAATAGGTCTGTTTTGTTGTAGTGAGGGACATAATCCCATCCTCCATTTCAACAATCTCAACAAAATACTGGAGTTTTCATTCTCCTCATTTTCTTCTTCTTTTTTCACTTTTTTTTTCTTTTCATTTTTTTTTATATATAAAATGAAACAAGTATATAGGCAACCACAATGTTAACACTACCCCTAACATTAGCCGGACAAATCACATCAATTTCCCCCTATTCATTTTCTATCAATCACAGTCTCGTCAATTCACATTATACTCAAATCATATATCACCAAAAGTTTCGGAAATTCAAAATCAATTTGATCAATACCACAGAGTTCAGTTGCACAAATCAAGATCCTAACTTACTCGCATAGACAAAGCTTACGTCCAAACAATCAAAATAAGCACAAGGGCACGTCATTAAGCATACGAAAATATATAAGAAACGCACAAAAAACTAAGTAAACATCCCCCACACTTAAACCGAGCACTGTCCCCAGTGCTCAAAACATTAGAAGCTCAAAATGACCATAGAGGATGATACTTCCCTGATAATAGACGAATGTGCGCTGTAGAGTTGGAGCATCCCAGCTTCATCTCACCGCTGATCAAAATATGCAAAACCTTCCTTCCCAAATTCAAACAAGACTAACACAAAGATAACAAACAGATCAAAGAACAACAAAACAAGCAAAAAGAGAAAGAAAGAAAAACAAAATTAAAAACCGTGGATAACTCCCACGAAGTACTCAGTTTAACGTCGTGATCACGACGTAAACCGGACAACAACGGACTATCCATAGTCCTTCACCTGCAGGAATACCATCTCGACCAGAGCATCAGTAGTAACCATATAAAAACAGAGGACATTAAAGAAGACAAGTGATGCATAATTTATGCTCAAGTCGAACATCCTATTCTCCAAAATAAAATAAATAATTTCAATTCCCAAAGTACAGTACTTTGGTGAATTAGGATGTTGACAAATAATTGATGTTACCTCAACCTTTGTCCTCGATTTGTCCTCCTCTGGGATCCCGTACTCCAATTGTTGAGGTAGTGCAATCACTTCCCGAGTGGGCTTTGGCATGTTTGCAACTTCGCACGCCCACTCTTCCTCGTCAGCCGCCCTGGTATCAACTTCCTTGTGGCTCTGATTTTGCTCCTCATCCTCACGTGCCCATTTTTCCACCATTTCCACTTCCTCTGGCTGCAGCGGCTCTTCAGGTGGCTCTCCCACCACATCTTCAATAATTGGGTCACTTTCAAGAGTAGTGACCGTCAGAGCTTGATCGGGTTGGTGTGGGAAAGTCGGCTCATCTGATGTCTCTTCCACCCAATTCTCAATACTTGGGTCACTTCCTAGAATAGTGACCACCGACTTGATTAGATTGATCTGGAAGTTCCTCCCTGTCGCAACAGCTCATCAAGCGTGCTCGACATATCCCATTTCGTGCTCCAAACGCAAAGCTGAGGCGTTTGCAGCATCTAAACTTTGGACTAAAGCATCCATTTTTTGAATGGACAACTTCTCTTTTTGAGTTAACTCATCCTCCCAAGCTGGCCTCGGAGGTGGATACGGCTGTTGTGGGTACTATTGCGGTGGAAGCAGAGGCGGCTGTTGTGGATATGAGTACTGAGATGGAGGTGGTTGTTGTGGGTACTCATATTGAGGTGGAGGATGCGGTTGCTCCCAGTAGGCATTGTAGGATTGATCCTCATAGTGCTGCGGAGGCGGTTGTTCCCAGTAGGGATTGGAGGCTTGATCCTCATAGTACGGTGGAGGTGGTTGATCCCAATATGGATTATAGGTTTGTTGCTCGGGATAGGGATCATAAGCTGATGCTCGTAGCCCAACGGACATCCTTCGAAAAATCGAATTGAGCTCTTCTTCAAAGAATAATTTGCCCAATACGACGAACTTCCTCCCCACCGCTGACCACATTCGCATCGCAGTTAGCCCCGCATTAATGCACACCAACAACAAAAACAAGATCACACGCACTGTGGGGAGAAATAACGAAATGTAACAAAAAGAAACACAGAAAACAAACAACACAAACAATACGCCTAAAGTTTTCACTTAAGAACGGCGCCAAAATTGATCGAGCTAAAACACACTAAAATTACTCGCAATCGCATTTAGGTAATCGTAGCGTGATAAGTTAACACAAGTCGTCTCTCAAGGAAAACTTAACAGGGCGATTGTTCATGTCATACACAGAAAGCGATTAAAATCCTAAACATTATAATACCAACGAGGGTTTGAACATGCAGGAATTGAAATACGGAGAATTAAACAGCATCCTAAGCTAGGGGTTGTCAATCCCGAGCTAAACTAATAAAGAGATAAATCTAAACCAGGGGTTGTCAATCCCTAGTTGAACTATGAAAGCGATAAATCGAAAGCGATAAACAAAGCAATAGCAAACATATTCTTAGGGTTCGTCAAGCCCTAATCTAAGTCTACTTGTAAATAAAAACATAATCATCAATCATCCAACAAGAACAAGAATTAATCAAAAGCATAAAATCATATATCGAATTGAATCCAACAACGATCATAAAGCAAGAAATCACCAAATAATAATATAAATCAGAGGAGTGGAAATCCAATAACAATAATCGATAAATCCAACATATGAATTCGTAAACAAAACGTAATAATCAAGAAATGTAAAGCATGAATTAAAGCTAAGATTTATCCGTGTTGTTGCTCAAGAAAACCCGGAAGAAATCGGTGAAGTTACCGCTACCGCTTAAGAAAATAAGAACTGAGAACGGGCGCGCGTTTTGACCTAAATCGCGTATATATATATTAAAATGAAGTTGAGCCGGCGTTTAAGGTGAGCGCACGCTCAGAATATATTCTGACTTCAATATGAATGCTGGTGGGGTTGCGCCGCTCGAAAACTCACCGCTTTGAAATGAGTCTTTGGATCGCATCAACGCGCGAGCTAAATTGAAGCTGGAGTGCGCGCTCATATCGAGCGCCGGTTGGAGAGCTGGCGTTGGCGCGGAGCGAGGGAAACGCTGGAGTGGCCGAGCGAGCGAAGGGCGCTGGCGGGCGTGCGACGTGAGCTAGCGCCACTCAACGCGGCGAAATTGCCAACGCGCTGGAGCGAAGCGGGCGCTGGTCGGCCGAGGAGGCGGGCGGCGGGCGAAGGGGCGAGGCGAGCGACGCGAGCGCGGGCGTGAAGGCGGAGCGGGCGAAGCGCATGGGCGCTGGCGCCGGGTGAACGGCGCTGAGGTAAAGCCCGCGGGCTGGGCGGCCGAGTTACGGGTGACGATGCGCGAGAGGCGAGGCGAGGCACGGAAGACGCGCGGGCGAGCGGGCACGGCGGGTTGGCGTCGCGCCGACGATGCACGCGCGGGCGGCGAGAGCTGGGCGCGCTGCGGTCGGTGAGCGCAAGGCCACTCTAAGCACGCCGGAGTGAGACGGCGCTTGGCGGACGTGTGCGGCGGCGCGCGGCGTGGGTGGGCGCGGCCATGCGACGGGGTGCTTTGCGCGACTTTTATCGTTCGACCCGTTCTCCTTCGTCTGAACTCCGATTTACACACGGTTTTCGCCTACGAACTCCTGTCAAAATGCTCTTCAATATATTTGATTCTTGGCGGATCCAATTCATCCTATTTTCTGCCGTTTTCCTACAAAACATCGAAACGAACGAAGTAAGTCCGAATCGATAAATATTAATCGAACCAACGGCATTAATAGGACAAACCATAGAAAATGACATGTGAAACAATACCAAGAATCATCACAAAATCATACCAAACAGTCAACTCCCCATCTACTTCATTAGCCGGGCTCTCAAAGGACCGGAGACGAGGTACACCAGCCTCGAAAAGGTAGCACTGGCCCTAGTGAACGCCAAGCGACGCCTCCGACCCTACTTCCAAGCCCATTCCGTCCAGGTACTGACTGACTTACCCTTGAGACAAGTCTTGTCAAAGCCGGAGTCATCCGGACATATAGCTAAGTGGGCGCTAGAGCTCGGCGAGCACGACATTTCATACTCCCCCAGGCCGGCCATAAAAGGGCAAACTCTCGCTGACTTCCTGGTGGAGGCCAAATTCGCCGAGGTCGGCTCTACCAGCGAAGTCACTCCAACTCCCGCCCCCACTGCGGAGGAATCTGTCCTTGCACCGCCCGATGGTTGCTGGCAGATGTACGTGGACGGAGCTTCATGCAAAACGGGCAGCGGAGCAGGCATCCTCCTCCTCGGCCCAGACAAGCAAGAAGCGACCTACGCCCTCCGGTTTACCTTCCCGACCACAAACAACGAGGTGGAGTACGAAGCGCTGATCTCAGGACTCCGCCTCGTAAAGGAATTAAAAGTGGACAAGATCCAGATCTTCGGAGATTCCCAGGTCGTGGTAAACCAGGTTCTAGGTAGATACGAGGCCAAGGAGAATCGAATGAAGCATTACCTTGAGAAGGCAAAGGAGATGCTGACCTCATTCAGTGCTTTCAAGATTCATCGAATCCCACGAGGAGAAAACAATGAGCTGATATCCTCGATAGTTAGTCGCTATCAACAAATCCACCAATGGAGGAAGTTCATTCCGTAAGCATCATGAGTCCCACATCGGCATCATCACCGAGATAGAGCCGAACCGATGTCTCCCAAAAGTCCTATCTCGAAGACGGCGCACTACCTCAAGATCGGCTCGAAGCCAAAAAGATGATGGCGAAATCCCAGAAGTACCTCATACATGAGGGCGCTCTCTACCGGAAGTCTTACCTTCAACCCTCCCGAGATGCCTCGGGCGTAAGAAGACGACGTGCTCAATGAGATTCACAGAGGATCTTGCGGAAGCCACATCGGGTCGCGAGCTCTATCAAAGAAGACGCTGAGGTCAGGATATTACTGGCCTACCCTCATTCAAGATTCGGCCGAGCTCGTCAAAAAGTGCCCAAGTGCCAGCTTCACTCCACAGTCAAGAAGCTACCCCAGATCGATCTAAGCAGCCTACAGAGTCCATGGCCTTTCATGCGGTGGGGATCGACATCGCTGGTCCGTTTGACCGAGCACCGTGTCGCCCGATACTTAGTCGTAGTCAGAGACTACTTCACAAAACGGGTCAAGCCGAGCCACTTTCAACCTCACGAGCGTAAGATTCGACCTTCGTGTGGAAAAACATAGTTTGCCGCTTGGCATACCGCATGTTCTCGATCTCGACAACGGCACCCGCTCGCTGACAAAAATTTCATGAATGGTGTGAAGAGCTCCGGATCGAGCAACGCTTTCACCTCGATCGCACACCCGCGCCGAATGGTCGATCAAGTGATGAACCGCACGATCGCATAAGGATCGAAAAGAGGTTAGACCGAGCTAAGGGTGTTTGGGATGAAAATCTCCCCCAAGTCATCTGGTCCTACAGGACAACACCTAGGACTTCGCACGGAAAAACCCCCTTCAGTTTGGTCTACGGGACCGAGGTTGTCATACCGGCTGAGATCGGTGCACCGAGCCCGCGTACTCTTCACTTCGACCAGAATGGGAACGAGGAGGACCTGCGAGTCAACCTCGATACTCTCGAGGAGAAGCACGAGCTCGCCTTCATAAACGGCTAAATACAAGTGCCGTGTCGCACGGTACTACAACAAAAGGGTGAAAGCCTCCACACCCAAGTAGGCGACCTGCCCTACTTTAATAATGAAGCCAAGAGAGCCGAGCGCCTTAACAAGCTAGATCCAACATGGGAAGGTCCATACCGCGTTCACGAGGACCTCGGCAAAGGGGCCTACAAGCTAGCTCACCTATCCGGTGCACTTATCCCCCGAACCTGGCATATCACTCATTTAAGGAGGTACTTTACATAGCTTCGATTTCAGATCAGCATCATGTTAGTCCCTTTATTGCTTTGCCGAAGTGCGATGTTATTTACTTCTCAATAAAACGTTTGTTTTTCTGGAATAATATTTCACTTCGTCTCATCTTATGCTTATGTGAACATCTGCTCTCAAGTCGGATAACACATAATTAACCTTCACAAGGGGACGCCCTTACGAAGATGACAAACCCACTAAGTAGGGTACTCAACTAAGCGCGCGCCGCACTCGCAGATCACTCATTGAATTGAACGTCTCGGTGCAAGGCATACAGACTACTCATTAAGTTGAACGTCTACATGCAAGGCATACAGACTACTCATTAAGTTGAACGTCTACATGCACGCATACAAATTACTCATTAAGTTGAAACATCTACATGCAAACGACGTCCACATTAGATCTCGTCAAGTTATGCCCTTTATTTGGGAAGATATACACTTCTGTATACAGTCTAAATACATTTACGACTAAAAACCAAGTCCTAAGCTATATTTGTACCTCTCAAGGGGGAAAATATACACTTCGGTATACAGTCTAAATACATTTACGACTAAATACAAAGTCCTAAGCTATATACACCTCACTTCGGCTTCGGAGCTCCACCTCGCCAGGTCTTGGCAAGCCGCACTGGCCCGAACAAAATCTCCAAGTCGGCGGTGTACACCTGGAACGAACTCGTTGCCTTCAACCCAGTCGATAAGGCCGGAATCCCCGCGGCCTACTCCAAAAGCGCTCGGCGCGGGCTCGGAGGCACCCCGACCTGAAATGGTGACTCCGGGACCACCGCGACCGCCCGAGCCAACCGACGCAGGTGTCCCGGCCGGGGGCACTCGAATCGAGGCTACACCCGAGGTCGCACTCGACCTCGTGAACTCGACGCCAGCAAGATCACGACCTACCGCCTACCTCGCCTTCCCGCCGACCGTAGTCCTCGGGCGCCTCCGACCCGAGGACCGCCTCTAATCGCTCCTCTCACCGACCCATCAACCAAGCACTTCGCATGATCGGGCGTAGCCGCCTCCTCGGGTTCTTTTATGATTGATCGGTGGAGTCCGCCGTGGACTCGCCGCGGGGCCGAGGTACGCGTCGCTTATGGACGATCTCGCATATCCGCATGTACTTCACGATGGATTCGACGCAGCCTTTAAACTTTTTGTTGGGCCCTCTCCTCATCCTCGGCACCATGCCCTCGCCAAAGCCAAGCTCGAACTCGATCATCGCCGGATATGGTAGTTCCACCAGATCGGTGGATTACCTTCTCATACTCGCATGCTCCTCCGAGATCCGAGCTAGCTTCTCCGTCGTGAGATCGAGCCGCCTCACATCAGTATCGTGCATCCATGGATCACATCGGCGATAAGTCCGCCCACGGACTTCGAACTGTATGATTCTTAGCTTTAGCACCTCGCTCTCGGCCGAGGCGGGCCACTTCTCGATCGGTCTCTTGCAACCTCTTCTTCAGGTCGGCGGATGCCGCCGAGCTGACGTCCATATTGCCAAACCTGGTCGGCCATGGACCGCCCTCCAAAACGATACCTCTTCGTCCTTCTCAGCCAAGACACCTCGGACCTCTTTAAGCTTAGTCAACAAGTCATGGTCGAGCCCGAGGTATGGAGAAGTAGAATGCTAAAAATACAAGGAAAACACACATTTCAGATGTTGCAACTTTTATTATTCATAAGTGGAAATGTTTACAAGGCTCAGGGTCCTATCGACCCCGGCAAGTTAATCTATTACATAAGGTCCACTGACCTTAGGCTCTTCACCGGACTCGCCGCCCCCACTTGCACTTGTTCTTTGTTCTCGCACAAGGCCCCTTCGTAGGAAGCTCCGAGCTCGGCTCCTCCTCCTCCTTCTCGGCTTCGGCTCGCACCTCGGCAAGAAGCTCCTGGAGTTCAGGATCTTCGTCCTCCTCGCACCGAGCAACGGCCTCCGCCGTCAGAAGGGAGGAGCTGGACGCCAAAGCCTCCAACACGGGGAAGGACCCGACCCCAGAGACCACCCGGGCGTACGCCTTATTCAACTCCCGAGGGACGACCTCGACCCAACCATGCTTGACCTTGTCAAATTCAGGCATGGCGGCCGCCAACTCCTCCAGATGGTCTGACACCACCTTGGGCTTGAGTACGGCGGCCAGGTCGGCAATAAAGGTCGAGAAGCTCTCCGACTCGACGAGCTTGCTGGCAAAGGCCCTCAACATGGGTCCCTGATCGGCCAGCCTGGCGCTCCTCTCGTCCGCGAGCTCCTTCTTCTCCCCGGCCGCTTCCTTGCGAGCCTCTTTGAGCTCCCCTCGGGCGACCTCCAGGGCCCAAGCCCTCTTCTTCAGGGCGGCCTCAGCAGCAACCCTCGCGGCATCAGCCTCCGCCCTCGCAGCGGCCATGGCGGCATCATCATCCGCCCGAGCTGCAGCAAGCTCCCGCCCCAACGCCTCATAATGGGCTGCGCTCTCAGCGATGAACCCGGTGGCGAGTTGCAGGTCCCCAGCAGCACGTTGCAGGACCCCCATCACCGAGCTCGCATCCTAAAAGCAATGCAGGTTAGCATACATCATCGAGCGATAAAGCCAAATGCGGAAGATATTTATACCTGGTCGTACCACGTCCGAGCTGGAGCCCCAGCACCTCATACTCGATGCGTGCTCGAGTCTGCTCCTCCGATGCGGGCTCGACTCTACCGAGGTCCCCATGAGTTGGGCGATATTGTCAACCTTCTTCGGGGCTTGGTAGGTCCACCGCCGCGCTTCTTCTTCGGAGGCCCCTTGCTCGGCGAAGATGAGCCCTTCTCTTGCTGCGTCAGTTTCACTGCATGACAGAAGAAAGTCGCGTTAGCACAACAAAATCAGACTTATAAAGAGTAAGAAGAAGAAGGTGCCTCACCCGGCTCGGCCCCGACCACAGGGCCTCGACCATGAACGCCGGTCCGACCTTATTCAGTCGCCCTGGTGAACCCTACGAGACTTCACCGAGCATGTTGAGCTGTTCCTCCACATAACTCAGGGGTTTCAACTTCAAGTCCTTCATTTGTCCTAACCCCCACTCATACCTCGGATCCCCCTCCGCCCTCAGAAAGAAGAATTTATTCTGCCATCGCGACACCTTCGAGGGGGCGGTCACTCTAAACGACTGCCGAGGCGAAAAATAGTATACACCTCGGGTGTTCTTGACGCTGAAAAAACGCATCAAGACCTCAAAAGAGAACTCCTCGACAATGCCATAACAGGCGAGCCCCATCCCAACAACCGACCTAATGGAATTTGGGGAAAACTGGCATATAGGGATTTGAAAATACTCCTGAATGTTCAAGAAGATGTTGGCTAAGGGAAACCTAAGCCCCGCCTTCAATGCATCTACATATACTGTTATAAACCCCTCCGGAGGGGCCATCGCTCTGTCACTAGGTCGCGGCAGACACCACCAGGCATCCGCCGGAATATAACATTCCCACCCTATTCTAATCACGTCGTCAATGGTCAGAGATGATGCGGCATCCCTAACCTTATACTTATCCCAGACCGAAGAAATCAACGAAACCCTAGCTACCGATACTAAAGATCTACCCACAAGGTTACGACACATATAATCCTTTATCTCTATCTCGCTACTGTGGTAAAAGAAGAATGGGAAGAACCAGACGTAGAGGGAGAAGTCGAAGTCATACTTACTTTTTTTTTGGTGGGTGAGAAATTGTTCACAACTAGTTTCGAAGAATTCGAAACGTCAAGATTTTCTCTAAGGCAAATGGAGAGGAAAGTGAACAGTTTCCTCATTAGGTTCTATTTATAGAACAAATGGTGCCTAAAAACTGCCGTTTCAACTTGGCATGTGCCTATCCACGATTTGACGTGGAGTTGACGCGACAAGACATGATTTGAGCGCCCAACTACCGCCCGCGCGTATGACGACTCTAGGGTAAGACAGACCGCCGGGCCTCGACCGCTGATAAACGCGCATTTTACACGCTTATAGTTGATATTTGAAGATGAGTTTAGCTCGCTTAATGCGCGCACGATCGATTCCTAATGTTTTATCTATTTTAGAAGACATCGCTCTGGGTGTTCTTTTGGTGTTGTGTAGGTCTATATGTTGAAAATCAAGCAAGGAACGACGCACGAGCCAAAACATACAATCCGGCGTGTTTCTAGCGACCCGACTGGCGGTCGCTAGGTCGGCCGCCAGGAAACACGCCATGAGAACTCGTAAGACCGCGACCGCAAAGAACGCGCCTGAAAGCGGCTTCAGCGAGAAAGCCACCGGACGATTTCGCGACGACTGAGTATGGCTAGCGACCGCTAGTCGTCGCGAGGTACCAAGCGAGCGCAAGAGGCGATCATGGCGAGAAGGTCACATGGGATTACCTCGCGACCACACCTAGCGACCGCCATGGTCGCGAGACGGCGCGGAAAGAAAATTAGGGTTCAGGGTGTGCTATATATACGGCAACACCCCTCGCGCCCCACGGCCCCCAATCACGCCTGCACTCTATTTTACTTGAGTTTTCCTCGCTTACATTCTTTAGCTTTAGTCTTCGCTTAGTTTAATTCTAGTATTGTTTTTACGTTATTCTAGTTTAGTTTATCGTTTCGCATCGATCGGAACGCTTTGTCCGATCGCTTTCCTTTGTTTTCCGCTCGCTCGCTTGGGATTGATTCAAGACCAACCATTGTTCATCCGACGCTTCCCTACGGGTTTTATATATTTAATTTCTCGCTTTTATGGTTAATTCGTATTTCATTCCGCTGATTATGTCCGGCTAGTTTTCCGCTCTAATCCTGGGTTTGCATGATCCGATCCTATATGTTGTGAGTTCTCGCTATCGTTATTTACCTTCCGCATTGATTCATGATTCGATTGTGCTTATTTATATGTGTTGATTTTGATCAATCTTGATGCATATCTAGTTGTCGGTTAATAACGACGAATCGTATTAATTGTCAATCGTTATCGAATGCATGATACGAACGAGCCTCGAGTCGAATCGAGATAGGACATTCGTAGGAAGCATATTCTTAGTGATCCTTTTGGAGTTGCTTATTTTCCTGTAGACGAATCGTGATAGGGAAAATTAGTAATCAATCGCCGCAATTGTCGTGAATCAAGTTGTTGGTTATATATGTGATCTTCCGCCTTGTCTCGGATTAAAGCGGTTAGTACAAGCGTGATAAACATCGTTGTGGATAGGATTGGTGCATCCTTAGGTTAGTCTTTCTTTATAATCATCTTCGTGATTTTATCGCTTTATTTTATATTTCCGTCGTTACCTTTGCTGATTAAATTCAAGCCCCTAAACCTATCACCCTTTATCCGTGTCAATAATGATGAATAGTCGCTGAGCTAGCTTCTATGTTTTGATACAATCTCGTGGATACGATATCGCTACCCCGCACTTACACCCTTTTGGTGTGAAAAGGAAATGATCAACCGACAATCATCACTCGGGCCTCGGCGTCCTCCGTAGGCGGTGCCACTCAGGTCGGACCTCGGTATCATCCAAAAGGATATCTCTATCCAGATCGGACCTCGGTGTTACCTATGCAGGTGTCGCTATCCAGGTCGGACTTCGACATCCTTTTGACCGAACATTTTGGTCCAACTACAGCCGACTCCAGTTCGGCCTTCGACAAGCGGTGCATGCCCAGAGCGGCAGACTGCCGAGCACAGTTCGGACCCCATCTCGGCCTCCAGATGCATAGTCGCCTTCGCCACCTCGGCACTCTCCTGACGGACATTGCCATCCAACTTCGAGCGACTCAGTTCGGAACGTGGCAAACCGCCTACCTCAGTTCGGATCCAGGCGAACCGATCAAACCCTAATGTCAAACAGATCAAACCTTCGACAACAACCTCAGCCGAGCAACATCCCACCTCGGCAAAGCGCATTCTTCACTTCACCTCGGCACGGTCATTACTCGACTATTCGTGGGCTATGATGGGATATGGCCCAATCGCCACCCCACCGACAGCCCAAACGAGTGGGCCCGACATTAGTAGGCCCACGCGGTTAAAGGCCCACCTTCAAACCCCAACCAGCCCCCAAACCCTAATCAGCGCCACCTGCACGTAAGGCTAAGCGTCCCTACAGCGGAAGGCCAAGAGTCCCTGTGGCGAGAGAAATTCCCTACATGCGAGAGGAAGAGTCCCTACATGGGAGGATCGATCCCGCCTATGGTCCTCGATATGTATAAATAGGAGTTAGATCGAAGGTAGAAGGGTTAGCAACTTGTTGAATACTAAGAGCTTTTAGCTACACTCACCGTAATCAAATCATAGTGAAAGTATTGAGGAATCACTCCCAGTGGGCGTAGATCTCATTAACGATCGAACCACGTAAAAGCCTCTCGTGTTCTTTATCGCTTACATAAATCTTGAATACTAACATATACTAGATTTATCACGAACTGATACCCAAAATGGAGCATTCGTATCTCTCCCCCAAAAGGGAGCATTTGTATCTCTCCCCAGCTCTATCCACTTTAGACTAGAAGCGCTTTTAAGGTATAACTAACTCATCCCTCTTACTTGTAACTATCTAATATGTTCAAGTATGATTGAGGACCATTCTACATTTCCTCTTTACAATGATTCAATTACGAATATTCTAACAAATTTGTAGGCTACATGTGTCTACCACGCCTAGGCAAATGAAATCATGACATTTTATAAATACTTCACTTCATGCATTCATAAAGATGTACGTTCATACACTCACACGCGATCTATCTTGCTTTCAGTACTCACTGAAACTCTTTCTTTGATTTGAAAAATAATTTAAACGTCCGAATCTCTTCCCGAAAGATTCCCCAGCTTTGTTTTGCAACTGCAGCTTCGATCAAGCTTGTTATGCATGTTCTCCTGACGCCCCGAGAGCTCAACAACCTTTCTTCTTCATCGAGTTCACCTCTACTACATTCAACTCAAGGTAACTCTCTTCTTCATTCTTGCAATATTTACATCCTCGATCTAACACATGTATATATGAGATGAATCTTGATAAATTTTGCTGCAAGCTTATTAAATATAAATCATAAACTGTGGGCATAGTCGTCCGAAAACATTTCAGAACTCATTCAGGTTATAATTGGAATTTGAATTCTTCCAGAAACAGAGGCATGATATCCCATAGTAGGAGTAAAAGAGGTTTGACTTCTTATTCATATTTTATATTTTACAAGAAAAAGGAGTAAAATGCACAAGTACTTGTTTGCCAATCTACCGTCAAAAAATTCGAGTAAATGAGCCTAACAAATAGAACTTAGATAAAACTGAGAGAACCTAACATGAAATAACGAGACGGAATAAAATAAAATAATGAAGCAAATATATATAGATGGGTCATGAGGTATCCTACTCTTGTGGTCCTATGATTTAAATCTGTAAAATTTAATGGACCTGAAATAACATCTCTTGTTTTGGTAGAACCAATATAATATATTCGCATAAAAATTATTGTTATTCGAATATATTCATATTGTATAGAAAAAGAATTTATGTCTTGTATCTGAAAAGATAGAAAAGAGAAACACGTCATTTGCATTTGTATAGGTGATTCCAAAAGGAAATACAAAAATTGTGGGCAATAATTGAAATTAATTAATTCTAGTAGTGGTTGCAATTATTGTGTTGGCGTCGTCTATATTTAATTTGTGGTTAGGTCTCACTGCTTGTGACTTGTTTGGGAATTTTTATTTTGGCTTATTATTTATTTATAATATAACTATATACGAATAATAATATTACTATATATTTAATATGTAGAAAGCCTCACACTACTTAATTTATTTAGCTATCATATTATATTAAACAAATTCAAGCGAGCTTTCTGCAATGAGGTTATATTTTCCCACCATGGTGCAAGTGTTGATGTTAAATGTTATTATATGCATTTTTGGTCTTCAATTTTCATTTATTCAGTAAGACTATGCTTAGTTTTGGGCCTTTACAAAAATCTGATTTGATTTTGAATTCCCTACTCGTTTTTTGGGGGTGTACAACTCAAAATATAAAAAAGTTAAAAGGAAAAAAAAACTCATCAACAGTCGCACAAAAAAAGGAGAAGAATGATTGCTTGCATTAGTTGGGCTTCAATTAATCAATTCAGAATCAAGCCCAAAATATTTTTGGCAATAGGCCCATAGATGTGCAGTAGGCCCAACAACTTATTTACATTAAACCTCTCTCTCTTTAAACTGGATATTTAATATGATACTATCAGATCATCAATCTCAAAGCAGAATAAAATCACATGAAATATATATATATATATATATATATATATATGGAGGGATTATCCTAAGAACTACTCTTAGTGTAAAAACTTAGAACCAATGATAGCCATTAATCTGTTTGCAATCTACGGACAACAACATACTCATGAATCCATCTATATTGTGTAATTTTACGGTCCATAGCATATATGCAAGGGTGAAAAAGTAAATTTCGCAACTAAGGAAATTGAATCCCGAGAATCAAGAAGCTAGAAATCCTGAAGCGGCTTTCTCTCTCTCGGTTGATATGATAGCATTTATTATTGATTTATGCATTTAGCTACAAAACCAAATGAATATGATTACATGTATACTGAATATTAAACAAATACGAAATGAATGTTTGATACTAAATATGAAATATTTAAACAAATACGAAATGAATGTTTGATACTAAATACGAAATACTAAATACATGTCATACTGAATATTAAACAAATACGAAATGAATGTTTCATACTAAATCATGAATATGATGTACATTAATACGAAGCCAATGTGTCATACTATATCGCGAAAAATGAAAATACAATTCATCTGGTGAAGACAAAACCAAATGAATATGATTACATGTATACTGAATATTAAATACATATAAGAAGAATTAAGCAAATACATAATTTTTAAATCAAAATCGAAACAAAATGACAAACCATCTACTGGAACATCCATGATTAATCAATGTTTATAATATTTTGCATAAAAATGTATAATTGATGTTGGAGTTGATGAGGATCATTAATCAATGTTTTCTATAATTTGCATAATATGTTGAAGTAAAGTTAGAGTTTATGAATATAATATACTTCTAAACCAAATAAGGTAAACAAACCTGTGAAGATTTTGTACGCAATATATAAAAGATTCAGTATCCTATAAATGACTTAATAACTGCAGCAATACACCCATGAATTAAGCATCCAAAAACGGCAAAACAGTTACCACCGACTTCTAATATTACTTAAATAACCTTTATATTACTTAATTAAGATTTAAATTAATTGACAATAACCGATATTGTTGGAATATTAAATCAATCACAACCGTGTATCTCCTTTAAATCAACCATCAATATTGGTTCTATGTTTTTATGATAAGTTTGGTTTTATTTGAACCAAACTCTATATATATATATATATATATATATATATATATATATATATATATATCATTTTACTAGTTGAACTGTTATGTTTATTAATTATAAGTTTACAACGATAAAAGTGGTAAAATGCATTTTTGGTCTTGCAATTTTCATTTGTTCAACATTCAAAATAACTATTAAACAAAAACTGTTATATATATTATTTTGAATTATAAATTAGCTTGTAAATTATCTCAATATATAACTCATCGATCCAAAGAAACACTTAGATAATGCATATGTTAAAGCCGCATAAAAATGACCACAAATAACTTAATAAAGAAATTAAGTGTGAATTGAATATTTTCAAGAAACACAAATATATAGTGCCCGAAAAATAACAAAACCAAATTAAAATACTAAATAACTTAATGGGAATACACATAATTACGTGTGAATTGAATATTTTTAAGAATTATTCTTTTTGGTGCGAATGATAGGAATTGTCATTTAGAGAAAAATTTGTGTTCAAATTGCACTATGTAGAATCTAATAAAGATGGTGCTATGCATTGAAGATGCTCTATATTTTAGTCCTCAATTCTAAAGAAATTGTGTCGTTTCGGCAACTTTATTTTGCCCAAATACCAGTTTTCTTAGGAAATCCAAAATTTAGGACTCTTTCGCAAGTTGTCATGATTTTTAATGCTCAAATTTCTTCACACACAAAAAAAAATAAAAAAAAAAATTTAAAAGTCCAAAACAAAACAAAATCGATAAAGTGTAGTGGTCGAGTGCACTTGGAAATTTCCTTTATCTTATCTAGGGTTAATTGTTGGAAATAACACAATATTTAATAGAATTTGTAATTTTCACAATTTTTTTAAATTGTAGTTAAATATATAAACTTGTACCCTTTGCAAGTATTACATACCCAATTTTTCAGAAATAAAACTACGTCATTTCATAGGTAAGATGATGTCGTTTTAGGGCATAACATAGAACAAACTTTATAGAAAAAATTGGGGAATCAAAGGTTCAAAATTTAGAAGGTGGTCAATCCATGCATGCATGTGCCTAATTTAATTTTGTGTCTTTAGTTCGAGAAATAATTACTATTCTTCTGGACGTAGACATATATATGCAAGCTTTATTAGTTGATCAGTATATGTTACTGTCAGATTCTTAGAAGAAATTCTTTGGATTATTATCTTTTGGATTCTTGTTTTGTGTGTGGAATAATCTCACCTTTTGTTTTCCACTTTCAGTGAAGAGAAAACTTTGACAAGGGACATAAGTATGTTTATTTTGTCTTAGAAAAATATATATAAAAATTTAAGATTAAAGAATATACTTATTAAAGGTTTGTATCATATTTAAATTGGTTATGGAGTTTATGAGCATAGGCGATTGGCCCCATCCCGTGAGCTCCAAGCCATTACAAATTTTGGATTTGCGTTTTACTAGACTTGGATCCATATATTTTCGTCTTCCACTATTGCAGAAGAAAAATAAATAACTAATCATTTTAGAAATAGAAAAGTAAGAATAATAGCAACGGTGATAGTGAAATTGGCAAATACTATGCTTCGAGGAAACACATGAACTTTGTTAAGCCAATATTGTATGAAATTCTCAATGGAAAAGTGATTGAACAATTTGGGTGTTGTAGTTGTAGAATGATAAGAGCGTTCAATAATTGTATAAGTTAGGCAAAAAATCTATCTTCTTTATTCCGATATTTAAGACTATTCAATAATTATATGTTAGGCAAGATAATCTCCTAGCTACTTATTTTGATGGAAGACCCATCATCATTTAACTGCGACAATATTAATTTGATCTAAAAATTACTGATGAAATTCAAACTTGTAATCGTGCAATCACGAGATTGTCATCCTACAAGGACTTTTTCCCATATTTTTCTATATTCGATTATGGAGAAAAGAACCTCATTACTCCACCATTGTATATGGATTTTTCATATTTTTCTAAAATTTCATTTTATGTCTTCTAATAACTTTTTTATTTGTAGTATCTCATATCGACTTTTTTTATAAAATTTCACCAAATGAAAACATATATAAAAGGGATACTTCTATTCTGCCAACCAAAAATTCGCTTTCAGTTGGCGGAGTAGTTGAAATTAATATCATCTGATCTACAGCGTCAATTTAATTTGACCTAAATTATTTTGCCACATCATTTTTTATTTAATTTAAATTGACCAAATATATAATTTTAGCTGAATAGATAATTTTATCAATTGGCTAGGCTGCATGAGCGGTAGTCAGTCCTTTTTCTGTTGATGCGGAAGAAGCCCAAATTCGAAATGGTTCCTGGTCCTGGTCAGAGATCACTGTGTTCGCGCCGGTTACAAGGCTTATCCTTTCCATCCTACTGGCCGTTAGGCGTTACTTTGCTTTAGGACCTAGAATGGGGCTTTTCAGTGTAGTTTCATCCAAGAAGGATTTCGATAAACCAATTGAAAACCGTGATGAACCAGCCCCTTGCTTATAGAACGATTGGTTGAGTCAACTTTCCTTTCCTCCTTGCAAATTCATTGGCATAAAGAGATATTTTGAGCACCACATCGAATGCTTAGTAGAAATTAGGGATGGCAATGGATCCTGGACCCAGTCCAGATCCGTGAATTCAGATCCATTTGTAAGGATTTGTACCATCAAAATTTTGAACCCGGTGAATCTGGACCAGATCTGGATTCTATACTAAAATTTCGGATCTGGATCTAGACTTTAATTTTTGAGATTCGGATCCGGTCCAGATCCAACCCAGGGACCCGCCATAATATGATATATTTATATTTATTTTATTAACACTAAACTTAGATTTTGGAACTCCTTTCTCATTCTGACTCCCAAACCTCTGGGAACCGCCTTACAGTCTCATTTCACACAACCCCACTTTCTAAACAATTAATTTCAATCATCATCTCAACTCTCATATTTCTACATCTCAACTCTCATATTTCTAGCGACCTACCACCACTGCAGCGCTGCCCTCTTACCGTCGAACAACAAAGCGCGTTGCTTTCCCGCACCGAACATAATCTCAATTCTAATATTTCTTGTTGCCTATTGTTTTGTTTGCTGTTACTTTGTATATTGTTGTATTGATTTTTTTATTACTTCATCTGTCCCATTTAAAATATCCCACTTTCCTTTTTGGGTTGTCCCATTATAAACGTTTCATTCTATTTTAGGAATTAATTTCCCTTCAAAAAGATGGGTCCTACTCACTTTTTAACATTTTAACTACTTTATATATTTCTCCTAAATACCCGTGCCCAAAAGAAATGAGACACTTTAAATGAGACGGATGGAGTATTTTTTAGTTATAGAAGAGATTTTGTGCATATATTACAATAGAGCTCAACCTTGTCGTGGAAAAATGGACGTATATTGTAGTTGACATCATTTATCAGGTTTTTTTATCGAAAATTTATGAATGATTAAGTGATTTCTAATAATTCAAGAACTCTAATTTGTGAAAATCTTTGATTTTGGGGTTTAAGAGAGGATTCTTACTGATAAATCTAGTGTGTGAGATTGTGAAAACAATAAAGAACACAAGAGGTTTTTACGTGGTTCGATCAATGAAAAGATCTACATCCACGGAGGAATGATTCCCCAATACTTTCACTATATGCGATTACAATGAATGTATCTAAAAGCTCGAGTATTCAAATAGTTGCTAACCTTTCTCTACCTTCAATCTAACCTCTATTTATACATGTTGTGGATCACTATAGATTATTATGGATCCTCTGCCCTGTGTGATCCGATCTCTGAAGATATACTTGATCCTTGAATATCTCCTCTAATATCTCCTTCCATATCTGATAGGATATGGTTGAGTGTAGGCCGAAGTAGCTAGGTCAGGCCCAGTTCACGTGGGCCTGCTATTGGGCTTGAGCGGTTAGGCCATATCCCATCATAGCCCCCCCATTAGTCGAGTAACAACTACACCGAGGTGAGGTGAGGAATGTATTTTGCCGAGGTTGGTTGTTGCTCGGCTGAGGTCATTGTCGAGGATTTCCTACCTTTTTGATGTCAGGGCTGGATTTGATAATTTGCCGAGGTCCGAACTGAGTTGGACGATCGCCGTGCCGGACTGAGTTGGATAATTTGCAGAGGTCCGAACTGAGTTGTCCGAAGTTGGATGGCGATATCCTTTTGTTAAGAGGATGCCGAGGTGGTTGACTGACCTAGAAGCGAACGTTCTCATTGAATAAGAGGATGCCAAGGTGGTTGACCGACCTGGAAGTGGACTGTCCTCATTAAATTAGAGGATGCCGAGGTGGTTAATCGACCTAGAAGCTGAACGTCCTCATAAAATAAGAGGATGCCGAGGTGAATGATCGGGTGAAGCTAGTGTGATGATTGTGCCATCAGACTAGTACGTCTGAGCGTCGTAGGATATTACCTCACGTGTGTCAGACGGTTAGTTGACGCTTGAATTACGCGCACGTCTGCCTCACGTCAAGTCATGGATAAACACGTGGGAAGTTGAATAGGCAGTTTTTGGGCGCCTACGGTACTTTAAATAATTCAGAGAAAAGAAAACTGTTCATTTCCTTCTTCATCCATTTTGCTCCAGAGAGAAATTTTCTGAACTTCCTTCGTAACTTCTTTTCGTAACTTCGTCGAAGAAGCAAAATCACACTTTGAAAAAGTAAGTATGTCTTCCTCATCTTCTTCACGCCTTCTCCGATAGAGATATCCGGATCTGCCCGATCATCTTCTTCCGCTGATAGTGAGATGGAAATTAGGATTATACTCATATACTACATCGGGTAGGTCAAGGGGCATTAGTGCTAGGGTTACAGTGATTCCACCTGTCTGGAGATAGTTATAAGATTAGGGACGCTAGTTCTTCTTTGACCGTTGCTGATGTGTGTAAGATAGCATCGGAATTTCATATTCCGGTGGAGGCATGGTGGTGCCTGCCGTAATCCGGGGATAGAGTTATGGCTCATCCGGAGGGATTTATAATCTGTTTATAGTGAAGCCTTGAAAGTCGCCCCAGGTATCCTCGCTCCTATATTTTGAGCATTCAAGAATATTTCATTCCAATATGCCAGTTGACCTCGAACTCCATTAGGTCGGTGGTAGGGCTAGGACTTGCCTGCTATGGCATCAGTGAGAAGCTTTCTTTTAAAGTTTTGATGCGTTTTTTTAGTGTCAAGAGTATAGGAGGTGTGTATTACTTATCACCTCGGCTAGCGTTTAAGGTGAGTGCCCCCTCGAAGGTGTCCCATTGGCAAACGAAGTTCTTCTATTTGCGGGATGATGGGCAACCAAGGTACGAGTGGGGCCTACGTAAGATGAGGAACGTTAAGTGCAAAGCCCTGGCTGCCATAGAGGATGAACTGAACTCGTTGGGTGAGATATCCTGTAATTATACTGAGGACGACCTGGCTGATGCCGGGCTAGCACTTATAAATCGAAAGCTTCGGGATCTGGTCGATCGGGTGAGGCACCCCTTTTCTTTTCCTTATATTTTGATGACTTTTGCTAATCAACTTCTTCTTATTGTGTAGTGAAGCTCGATGCACGCAGAAGCAGCGATGGTGGCAACTTCGCCGCCTCCAGCATGGTCGCCGAGCCCGAGACCAAAAAAGAAAGCGAGGTTGACTGAGCCCAGCAAGGCACCCGAGGTGGTGGCCGACCTCAGCCAGTTGGTGACGGCACCTCAGCCGAGGTCAGGTCCGACCTCGGTGGGAGATGCTCGTACTCGGATTACGTACGAGGTGCCGATTCCAAGCTCCCCTATATCCTTTCCACAGGTATAGGTCTATTTCGTATTCGTTGTTATTTCCTTCTACGATGTGTGTCTAATGGTGTGATTTTCAGGATGCGACTTCGGTAGCGGGGGATCTGCACCGGATAGCCGGATACATTGTCGAGGGCGTCTCTCGATATGAGACGGTGGAGAGGAGCGGTCACCGAGACCGCGAGGGTCGTCGCTGAGGCCGCGAGGGCAGTCTTGGTCGAGTCCCAAGGCCGCCGAGGCCACACTAGCGAGAAGGCCGGGCTTTGGAGGAGGCCCAGGCTGAGGTGAGGAGGGCACAGGGGGAGATGGCGAGATCAGGCATCGGTCGTGGGCGAGGCGGAGAAGAAGTTCGCAAAGAGAAGAAAGGTCTGCCATGGCGGGTAAGGTCCAATGTGAGGCCTTTGCCAGGCGGCCGATCAATCGAGACCTTCTCCGCCTTCCTCTCGACCGCTGCCGTGCTCGTGACACAGTGGTATCCGACCATCCGGAGGAGTGGCGGTTGAGATGCCCGAGTTCGATAAGGTCAAACACGGCCGGGTCGAGGTCGATCCTGGCGTAGGTAAGGACTACGCCACGTAATTGCCGAGGCGAGGCCCTTCCCCTTGCCGGAGACCTGGCGGCTCCACTTTCCCGACGGCCGAGGCCGCCTCCCGAAGGCAAGGAGGATGAAGATGCGAGCTTGAGAACTCCTCGCCGGGCGCGGTCTGAAGCTGGCCGAGCTCGATTCTTCCCTCTGATGGGGGCATGTAGGAAGGTTCTAATGAGCCACGCCAAGCGGCTCAGGTCAGTGGACCTTTGTAATAGGCTTGATCGCCGGGATCATTAGGATCCCGAGCTTTGTACAAACTCCCACTTTATAAATGATAAATGCATCTTTCTGAAATGAATGTGTTGTTTTCTTGCTTTAGCACTCGTCTTCTCAATATATTGGGCTAGATCACGATCTTTTGACTAAGTTGAAAGAGGTCAGAGCTGCCCTTGCTGAGAAGGATGAAAAGGTGATATTCTGGAGGAGCCGCTCACTGAAATGACTCGCACTTGCATAGTACGGATATTCAAGTCGCTGGGTCGGTAGCACAAAGATCGCCACCGGCTGAAAAGCGCCTGTGTGGCTAAACGCGAGGTGACCCGCCTTCTGGCAGAGAACGAAGCCTTAAAACTGAGAATCATTCATCTCGAGGTCCAGGAGGTGGATGTCTGATCGCTCATTTTTCTAACACGAAAAGGTGTAAGTATAGGGTAAGCGAAGTATCGTATCCACAGGGATTGTATCACGAAAACATAGAAGCTAGCTCAACGATAATTCATCATTATTCAAGCACATAAAAAGGGTGAAAGGTTTAAGGCTTCAGAATTTAATCCAAAGCAAAGGTAACCAAGCAGAAATAAAATAAAGCAATAAAATCTCAAAAGATAACTATGAAGAAAGACTAACCCTAGGGATGCATCAATCATATCCACAACGATGTTTATCCTGCTTATTATTAACCGTTTTAATCCGACAAGACGGAAGATCACATATATAACCAACAACTTCATTATTTACAATTGCGGCGATTGATTACTAATTTTCCCTATCACGCTTCGCCTCTAGAGGAAAATAAGCAACTCCAAATGGATCACTAAGAATATGCTTCCTACGAATGTCCTATCTCGCCATTCGACTCGCGCTTATTCGTATCATGCATTCAAGATCGATTGACAATTAATACAGTTACGTCATTAACTGGCAACTAGATATGCATCAAGATTGATAAGAAATCAACACATATAAATAAGCACCATGAATCATGAATCAATGCCTGGAAGGTAAATAGCAATAGCAGGAATCACAACATATAGGATCGAATCATGCAAACCCTAGGATTAGAACAGAAATCTAGCCAGACATAATAAACGGAATAAAATACGATTTAACCATAAAAACGGAAATTAAATATATAAAACCCGTAGGAAGACGTCTGAAGAACAATCGTTGGGTCAAATCCCAGCGTCAACGGAAAACTGGAAAAAGATGGAATTCTTCGGACGAAAACGTTCCAAAGCGTACACAATGCGAAGAACTAAACTAGAACAACGGAAAATCAATACTAGAATTAAACTAAATGAAGACTAAAGACTAAAAGTCGTAAAACCGAGGAAAACTGAATAAAAGATGTCTGGGGCGTGGGGCTCTCGAGGCGCAAGGGTTCTCGCCTATTTATAGACGAGGTGAAAACCCCATTTGCTTGCGTCTGCGCCTCCTCGCGGTCGCTAGATCGATCGCTAGGCAACGCCTGCACTCTTCACTGCGGTCGCCGGCCGCCGCTGTTTCTCGCTGCCGCTAGCGGTCGCTAGCCATGGTCGCAAAATTGGGCAAAGAGTTCTCGGGCTGGGCTTGCTCGCACGAGGTCGCGGTTGTCGCCCGGCGCCGCTATGATGAACTCGCGACCAGCCTAGCGACCGCTAGGATGGTCGCTAGAAACCGGATGAATGCGATTTGCTCGTGCTTCGCCCTTGCTTCGATTTTCAACACAAAGACCTACAAAACACCAAAATAACACCCAAGAGCAAGATCTTCTAAAATAGATAAAATCATTAAGATCCAAGACATAAACGCACTTTATCGATCTAAAACATCTTTAAATATCATGAATAAACGCTGAAATATGCTTATCAAACCCCCAACTTAAATCATTGTTTGTCCTCAAACAAAAATGTAAAAGAAAGACACAACGAAGGACACAACAAAAGATCAACGAGCATAGCAAAGGTGATAAACACACTCAAGCCTCGTAAATATACTTCAACTCTCGAAAATACTAGCACACATGACGACATTAGTCACTTCAACACAAACAACGATTGAAAGCAAAACTCATTTATTTCAACCCTCACAAAGGCATGTGTGTAGAATATGAGGATACACTCAAACTCATAAAGAAATTAAGGACGTGTATACACTCATAGATCAATGCAATGCAACATCTTACCATAGGCTTGCCATTTCTCTAACATCTCCACCACAAATGTGTTCAAATAAGGATCAAAGAGGTCTTTGATAGGTTATAATGTAGGCACATTGGTTAAGGTAGGATAATATACGGCTAAGTGACTCAAGTAAACTCCAAGCACTTCCATCTAAACAATCAACTCATATGGACTTTGTCCATTTCCCTTCCTTTCCAACATGCTATTTCATATTTATGCAACTCAAGGTACCATATACTATGACAATCGACTTCCTTTATGCTCATACTATAAACAAAATTTTTCTTTTCACTTTTACTTTTCTTGGTTTTGTAATAGAGCTTATAGGATCTATTCCTTTTCACACGGGTACCATCCTTTATCTTGTATCACCACTTAGCATATCAAAACAAATGTTTCTCCCATTTGATTCCCATATCCATCCTCACCTCCTATCATCCGTTAATCGAAAGAATAAAGTCTAATAAAAGGCTCAAAGAAGGCATAAACGGTATATATCATCATTAGTGTTTGGGAAAATATGTGGTTAACAAAGACGGCCTTTATCCTTTCCAAATTAAACACATATCATAGCCTCGATACGTAAAAACGGCAAGTTCTAGAAGATAATCACATGCATGATATCACACAATTAAAAGAAATCAGATCAAGATGTTTATACAAAGGAAGATCAAGTCTCACGGGTTAAGCAATTGGTGAAAACAACAAGTTTAAGCAATCTCAAGTCGCTCATGCGTCATTTTCAACATATCATGTGCACTATCATTAAATTTCACAAAAATTTCTATCGCCATCGGCCACATGGATTAAAACACTTCGCTTAAACTCGTTGATCGAATCGACACAACAACGAAAAGAAAATGTAAACACGACAAAAGCAACACAAACGAGACACGACAAAACACGAAAACAAAACAAAGAAAACATCGGGTTACCTCCCAACAAGTGCTTAATTTAACGCCTTTAGCTAGACCATTACTAACCTTTTTCAATCCGGCTTTTGTGGTAATAGACATCTTTCCCAACTTGTGGACCCTCCTAAACTTAGCATTCACGGATGACCACCACCGACTATGGAAGTGGCCCCCAAACTCAACAATACACCTGAGTTCCATGCCTAGTCCACTTCTTCCTTCTCGCAGCTTCCTCGATCGGTCGAGTACCTCTAAACGCGAGACGCAGCGGCAAAGAAGAGCCATGATCGAGCAACAATCTTCGGCTTTCCACCGTCCGTGTTGCTTGATGGCGTCAGATATGGAAATCTTGAGCGCACGACCGCTTGCTAGAAAAGGTCTACCTAGATTAGCGGTTGTTGTTTGAATTGTGAATATCTAAAATCACAAAGTCGGCAGAAAACAAAATCCCGAATTTACCAACACGCCTTCGACGATACCTTTAGATACGTGATCGACCGGTCAGCCATCATCGCGAAATCTTCGTCGGCTTCATCTTTCCTAGGTGTAGCCGGTTGAATACGCTCAACGGCATCGATTGATGCTCGCCTCAAGTCGCACAAAACATTTGGAAAAGTCCGTCACGATCTCGCACTCTAACGTAAAACTACCGATCCTTTTGCTTCAGAGGAGCTTCGCTTGCAAGACAAGACCGCATTCTTCTGATAGGGTAATTTTCAAATTTCCCGCTTTCTTGCTTGCAAGCTGCCTTTAAGAATTTCATGTATCGCGGCATGTTTCGCAAGCGCTCAAAGAGAGGTAAATTGATCTCAACTTTTCAAAAATCTCTTTGAAACGAGCAAATTCCTCGCCATATTTCGACTTGATTAGTCGACTAAAACGGACCGGAGGAGTGTATGTGCGACGATTTGCTTCGGAGGTGTTCATGGTTGACCTCGCGATCACTGGAAGGTCGCGAGGTGTCCGCCTTCTACTGGACTTCTTCTTCACGTGCGAAGCTATGGCGCGAGCTGACACCGATTTCTCGGCCTGCCTCGCCTCGATCATATCGGGGTGGCATGCGAAATACCGGGTCACTCATGAACAACCGCGCCGCACACTGATGGCTCGTGGTCGGGCAAAGGGGCGCTGCTCGGGTCGTGAGCTGCCGAGACAACTTTCTGACTCCTCGCGGGTCGGTCTTGGCGCGCGTGCTTTCGATCGCGAGCCGCCGAGGACAACTTTCTCCTCATGGTCGGGCTCACGATCGTGAGCTCGGTCGCGAAGTTTCGCCCAAAGGTGCTTTCATGCTCTTCTTCTCGGGCAGGCCTCGGTAGTTTCGCCCACCTCGTCCGACGGCAAAACACCGATTTTTGGGTTCACCTCCGATTGCTCGGAAAGGGCCTGCTCGCTCGCATTCTCACCGAAATGCTATCCGTCCGATTTGGTTCTCCATTATCTTCATGTGTTTGCCCATGGCTTCTACAAGGGATTCTAACCGTGTTATCCTCCGCCGCAATATTGATGAACGACCGCATGCGTGCCATCGAATTCGATTCGTCGTCATTTGTTGGTTGCTCACAACCAACCGCGATCAACTCTTCTAGATTCGCTTCTTCGGCTCTTAAATCACACCATTCTCGCACAAAGAAGCTCGCCGGAGGTTGTTGGAAATTGATGATTCCTCATATTGATGTGGTCGACGCTCTCCGCCTCAATCGACTCTTCAAAAGAGTGAACTTCTTCATGAGATCGCCATATTGAATCACTCAACAAAGAATGCTGAACACCGGCGTTCTCTCCGTTGGTCATCGATAGTGCTGGCAGCCATCTCTTCTAAAATACGACTCGCCTCGCCTACTTGTCGGCTCAATAAACAGCCCCCGCCGACGCATCCACCATGCTCCTCGCCCGCCATGTCACCCATCGTAGAACTGCAGTGATTTGTTGCCCTCGATAACCCATGTTGTGACATCGCCTCAATAGACCTCGATCTCCCATGCCTCGAATAGCGATTCGCCGTGGTTTTGGCAAAATGAGAGATTTCGCGATGATCTTCACGCCGCGGCGAGTATTTCGAAGAAACTTCGCAAAGTTTCCCAAGTGTCGATGCCGCTCGTCCAAACTTCAACCAATCTTTTCACCGGGTCACAGCAGTTGAGAAACCGAACATGCAGATCCGATCGTGTCTGTGGCACCCCATTCTCGCTTGATGGTGTCACAAATATCGAGAAAGTCTCAGATGCGCATTCGGTCTTCCGTGACTCCTCTCCCAAACCGCCTCCTTGGACCATACCGATCGTACGGTTTTAGCTCAAAATTGTTTGCATCTCACGCAGGGCCCCAACCGCCTCCTTGAACTGCTCGGTGGAGGCCTGTACATGTGATTCGAGGTCTTTCCTCCTGAGCAGGGACAATGATTCCCATATTCGCCATCCGGCAGCATCTCTCGCAAAGTCACCTAGCATGCGGCAACTTGCTCGGGAGGAATGCCCTGCTCATGGATTGGTCGCCATTGCAGCCCGTGTCTTCTCTCGCCCTTTTCTCCTTTGAGAGCTTTCGATCTCGGGATCTAATAATACTCGTGAGGTCCCCGAGATCTTGTACGATAAACTACCCGAGAAAAGAGAGAATTTAGCACCGACAAAATAAATAATATAATATATAACTTGAATTAATAAATCCAAATCACAAATTATTCCTATGCAATCTTAATAATCCCCACAGAACGGCGCAAAAATTTGATCGCTCATTTTTCTAACACGAAAAGGTGTAAGTATAGGGTGTTAAGCATCGATCCATGTGGATTGTATCACGAAAACATAGAAGCTAGCTCAACGATAATTCATCATTATTCAAGCACGTAAAAAGGTGAAAGGTTTAAGGCTCGTAATTTAATCCAAAGCAAAGGTAACCAAGCGTAAATAAAATAAAGCAATAAAATCTCAAAAGATAACTATGAAGAAAGACTAACCCTAGGATGCATCAATCCTATCCACAACGATGTTTATCCCGCTTATTATTAACCGCTTTAATCCGCATAAGACGGAAGATCACATATATAACCAACAACTTCGCCATTTATAATTGCGGGTAGTTGATTACTAATTTTCCCTATCACGCTTACGCCTCTAGAGGAAAATAAGCAACCCAAATGGATCACTAAGAATATGCTTCCTACGAATGTCCTATCTCGCCATTTACTCAAGCGCTTATTCGATCATGCATTCAAGATCGACGACAATTAATACGCTTACGCTATTAATCGCAACTAGATATGCATCAAGATTGATAAGAAATCAACACATATAAATAAGCACCATGAATCATGAATCAATGCCCGGAAGGTAAATAGCAATAGCAGTGAATCACAACATATAGATCGAATCATGCAAACCCTGTGATTAGAAATGTAAATCTAGCCGCACATAATAAACGGAATAAAATACGATTTAACCATAAAATGGAAATTAAATATATAAACCCGTGAGAAGACGTCTCAAGAACAATCGTTGGTCAAATCCACACAACGGAAAACTGAAAGATGGAATTCTTCGACGAAAACGCTCCAAAGCGCATAAAATGCAAGAACTAAACTAGAACAACGGAAAATCAATACTAGAATTAAACTAAATGAAGACTAAAGACTAAAAGTCTGTAAAACCGAGGAAAAACTGAATAAAAGAGGTCTGGGCGCGCAGGGCTCGAGGCGCAAGGGCTCTCGCCTATTTATAGACGAGGGTGAAACCCCACTTGCTGCTTGCCGCCTCGCTGCCGGTCCTCGCGGTCGCTAGATCGATCGCTAGTAACGCCACACTCTCTTCACCGCGGTCGTCACGGCGCCGCTATTTCGCATGCCTGGCTAGCGGTCGCTAGCCATGGTCGCAAAATCGGGCAACAGTTCTCGGCGGGGCTTGCTCGCGGCACGAGGTCGCTGTTGTCGCCTCGGCGCCGCTTATGATGAACCTCGCGACCAGCCCAGCGACCGCCAGGATGGTCGCTAGAAACCGGATGTATCGCGATTTGGCTCGTGCTTCGCTCTTGCTCGATTTTCAACACAAAGACCTACAAAACACCAAAATAACACCCAAGAGCAAGATCTTCTAAAATAGATAAAAATCATTAAGATCCAAGACATAAACGCACTTTATCGATCTAAAACATCTTTAATATCATGAATAAACGCGTGAAATATGCGCTTATCAATGTCTCTCCGACGGCCTTCAAGGGCGCTGATACAATGTGAAGAATACTGAGTCGACGCAGAGAAGTCAGCGTGGATCTCGTAAGAGCACGAATATGAGGAGCGATCCACCGATCCGTGGTATTACCATATCCGAGACCACGACCAAGCTCAACTATCGCTAGCCGAGGGCATGGTGCTAAGGGACTATGAGGCCCAAAAGAAGAGTTTTAAAGATTGCCTTCAAGAACCGGGTCAAATGCCTCCAGCTTTTACGAGATCGTCCGCAGCGACGATGCCCGAGCCCCGCACCATGCTCCAATCGACGCGAGAATCGGCAGTCGAGGTGGTGGCGGTTATATGGACCATGCCGAGGTGTTCCGGACCGATGGGTTCATGTGACGGGAATGTCATCCTGCGGGTCGGTCCGCCTGATAGAGCTCAAGGGAAGGACGCTGTGTCGGGGCGAGGTCGAACCCCTCGGCAGTGATGGCGAGGTCGAGAGGCAGGAGTTCGACCTCACCGAGGAGTATCCACTGGCCTGGGCACCTCTCTGCTCATTCAAAGAACCCTGAGTAGGCGTGCGACGACTTCACTTATCGATCGTGGAAGCGCACCGAGTTCATCCCGGTATTCATCACCGAATCCGAGATTTTGTTTCGAATCGTGTAGCTTCAATGATTCTTGGCGAAAGCAGCTCGAAACCCGAGTGATATGTATATAGCTTAGAACTTGGTTGTTAGTCATAAATGTATTTAGACCATACCGTCAAGTGTATCTTCCCAATAAAGAGGTGTAAATTGCACGAGATCCGATTTGACGCCGCTATATGTAGATGTTCAAATTAATGAGTAATCTGTGTGTTGCCTTGTTTGTCGAGAAATATCGAGCAGGAGTGGGTCCCTCGATCCGATTTGGACGTCGTAGCACGTAGATGTTTCACATTAATGAGTAACTGTGATGTGCTCGCACGTAGATGTTTCAAATTAACGAGTAACTGTATGTGCTCGCACGTAGATGTTTCAAATTAATGAGTAATCAGACGTGGTCAGTGGTCTCGGCGGCGCTTAGTCGAGTACCCTACTTTGTAGGTTTGTCATCTTCGCAAGGACGCCCCTTTGAAGGTAAGTATTCCACCCGAGGTGAAAACGGATTTTCACATAGATATAAGATAGACTAAGTAATCCACCATAATAAAAAAAGATGTTTTATCGATAAGTAAATGACATCGCCTCGAAAATAAAAAGAGGGCTAACATAATGCCGACGTGAAATAAAAGCTATGCAAGACCTCCCAAAGAGTAATATGCCGTGTTCGGGGATAAGTGTAACGGATAGGCGAAGCGAGCTTATAGCCCCCGCCAAGGTCCCTCGGATGCGGTATGGCCTTCCCATGTTGGATCCAACTTATTAAGGCACTCGGCTTTACTAGCTTCATTGTTCAGAGACAAGGTCGCCCACGCTGAGCTGTGGAGGCCACCTCTTGTTGTAGTACTTTGCTACTGGCATTTGTACTTGGCTTCATTGATGAAAGCGAGTTCACGCCTTTCCTCCAGCAGCATCGAGATTGGCTCGTGGGTTCTCCTCGCTGCCATGCTCGATAAAATTAAGAGTTCTCGGCCCTGGCATCGATCTCACTGGTATAATGCCTCGGCACCATGACCAGCCAAGCGTTTCTCCGTGAAAGTCCGAGGTGTCGCTCAGATGACCAGAGGACTTGAGGAGATTTTCAACCTAATCCCCTTTAGCTCGATCTAGCCTTTTTCAATCCTCAGACGATCGCATTTATTCATTACTTCACCCGACTGCTCACCGAGGCTGCAACCGAGGTGAACTGTTGCTTGATCCGAGTTCTTCACACCATTCTTAAAAATTTTGTCGATGAACCGCGCCGTTGTCCGAGATCAAGACATGTGGTATGCCAAGCGTAAACTATATTCTTCCAAACAAAGTTCTCAACTTTTGCTTGTGAGGTTTGAAAGAGGCTCGCCCACCCACTTGGTGAAGTAATCTACGGCTACAATCAAATACCGGTTGTCCCGGTGTTCTCATCAAGGACCAACGATGTCGATTCCCCACCGCATAAAAGGCCATGGACTTTGTAGGCTTCGAGGTCGGCTTGAGGTAGCTTTTTTCATCAGTAGCGTGAAGTCGGGCACTTCTGACACTTCTCGACGAGCTCGCCAAATCTAGACGAAAGGGCCAATATCCCGACTCAACGCTTTTCGAGAGAGCTCGTGATCCGGCTGTGGCTTCCACAAGACCCCATGTGAATTTCTTTTAAGCACATAGTCGGCCTCTTCCGCCCAAGGCATCTCGTGAGGGGTCGAGGTAGGATTTTATAGAGTGTTCCTTCATGAATAAGGTATCTCGACTCGACCATCATTTTTTTGGCTTGAGCCGATCCGTGGTAGCACGCCTTATTCCGTGTAGTCTGTGATAGAGTCATCCGCCCGGTTCGTCTCGTGATGACGCCGGCGCGGGCTCTTCGATACTCGATTGAACTTCCTCCACTCGTGGATTTGTTGACGACGAAAGCTAATTTGTCGAGGACGCCACCGCCTTTATTCTCACCTCGCAGATTCGTGAATTGTGAACACCAAACAGTCAAGATTTCTTTCGCTTTCTCAAGGTATTGCTTCATCCTATCCTCTTGGCCTCATATTTCTAAGACCCGATTTACCACCACCGGGAATCTCCAAAGATCCGGATTTTTTCCACTTTCAACTCTTTAAGTAGACGTAAGTCCAGAGATTAGTGCTTCATATTCCACCTGTTGTTTGTGGCTCGGAAAGGAGAACCCAAGCGCATAGGTTACTTGTTTTTCCGGACCGGAAGCAAGATGTTTGCCTGGCTACCTGCTTTTGCACGAGGCCCGCCCACGCATATTTGGCAACACCCATTAGGTAAGCTGAGGCGTGTCTCCGCTGTAAGGGCGGAGGCCTGAGTGACCTCACCGTAGGGTCGACTCGTAAACTCGGCTTCTACCAGAAATCACCGTAGCTGGCCCTTTATGGCCGGTCCGTAGTATAAGATATCATTCTCACCGAGCCACAAGGCCCACTTAGCGACACGCCTGACGACTCAGTTTTGACAAGACTTGCCTCGTGGTAAGTCGCTTAGTACCTAGATGGAATGGGCTTGAAAATAAGGTCTGAGACGCCGTCATGCTCACCAACGCCAACGTTATTTTTTCGGGGTTAGTGTATCTAGTCTCCTGTCCTTTGAGAGCCCTACCGATGAAGTAAATAGGAAGTTATCGCTCGAGCTCATCTCGCACCAAGATCACAACTGATGGCCTCATCCGAGGCGGCTAGATATAGGAACTGAGTTCGCCTCCTTTGGGCGGACGACGTAAGGTGTCGGCGAGGTACCTTTAGTCAGGTAAAAGCAAGATGGTGCTCTTCCTCCCATTTAAGTCCCGGCCTCCTCAAGATTTTGAAGAAAGAGAATTGTTTCTGCACCGAGATAGAACCCACCGAGGGCGTGCTACATCCGTGAGTTTGTGGATTTCACGAATTTTTTCGCACTTGCATGCCAAGTATCGCTTTCACATTGGGCGGGATTAGCTTCAACCTTCTCGAGAAACTCAAGATCCCAAGAATTTCCCCGCTTCTACCATGAACGCACTTTGAGGGTTGAGCTTGAGGTTGACCGACCAAGAGTCGGAGGATAGTTCCGAGATTCTCAAGACAACTTTCCATCTTTTGCTGACCACGATGTCGCCAACGAGACCTCGACGATCTTTGAGCATCTTCCTCGCTCATCAAGACTTGGTGGTATCCCTATATAGATCCGTGAAACCAAGATCTCATGGCCCACCAATGTCTCTACCTTTTCATCAATATCGGAGGGTACATTTTCAAGTTGTTTATTCAGTGCTCAGATAGTCGACACACACGCCACCAATTCTCCGGCTTTCAACCATGACGGATTAGCTATCCGTGCAGTACTTGACCGAATAGATCTTGGCTCGAGTCGGGTCACTGCCTCTATCACCCGTCAGCCGCCGCAAATGCCCTTTTCTTTGCCGAACCGGTTTGGTAGCCGGATCGATGTCAGTCGACGAGTGATGAGCTCGTGACACTCCGCATGTCAAGTGGTGACCAAACGAACACGCCCCTCGATTCCTTAGTTGCATAACATGTTGTCGAATGTCGCTGGACCTCGGTGCCGACTCGACGACCTTTGAGGATCGTCGTCATATAATTGGAGGTCGTCACCGATCATCCCTGGTGACAACTCTCGAGGTGGTTCTCAGAATTGCTAAGCCTCGAGGTAAGGCCTCATCTTCGGCCGAGATCCTCGCATTTTTACCGCCGCTGATCACCCGGATACTCAATACCCAAATGGGTGGCTATCTTATGGCGAGGTGGTAGATCGAGCAGACGGCCTTGGTGGCATAGAGCCAATCTCTTCCGAGGACGATGTTATACGGAGATAAGCCTCGACTGTGAAGAATTGTACGGATTTGGTAACCGACTGGGAGACGCTCCTACTTGACCCATGGTGATGATGTCCGGTTATATCACCTCCCGAGTGAAACTCCGTAGTTTAGATGGTGCCGATGAATTTCAATCCTCGACTCGAGCTTGTCTAAGAAACTCGAAGATGATGTCGACAGAGGCATCGGCGTCGATGTAGACCCTATGGACGTTTTATTGCCCACCACCGCCAGTATGGTAATAGCATCTCACGGGCATGATTCGGTATTGGTCGCCGTGGAAAACATGATGCTTTCACCGACCAAGTCGCTTGTTTTCGCTCGGGACGGGTCTCCAGCTTCGTTTTCAATGTCGACCTCGCCGCACCTATAGGGAGTCCGCATGACGACTTGCTCCATTGCGCTGGGACCGCCGCCCTCGCCATCATCGGGTGCATCGTCTGTTGATTTGTATAATCGAAAGCGCTTTGGTCGAGCTTATACAATGTTTCGTTACCACTATTACAATCTCCTATCCTAATTCGATTACTAGATCGCATATATCCGTGTCCCCTTATCTCATATATGTTAGATCATACAAGGTGTAGAAGATCAATGAAGTCTCGTATGATTGGTCAAGCTTAATGAGATATAAAAAGATCACAATGAGAGACAACTTGAGGACGAGTTGTCTGATAGCCGCATGATAGATGAAAAGTGACTGACTTGTCAGTTTGTCTATGCCGGCATCGCCTCGACGTATCGATGGATCACGTGAGACGAGTTCTTCTATCCTGACTGGTCGCCGAAGAACCTAGATCTCATGACTTACGGCGATCTAAACCTCGATAAGTTATTAGGTGAGTATGAGTTGTCGACCATCACTGACTTGTTAAGGAAGTAGGGTTATATGTTCTAACCCAATATTCTCCGTGATCTCGGGCGTGGCGTGTTTGTATGTCATGCTAGTTATCTCAGACGACTCACCGATCCGCTTAGGATGATGACGCCCCTTAAGAAGTTTCAAAAGGTTTATTGTACTAAACCTCCGCAGTTGAGTTAGCTCAAGTACAATAATAAGGTTGAGTGGTACTACTTAAGGAATTAAAGATATTAATTATTTTAAGCAATGTAATGCTCTAAATAATTAATGGACGCATGATATCTTAAATACGGGATTCAGAATGTCTATGCAAGTCCCCACCACCTTCGTAATACAGCATGAAGTCATCATTTATTCTCTAGTGGCATGAATGAATGTTTATAAATTAATTTATGTTCTGGCCGAACATAAGATAATTAATTTATTTGAGGCCCATCTTTATTCCTTGCATTTGATCTCGGGCCGGCCCATCCAAAGTTCGTAGCTACATGGAAATCGGCGCCTCTATCCTCTAAGTCAAGGATTTGATCCTCTTTATCCATAAGGATATTATTATATTTATGGGATATGCATGGATCCTTTCCTTGCTGATTACGGTAATGCATTATAAATATAAGGTAAGAGATAAGATCAAGGTTAATCCTCACAATTATCCTTACACTATTTTCGAGAATCCCATAGCTCTTGGGAGAGAGTTTCAAAATTACTAGAGAGGATTAGGTGATTTTCCTAGCATTCTCCATAGATCATCCTCACCGACGCCGAGATCGGGCAACCGGATACACCGTAAGTGTCAAAGCACCAGTCTCGATCCGCTCATCCCGATCCACCTCGACATATTCAAAGGTAAACACGAAAACCCTACGTGTTGCAATTAATTATATAGTTGCATGCTAGGAATATAATCAATGTATGGTGAATTAAACATCCAAGATAGATCCTGAGTCACAACCGAAGTTTTCCTCGCACTGGTATCGTGAGCCCGATAAGTATTCGCCTGGCTGGATTAATTCAAGTTTGATTATTACGCGCGCTTTTAATTTATTGTTGATCTCGCTGCTCATCGTGGCTCGTTTTTATTTTTGTCGGATTTTGTTTTTCACCACGAGAAAATCCGTGTTAGATTAGAATTTTTCTCAGAAATCTAATCAAAGAGAACGAAGACAAAAAGCACAAGAACGAGACGATGTAATCCTTCGACGGCGCGATGGGAGGCTATCGAACCGGACGCACGCCGCGGTAGCGCAGGCGCTTCGCAGGTATTGGGCGGATGAAGGCCCGCCGCGCATTTCTCGGCGTCTTCGGGCAAATTTCGGCAACTGGACGGCCTTGGTAGTCGTGTCTTAAAAGCGCCGGGCTACATCGTGGATGATAGGATACGCCCAACTACTAGGCCCAACATCGTGCCCAATATAATTGGGCACCGACAAGAAGCTTGGGCTTATGATAGTTCAACCCAAGAAGACTCCTCAACCAACAACAACTCGAATCACAATGGAGATGTAGAAAATCGGATCTTATCATGAAGAGGATTAGGATAAACTAAAAGAGTCGCTATCTGATAGACATTGTATTAGAGTCGGACTCTATGTGACAGCTTTATAAATAGAGGTTAGATTAGAGGAAAGAGATCATCTACACTTTTGTAATCGCTCATAATCTCAATACATATTACTACTTCCGTCCTGACGAGATCTAATTCAAAGATCGAACAACGAACCTCGTCTGCTTATTTATTTCTAACTAAATTAAGATCGATCACCGGGCGCCTGCCTGGGAATCAAAATTTATGTTTTCGATCAACCTTGTTTATGTGGAATCAATCACTACGATGAATATAAGAAGTCTTTACATCCAGAGTCACGTCGCAATGTCAGCAACAACGGCGTAGGACACGCCGAGCTTGGCTTGGGAAAAGTCCGATCAGATACGACCCCAAGGGCATGTCCAAAGTCTCATGAGCAAGCCATCCCATCTCGCATGAAGAAGAGTACCAGAAGCGGTGAGGTCGCAATAAAGAACCAATAGGAACCCCTAGCACACTCTAAACCTTGATGAAGCAAAGAAGGTTCCTCGAAAAGAACAAGGAGAGCTTCCTCCGCACTTAGGCGAGAACAAGGTCGCATCATCACGAAGACAAGGATGTCGGGCCTCGCTTAAGCACGTAAGCCGGACATACATGTATAAGAACTCTCTCCGGATGATAGCGCCATACCTCTACATGGGTCAGCCCAAACCGACCGCGGTTAGGACGAAAGCGGATGCGATGCCGGATCACCACGAGGTCAATCCTCATCACCAAACGAAGTTCGCCGATTTAACTCGTGATCGCCCGAGGTGGATTCATGGATACGGGTAGATAATTACCCTTCTCAAACGAGATACTCAACACCCCATCCCTGACAAGTACAGTGCCGGACATCGCCCTATGACTCGATCGAGGGATCCACAAAATCTCCTTCACAATTACAAAGATAACACGATCAACCAACGCCAACACCATCCACACGGTAAACCTTCCCGAGTTATCGATCGACAACGCCCACGGTGGTCTCGCTAGCCACTCAAGCGTGTTGATCTTACCGTGACTTAATGGAAGCCTTTCATCGAAGGTTCTTCCAAAAGGTCGAGTCCAAAACGACATCGACGCATCTTCTCACCGCGAGGTGGCCGACATGAGTCCATCACGACTTCATGACCAAAGTTCAAGGAGAGCCTAAGAGTCGAGGACGGAATGATCTCCTCATCATCTCTGCCTCCAAAATGAGATCGCCAGGGCCCAAGAGGCGAGATCGCCGTTACACGAGCCCCGATCAGCTTCTGAGCCGCGGGCAAGATAGTAATCGGTTCGCCAAAAGCGACAAGCCGATGTAAGAAAGCGCTGCGTAAAGGTGGAACCCTCTCGATAAGGGAGAAAGAGAATGTTCGAGGAGACCGGAGCCAAGTCCGATGAAGTGTTTCGAAAGGATACAACGCCGCCTGACAGATTCTGTGCTCGGCCGTAATAACTCGAGCCGATCCCAAGATGCACCCTTGACGGGTTATGGCGTAGATCTACTTAGCCCACATGAACATGTTCGAGAAACCTCACCAATGACAGAGATCGAAACGGGTCCAAAGACAAATATTGTTCCTTCCATGAGGATTATGGACACGACACGGAGGAAAGGCAAATCTCACGGCCAAAGAATGTATTTGTGTCGCTTAAGAGGCGCAGGACTTCGCCCCACCCATGTGCATAGCAATTAAAGAAACCCAAGGAGTTAGAATCGAAAGACGCCGATCGCTTCCCCGACAATCCGCAGAGGAGGTCACACTATATGAAGACGATCCACCAAGGTCATCAAAGAGGTTCCACCAAGTACCTCAACTAAGAAAACAGATCATCCAACTACTAAGAGAATTCAGAGACGGTTTGCTTGGTCACCCCCGACATGGCCGTCTCACCAAGTATTATCACCACCGCTCAATATTGACCTAATCAGAAACCGCTCAAAAAAAGCAACCGATCTTTGCACCGAATCCAACTGTCATATACGAGACGAGGCGAACCAACTATTAAAAGCACGCATATTGTTCAAGTCAAGTATTCTACCCGGATTGCCACCCGGTGATGGTCAAGAAATGATAGGGATGGTGAATGTGTATCATTACACCGATCTCAATAAACACCGTCCAAGGATCAGCACTCTTCCAAATATCGGCAAAAGTCGACGCTTGGTCGGATACTAAGTCTTCAAATTTTGGATTTACATATGGATATCACCAAGTGTTGATGAGTGGTCATACGCATCCAAAAACAGCCTTCATAACGGACTCTTGGAGTCTTTGCATGCAAGAAGATGCCATTCTGACTCAAGAACGCAGGGCCACTTATCAAAGAAGGACAAGATATTTCACCATAGGTCGTAATGGAAGTACATGTAGATGACATCATAAGAGTAAAGAGGAAGCTACATGTGTTGCCAACCTCGGATCATCCGACTTACTCTAAAGGTAAACCTAAAGCCAACTGCGTGTACATTCACAGCTCGTCCGAAATTTTGGTGCCGGGTCTCACAAGAAGCGATTAAAAGCCAACCCGCCCGCTGTTCAAACCATTTTGAGATGAAGATGCCAAGACCATCCATGACGCATATAAGTCGACAGTCGCATAGTCGCAAGCCGCTTTATCAAAAGCCACTGATAAGGTACCTCCCATTTTTCAAAATACTCAAAAGCTCCTGAGTTCTCCGGATGATAAACACAAGTCGCCTTTTGAAGATCTCAAGAACTACCTCGCCAAACTTCCCACTTTATCTTGTCCCCAAAGAAGGAGAGGTCCTTTCCTCAGACCACCCTGACGAAACCCATAAGTGCGCTTTAGTACGGAGACCACAATACCATCAGGTATTTTATCACCGAGCACAATGTGCGCTGTAAACGAGGTATCGCCCTTGGAGGCTCGCCGGCATTAGTAAATAGCGCACGGAGACTACGCCCTACTTCCACGCACATCCCATACAAGTTCTCACCGAATCCACTTCGCAGTGTCGACGGCTGGCTTCAGTGAGAATTGCGGCGGGCACTCAACTAGAGAACACGCTATATCTTTTTGCCCTGCGCATCACAAGGTCAAGCTTCAGCATCTCCTGTCGCTAACTTACGAGAAGCCGAACCCGAGCCGATTCCCGCACAACGCCAAGTCGAACCCATCAAAGAAGCATCCGAGAATTGCTCGCAAATCAATATGGATGGAGCCGAAAACGGTAAATGGCAGCATCTTACTCGGGACCAGATCCAAGAGATACCTACGCACTTCGTTCACATTCAAAAATACGAACAACGGAAGTTGGAATACTAGGCCTTAATGGGACTTCACCTAGCTCAAAGTCTTCGTGACAACGAGTCAAATCACAAGTACCTCAAGTCATAGTAGCACATGTTGGGAAAGTCGAGCAAAAGGCAACAGATGAAGAAATACCTTGAAAAGCACGTTTGCCGCAACAATCTTTCTCCACTTTCGCTGGTTCAATCCCAGAGCTGAAAATAGCGAATGAATCTAAAATCTGTCCGCCAACGAGCCCGCCAAGAGAAGAAAGCCAAAATGTACTATAGACGATGCCGGTCGAGCCGAGATCCCGTAGTCGATGAAGAATCCAATTGATGACTCCATTCAACAAATACTTGAGTAAGGGCGAACTACTCCCACGACAAACTCGAGGCTCGAAAATCTTGGCAAATCTTGTATAGTATCAGACTAGAGGGTATCCTCATGCGTAAAATCAACCTCCGCCTCCTAAGGTGTTTGGTCCGAACGAGTTGATTACGTATTTCACGAAGACATAGAGATGATGTGGAAGTCACATCGACCCCGCCTTTATCAAGAAAAGTCAGCGATCGGGATACTATTGGCCAACGATGTTCCAAGACTCAATGACCTCGCAGAAATGTCGGCGTGTCAAATTCATGGAAACGCGTCGAGGCTACCTCAAATCGATCACAAGATGCAGCCCTCGCCATTTATGCAATGGGGATCGATATTGGTAGGCCTTCTCGCAAAGCTCCAAGGCAGTTTCAATTCCCCGATTGTCGCGATCGACTACTTCACAGCAAGTGGGAAACCGAACCCTGTGAAAATCACAAGCAAAAACGCCCAACTTCGTGCTCGAAGAACATCATGTCGCTCGACATCCTCATATCCTGCATTCGGATAAGACAAATCATGGATAAGGTCTTCAAAGACGTGGTGTCAAAGCTTCGATCCAACAAAGATTCACCTGTGGCCTCATCTCGAAAATGGTCAAACCCGTCACCAAGGACAATCGTGAAAGTGATCAAAACTCGCTCGATCGAAAGTGAAGGCAACTGCTGTGAAAATTTGCCGCAAGTCTTATGTCGTATCGATCGACAACACCCTGACATCGACGAGAAACACCCTACAGTTGGGTATGGAACCAACTGCAGAATCCCCGAGAGATCAAGATGTCGAGCCCCAGCACCATCCACTTTCTGGCGACGAACTACCCCTCAAGGAGATCTAACTATCATCAAGGAGACGTAACTACCTGCTTAATACTGGGACTAACTATAACCAAGCGTGAGGGGATCACCACCCTATCGATAAAAATCAACAAATAAGCTAACCTATACCTTGTTTATTTATATGGACGATTCGTTTCTATAGAGGATCTAACCACCTCGCTTATTTTGAGGATGAACTACACGCTTTCTTAACTACGGGACCTAACTACCTTCGATTATTTTCGAGGATGAATACCTTCGCTTAATGGGATCTAACTACCTTCATTTATTTCGAGGATGAATTACCTTCGCTTATTTCGTATAATGAATACCTTCATTTAATACGAGACCTAACTACCTTCGCTTTAATAAAGGACGAGCTACCTTCATTTATTACGAGGACCATCTACCTTCGCTTGATTATCGAGGATGGAATATATACTGCTTGCTTAAAAAGGAAAAATCACACACAAGAAAAGATTTATTCTTACTCCAAAGTATACAACAATACATTACATGACGATGGCCTGAGGTCGGAAAAGCTATGCCAATCCCAGAGAAGTCGATTCAACAGTTTCATCTATGCTAACCCTATCCCTACCCTCGCCCCCCATTGGACACCAGAGTTCCGCACTCGACTCTGCTCGCCAAACGACTCCGGCCAGGCGATGACACGTATCCCGATCCCGATGGACGACTGCTCTTGCATGAAAAACTCTCAAGACATGTCGACATTCCACATCGCCGGAGAGAAGAAGTTAGCCCGCGAGGAGGAGCTGCGATGATGAAGAAGAACCTCGGTCCCAACAAAGCACCCGCCGAGGAAAGGGACGACGATCTACGACTGATCTTTACAGCCACCTCACTTTTCTTCGTCAGTCGGCATATCGCTCTGAAATTGCCAGAACTCCCGACCGCATTCTTCCCTATACCTCCAACAACGGCGCGAACTCGAAACTTTAGCTTCGGCCTCGAGATAGTCATTCCACCACCGCCGATAATACATTTTGATTCAAGATGCTCCTCGCGACCGATTCCGCCTTATCCTCTCCGTGATCTCGAATTCTCCTCCAACCCAAAACCGAGCTTGAAGCTCCCAAACTTCTTAGAAGCCCCGATTTGACGCCGGCTCCTCCCCCAAGACATGCCCAAGCTGCTCTCCGGACCTCGATCTTTTCTGTAGGCTCGTTCAAAATTTTATTTGGTCCAGCGAGACGGTCACTTAAAGTTCGGAACAAACTAAAGACAAAAAAAGAGAAGAATACTTCAATAAATGAAACATTTTATTCAAGCCTTCTGAGGGCAAAAAACGACATCGTGATGACGACATATTACATAGATCTACAAAAAAAATGAAAAGAAAGGATCAATCGACTCTCTAGCAGCTCTCTCCTGCCTCGAGCTCAACGACTCGAGAGCCTCCCTCCTGACTCAGAAGCCTCGGCCTCCTCCCACCAGAGGCCTGCCTCCTCCCACCAGAAGCTCGACTTCCACCTGGCTGAAGCCGCCTCCAGCCTCCGTAGCCTCCACTAGACACCGCCGCCTCGATCCCTTAGCCTGATCAGCCATTATAGCCTCGATCAAGGTCCCGGCCCACCGAGCATGCACGAACGACCCCGTTAGCCAAGGTCAAGAGCATTGCCAGCCTCCAACATGCAGCCTCTAGTCACGGCAAGGGCCTCGCATACTCCCGCAGACAGGCTTGCTCTCCATCACCATCACCCATACATTGGACTTATCCAACTGCGAGTAATCTCGCAACTTCATCGAGAAGTGTCCGCACCACGCCTTATTCGAGACCTCGCCAAATCGCCGCCAACCCGAGAATCTCCTCGATAGAACAACTCTCCGAGCGCACGGAGCACCTCCTTGCGAGGCCATCGCCTCACCTCCGATCGCTTGCTGCCCACTTTGGCCTTCAACAGCGAGGCCTCGCCGCCTCGGCCTTCCCGCCTGGCCGCTTTCTCCGCCCGACACCGCCACTGCCTGTGATCTCCCTCCGCGCCACGCCCCGAGCCTTCACTTTGGCTCCGCCACCTCTAGGAAGATGAGGTCTTCCTCCTCCATCTCCCGCATAGCGAGCCACCCCACAAACGGAACGACAACGCCATTCAAGATAGTCCGTCGGGCATGGACGCCGCCACCAACAGGGATGACACCTTAGCCACCGGCAGTACACGTCCTCCCTCAGTGAAAGCCAACCATGTCAAACGAATACAAAAATACTTAACTTTGTGACATGTACAAACCAATGTGGGGAACCAAGAGGATCGCACCGCGGTACTGATCGAATCGCACGCCTTATCCTTTTCAGCCGCTGAGCGTTAGGAAAATATTTAACCTCGCCCCGAGGATCCATCTTGGGTGTTTAATTCACCATACATTGATTATAAACCAAGACGCCTATATAATTAAATCGCAACACGTAGGGTTTTGTTTATCTGATCAACGAGGATACGATGGAACAGACGAGTGATCGAACGGATCGGACTTGCTTTGACCTTCTCCGACTATATCCCGTGCTCACCAACGCCGAGTGAGGACGATCTATGGAGAATGCTTCGAAAATCACCCAATCTCTCTTCACAACTTTCAAATTCTCTCAATACAATCGGGGACCTAAAATTCTTAAGATCATGAGCATTAACTCTAGACTTTATCTCATACCTTATATTTATAATGCACTACCTTAATCCCATATGGAAATTACCATAATCCTATATGGAAATTACCATAATCCTATATGGAATATTACCATAATTCTTAATTTCCATACTTCATAGATTATTTCCATAATCTTATATGGAAAGGATCTATGCATATACCATAAATATAATTATATCCTTGGGATAAAGAGAATAAAATTCGCCATAGAGAGCTACTAGGCCGATTTTTTCGAGAGCCCGACGGGCCACCAGGATCAAATGCAAGGAATAAAGATGGCCTCAAATAAATTAATTATCTTATGTTCATCGTAACATAAATTAATTTATAAACATTTATTCATGCCACTAGAGAATAAATGCGACTTACCCCTTTATTACCGGTTGAGTCGGCTTGCACTTAGACATACTGAATCCCGTATTTAAGATATCGACGCCATTAATATTTACTAACATCGCTTAAAAAAAACTTCATTTCTTAGTAGTACCACTCAACCTTATTATTGTACTTGAGCTAACTCAACTGCGGTTTAGTACAATAAACCTTTGAGCCTTAAGGGAGCATCATCCTTAACGGATACTGACTGACACGATAACTAGCTGACATACAAGCATCGCCACCACCCAAGATACGGAGAATTGGTTAGAACATATAACCCCACTCATAACAAGTCAAAGTGATGGTCAAGAACTCATACTCACCTAATACCTTATCGAGGTTTAGATCCGTAAGTCACCGAGATCTGTGTTCTTCACGACGGTCGATAGAAGAACCATCTCATCGTGATCCTTCAATACGCCGTAGACGCATCAAGATAGACAAGCAACAAGTCAAGTCACTTTATCTATACCGCAGCCTAACCGACAACTCGTCCCTAAGTCGCTCACCGTGATAACTTTTATATCTCATTGTCTTGACCAATCATACACTTTATGATCTTCACACATCGTATGATCTAACTTATATATGAGATAAGGGACAAGTATATGCAATCAAGTATCAAAATTCAGAATGAGATTGTAATAGTGGTAACAGAAACATTGTATACAAGCTCAACCAAACCGCTTTCAAGATACAAATCCAACAATCTCCCACTTATACTAAAGCAAACTTTTAGTATACAATGTGTCTCTACTAGCTATTACAAACAAACCATCACTTTGCTTCTCCCACTTATCAAAAGTTTCCTTTCTAAGCGGTGCCATCAAGCAATCCAAGTCCTCTACGTGTCCTCGTAGACTTTTGCGGGCTCTTCGTGAATGGATCCGCTAGTTTTGTCAGATCAATCTTTTCAATCAGCACGCCCGCCTAACGATTTCGTATGACATGGTACTTTCTCTCTATGTGTTTGGTCGCCTTTGGGTCCGTGGTTCCTTCGAGTTTCCATCGCACCGAGTTATCACAAGAAACTATGATACTCTGGGCAAACCAGTACCACATCTAGATCCAGAGTAAGTTCTCAACCTACACACTCCTTAGAGCCTCCAGCGCTACATATTCGCTTCCATGGTAGAGTCCGCAATGCATCGCCGCTTTGCACTCCGCGCAGATACGGCCCACCTCCCAAGGTAAACACATAGCCGAGGTGATTTTTCTCATCACGGCCAGCTGGTAATCCGAGTCTCAGATAACCCAAAGGCATTAGACTATCTCGCATGGTAAACTACATAATCTCGAGTCCTTTTCGTGTACTTGAGTATATGCTACGCAATCAATGAGCTTGTCGGGTTAGATCGATATTCAGCTACTATGCCTACGATAGCGATATCGGGCTCGTCATAAGCATTGCGTACATAAGACTTCACGCGGAAGCGTAAGGAACTTGTCTCATTTCTATTCTCTTGCAAGGTCATGGTGACTGCTTTAGATAAAGGACGCCATGTCAAGGTAGCAATCTTTCGTGGCGGCTCGCATACTAAACTGAGTAATCACAAGATCAATAAGGCCGCGAGATAAGCTCAACATTTTCTCGCGATCTCGGTAAACCTTGATCCCAAGAATGTACAGCTGCATCTCCTGTCTTTCATTTGAACGATCGGATAACCAACTCTTTACGCCACGATAACACTTCACGTTGTTGCCAACTAGAAGGATGCATCTACATAAAGTCATAGAAATACCACATCACGAGTTGACATCTAAGCGATACAACAACTCTCGCTACGGGTAAATCCATAGAACTTTACATCCGTCACAAAGCGAAGTTCCAGATCGAGGTTCGCTAAGCCATAAATGGACTTCTAGCTTCCATACTAGATGCTCTTACCCTTACCACATAACCGGGTTCTTTGCATATAGATGTCTCTACCTTCCTCAAGGTAACCGTATAAGCGGTTTTAACATCCATTTGCCAAACCTCTGAGTTGAGTGGTTGCTATGGCAGAAGAATTACGATGGACTTGAGATTGCTACGGTGAAAGGTCTCGTCGAAATCGATGCCCTCAATCTGAGTTACCTTTCGCACACAAGCCCGCTTTAAAGCGAAACCTCTCCATCAATCTCTCTTCCTCTCTGTATCCACTTACTACCCATGGCTTCCTTGCCATCGGTAGAGGTGTCTTTAAATATCATCCATAGCGTTATGGACTCCATTTCTGTCCAGTAGCCATGGTGTGCCATGATCTTGCATCAATATGTCATTGACGCCCATTTGTATGTCCACTGGGTCGATTATTGCATGTTTGTTTGACTAAATCGAAGATTCACCCACGACATAAATCGCTCGGGTCGACGAACAACTCCCACTACGACGAGGTTCTACAGCACAATGGCAACGGTGGGTGCAGATACTTGTGTTCTCTAACTTGCACAACTTCATGTAGGTACCACTAGATCGGTATCTCCAATGGAACTCCCCACCCAATTCCTTCAAGTATCCGTGTCGATCCTCCCACTAGACCGACATCTCGCACTTTGGCCTAATCGGTGGTGGAATACGATCATCTTCTAATTCTTGAAGAATGATTTCAACTTTGGACTTATGATTTTCATATAATCCTCTTCAAGAATCGGCATTAGTGCTAATAATGACCTTCGATCCTTGACTATAGAATAAACCACCTTTCATTCCTCTAGGATAGCCAATAACAATCTTTGCCGGATCTAGCCTCCAACTTGTCGCTTCTTGTTCAGACGTGCCGGTGCCCCATATCCTTATGTGGCTTAACGAGTCACACCAAACCACAACTCCAAAGGGGTCTTTTCGACCGACTTGACGGTACTAGATTTAGCAAGTATGTCACTGCCTCAAGGCATACCCCCGTAACGAATAGGCAATGTTCATAGCTCATCATTGATCTAACCATTTCAAAAGAGTCCTATTTTTCGCTCCCGACACACCATTTTGCTTGTGGTGTGCCTAAGGAGTCTGGGAGGTAATCCCACACTTCACAGATAGTCCATAAACTACGTATCGAGGTATTCGCCACCGCGATCGAACGCAGTGATTTGATACTTTACCTAGCTTCGCCTCCACTCCGCCTTTAAACTCTTTGAATTTCTCAAAGCATTCGACTATGCGAAGGGTATATGTATCCGCACCTTGAGTAGTCATCAATGAAAGTGACAAAATACCTGACCATTGAGCTTGTGTGACATCGGTCCACACAGTCGAATGGACTAACTCTAACTTTTGGCTCTATAACCCTTCTGAAGGGTCGGTCGACATCTTACCTTCTATAGGATTCCAGATCGGGAACGAGTAACCGCGAGATTACCCAACGCTCCATTCTTAGCCGCCTTGATCCTATTTAGATTGATGTGACCTAATCTAAGATGCCGTAGAAAGTAGAGTCATCTTGCTAAGAAAACTTTCTCTTTTGAGGTTTGATGAAGATGCAACATAGTTATAGGTATCTAGTTTGCGTAAATAGTATAAAGCTAATTATAAGTGCCAACACCGATAACTTCCATTTCTTATGATAGAAACACCACTATCAAAAATAATAGAATATCCATGAGTAAATAATTTCAAAAGAACAAGGTTCCACCGAAAATCCGCACATATAAAAACGCCTTTCAAAACTAAAATTGTTGTCCAAACATAAAGAACATTCCAACCGCAGCCTCGACTTTGCCGTGCCATGGAGATCGTTATCTCGCCATCAAACAGCCCCTTGTCCCAGAACCCACGCAGTGTAAAAAACATGATCATAGTCAGATTCACTACCCAAGAACGGGTAGAACAAGTCGCTAAACATGTTTCTATTAAAGCAACACAGAAGCTCGAGCCTTGAGCATAGGCACTTGGCCTCCAATGCCCGCACGACTTGAAGCACTGCCTTCTCCTTCTGGCTTCAAGCCTCCGTGGCAACCATGCTTCGTCCCATTACTCCACTATTTCTCGCTTTACCCACCTTTGGTACCCTTTTCATTTCCATTTTGCAACGAAAATTTGGGCCCTAGATGCTAGCAAGAGCATGTCCTTTCCCATAACTCCTTCCGCAGAACGAGATCATTAAGCAACCGACTAAGTGTAAACTCGTCTTGCTCATGATCGATTACGCCAAGTTCTCAAAAGACTGGAGGTTGATGGGATGATATCGACCTGGCTTCGCTGGCCAATACCTCCTCCCAACCGATCAAGACTATCACAGATGAGTCATGTGGGAGACATGTTCATGGACCGAACTTCCTTCTTCCATCTTACACGCCAAGATTTCTCTCATTGTGGAAGCGATCGTCGATCCGACCGCCCAAACTTATCCTCGAGACTGACCAAATATCGCGTGCTCACCATCGATCGATCGGTACCGCAAGCCTTTGACATCGAATATCATATAAGCATTTAGCCATATTGTTCGACTTATTCCAAAGTCCGCCGACTACGCTTCATTAGTCGATGCCAGTAGGGCATCGGGTTAGGAGTAGTGAGGACAAACATGTGTTCTTCAAATGATAAGAACATATTCCATGTTTCGCTTCCATTCGATAAATTCGACCGGATAACGGATTTTGGCGAGCATATTGATAATCGGCGAAGAGATATATCTCAAACGATAATGTAAACACATAAGCATACGATCGATATAATTCGTAATAATATTGTAACTCGATAAAACAATATTAATTGAAACCTCCAATCGCCAAGGAATTCCATACGCAAGCCCGTGGAGCTACACAGAACCCTGACGCACTAAATATACCTTTTAGTCGCTTAATTTCAATCCATGTCAACTTATCCTATGACAAATGAAATTAACGATTGACCTTACTAGACCACATCACTATCGCAAGAAGGGACTTCAAGGGAAGTTGTACTCGAGGTGATGTCTAAGCAATGACCACTTAACAAAGAGAAAATGAATTCTTAGAATTGGTATACCACTGACCATACCGCTCCAATTCAAATTCTTTTGTTATCTCATTTTATATCTTCTCTAGAGAACTTATGAAAATCGCACGAAGCTAACGCGTGGGACGCTACACATGAAACTCCCACTTCTCAATAGATTTAAAATGTTTTATTTAGAAATCTCATCTAACAAACTTATGATAAAGCAAGGTAAGCAAGCCACGCAGATCGCTTACGTCACAGTCGCTCACTTTGTTTAGAGATCAAAAAGGAGGTCTTGACATTTTAATTTGAAAAATTAATTTGTCGGGTTGCTTTGCTTAGTCTTTTATTCAAAAGGTTTGTCCATGCGATCACGTAATCCTAGCATGCTTTTCTATAGAACTCAACATGTAAAACATGCTCGCAATTCTAAAATATGCTTGATAAATGCGATAAACCTAGCATGCTTACTATGCGCATCCAATACGTAAAACACTAAAGGTTTGTCAACGTAATATAAACATACATAGCATGCTACCGATAATTTAAACATCCACGACATGCATGAACGATAAAAATAAAATAAACGCTCATCGCGCTCCAATCGTGAAACCTCACATTTAAATCTAATCTATTACATAGATTTACAAAGACGTAATTAAACGAAACGGGCCTCGTACGGCACGGACCGATTCAACAACGGGCCTCGCGCGCACGGGCACGGATCGGAAAATCGAAAACGGTTCGCCGGGTCTTGCCCCCAGGCGGGCCGCTACAAGCTCACCGCGCCGCCTTCCGGCGCCACCCGCCTGCGGCTCGAGCTCGCGGTCGCTAAGGCGCACCGCGAGCCAACGAAGCGACATGCATGGTTACCACGCCAGCGCCAACGCTCGCCGAGACGCTGCCGCCAGCCGCCGAAACTCACGACCCGAGTCTGCCAAGCGCGGTTTCGCGCGAACGCGCGCCTGTGCCGCCCTAGCTCGACTCGCCGCTCTTGCGCGTCAGATCGCGACCGCCTGCCGCGCCGGGCGCCAGGGATCTCGGCGCGAACGCACACCTCGCCGCCGCACTCTCGCGACGTCGCGATCGCGAGCTCGCCGATGATACCGCCTGGACCGGAGACTGCTTTCTGCCGTTGCTTTTCGCTCTTTCGCTCGTTTTCTTTACGTATAAGATTTACGTAATAAAAATCTAACAACACGGATTTTCTCGGTGAAACAATAACATCCGACAAAATAATAAACGAGCCACGATGAACTATGTATCCACAATTAATAAAACGACGTAATAATCAAACGTTGAATTAATCCAACAGAGCCAAGATTCCGATCCGTGCTCGATACCAATCAAGGAAAACATATTTTAACCTCGCCCGAGGATCCATCTTGTGTTTAATTCACCATACATTGATTATAAACCCTAGCATGCCTATATAATTAAATCGCAACACGTAGGGGTTTTCATGTGTTTACCTGATCCAAGAGGTCGATGGACGAGATTAAAGGATCGACGGATCGGACTCGTGCTTTGACCTTCGTGTATCCCGTTGCCCAATTCCACGCCGAGTGAGGACGATCTATGGAGAATGCTTGAAAATCACCAATCCTCTCTTCACAACTTTCAAATTCTCTCAATACAAATGAAAATAAAATTTGTGTGTATTATGTGAGCATTAACCTAGACTTTATCTCATACCTTATATTTATAATGCACTACCTTAATCCCAATGGAAATTACCATAATCCTATATGGAAATTACCATAATCCTATATGGAATATTACCATAATCTTAGGATTATTTCCATAATCTTATATGGAAAGGATCTATGCATATACCATAAATAATTATATCCGTGGATAAAGAGAATAAAATCTGCCATAGAGAGCTACTAGGCTGATTTTCGAGCTACGGGCCTGAGGGCCACCGGATCAAATGCAAGGAATAAAGATGGGCCTCAAATAAATTAATTATCTTATGTTCAAATTCGTAAATAAATTAATTTATAAACATTTATTCATGCCACTAGAGAATAAATGTGACTTACCCCTTTATTACGGGTTGAGTCGGCTTGCACTTAGACATAACGAATCCCGTATTTAAGATATCGACGTCCATTAATCATTTACAAGAATCATCTGCAAACGATTAATAACTTCATTTCCTTAAGTAGTACCACTCAACCTTATTATTGTACTTGAGCTAACTCAACCTGCAGTTTAGTACAATAAACCTTTGAGCTCCTTAAGGCCATCATCCTTAACGGATACGGTGACTGACATGAGATAACTAATGACATACAAGATCGCCACCACCCAAGATGCGGAGAATTGGGTTAGAACATATAACCTCACTCATAACAAGTCAAGTGATGGTCGAACTCATACTCACCTAATACCTTATCGAGGTTTAGATCATCGTAAGTCACCGAGATCTGGTTCTTCACGACGGTTAGAAAGAAGAACACATCTCATCGTGATCCTTCAATACGCGAGACGCATCAAAGACAGACAAGCTAAGTCAGTCACTTCATCTATCCAGACCAAACCCACAACTGCCCTAAGTCGCCCATGGAAACTTTTATATCTCATTAAGCTTGACCAATCATACGATTCGTGATCTTCTACACACGTATGATCTAACTATATATGAGATAAGGGGACATAGATATATGCAATCAAGTATTCAACAGATAGGAGATTGTAATAGTGGTAACAGAAACATTGATACAAGCTCAACCAAACCGCTTCAAGATACAATCCAACAGGACGGGCACAAGGATATTTCGACATCTTCGTCTTCTCGTAAGAGGCCTCGCTATATCTTTCAATGCCAAGGTGGAGGGTTCGAGACTAGAACTCTCCCCTCTCTTCTTCTCTTTAATCAAGTCCACCGCAAATAAAATAATGCGAGTCGAACATCAACACAAAGATGATAATAAGACGAAGTAAAAGAGGAGGGCCTCACCTTCACCGGCTCTAGCAAAAGAGGTGGTCATAAGGGCTCACCAAGGCAGTAGCCCGGCCCTGAGAAAACTTCATCAACAAGGCCAGCCATGTCCAAAGTCTCCTCAAGCCATCAAGCTTTCATCAATGGCAACCCGCCAACTTCCTATCATTCGTGAATCGAGGATTCATCGAACGCAAAAGAAGAACTTCTTTGCCGCTCATGATTTTTGACCTTTTTTATTTTGAAGCTACGACGGGTGATATAATACCACCCTACCGGATTTAAGCATGAAAAACCTCAAGACAAGCCCAAGGGTAAAGGAAAATTATGCCAAGGGCATAGAACCAAGGCCCTTAATGCCGAAAGGAATTTAGCGTTAATCAAGAAGAGGAATGCCGAACATTTGTTGTAGTTCTACATGCATGTATGAAAGGGAAAACGAAGACCACACCGGTCGCCTCATAAACAAGGACAAAAGCATCCGGAGGGTCGTAAGTCTTTCCTCCATTGAAACACCAACCTAATATTTCAATAAAAAATTAGAGGCAAGCTCTATTATTGTAGGGCTTCTAGAATTGAAGGAAAGAAGAAACCCTCCCAAAATCCCTCAAAGGCGGGAAACCTATTCTACGACAAAAGGTAAGGGAACCAAGAGTAAAATTCTAAACCGCTCGCTAATCCGACGGTGACATCGACACATCACGGCCATGGCCGTGAGAATGCTCAAAAGAAGGTTAGCATTGTTAACTTACTTAATTTATGTGAAGATGGCGTGATGCTCGTAAAACGACAATGGCGTAAATCGAACTCAAAGGTTTAAAGTCAGAGTTTTAGTGAAAGTTAAAAACGATAGTGAATGGGAAAAGGCATATTGTGGTAGTTATTCCCAATGTGCACTTTATCGGACCGTAACCGCCATACGCATTAATTGAATGTGATGTATTCCGTGTTCGACATCGCACAAGATCCCGTGTTCGACCTCAGCACAAGATCCCTGCTTCGACCTCGGCACAGATATGTGCTCGACATCGGCAAGTTGTAATACTACTTGGCAAGGCAAAAGTGTTCGACTGACCGACAACCTTCGCCCGACTTTTAGCAAGATGACCTCTGGCTTCAAGAGATGACCTCACCAAGACGACCTCGGCTCCACTCCGGCCTCCGCCAAAGCCGCGACCTACCCTCTCCGCATCTCGAGTTTTCAGCTGCGGCCAACCACGGCAGAGAATATATTCGAGCTCGTGGAATGATAAGTATTCCATCTCGCTGGAGACGAATATTCGAACGACATAACACCTTCCGATCGTGAATTTCGACGAGGTAAGTCGTAATCACCGCCTCATCCATCATATCCTCACTTCCACATCTTTTTTTGGGAGGTGATAGATCACGCCCAACTACTAGGCCAAGCATCGACCCAATATAATTGGGCCCCGACAAGAAGCTCGCCTATGATAGTTCGGCCCAAGAAGATCCTCAACCAACTACAACTCGAATCACAACGGGAGATGTAGAAGATCGGATCTTATCATGAAGAGGATTAGGATAAACTAAAAGAGTCCTTATCTTGATAGACTTCAGACAGAGTCTAACTCAATATGATAGTTTATAAAAGAGGCTAGATTAGAGGAAAGAGATCATCTACACTCTTTGTAATCGCTTTCATACTCTCAATACACAATACTATCTATCGCTCCGGACGAGATCTAATTCAAAGATCGAACCACGAAATCCTCGTGTTCATTCGCATTTATTTCTAACGAAATTAAGATCGACTGGGCTTGAGAGGAGCCCCCGGCATCGCACGCGTCGCTGGTTCCCTCGACGGTCGAGAGACAACGACGCATCGCTGCGGTACCCGTCAGCAGAATGCGCTGGCAGCCCAACGCAGCAGTCGCGCTATTTTCTCGTAGTCGGAGAGTCGACGGCACGCGCATCGAGCGACGGGTGCGTGGTTTTCGTGCGGACGCCGCGCCCCTACCAGGCATGCATGCCCGATGCACTCGGCCATCTCGGCCTGCTCGGCTATCCTCACGAGCCGCTTCTCGGTAGCTTCGGTAGCAGGTGTCCGCCAGCCGCTCAAGTTTTCGAGACATCTGGCGATGGCGCGAGTCACGCGCGCAGTTTCTAGCTCGCCGGAGACTGCATGCGATGACTCGACTGTCTCGACGAGGCCCAGCAGGTTCGTGGGCGGCCGCGCGCGTAGGGTCTCTCGGCTAGATCGTAACATCGCCGGTGCCTCAGTCGCACACGGTTTCTCGCCAAGAGCGACGCGCAAAAGAGGGCATGGTGCATAATTTCATGATAATTATGCGCTTGATTACTAATTTTCCCACATCATACGCTCTAGGTGAAAATAAGTAACTCCAAAAGGATCACAAAGAATATGCTTCATACGAATGTTCCTATCTCACCACGACTCAGCGTTATTCAGATTATGCATTCAAGATCGATTGACAATTAAAATGGTTAAGTAATTAATCGAAACTAGATATGCATCAAGATTGATCGAAATTAACACATATAATTAAGCATCAAGAATCATAAATCAATGCCGAAGGTAAATAATAATAGCAGAATCACAAAATTTAGGATAGAATCATGCAAACCCTAGATTAGAACGGAAATTAGCTAGACATAATAAACGAAATAAAATACAAAATAATCATAGAAATATAAATTATATAGATAAAACCCGTAATGTGGCTGCCTAAAGAACAATCGTGGGTTCAGATCCCAACCTCACGAAAACAGAAAATACGTAATTTGTTCAAGAAAATGTTCCAAAGCTGCTAATACGTAGAATTAACGAGAACAATGTAAAACTAATGCTAGATGGATCCAAATCAAACTAAAGTGTAAAAATACGAAAAACTAGAGAAAACCGAGTAAAAACGTGCTAAGGGTCCGGGACGCGAGGGGCAATGCCCTATTTATGCAAAGGTGAAACCCACTTGGTCCACCCTGCCGGTCGAGCTCACGTCGCAAGCTCGGGTCGCAGGAATCCGCGCATTTCTTCGGTCGGCTATGCGAACTCGCCTCGCTAGGGTGCTTCGCGACTGCTCGAGGTCGCTAGCATGGTCGCTAGAAATCGGGCAGAGATTCTCTGGCGCCGCGGGCGGCTCACGGTCGCTTCTTTCCTACGGCCGGCTCGCGTCGCGAGGTTGGTCGCAGGTTCGCGTGCAGCGCTCTTGTCTGATCGGGCTAGCGGTCACTAGAAGGCCGCTAGCCCTCGTTTCCTCCTTTGGCTCGTGTCGCTTCATGCTCGATTATCAACTTACAAGCCTACACAACACCAAAGGAGAACCCAAAGCAGATCTTCCAAAATAGATAAAAGCATTAAGATCCAATACATAAATGCACTTAATAGATCCGAATTCATCTTAAAATATCAACAATAAACAAGTAAAAAGCGCTTATCAAACCCCCAAACTTGAAGCATTGTTTGTCCTCAAAAAAGAAAAATAAAACACAAAGAAAACACAACGAAAGATCAACGAGCGTTAGCAAAGGTGATAACCATAAAAAGCCTCGTAAATCTTTCAACGCTCGAAAACACTAGTACACATGACGACATTAGTCAACTCGACAATGTACAACCATTGAAAGCAAAATCTCATTCAATTCAACCTCACAACAAGATGTGTGTAATATATAGAGTACACTCAAACTCATAAGAAAATTTAAGACGGTATACACTCAAAATCAATGCAATGCAAAATCTTACCATAGGCTTGCTGCTTTCTAATATCTCCACCACATCAAATGCTCAAATTAGGATCAAAAGGTCTTTTCATAGGTCAGTAATGTAGGCACATTGTAAGGTAGGTAATATATGGTTGTGACTCAAATATAACTCCAAGCACCTTCATTCATACATTCAACTCATATAGACTTTGTCCATTTTCCTTTTCTTTCCAACATGCTAAATCAACGCTTATGCAACATATGGTACCTTATACATTTTAACTAAACCCTTTATGCTCACATTTTCACAAAATTTTCTTAGCTTTGTAATAGAGCTTATAGGTCTATTATTTTTCACACGGTACCATTCTTTACGCCCATCTTTTATCCCAACTTAAAACATCAAAACAAATTTACCCCTTGATCCCAAATCCATCCTCACCTCCTATCATCCGGTTTACGTAAGAATAAAATCTATAAAGGCTTAAAGAAGGCGATAAACCAGATATATCATCAAGTTAGTGTTTGGGTAAAATGGGTTAACAAAGATGGCCTTTATCCTTTCCATATTCGAAACACATATGCATAATAAAAATACGGCAAGTTCTAGAAGATGATTACATGCAAGATATCACACAATTAAAAGAAATCGTAATAAGTGTTTATACAGAAGCTCAAGTCTCACTTTAAGCAAATGGTGAAAACAAAGTACAATCTCAAGTTATCCATTGTCATTTTCTAACACATCATGTGCACTATCAACATATTTTTCGAAAATTTCTATCATCATTGGCCACATGGATTAACACATTTCACTTATACTCGCTGATCGACCAACACAACAACGAAACAAAAGGACACATAAAAGCCCCAAAATATAAAAACTTAACAAGACAGCAAACATAAAGGACTCTCAACCAAACAAACTCTTCCATCCCCCAAACTTATTGTAAATAAAGCAGAAATGGAGGCATAAGGTTTGCGTAAAGAGTTGTTGGTAGAGACCTTACTCAAATATCGCCATCTCGGCTGGTAGAATCTCACCACCGATCCCACCGCTGCATCATCTCCATCATTTGACGCTGGTGTTCTTATGTGCTTGGTGTTGGGCAGGAGGGCCTGTGGGCCATCATGGAGGTCATACTCCCGCCGATGTGGTCGAGACGACCATCCGGCGATCCAATCGCTCATAAATCCCGGATCAACGGGTTGGGTACAACGTGCCCCTGCCTCGGTGCCACCTCTTCGGCCGCCTCATGTTGTTATCCTTCCTCTATCTCGCCTTGGCATTTAAGACGAGCCCATTCCAGAACAAGTGAGCTTAAGTTCCAATGACTCGTGGCCTAAAGCATCTTAAACCGAGCTCGTGGTAGGTGAAATATGACGCCGTTTGTCGATAGCAGCCAGAGGTGATGCGTGGGTGCTCTTCAAAATGTCGACGATAAACAAAGTTTATCAGGAAAATATCCCGCGAGATAGATTCTCCGAATTGTCACCGAAAAATCGCAATAGGGTAACAAATCTCCTACGATATCTTCCGCTCCTCAAACCCGCTTGCATCCGAAGTTGTCGGGAACATGCCGCATGCATCTTTTGTCGTGTCAAGCACCAATCAAAAGACTCATGTCCTGTGAGAGGATGGCGCGTTGTTGCGCCATGTATGGTAAAGGTAATGAGGCGGTGGAAGTAGCGGACCGCAGGATTCTCAGAAACTGCTTTAGCCCGAGGCATCATATGCGGTGTCGCTCCCGTAGTGTCCACAAACAACGACCACATATTTCGAGCCGAGTTCTCTAAGTCCCGATGTATTTACCTTGAGGGCCCATCGATGATGGCATTCAACTCATCCATCGAGAGTCAAGGGGCTTGTTGTCCATCTAATGTGATGTACCGAGAACCTTGTGTCTTGTGGACATGGACGGTCGAAAGGAACCCTGAGTGAGGGTCCGTATGGATAGTTGGTCGTGATAATAGGATACAAACCGCTCTCTCGGCTAACCACGACGGCTAATGCCCATTGCTTGGCACGATCGATGCACATGAATCTCGAGTGTCGTGCTTTAGCGCACCAATCTTCTCCAACGGTCCTCTGACGAGGATTCGCGCCCCAAAAGTCTCGGGTGGAACTCATCATGCGACTCGCATGGAAGTGGAAACGATCTCCTCGCCTTGCGCTTGTGGCCGGATGAACGTGACATAATGTACCTAAAGATGTTTGAAAGTTAGCTCACGTCTTATTAACAAAAATCAAAGCAAATGCCAACCCATATTAAGAGATCCCCAAACTAACTTCAGAAATTCCTCCCCACTAACATATGATCTTATAAGGTAAAAAGGGAGAAACGCACACACAACTCAAAGATGCGTGAAAACGATTGATGCCTCGCCGCGAGGGTGGTCGGAACCATCTCGCCCGACATAAGTTAGTCGACGCACAGACGCCCGTCGCAAAGCGCGTGAGCTAGGGTTTCAAGATTTTCGAAATTTCAACCTAATTCAACAATGTAGCAAACAATATACATCTATTATACATCTATGAACATCAATAGACCTAACATTGAAGAAACATGCTCAAACACCATGTAAAATTTAGCAATATAGGTAGATATCCTCAAACTTCAATAACCCTCAACAAGAAGATATAATGATAAAACCCTTCTAATTCATGCCGAAGCGTAAATCTATGAAGAATTAAGGAAATATAGCATACCTGAGTGAGATTTACGCGAAAGCACAAGAAATTGAAGAAAATAGTGTTTGAGAATGAGTTCTTTTGTTGCAAGTGTGTGGTGTGTAAAATTGGGAAGAGAGGTTAAAGAGTGTGAAAATCACGCGGTTGGCCCCCGCTGGTCGGGTCACGCCGCGGTCGGGCTCACGCCGTGAGCTAGGCCGCGAGCTATGCCCGTAAACCTTCGCCGATTTCTGACATCTGTCGCGAGGGTGGTCGCTAGACGCTTCCAAGCGGACAAATAGCATCGCTCGATTTCTCACCCTTCTCGCGAGGGTGGTCGCTAGACGTGCTTTTTTGTTTTTTTTTTTATGTTTTAATAAAAGCAAAATACCTTGGGACTTAAAACGAAAACAAGACACGACAAAGAAAACAAAACAACCAAAACCACAAACATAAAGCATGAAAAAATTGTTGGGTTACTCCCAACTAGTGCTAGATTTTCGCCTCTAGCTCGACGCTACCTCTCATCATGGTTCATCAAGTTTGGTCACCTGACTTCGCAGTGAAGTGTGACTTAAGTAGGATTTGAGGTATCGCCTGCTCACCTTAAAAATTGATGTTCATTTTTGCATGATTTATAAGGCTATAGTCTTCACTTTATTGATAAAGGATTGTTTGAGCTGATTTGTGATATATTTCATTTTCTTTAAAAGATATGATGTCGTGTGTAGTTTGTGTTATTTCAGACAGTTTTGATCTTAAAAGGAAAACACGCACGAGCACACACACTAAAGCATAGCTCATGCGTTTTGTGCACGAAGCAACCCAAGATGCGAGGATTGTCCGCGACAAATTTCTATCGACCTCGCGACCGCTATCGCAACCATGGGTCGCGAGACATTTAATCGCAAACAAGGAAGCACGCGATGAAGAACTGGCGACCCGCATCGCCACCAAGGATCACGATGGTAGGTCGCGAAGTCACGAAGCGAGGGTCGCGAACCGCGATCGCTGATCGCGAAGGAAGATCGCGAGGCGACACGGATATTGGCGACTAGCTATCGCGACCAAGCTCAAGGTAGGAGAAGAGTGCGCTCTGAGGCGAGACCCTAGTCCGAGTGTATTTCAATCGAGTCCGAGATGGAGAGCTTGCACTATGAACAGAAAGGAGCTAGCAATTCATTATAAATAGGAGATAGACTAGTAGTTAAAAACACCATTCCGAAGAACACAAATTCTTCTTTATTTTCTTTTGCAAGTTCTTTTCCGCTTAATTTAGTTTAGCTTTTACTTTCAATATTTTCATTCCAATTTCATAGTTTAGTATTAGAATTAAGAATTTCTTCGATTCAAGTCGCTACAATTGTTCTTCGTGGATTCTTATGGTTTTATCTATCTATCCTAATTTATGCTTTCTTTATTTATTTATTATTTTATTATTTTAATTATGAGCTAAATTCAGAGATCCTGTGGTTTGTATGTCCGACTAGATTTATATGATTTTTTGTCGTCCATTCATGAATGATTCTGCTTTAATTCTCATGTCGTATCTCGCCAATATTGATGCATGCTAGTTATGTGATTAATGTCTTGGAATTAATTGCATAATCGAACTGGAATTCATAAGAGCTTTTGCCTGAGACCCGGAGATAGGTGAACGAGGAGGTTAAATCTTTGTGTGCTTTTGGTAATTAGCTTACTTCTCGAGACCGACGGAGATAGAGTTTAGCTAACATACTACTATGTTGTCTCGTGGAAACTATAGTTACATTAGTGATCCTTCATATGAATGTGAATTAAATTGGTAAAGCATTAATAGGTTAATTGTGTGAATCGTTAGGTTAAGTACATCCCTTGGGTACTTTTTGTATTCGATTTTATTCCATCTTTATTTTCAAGTCTAGTTTTATTATATTCTCTCTGATATTTTGTTGCTGGATAATAATAAAGATTCGTGTTAATTACTTGTTGTGTTCTCGATCGCATTCCTTGTGGATACTATATATATACTTCTGCTTTACTATCATTTATTTGGTAGGATTATTAGCGATCAAATTTCGCGCCGCTGTTTATTAGATTACATAGTGATAATTTTCTCGATTGTAGTGATTAATTCAGCGCTTAAAAAATTAAAAAATATATTTATTATTTACGTGTTGCTTCTCGGATCGATTAGGTTTTATCTCTTTGCGGTGTATGATTACAAGATCTCAAAGGAGAGAAATTATTCCTTTGGATCTTGAGATTGAAATATCACATAAGAGAGCGATCGAGAAAAGACAACAAGCGATAGCAGATAGATAGCCCCAAGGCCATGATAGAATAGCCGAGATGGAAGAGATGTTAGCCGCGATGAAACGTCAACTGGCGTTGAATAATCAGATTGGCCAAGTTGGAGGTCGAGCACAGCCTATACCGCTCAACCACATGTATAGACCACCTACGGATCAGTTTCAAGGTGGAGGATGGGGGCCGAACGTCAATGCGAATAATTTTGAGTTAAAACCTACCCTCATCAACATGATACAAGCGGAGCAGTTTGGGGGAGGGGTTACTGAAGACCCCAATGCGCACTTGGAAGTGTTCCTCGATATCTGTGATACTATCAAGCAGAACGGAGTGCCAACTGATGCCATCCGGATGCGGATGTTCGGATTTTCGCTGAGGAGTCAAGCGAAAGAGTGGTTCAAGAGCTTGGATAGATCGAGGATTACCACATGGGAGCAGCTCTGTGAGAAATTTTTATCCAAATACTTTCCACCTGCCAAGGCGCAGAAAATCATTGCCGAGATCTCCCATTTTTCACAATTGGGAGATGAGTCATTGTTTGAGGCTTGGGAGCGATTCAGAAATCTGCTCAGAAAATGTCCACAGCATGGGTTCTCACCAGAGCAGCAAGTAACACAATTTTATAGTGGACTCAATGCTAACACCCGTAGCATTGTAGATGCATCAGCCGGAGGATGTCTTCTCAATCGTGGAATAGATGAAGCATTGAGAATTATTGAGGAGATGGCATCCAATAGCTATCAATGGCCGATGGAGAGACAGCCGATCAGAAAAGTGGCTGCTGCAGAGTTGGATGATAAGTATTATGACTTGTTAGAGAAGTTCACAACTCTGCAGAAGGAGTACGAAGCCGAGAGGAAAGGACAGATGACTGTGGCCATGGCGCAGAATATGGAAGAGGTTCAATATTTGAACCAAAGGAGTAATGGCCAGGGGAATCAGAGTGGGAATCCGCCCTATCATCCCAACAATAAGAATCATCCCAATTTTTCCTATGCCATGCATTGAATGCTCGAAGAACCACCACCGGTTTCTTGTTAATAATGGAATGATTATGGAGCCCAAAAAGTCGAGCCTCGAGGATATGATGCAACAATTGTTGGCGAGCAATCAGCAAATAGCAACGAGTCACCAACAAATTGTGGCTCGGCAAAATATTCGAGATCCAAAGACTTGGGAATAGGATGAGCAGCTGGAGAGCACAATCAACGCCATCAACAATGCGGTGATAGCCATGGAAAACAATTGAAGATGTTGGAAAACCAAGTGGGGCGGATGGCCAATGAGAGAGCTGGGATGCCGAGGTGGGCAATTCCCCAACCAACACCGAATCCTAAGAATCATCGTCTCCGAATCGGTGTAATGCTATTTATTTGAGAAGTGGAGGATCATACATAAATCATCCGGAGTACGAAAGGGACGAAGAGAATCATACGAGGGGAGAGCCAAATTCTCGCCTCGTGAGTAAGCATCGCGAGGAAGAGACGCGAGCCCAGCACACGAGGAAAACCTCACCTGAGAAGAACAATTACCTCGTGATAAATCTTCGCGAGGAAGGATCGCGATGCCAGGTCGCGAACAAAGACGGAGAGCACGTCGAGCCATTACCTCGTGATGAATCATCGCGATAAGAGGTCACGAACGAAGGCGGGGAGCTCGTCGCGAGGGAGTCCAGCGATGGCATCTCGGGAGGGAAAGTCAGAGAAGAAAACTCACGAGCTGAAGACGCAAAGGATCAGAAAATCCAAAAGCCTACTGCTCCGTTTCCTCAATGCATCGGGAAGACAAAATATGATGAGGAGTACGCCCGCTTCAAGGAGATATTCCAGAAAGTTGACATCAATTTTCCTCTCTTTGATGCGCTTAGAAAAATGCCCGGATATGTTAAATTTCTCAAAGATGCATTGGCGAATAAGAAGAAATTGGGGAAATTTGACAAGATCAACCTCTCTGAAGAATGCAGTGCTATCTTGCAGAGAAAGTTGCCACTGAAACAAAAAGACCCGGGGAGCTTCACTTTGGAGTGCGAGATTGCCGAGCATACCTTCCCCAATGTGTTGTGCGATTTGGGGGCGAGTATCAATCTGATGCCCTTATCTGTGTTTAATCGCTTGGAGCTGGGAAAAATGAAGAAGACCTCAATTTCATTAATGATGGCTGATAGGTCAGTTGCATATCCTAAGGGCATAGTTGAAGATGTGTTGGTAAGAATTTGAGATTTGGTCTTTCCTGTTGATTTTGTTATTTTAGACATTCCCGAATTTAAAAATCAACCACTAATCTTGGGTCGGCCATTTCTAGCAACTGGTGGTATTTTAATTAACGTGCAGAAAGGTGATCTGACTTTTCGTGTCAATGATGAGGAGCTGAAAATCTCAATATATGATGCCATCAAGCAACACGATAGTTCAGAGCATAAAGAGTGTCATTCAATCACCACTATTGCAGCTAGCAAAATCTCGAGCTTGGATGTCAATCGACCAGTCGACAAGGGTGCTACAAAGAAGAGATGGACTCGGCATGGAACTCCGAGTGACTTGTTCAAGTTTGGGGGATGCCACTTCCACACTCAGTGGTGGTCTAACGTAAATGCAAAGTATGGAGGCAAGCACAGATTTGGGAAGAAGTCTGCTGCCAAATCGCCAGATTGATTGAGGTTAGTATTGGTCGAGCTAAAGACATTTAAATTTAGCACTTGTTGGGAGGTAACCCAATGTTTTTCTTTGTTTTGGTTTGTTTTTCGTTTTTGTTCTTTTTCTTTTTGTTTGTGGTGGTTTTGTTTTTCGTGTTTGGGTTTTGTGTACATTTTGTGGGTTGAGATGAATGACGACGCACCGATGATGAGAATTGTTTTATTAGAAAATTTATTGCAACTGATTTTGTGAGACGAAGCATGTTATGATTATTGTGAGTATTAAGCCTTTGAGAACTTGATCACATTTTGAAACACCTAAAGACTTGAGCTTTCAATGTCATATCTTTTCGATCTTGTTTCTTTACGTGTGATTAGTTTGAAATAGCATGTGTTCTCTAGAACTTGCTCGGATCTTTTTCGAGGTTGCATTGATGTGCTTAAGAATTTTGAAATGACATTAGGCATTCTTTTCTTAGCCTATACACTATCCAAACACTAACCTGTTATTTTATTGTCCTTTGATGAGCCCGTTTGAGCCTACTTCATTCTTTCATATAGCCGTGGGTTGGGTTATGTAGTTAGTGATATTTGGCTGCTTGAATTGAGGGTTGAGAAAAAGAAAGGAAAGAAAGAAAATAGATAATGAGAAAGTGATTATTAAAAATAGTTGCTTACCCATATAAGTTCAAAAAAAAAAGCTAAAAATTGGCACAAGTGTTTGAAAAGAACATAAATGGGTAAGTAACTAGTCCATTGAGATGACACTACTACAAATATCACTTTTCTCTACACCTTATAGACTACGCGATCGTTTTCGTAAAAAGCGTGAGTCTTATTTTCCTCTAGAGGCGTATAGGTATAGACTACTCTGTCTTTATCAAAAGCATAGTCTATGTGTGAATTTTTGAAATATAGACTACGCTATACTTAAATGCGTAGTCTATATGAACTATTAACTACGCTTAAAAAGCGTAGTCTATGTGCGTGTTTTTAAAAAAAAAGCGTAGTCTATGTGCCTAAATTTAAAAAAAAAAAAAATTCTGCAATTCTCAACAATCGAACTCACGATCTGTGAGTTAGTAAGAAATAGTTTAACCATTTTCACCAACACCTAAATATCGATTATAGCACTATTTTTATATGTATAAGTTGAAGCCTATTTAGCACTAAGCTATTCCAATTGCAGACACTCATTTGTGAAGAAAAACTCCAAATTTGAAATACCTAAATTTCTCGCTTTCTCATTTCAATTTCTGGCAAGGACTTCGTTAATCCACTCGCTCACCGCTCACCGCCGTGTCGTCCTCGACGACCGACCTCTTGATAGGAGGTGAAAGCTTGAGCTCCAAAGATTCATCATCTCTTGTCTTCTCACACAACACACACACAACCTCTCTATCCCCGACGAAAAGAGAGAGATGCTCCACAGTTCTGTGGCGATAACATCCCCAAAATTAACATGCTCATTCCCATCTACTTCCACCTCCGAATCCCACCGTCCCTGCAGACGCCTCAGGCTTTCGGCCAAGATCGATGATGGCTCCGCCAATCAGTTTCTGCAGAACAACTCAATCGCCGATTTTATGAGATTTCAAGAGAGATGACCGCGCCCAATTGCAAACAGCTGTTCTTAGCTACCGCAAGAAGTTTCCCTGGTCCCTTCTTCAACCGTTTGTCCGAGTAAGGTTTCAATTCTTTTTGGATTTTTTTTGTTGCAGATAAGTTTTTTTTGTTTTCTCCCTTTTTCGTTGCGGTTTGTTGATGTGTTTTGGTGTTTTTGTTGCCTATGTAGGTGGATTTGGTCTCGACGATTCATATTGCTGATAAGGAGTAAGTTTTCTGAATTTTTATTGGAGACATGGTTGTCTTCTTCTTCTTTTTCGTTTTTGCGTCATGTATTGTTTATGTGGATTTGGAGATGAAGCAATTTTTGTTTTTGTTCTGTGTTTTGATGGTGAGTTTATTTTGATATCAATGGATTGAGTGAACAAAAGAGGTTCTGGGAGGTTAACAAGTGTTCAATTGATTCGAATTACTCAAATGCCTAAATGTTTATGCTTTTCCCAATTTGAGATTGTTTCTTCAAAATATCTTTCTAACTAAAATTTGTACTTTTCAACCTGTTTTCTGCTTCCTAAATTCCTTTTTTAAGAGGAGAATCTCCATGTTCTAAAAACTCCATGATACAAATTTGAAACAATCCATCTTTTCTTACAATAAAGATGAAACCGTTGAAACTCCACACCTTAGTAACAGTTTTAAATTCACTTTTCTTTGATCTCAATTCTCAGCTCTGTCATACTGGTTGCTCTAAAACAGAAATCTGTCTTATCTTTGTTTGTTTGATTTTCTTGAAGTTGTATTCATGTTTTGCATGATTTCTCTGCCTTCAATCTTTTACTGGGTGAGGAAAGATGCTGCTGCTTCCTCTAATTTTCTGACCTCACTATATTTTAAATTTTTAGCAATCCAGATGTATAGACTAACTTCTTTGCAATTTGTCCTGCATCCCAGTTAATATGGCAGGAAGCAGAGGGACTTTGGAGGAGTGGAAAAGGAAGATGATCAGGCTACGTTGCTTGACCCTAGGAAAAAATCATTAGCTCAGATTGTTCAAGATGACTCTTTTAGGGAGTTTGAGTTCAGGCAGTATTTATTTGCCTGTCAAGCATGAAAGTTATTATAAATAACTAAATGTGCTTGAGTTTATTTTGTAATATGTATCATGTATGCCTCGATGCTCTGTCATAATATAGGTTTCCCTTTCCAATATTATGTTTTTCTACTGATACGATATTTAATATTAAGAATTGTGTTGTTGACATCTTGATGAGTTGGCTGTTCTATATGACTTATTCCTTTTGCTTTTCTCCAAAAATAATTTATTGTTGCTTTCGTCATCTTCTGTTTGCACTTTCACCCATGCTCTAAAAGGATTTCTGTGACTTCACAAGTGCAGTTTCTCTTTAAATTAAAACGTCCATCTAGGGGTTATTCGCTCATATTCAGTTTCTCGGGGGCATTGGCTTTGCATGAGGTATTAGCATTGAGTTCTGATGGTATTTGCTATGTTTTTATCTTAATTACATTGTGTTGAATTTTTACCTTTATATGTTGTGTTTTCTCGAGTGCGTTGCCATTTTGTATGCGTGAAGTCCGGGTGATCACAGCTTGCTTGGCATTGATCGGTCGATCGCTTCTCACTATGAAGATGGATTAGCAGCACCTGATGTTGAAAAGGTATTTTACCGCTTCGAGGGAGTTATATACTCTGTGTCATACAAAGGTAACATAGCAATTGCATAAGAGTAATATTTAGAAAACGGAACAGTATGTAGCAACTTCCCATTTCCTTGCCAATACAAGTGCAGAGAATGTACATTTGCCTGGAGATTGGCCATGAAATGTTTATATTTGCTATGCTTTTAGCATACTGTTTTAACTTGGTTCCACTTCGGTTTGACTCCCTCCGTCGTGAAAGGGTCAACTCATTCTTTTCCCGTTCTTTATTACAAGATTAATGGTAGTTCAGGTTGACATAATTATATTTGTGGCGGTTTATGCGGCTTGGGTATTTAATTGGCTATGGATCGAGATATCGAAAGAAGTCCTGTTAACATGTATGTGCTCAATTTTACTATAATCTTGTATTGGTTCTTTGTACTCCTCCCGAAAACCTAGATCTAGCAATATTTTTGTTCTTATTCGATGGAAGATCTATCTTGAATTTGAACTTTACGAAATGATGTAGTTGGCAAAGGGAAGTTGTCATGCCGGAGAACCAATTCAAATCTGTTAATCACCATAAAGAATTCTACATTTCACATACCTCGCTATAACTATCAGATTATTTTAATTTATGCAAGGCTTCACTCAAGATGCTTCTTTGGCCTAAGCCGGCTTTTGCCACTACTTCCACCCGATGCTTCATCCAAGTGCTTGCAAAAGAAAAGGTAAGTCTCAATTGATAGCAATGGAGGTTAATTTTATAGATACATTTTGATTGAATTTTATATTTTATAGATACATTTTGATACGTTTACAACTGATTGTAGCTCCACTTGATTGAACATTTTCCTTTCTTTCGATCTTTGGAATATTTGGTCATAAATGCTTGTATCAAATGTTACCATATGTTTGCATTTACTTGTATCTAACTACTATTAATTGCTTGAAAGGTAATTTTTATGTTTAATGCAAAATTGGAGAAAAGAGGGAAGAAGCAACCAACTTGGGAAATTGTAAAGGTATTTTCATTTATCAAATCACATTTGTTTTATGTTGGATTTCATATACATCTACATGTTGCTAATATTTGATATTTTAAAAGTGTCGAAGACAACCCGATTCCAAGCAATGCGGGTTCTTTGTACTACGCTTCATGAAAGATATAATTGAAGAAGTTATGAAGAGTGGTTCCATTTCTTTACGCTCACATGTAAGATAAACATTTCATTTCTTTAATATAATCATTTTTTCATACGAGAATGCTAATATTCTATTTTGAATTGTTAATAGTTTCAAAATCGCCTTACTCTCAAGAGGACATTGATGAAGTTCGCGTTGAACGGGCAAATTTCATGCTTCTTCACATATAGTCTTGTGATGTTTTAGTTGTAAGTTATCGATCTTTTGAATTATTTTGTCTTTGATATGGGGATACGGTCTTATTGTTTTGTTATGTGATGTGCATAGTATTTTGTATAGTGATTTTGTAGTCAGTAATGAAAATGATTGTATATTTTTGTATAGTGATTTTGTAGTCAGTAATGAAAACCGATCAGATATTTTGAATAGTGATTTTGAACGTAGTCGCAAGTATATTTTAATCTCATTTGCTTGTGCGTTATTAATTGTACATGTTTAAATAAAGAAATTAACTACGGTTGAAATTGAAAACCGTAGTTGTTATTAAATTAACTACGGTTGTAATAGAAAAGCGTAGTAAATTTGGTATTAAAACCGTAGTAAATAAACTCAAAACCGTAGTTAATACATATAGACTACGATTAGAAAGTCAGAGTGTGTATGTGCGAAATTTTGTGTGATCAGTCGGTATAGACTACGGCAGAAAAGCATAGTCTATGTGCAAAAGCGTAGTCTATAATGGGTATAGACTACGATAAAAAGCGTGAGTGTATGTGCGAAATTTTGTGTAGTGCATGTCGGTATAGACTACGATTAAAAAGCGTGGTCTATGTGCGGCGTGGTCTATAGTGGGTATAGACTACGACAAAAGCGAGTGTGTGTGCGAAATTTTGTGTGATCAGTTTGGGTATAGACTACGGCGTAAAAGCGTAGTCTATATGCTCAAAAGCGTGGTCTATAGTGGGTATAGACTACGACAAAAAACGTGGTGTATGCGCTATATTTTCTCTACACCACTTTTCTCTACACTACGAACGCACATACACTACACATAAAACGCGTAATCTATACTAATTTTTGTAGTAGTGTGATTATATCACTTATATGAAAATTGTGGAATTATTAGAAAAAATGACTTCTTGGTACGGAGAATTAAAATAAATTGTGAAATTTTGGGATCTGTTTCTTGTGATACTTATGGGATTATGAGTCACTTAGCCTAAATATATCCTACCCTACCAAAGAGCCTACATTATAACCTTATATTAAGACCTTTTTATCTTAGTTCTTGAGCACATTTTTGAGCAATGGAGAATTAGACGATTTGCAAGCCTATGGTAGATTCCATGTGTTTTAAAACTTTGAGAATATACACATCCTCCTTGATACACTTGAGTGTTTGAGATTTCTTATATATATATCCATGTCGTGAGGATTCAAGTTTGAGAAGGCTTGTGCTTATGATTATTATGATGTGTGGAGTTTAACGAAAGATGTTATGATTTGATTCATTTGAGTGAATCGTTTATTGCTCATTGCTCCGAGGCTTATTGCTTTTGTCATTCGACTCTTTGCCTATCGTTGGTCGTCTCTCTTGTTATAATTTGTTTGAGGACAAACAAAATGTTAAGTTTGGAGGAGTTGATAAGCCTCATTTTTGCATGATTTATAAGGCTATATTCGTTTCATTTCTTATTGATAAAGGATTGTTCGAGCTGCATTTGTGATATATTTCATTTTCTTTAAAAGATATGATGTCGTGTGTAGTTTGTGTTATTTTAGCACAGGTTTTGATCTTAAAAGGGAAAACACGCACGAGCACACACACTAAAGCAAAGCTCACGACCGTTCTCGCGCATGAAGCAACCCAGCACGCGAGGATTGTCGGCGATTAGTAATTTCTATCGACCTCGCGACCCGCTATCGCAACCATGGGTCGCGAGATATTTAATCGCGAGGCAATAAAGAACGCGTGCTGAATTGAAGAACTCGCGACCCGGCATCGCGACCAAGGATCGCGATGGTAGGTCGCGAAGTCTCGCAGAAGGAGGGTCGCGACGACAGCTCGCGATCGTTGATCGCGAAGGAAGATCGCGAGGTGACACGGATATTGCGTCGCGACTAGCTATCGCGACCAAAGCTCGCGAGGTAGGAGAAGTGTGTCTCGTGAGGCGAGACTCCTAGTCCGAGTGTATTTCTGAATCAGAGTCCGAGATGGAGGAGGCTTGCACTATGAACGAGAAATGGAGCTAGCAATTCATTATAAATAGGGAGATAGACCAATAGTTAAAAAACACCATTCCAGAACTGAATACAAATTCTTCTTTATTTTCTTTTGCAAGTTCTTTTCCCGTTTAATTTAGTTTAGCTTTTACTTTCAATATTTTCATTCCAATTTCATAGTTTAGTATTAGAATTAAGAATTTTTTCCGGATTCAACTCGCTACAATTGTTCTTCGTGGATTCTTACGGTTTTATCTATCTATCTTAATTTATGCTTTATTTATTTATTTATTGTTTTGTTATTTTAATTATTCGTAGCTAAATTCCCTATTGATCCTAGGGTTTGTATGTCTGACTAGATTTATATGATTTTTTTGCCGTCCCATTCATGATTTATGATTCTTGGCTTTAATTCTCATGTCTTGGTATCTGGCCAATATTCATGCATGCTAGTTATGCGATTAATGTCTTGGCGGAATTAATTGCATAATCGAAATCGGGAATTCATAATACAGTTTTTGCCTTGAGACCCGACGGAGATAGATGAACTGTAGGAGGTTAAATCTTTGTGTGCTTTTGGTAATTAGCTTACTTCTCTTGAGACCCGACGGAGATAGAGTTTAGGCTAACCTACTACTATAGGTTATCCTGGCGGAAACTATAGTTACATTAGTGATCCTTCATATGAATGTGGATTAAATTGGTAAACAGATTAATAGGTTAATTGTGTGAATCTGGTTAGATTAAGTACATCCCTAGGGTCATCTTTTATATCTGATTTTCTTCATCTTTATTTTCAAGTCTAGTTTTATTATATTCTCTCTTGATATTTTGTTGCCTGGATAATAATAAAGATTATGTGTTAATTACTTGCTGTGTTCTCGAGTCGCAGTCCCTGTGGATACGATATATATACTTGCTGTTTTACTATCATTTATTTGGTAGGATTATTAGCGATCAAAAATGTTACCACTCGAGTCTAGAATTCATAGCTCCCATTGGCATGTGCACGGTAGACGGTATATGGCCCCAACCATCTCGATTTCAGCTTTCCAGGGAAGAGACGGAGTCGGGCATTGTAAAGAAAACTTCGTCACCCGGTGAGAATCCTTTGGGACGAATGAGAAGGTCGTGGAATTTTCGGGCTCATTCCTTGTAGATCCGGGAGTTTTCGAAAGCTTCGTTCCTCCATTCATCGAGCTCCAACAATTGTTCACATCTCATCAAACCGGCCTTCTTGAAATCCATGCTGATTCTCATTGTGGCCCAATAAGCTTTGTGTTCCAATTCAACCGGCAAATGGCAAGATTTCCCAAATACCATTTGATATGGAGATAGCCCTATAAGAGCTTTGTAAGCAGTCCGGTAGGCCCAAAGAGCATCATCCAATTGCTTGGCCCAATCCTTCCTATTGACAATCGATTTCTTCAAAATCCTCTTTATTTCTCGATTAGCAAGCTCGACCGCCCATTCGCCATGATGATATGGGGAGGTGACTATATGCTTCATGCCATACTTAGCTAGGACATTGCCTAGCCACTTGTTGTTGAAATGCAACCCTCCATCGCTGATCAACGCCCTCGGCACTCCAAATCGAGTCAAAATATTTTTGAGTAAAAACTTGATGACTACCTTGGAGTCGCTAGTGGCTGTGGGAATCGCCTCTACCCATCGTGAAACATACTCCACAGCAAGCAAAATGTACGTGTAACCACAAGACATGGGAAACGGACCCATAAAGTCGATCCCCCACACGTCCAATAGTTCCACTTCCATGATGGTCTTCTGTGGCATCTCATCCCTCTTGGTGAAGTTTCCCATCCTTTGACAACTATCACATCTCTTCACAAACTCTTTGCCGTCCTTGAAGATCGAAGGCCAATAAAAACCACTTTGGCAAACCTTGTCGCCGTCTTGGCCGCTGCAAAATGTCCTCCATTCAAAGAACTGTGGCACTCGTGGATTATGTTCTCCCATTCTCCTTGGGGAACACAGCGACGTATCAAACCATCGGCACATCGACGGTAGAGATGGGGATCATCCCAATAATAGAACTTGACATCGTGGAGAAACTTCTTTTTCTAATGAGGACTGCACGACGGAGGCATAACTCCAATTACCAAGTAGTTCACAAAATCTACGTACCATGGTGTATGATCAATGATGCTCAATATGTGCTCGTCTGGAAAGTTTCCTTGATCCCAATTCTCTTGTCTTCTCCTTCGACGGGCTTCTTTAATCTCGATAAGTGGTCTGCAACCACATTCTCGCAACCTTTTCTATCTTTGATCTCCATGTCGAACTCTTGAAGAAGGAGGATCCATCTTACCAATCTCGGCTTTGAGTCTTTCTTGTTGAACAGATGACGAATGGCGGCATGGTCGGTGTGGACAATAGTGTGGGTGCCCACCAAATAAGGTCTAAACTTATTGAAAGCATAGACCACATCAAGTAATTCTTTCTCGGTGGTGGTGTAGTTCATTTGAGCTGAGTCGAGCGTCTTACTCGCATAATATATGACTCTGAATAGCTTATCTCGTTTATGCCCCAACAGAGCTCCCATGCCCAATCACTAGCATCGCACATCAGCTCGAACGGTTGACTCCAATCAGGTGATACCAAAATTGGGGTCGATATCAGGGCTTGCTTCAATTTCTCGAACGCTCCCAAGCAATCACTAGTGAATACGAACTTTGTATCTTTCTCGAGCAGTCCACACAGTGGCTTCGTGATCGCAGAGAAGTCCTTGATGAATCATCTGTAGAAGCCCGCATGACCGAGAAAACTTCTCACGGATTTGTCATTTGTGGGAGGAGGCAGTTTCTCGATTGCCACAATCTTTGCTCGATCCACTTCCAAACCTTTTGCCGAGACTTTGTGGCAAGCACCAGACCTTCATTTACCATAAAATGGCACTTCTCCCAATTGAGCATTAGATTCGTCTCATCACATCTGTGTAGCACTTAGGACAGATTGTGGAGACAAGGGTCAAAAGAAGAAACAAACACGGAAAAGTCCATGAATACTTCCATAATATTTTCAATCAACCCATGGAAGATGGACATTATGCATCTTTGGAACGTGGTTGGAGCATTGCACAATCCAAACGACATTCTCCTATAAGCAAAAACTCCATAAGGGCATGTGAATGCCATCTTATGCTGATCTTCTGGGGTGATGGCAAGCTGATTGTACCCCGAATATCCATCTAGAAAACAATAGAACTCATACCCCGCCAGTCTGTCCAACATCTGATCAATGAAGGGCAAGAGAAATGGTCCTTCCTTGTGGCTGTGTTCAGAGCACGATAATCAATGCATACTTATCATCCCGTCACGAGTCTTGTTGCCACAAGCTCGTTCTTCTCATCTCTGATCACTGTGATACCCCCTTTCTTGGATACCACTTGAGTCAATGACCCACTCATCGACATAGCATAGATCATGCCCGCGTCTAATAACTTGAGGACTTTCTTCCTCACGACCTCTTGCATTGCCGAATTCAGGCAGCGTTAAGGTTGCACATTTGGCTTGTACTCATTCTCTAATAGGATTCGATGCATGCAAATCGAAGGGCTGACCCCCTTGATATCAGAAATAGTCCACCCAATCACAGACTTATACTGTTTTAGCACAATCATCAACTTCTTTGACTCTTTCTCTGTCAAAGCTGAGGATACTATCACTGGACACGTCTCGTCTTCGCCTAGAAAGGCATACTGAAGGTGGTCAGGCAACTCTTTCAACTCCATCTTGGGTGTGTTCTCTTCCTTCTTCACCACAACATCCTCTCCTCCAATCTGCTTCCTCACGTCTAAATAAGGCACTGACTCCTCGGGGAGGGCCTCGACTTCTTCGATGGCTTCAAGATACTCTAAAATCTCATCACACGCCTCATCAAGGTCCGAGGGTGAGAAAATCGAGTTCTGCATAAAAACTCCATCGGATCAGATGATTGCAATTGAGTGGAAGGCAGCTGCTCTCTAACACGACATTCATCCATCGTCTTCTCTTCAGGTTGCTTCATTGCATCATAAATAGAGATTTTCATCTCCTCATTGTTGACCCTGAAGGTGAGATCTCCATCTTGCACGTCGGTCAGTGCTCAACCGGTAGCTAGGAAAGGTCTCCCAAGAATAAGAGGCGTGTTCCCATCCTCTGGCATGTCAAGAACCACGAAATCTGCTGGAAAGATGAAATCTCTAACTTACACGAGCACGTCCTCCACTATCCCTTTCGAATATGTCACCGATGTGTCTGCCATCTAAGAGCAATGGTGGTTGGCTTGATCTCTCCAATCTCCAATCTATTGAAAATGGACAACGACATCAAGTTGATGCTTGCCCTAAGTCGCACAGAACTTTGGAGAATGTCTGTCCTCCGATGACACACGCTATGGTGAAGCCGCTCGATCCTTCGCTTGAGCGGCAACTTTTTGCAAGACAAAGATCGCATTCTCGAGATGATTTATCGTCTCGAATTTCCCAAGTCTCTTTTTATTGGCCACAGCATCCTTCAAGAATTTCACGTATCCCGGCATGTCTCGGAGTGCATCAAGTAAAGGAATATTGATGTGCACCTTTTGAAACATCTCCACAAACCGGGTTAGCTTCTCATCATACTTGGGCTTGGCTAAACGACTCAAAACGGAATCGGAGGAGTGTAGGTCGGATACTTCTTCACTGGGAGTGCCTCGCGACCATTCTCGTGGTCGCGAGTGCGGTCGCTAGGCACTGGGCTGCGTCAGTGCTCTTATTTGTGGCCGGGCTCGCGGTCCCGGGCTCGGTCGCTGACTCTTCATCCGAACTCTCTGCCCGATTTATCGCGGTCGGTCTAGCGGCTGCAAGGTCGGTCGCGAGCCTCTCTCGAAAACTTTCTGTCTGATTTCTCACGGCCAGGATCGCTGTCGCAAGCTCGGTCGCGAGTTATTCCTTTGTTGCCCCATCTTCGCCGTTCTACCCCGGGTGGTTCTGGTAAGCTCGTCCACTCCTCAATTGAATGGCATTACAGTGATTTTTCGGGTTTACCTCCATATTACTCGAAAATTAGCCCGACTTGTGTTGCCCGTTCTGCTGTGCGGCTATCTGACTAATTTGATTTTCCATCATCTTCATATGCTTCCCCATAGCCGTCACAGTGGACTCCAGATGATTTATCTTCTGCCCGGTATTGCTTATGAAAGAATTATGTTGTGTCGCCAATTGTTGGTTGCTCACAACCAACTGCTGCATCATGTCCTCCAAGCTCGCTTCTTCGCCTCTTGAATTACTCCATTCTGCACTGAGAAGCCTGGCGGAGGTTGTTGAAAATTGTTGGGGATGGCATACGAGAAATTAGGAAGATTTTAGTTATTCGGATTGTATGCCGGATTCCCCCCCAGGACGGTTCCTCTGACTTATATAATTCACGTCTTCCGCCTCATTCATATCTGACTCTGCAACATTGACGTGAGCAACTCATTTCGCTTTTCTTTCCTTCTCGAACTGGCTTCTCATAAGGGTGAACTGCTCCATAATATTATCATACTTCGAATCGTCTTCAACAATAGCTGCCTTTACCACCGGTGTCATCTCTATGGGCCATTGATAGCTATTGGCAGCCATCTTCTATAAAATTCTGCTAGCTTCATTCACGCATCGATTCAGCAGGCATCCTCCTGTCGATGCATCTACAATGCTTCTCGTGTGAGGTGTCAGCCCATTATAAAACTATGTGATCTGCTCCTCCCTAGAGAATCCATGTTGCAGGCACTTTCTCAATAAGCCCATAAATCTCTTCCACGACTCGAATAATGACTCATCTCCTAACTGGGAGAAGTGGGAAATCTCGGCTATGATCTTCTTTGTTTAGCCGGTGGAAAGTATTACGAGAGAAACTTTTCGCAAAGATTCCCCCAACTATTTATGCCAGTGCGGTCTAAAGCCTTGAACCAGTCCTTAGCTTGATTGCGCAAAGAAAATCCGAACATGCGCATCCGGATTGTATCTTGTGGCACCCCATTCTGCTTGATGGTGACACAAATATCAAGGTATGTCTCGAGATGGGCATTCGGATCCTCTGTCACTCCGCCTCCGAACTGTTCTCCTTGAACCATGCTGATCAGGGCCGGCTTCAACTCGAAATTATTCGCATTCACCTCCGGGCCCCATTCGCCTCCTTGAAATTGTTCTGTAGGAGGTCGATACATGAAGTTCAACGGTCTTGCCTCTGGAGCAGGGATAAGGATTCCCATTTTCGACATTTGACATTGCATCTCTGTAAAATCAGCCAGAAGACGAGCAGCTATCTCAGGAAGTACATCCCGTTGTTCGGATTTGCTGCCATATCTTTCCTTTTTTTTCTCGTCTCTTTCTCCTTTGGGTAGTCTCGATTTCTGGATCTAATAACGGCTCAGGAGGTCCCTGGGACCTTGTGATCATAAACTACCTGGAAAGACAGAGAAAGATCAGATCCGGCAAGTAAAAACAAATAAAATAAAAATACAATTTGAATTAATAATTCCGAATTGTTAAGTTATTCCTATATTATCTTAACAATCCCTGGCAACGGCGCCAAAATTTGATCGCACACTTTTCTAACACAAAAACGTGCAAGTATAAAGGTAAGTCGAGTATCGTATCCACTGGGATTCTACCACGAAAACACAGAAGCTAACTCAACAATAATTCATCATTATCCAAGAAAAGATTTGGTTTATAAAGGGTTTAGGGCTTCAAATAATAAATCCAAAGCAAAAGGTAACAACTTAAAAATAAACGAAAGCAATTAACACTCAAAGATGAAAATAATATAGAAAGACTAACCCTAGGGATGCATTAATCCTACCCACAACGTATGTTTATCCTGCTTCCTATTAACCAAATTTAATCCAGACAAGATGGAAGATCACATATGTAACCAACAATTTCAGTTACGACAATTGTGGCAGTTGATTACTAATTTTCCCTATTACTGTTATGTTTCTAGGTGAAAATAAGTAACTCCAAAAGGATCACAAAGAATATGCTTCCTATGAATGTTCCTATCTCAGCTACGACTCAAGGCTTATTCGTATTATGCATTCAAGATCGATTGATAATTAAAACGGTTAAGTAATTAACTAGCAACTAGATATGCATCAAGATTGATCAGAAATTAACACATATAATTAAGCACCAAGAATCATAAATCAATGCCTGGAAGGTAAATAATAATAGCAGGAATCACAACATTTAGGATAGAATCATGCAAACCCTAGGATTAGAACGGAAATTAGCTAGACATAATAAATGAAATAAAATACGAAATAATCATAGAAATACAAATTATATAGATAAAACCCATAATGTGATGTCTGAAGAACAATCATTGGGTTCGTATCCCAACCTCTACGGAAAATGGAAAAATATGGAATTTATTCGGAAGAAAACGTTCCAAAGCATTAACAATACGTAGAACTAATGTAGAAAGATGTAAAAACTAATGCTAGATGGATCCAAATCAAAGCTAAAGTGCAAAATTTTGAAAAATTAGAGAAAAACTGAGTAAAAACGTGCTAAGGGGTCTGGGGGCACGAGGGGACGAATGCCCTATTTATAGGCAAAGGGTGAAACCCTAATTTTCGATCCAGCCACCTCGCTTCGCGGCCGAGCTCGCGGTCGCTAGCTCGGTCGCGAGGAATCTGGGCACGCATTTCTTCACTCGGCTTGCGGCTGAACTCGCGCCCGCTAGGTGTTCTTCACGACCTGGCTCGCGGTCGCTAGCCATGGTCGCTAGAAATCGGGCAGAGACTTTCCTTGGCGCTCGTGGGCGGGGTTCGTGGTCGCGGCGTCTTTCCTAGCTTCCGTCCTCGCGGTCGCTAGGTCAGTCGCTAGGTTCTAGGAAGAATGCGTTCTTTGGCTTGCGATTGGGCTAGCGGTCGCTAGGAAGGCCGCTATCCCCTGTTTTTTCCTCCTTTGGCTCGTCCTTCGTTTCATGCTTCGATTATCAACCTATAAGCCTACACAACACCAAAGAAGAACCCAAGAGCAGTATCTTCCAAAAATAGATAAAAGCATTAAGATCCAATACATAAACGCACTTAATAGATCTAAATTCATCTTAAAATATCAATAATAAACGAGTAAAAAGCGCGTTTATCATTTTTCAAGCATATTTTAGAATTCTGCGAGCATGTTTTACATGTTGAGTTCTATAGAAAAGCAAGCTAGGATTACGTGATATGCATGGACAAGCCTTTTGAAACAAAAAGACTAAGGAAGTAACCTGACATATTAATTTCTAAAATTAAAATGTCAAGACCTCCACTATTTAATCTCTAAACAAAGTGATACGCATTGTGAGTAAAAGTCCACACGCGTGGCTTGCTTGCACTGTTTGTCATAAGTTTGTTAGATGAGATTTCTAAATAAAACATTTTAATCTATTGAGAAGTGGGAGTTTCATGTGTAAACGCCACACGCGTGGCTTGCATATGCGATTTTCATAAGTTCTCTAGAGATAGATTTAAAATGAGAAGACAAAAGAATTTGGATTGGAAGCGGTATGGTCCTAGTGAGTATGCCAATTCTAAGAATTCATTTTCTGCTGTTAAAATTGTGGTCATTGCTTAGACATCACCTCAAGTGCAACTTCCCGCGAAGTCCCTTCTTGTGATAGTGATGTGGTCTAGTAAGGTCCAATCATTAATTTCATTTTTCATAAGGATAAGTTGACATGGATTGAAATTAAACGACTAAAAGATATATTTTAGTCTGGTCGAGGGGTTCATGTGTAAACGTCCACACGCGTGGCTTGCATGTGGAATTCCTTGGGCGATTGGAGGTTTCAATTAATATTGTATTATCAAAAGGTTACAATATTATTATTACGAATTATATGCGATCATATGCTTATGTGTTTACATTACTTATCAGATATGTCTCTTACACCGATTATCAATATGCTCGCACAAAATCCTCTATCCGGTCTAAATTTTATCGAGTGGAAACGAAACATGGAATATGATCTTATCGCTGACGAACACATGTTTGTTCTCACTACTCCCAAACCTGATGCCCTCACTAACTCATCGACTAATGAGCAGCGAGAGTCAAGCAGACTTTGGCATAAGTCAAACAATATGGCCAAATGATATATGATGACTACTATTTCCAAAGGCTTACAGCTGCAACATCAGTCAATGGTAGACGTGTAGGGAAATCTGATTTTAACCCTCTCCGGAGGATCTATCTTGGATGTTTAATTCACCATACATTGATTATATACCTAGCATGCACCATATAATTAATTGCAACACGCTGGTGTTTTCTCGTGTTTACCGCGAATTTTCCGCAAGGATCGATCGAGACTGCTGCTTTAATCTTACGATCATGTCCCGATTGCCTAAACTCCAATGCCGAGTGAGGACAACCTATGGAGAGTGCTATAGAAATTCATCTTCTTCCTTCCTTTGAAGTTTTCAAAATCTCAAGCTTGTGAAGTATGGATTTGGAAAATTTCACCATTAGGATTAGGGTTTGATTTTCTCTCACCTTATATTTATAATGCAACCCTAAATCCTATCATGATAGAATTTCTTCATATCTAATAAATATAATAATATCACTTAAGATAGAGAGGATCAAGATAGAGTCCCATAGGGACTCTAAAGGGAGGTGGACGATTTTCTTCATAGCTCAATGCCTGGATGGGCCACCAGGGATAAAATGCAAGGAATAAAGAGAGGCCTCAAATAAATTAATTATCTTATGTTCAGCCCAGAACATAAATTAATTCATAAACATTTATTCATGCCACTAGAGAATAAATGTTGATTTACCCCTTTATTTCCGAAGTTGAGTCGGGCTTGCACTTAGACTTCACGAATCCCCGTATTTAAGATATCGTACGTCCATTAATTATTTACGTTCTAACTGCTTAAAATAATTAATTACTTTAATTCCTTAAGTAGTACCACTCAACATTATTATTGCACTTGAGATAACTCAACTTGCAAGGTTTAGTACAATAAACCTTTTGAGCTCCTTAAGGGAATCATCATCCTAAACAAATACGGTGACTCGACACAGGTAACTAGCATGACATACAAGCACTGCCATCACCCAAGATACAGAGAATCTTTGGTTATCTCATGTAACCCTCACCCATAACAAGTCAAAGTGATGGTCAACAACTCATACTCACCTAATACCTTATCGTAGTTTAGATCAACGTAAAGTCACCGAGATCTAGGTTCTTCACGACGGTCAGATAGAAGAACTCATCTCACTGTGATCCATCAATACGTCATAGACGTACCAGCATAGACAAGCAACCAAATCAAGTCACTTCTTATCTATACCGCAGACCTATACCGATAACTCGTCCTCAAGTTGTCTCAGCTGTGATTCTTTTATATCTCATTAAGCTTGACCAATCATACAAACTTCTATGATCTACAACACACTGTATGATCTAACTTATATATGAGATAAGGGGACATACATATGCAATCAAGTAAACAATTTAGATATGAGATGTAATAGTGGTAACAGGAAACATTATATACAAGCTCAACCAAAACTGCTTCCAATAAACAAATCCAACAATCTCCCACTTATACTAAAGCAAAACTTTTTGTATTCAATGTGTCTCTCTACTAGCTATTACAAACAACACCATCACTTTGCTTCACCCACTTATACAAAAGTTTCCTTTCTAAGTGGGTGCCATCTTCTTGCAATCCAAGTCCTCGAATATGCTCTTCGTAGACTTCTGCGCGTGCTCTTCGTGAATGGGTTAGCTAGGTTATCCATGAGATCAATCTTTTCAATCAAGACGCCTCCTCGCTAACGATTTCTCGTATGACATGGTACTTTCTCTCTATGTGTTTGGTTGTCTTGTGGGTCCGTGGTTCCTTCGAGTTTACATCGCACCGACGAGTTATCACAAGAACTATGATACTCTTGGGCAAACCAGTACCACATCTAGATCCATGTGGTAGTTCTTGAACCATACAACCTCTTTAGCATACCTCCGAGCGGCTACATATTCGCTTCCATGGTAGAGTCCGCAATGCATCGCCGCTTTGCACTCCGCCAGATACGGCTCCTCCCAAGGTAAACACATAGCCCGAGGTAGACTTTTTCTCATCACGGTCACTTGGAACCGAGTCCGAATAGCCCAAAGGCATTAGACTATCTGCATGGTAAACTAGCCTATAATCTCGAGTCCTTTTCAGGTACTTGAGTATATGCTTTACCGCAGTCCAACGAGCTTGTCCAGGGTTAGACTGATATCTTGCTACTATGCCTACCGCATAGCAAATATCAGGTCTTGTACATAGCATTGCATACATGAGACTTCATACAAAGGTGTAGAAGATCACAGAAGTCTGTATGATTGGTCAAGCTTAATGAGATATAAAAAGTATCACAGCTGAGACAACTTGAGGACGAGTTGTCAGTATAGCCTGCGGTATAGATAAGAAGTGACTTGACTTAGTTGTTTGTCTATGCTGGTAAGTCTCTGACGTATTGATGGATCACAGTGATATGAGTTCTTCTATCTGACCATCGTGAAGAACTTAGATCTCGGAGACTATACGTTGATCTAAACATCGATAAGGTATTAGTGAGTATGAGTTGCTGACCATCACTTTGACTTGTTATGGGTGAGGGTTATATGAGATAACCCAAGATTCTCTACATATTGGGTGGTGGTAGTGCTTGTATGTCATGCTAATTATCTGTGTCGAGTCACCATATCCGTTAAGGATGATGACGTCCCCTTAAGGAGCTCAAAAAGTTTATTGTACTAAACCCTGCAGGTTGAGTTATCTCAAGTACAATAATAAGGTTGAGTGGTACTACTTAAGGAATTAAAGATATTAATTATTTTAAGCAATGTAGCAGTAAATAATTAATAGACGTGTGATATGATAAATACGGGGATTCGTTAAGTCTAAATGCGAGACCGACTCAACTTCGGAAATAAAGGGGTAAGTCAGCATTTATTCTCTAGTGGCATGAATAAATGTTTATGAATTAATTTATGTTGTGGGCTGATCATAAAATAATTAATTTATTTGAGGCCCATCTTTATTCCTTGCATTTGATCCCTGGGCTGGTCCATCCAGGCCTGTGGCTTGGAGATTTTCGTCTCCCTCTCTTAGAGTCCTACTGGGACTCTGTTTTGATTCTCTCTATCTTAAGAGATATTATTATATTTATTGGATATGCAGAAATTCTATCTTGATAGGTTTTAGGATTGCATTATAAATATAAGGTGAGAGAAAGTCGAACCTTAATCTCTAGGGTGAAATTTTCGAAAATATACTTCTCAAAGTTAGAATTTTCGAAAACTTCAAGAGAAGAAAGAAGACGAATTTCTGTAGCACTCTCCATAGATTGTCCTCACTCGACATTGGAGTTTAGGCAATCGGGACACAGTCCAGAAGATCAAAGCACGAGTCTTGATCCATTCTTGTCCGACGAATTTCGCAGGTAAACACGAGAAAACACCAACGTGTTGCAATTAATTATATAGGTGCATGCTAGGTATATAATCAATGTATGGTGAATTAAACACCCAAGATAGATCCTGGGAGAAGGTTAAAAACAGATTTTCCAACAATAATCAATAGACACCAAAACAATATCAGAGTTTAACAGCAATAAACGTGTGGACATGCATATGGCGATGCATGCCCAAGGTTCTATAAACCTTTCTATCGTCAATCCCTGCTCAACATGCACATCAAAAACGAGATGCAGGCTTAAGTATAAAAGTACTCAGTGGACTCATTGCCGAAAACATTTTCTTTGTAAAGTTATTGAACTGCCACAATAGCGCATGAGGATTTTAGTTGAAAAGACTCATGCCTATCAAATATTTTATCATTTTTCCAAAGTGTCCGGCTGGACTATTTCATCCACGTTGTTCCATATCTGATCATTCATTCATTCGTGCACTATGGAGGTGGCCACATACACATAGTCGTCGTGATCGGTCGAGGTAGCTAACCTTAACACACAGTCACACGTGTACACAATCCGAGTTAGTCCTCAACTAAGTCAGATCTGATCCTTAGCTTTTTTTAACGTTGGTGGACCAATACATTCTCATACCACATTGGATATACCAATCTCAGATAGGATCACAACAAAACGTAAACATTTGGCAGTCAATAACAGTTCATGCAATTATATTTCATAAAGCCTTTGTAAATCATGCTTTGAGATATGCATATCATTTTGTTTCAAGAGAACCCACCTGCTAATCCGAAGCAATAAGTTCCAAGCGGGGCAGGGTGTGATGTCCTTTCTCGGCAACTACATACTATCAGGTCTTTCATAAGAAAATAGTTTTTCTTAGATTCTTTCTATTAATCGAGGGTCGTTTATAAATTACGACTTAAAGTTTCCAATCAGGGGTTCATTGTGATTTCATATGATGGCTTTAAGATAATTTCTATTATCTTACATTCTCAATTTACAAACTATATTCCTTCATCTTTCATAGACTAACCTCAACTTATGAGTCATATACTCCGAGTCTAACCTCGACTCTAGCCTTAGTGTTCTTCTAAACATAATTATGTTATAGATTGTTAGTATTCAAGTTATGATTGGTATATTAGGATATTCTAAAACCACTAACTAGACTTGACAATTATAGTTACGTCCTAGTAGTTTATGCTTGACGGCTTGTCGTATTAACACGACAAATGAGAGGGAATCTTGACTTATGATTCGAGATATCTCATACCATCACGTAAGTAAATACTTAGGAATTAATGGAGTTCTTTGTGAATACTAACTCGACCTTTGAGACAAAAGGATTGACATCTCATATTTGAATCTTAGCTTACACTTTTCGACATTGTTTGTTTCTTTTAGCTCGTCGGAGATTGTGTAAGTTATATAATCGCTATTCCTATCGAGTTGTCTTAACGCTCAATCTAATACCGTATTAGGTTGTCGTTATTGAGCATTAACGTTGTAAGTCGGCTTTCGGTTTCTTTAACTTAGGAACTCACGTTTGAGTTATCCTATTATTAATAGGAAACCATAATTTGTGTCTAACTTCGATTCTCATTAATTCCTTCTTAAGTTATCGAAATTTGTCGATTTCTTTTGGATTAACATACATAAAGTACTATGTTGTTTACGTTTGGGGTTTTATTTGTCGGCACAACATAAATATAACCATACAATACCATACAACACCATACACAACATAAACCATTCTAAAGCATTGGAAAACCCTAATTTCTAACATAATACCCAACTATTGTGTATGTGTGCATGAGTGTTCCATTCATTCATCATAATCACAACCACTCATTCTAAACTTATAGATTAACTACCATGGCATCATTCACAATTAAAAATCAACTTATACTTAACCATTTTGCCATATTTTTTATAATTAGCATAAGTATCCAATAAATTTCAATAAAATCATGTTATGCTCCTATCATACAATAGAATTTAATTACCAACTCAATACCATCAAATAAAATTTTAAACCATGAGTTTAAATCACTAAAGTTTTTGGCAATTTGGATTTATCGAACATTGGTGTTCAATAAATTCCCAAAAATCATATCATGTTTATATCATATATTAAACATGAAATATCATGTCATATCATACATTAAAATTAAAATACATGCTCATTATTATATATATATATATATATATATATATATATATATGGTAATGACATAAGATTGATCGCTCACTTTTCTAACACGAAAACGCGCAAGTATAAGGTAAGCGAGTATCGTATCCAGGATTGTAATGCAAAACACGTAATCTAACTCAACAATAATTCATCATTATCCAAGCACAGATTTTGGTTTTAAAGGTTTTAGGGCTTCGGATATCAAATCCAAAGTAAAGGTAACAACTTGAAAATAAACTAAAGCAGTAAAAACTCAAAAAGATAACTATAAAGAAAGACTAACCCTAGGGATGCATTAATCCTATCCACAATGTATGTTTATCCTGCTTATTATTAACCATTTTAATCCAGACAAGATGGAAAATCACATATGTAATCAATAATTTCTGTTACGACAATTGTGGCAGTTGATTACTAATTTTTCCTATTACTGTTGATAGTATTTGATTTGGTTTTGTGGGCGTGATATATAGTTTTCAGATGCTTAATGACGTGCCCTTGTGCTTATTTTGATTGTTTGGGCGTAAGCTTTGTCTATGCGAGTAAGTTAGGATCTTGATTTGTGCAATCAACTCGTGGTATTGATCAAATTGATTTTGAATTTTCAAACTTTGGTGATAAATGATTTGAGTATAATGTGAATTAGCGAGACCGTGATTGATAGAAATTGAATCGGGGGAAATTGATGTGATTTGTCCGGCTAATGTTAGGGGTAGTGTTAACATTGTGGTTGTCTATATACTTGTTTCATTTTATATATATAAAAAAAAAATTGAAAAAGAAGAAGAAAATGAGGAGAATGAAAGCTCCAGATCTTGTAAGATTGTTGAAATGGAGGATGGGATTATGTCCCTCTTTCTCGTAATTTGAGAAATGGACATGGGAAACCACGTTAGGAGACTCGAGTTCATCGAGAGTGCACCTTTCGAATATTAATCCAAAATCTGTTAAAACACTCTTTGTGCTTTATAAAAGAAACTTGTTGCTAAAGGTGACCACATTAGTTAGTTCACCCTCAACGGAGAGTTGGAGTCCGAGCGTAGATTACCTTTTATTTATTGGAAATCAATTGTCGTTCTTGATTTATTTCACATTATCTTTGAATTAATAAACACCAAGTGTGGGGAAATGCAATAAGGTTTGATTTATTAGAATAAGAGTAAAGTTGCATGAGTTATCTTCACTTTTATTAGTATAGACTTTGCTTGAGGACAAGCAAATGGATAAGTGTGGGGAGTTGTTTAGTATGATTTTGTTACGATTCTTGGTATTGTTTTACGTGTCATTTTCTATGGTTTGTCCTATTTATGCCGCTGTTTTGATTAGTATTTATCGATTTGGACTTACTTCGTTGTTTTGATATTTTGTAGAAAACGGCATTAAAATAGGATGAATTGATGTGCCAAGGATCAGGTATATTGAAGAGCATCATGACAGGAGTTCATAGGTGCAAGCGGATCGCACCGGAGTTCGGACGAGGAGAACGGATAATTTTTCAAAGTCGCGACGCACTCCGCTCGCCCAAGTCGCGCGCCGGCGCTGAACACTTTCAATGATTCTCATGATTTTTGGAGAAGGAATCAAGGATTTTGTCCTTCATAAGAAGTAAATTACGTTGTGATAGGAGTCCGTAGGCGAAAACCGTGTGCAAATCGGAGTTCAGACGAAGGAGAACGGGCCAAAACAAAAACACTGCGCAAAGCAGTGTCGCGCGCGCGCGCGCCCGCAAATGCACGCCCAGCGAACGCCGGTTCACCTGCTGTCAGCCTCCAAAACTGAGCGCGCGTTCACAATTTTGAACGCCAGTTCACTCCATTTTCATCCTGTTTTCAGCGCCAGCTCAAGTCCAAGCGCCGGTTCACTCCCTTTCAGCCTCTCTTGAGCGCCCTCTCAACTCGGCGCTCAACCCGGTAGCTTAGACTCAAACGCCCTTTGAACGCGCGCTCAAGCCAACTCCCTCGCGCGTTCACCTTGAGCGAGCGCTAACAAAGCAGAATACTTCCTCAGCCGGCGCTCACCCACAGTCGGCGTTTATATTCAAGGCAGAATGTTTCTTGAGCCGGCGCTCAATATAAACCGGCGCTCACTCTTTATATAATATATATATGCGCATTTTAGGTCACAAAAGGGGCGGCCGTTCCTCAGTGTTCTCAGTTTTTCTCTTCACGCCGCGGCGCTGCTCCTCAGTTTTTTTCCGGGGATTTCTTCAGGCGACAACACAGATACAATTTTATAGTATTAATTTATGCTTTTCATCCTTTCAATTCATGTTTTATTAGAATAATTACATGCTTTGTTTCGAGATTACTTGTTGGATTTATACTTTGGGATTTATCAAGTTTATCGGATTTAACTTCATAGAATTATTGCTTTGTTATTGAATTCAATTCCATAGTGACAGTGGATTGTTTTCATGTTCATTCGATTTATATTGCTTTGTTTATTGTTTTCGATTTATCGCTTTCGTAGTTGACTAGGGATTGACAACCGGTTTAGATTTATTGCTTTATTAGTTTAGCTTGATTGACAACCCCGGCAGATGCTATTTATTTTCTCGTATTTAAATTCCGTATGTTTCAAACCTCGTTGGTATTATAATGTTTAGGATTTAATCGCTTTCTCTATGACACGAACAATCGCATACATTAAGTTTTCCTTGAGAGCGACTTGGGTTAACTTATCACGCCACGATTACCCGCACGATCGCAGTAATTTGAGTGTGTTTTAGCTCGATCAAATTACTCGCAATCGCACGAGGTAATCGTAGCGTGATAAGTTAACCCAAGTCGTCTCTCAAGGAAAACTTAACAGGACGATTGTTCGTGTCATACACGTAAAGTGATTAAATCCTAAACATTCTAATACCAACGAGGGTTTGAAACATACGGAATTTAAATACGAGAAAATAAATAAGATCCTAAGTCGGGGTTGTCAATCCCAAGCTAAACTAATAAAGCAATAAATCTAAACCAGGTTGTCAATCCCTAGTTGAACTACGAAAGCGATAAATCGAAAACAATAAACAAAGCAATATAAATCGAATGAACATGAAAACAATCCATCGTCTGTAATACCCCGCAAAATTAACGCCTAATTACGGTATTTAAAACCAGAATCAAAGCTTTGTTGAGATATTCAATCGTAATGATATCGAATAATGACTTGATTAATTACAAAGGAATGAAACCTATTTTATATTAACCGAGAATTGTGAATTAAGGAATAAAAGTATATGAAGTATATCGCAGATTATTTTAACGCCGATCGCAGATCGATAGTTAAAATTATGATATTTTCTAAGCAATTAAGCTTAGAATTAAATTCTATTATTAATGGAATAATTTAATAAAGTGATGACGACCATTTCGAGATGAGTCGATAATGAACGCTTTGCAACGCTTTTCAAACGTTAACGCTTTGAGATGAAACGAAAAGCGCTTTTAATCGATCAAGAAATTATAGGAATTAATTTCCTATGATTAGTATATGTAATTACAGTATTATTTAGCATTAAATCAATGCTAGATCATCAAGATTTGATAGTGACCAATTTTTCAAACGCTTGAAAACCCTAATTTTCTAACTCGATTTTTATCGCATAAAATGATGCCATTAATTTTTCCTATGATATTATTTATCATCTAAATCATATACTATGATGCATATATCTATGTTTAACATGAGAAATAAAATTTAGTCTATGTTTGGGCATAAGGGCCCAAAATGTTATATGTGTAACAAATGTATGTTAATCTTCCCACTTTTGCATATAGCTACTATATGGCAATGTGATTAATTATATGGTCTAATTAAATGATTAAATATAGATATATATATATATATATATATATAAGTGTGTGCGATCGTGTATGTGGGTGTGTGTGTAGAGTGAGAGTGTGATGTTGTGCAAGTGTAGTAATGCATGCTAAAATAGAAACACTTGTCACCTCTCCACCCCATACCTCTCCCAACACCTAACACCACCCCTCACACCCCTCATTTTCAGACGTCCCCTTCCCCTTTCTCTCCTCCCTCTCTCAAAAATCTGCAAGGGAGTTGAGAGCTCCCCCCCACTTTCATCTCAACCGGAGCATGAGCTCCGTCGCACCTCCATCTCTCTCAACTTTGTCAAATTCTGATCCAAGGTAAAGGCCCTATAACCATAAGTTTATTTTGGTCAAGATATATACATGCATGTTCATCAATATGCTTGAATATGTTGGGTCTATGCTTGAAAGTGATTGCATGTTGATTTAATAGGTAGATTCAAGACTTTTGATCATTGCATGTTGATTTACCTGGACGAACAGCAACTTCACGAAATTATTATAATAAGTTACAGTTGTCCGATGATTGTGAATTTTTAATATGTTGAAAATATATGTGTCTAATATGCCTCTGTAAAATTTCAAGTCCATCCAACTTGATTTGCTATTTTAATCGTATTTTTTGAAAGCATCGCGCAAATCTGTGAAATCGCCGTGTTCATCACCCATAGTCCGTGGCTTTCGTTTTAAGTTTGGCTAATGATAAAACTCTGAAAATTGTCAGAAACATAAAACAGCATGTCTAGAAGATGTATGTAAATTTTCAGAATTTTCTAAAAAGTTTTACTATTTATTCCAGATTTTACAAGTTAACTGCACAAAACTGTCACGGGAGTGATAGCTTGTGGTAAAATATTTTTAGCTCCCAATCTATTGTGAATCATTGAGTGAGGCTTTTTCTGGGTTAAACTAGACTTAAGTGGATTTTCAATATGATTAGTTTCATTCCCAGATTCCTTATAATGAACTCACGGTGAATTTTTGAAGTTGATACAATACAGTAAGTTTTTTGGACAAACTGCCTTAGTGAATTTTTCATGTAATAGGCTGTTCGAGTATGACTTTTACGTGAGATGTTCAAGCCATTTGTAGTCCGATTTGGACTTGGGTTTCTTCATAAGAAATGTTCCCCACCATGTCTAGTTATGATCTGGAAAGGTTGATCCCAAACCAAGTTTTATAGGTATACCTTTCATCGACCCAAAATCACCTACTGGAAACTGTCCATTTCATCTAGTCAACTTCGACCTTATGTATTTCTCGATGTGTCAGATATTTTCCAGTATGGTCTTCATGCAATATGTAGTACTTGTTACAAGGTTTCAAATTGGTATCCTGCAGCCATTTTGGTATTGTGAGTCAAAAGTTACGAGCCTCAGAAACCCCTCGTCGCTAAGCTAAAACTGAAAATTTTGAAAATCTTTCTAAGTATAGAAGTCAATTTGAGTTTCCCACTTTGAGACTCTATATCTCCCGAACCACGACTCCTTTGGATTTAATTCCTTCTTAGAACTTGTAGTACATGTTTAGAGGTTTCAGAATGTATCTTTGTGCGACCATACGTATTCTGAATCGAGAGTTATGGATCGTCAAAGTACGTCACTTGGGTTGTTTCAAGCTGTTTTTGCCGAAATTAAACACTGAAATTTGACTAAGTGTTGGAAACCCCATGTGAAGTATGCCTTATGTGACTAACACGCTATTAATCGATGCATTCATTATGTTATGTCGTAGCACGATAGAGCATTATAAGATGTACGAATTATGATAAAACATCATGATACGATATTTTCACGAAAGCATACCTTAACGTGAAATATTTGACTAGGTGCTACCACATGGTCAATTGAGTGTATATCATACCATGATATACACTAAAGTAGAAATATGGGTTCTAAGACCCAATGGATTTTTCCAGCTCCAAAACCTCAAGGCCAAGAATAGATAGGCTAAAGCTAGGACTTACACCCAAGAAACGGATTAAGGCAATCTACATCCGTGGGCTTTACTCTACTCAAAAATAAAATGCTTCAAATATTTATTTACGATGCTTATTTCAACTGCTGATAAAATGTTTACAAGATTACCCGCCAAAATGTTTATGTTTTGTATATGTATCCTATCCATGAGATGTTATGAGATGTTATGAAATGTTATGAATGTTGTCGGGTCGCCCCAACTTATGAATGAAAATCGATATCGAATCCTATGCCGGAAGGAAAATACCGCTAGGATTAACGTGTACACTAAGGACTGTGTGTCTTTGTAAGGATAATTCACGGCCGTCACGGCCGCAGGAGGAGGCCTCCTTCACGACGCTCGACTATGATGATACGACGAAAGGATGTTATGGATATGGATCATACACACTATAAAAATGCCCGCCAGCGATGATTTTATGAAATGATGAAAATATTTTAGTAAGACAAGGCATTTTCAACTAAAACCCTTGTGTCTTACCATGATGTTGGCGATGTAATTCAAAGAAAATAAAATGTTTTTGCATGAGTCCACCGAGTGCATTCTTGTACTCGACCGCATGTTTGTTTTAAATGTGCGTGTTGAGCGTATGATGGATGGAGCAAAGTTGAGCAATAGGAATGTTGTCGTTGAAATGTTTTATACCTTGATTGTACATCGTCATATGTACATATCACATGTCTTCCGCCGCAAGAACCCTAAATTATGTAATATAGTCCAAGAATATAAATGATATATGACACGCTTATTGTTAAAAAGAGTCTCCTTGTATTTTTATCTCTGCTTAGAATTATAGTCCCCGTTAATCCGCACTTAGGATTGAGGGGTCGTGACAGTGGTATCGTAGCGGTTCGCTCTTGAACCCAAAATCTTCTTTAAGGTTAAGTCTAGATTGAGTCATTCGACTTCTAGAGATCAGCTGACAATGCTCAACACTCCATCACATCAAGCTCAACCGAAATGAGGTAAATGACTCTTTTTTTCAAAGTTTTGAAAATTAGCCTGGCCAAGACGAATGTTTATGAAATTATTTTTCTCGGTGTGAAAACGAAAAGTTTTAAAGTGAAATAATTTTTTTCAAGTGAAATGAAAGTTATGTGAATTTATTTAAGATGAAAGTTATTGCAAATGTCGCAAATGAAATATTATGTTGTGAAGTGGATGATGATTGATATGATCTTTCAAAACAAAAGAAAGCTATGAGAAAGGTTGAGAATGAATGTTGTGACAAATGATTTGTCAAGAAAGTTATGAAAGAAGGAAGATATAAGAAAGATGATGACAATGATATGAGAAAGTTTTGCACGATATGCCAAAGATGAAATGTTCAATTTCCGAATGTAATAAGGGTTCATTATTATGAACAAAGTTATGATTATTCATGTTTTAAAATGATTGAGATTGGACATTGAATTGTCAAATATGATATGTTGAATTCTTTAAATTCAACGAAATACGTGCGTACAAATGAACTACGTAGGAATATTCGAAGTTTTACTTCAATCTCAAAGTTGATTATGATGATGAGCATGCTAGCTCAACAGAACGTAGACTTTTTAAGAAGCATGATCACTTTTTACGAAAGAACATAGAAGTAAGAACTTCCTTCAATTACAAGAACAAGATTAGTGATGGATTTGAGAACTTCATTCCATCTTGAGTGAAGAAAAGTGAAAGATTTATACGAAATTGTTCGACCGACATGTACGACCTCGGCTTCAACCTCGCATGTGCGATCGCCGACTTCAAATCAGCAATATTCTGTACTACCGGGCATCGGTAACGGCATGCACGACCTTGGTGTCGGCATTGCTTATGACCTCGGCGCGAACGCACGAAATTTTCCTACACCGCACGGTGATTTTGTTTTGACTAGTTCTCGATCGTGTGAACTCCGATTTACGATGGTTTTCGCCACGTGTCCCTAATGCACTGAACCTCATTTCTTATGAAGGACCAAATTCCTGATTCCTACTTCGAATTCAAGAGAATCAGTTGAAGTTAGATCTATGATCCAGATAGAGTAAGAACGTTATAGTATGATACTGACTTTAGAATTTTATAAAGAAAGTAAGATTTCGATGTACCGGTGGAGCCCCGACACACATGAGAACCTTTATTGATGACCTATTACGGGTATATGAGTTTTCAAAATTCTATTCGTTACCCAATTTATGTCGTTGAGTTTAACTCTATGACCTAGTTCCAATTGAGAAATCATTCGAGTTTCTCACTTCTTCTGAAGAAAATTCCAACTCAAAAATTTACAAAGTGTCCTTTTGAACCCAAAGCCTTGTGTGACTGAGAATATGATTGTGACGGGTCTGGCCAGCCCATATGAACAAAGAAATCTCAGTAGTCGTCATTCTGGTCTTCGGACCCTAGATCCCCATTTCTTCAGTCCAAAGAGCATATTGATTCAAACATTGAAAAGATGTTATCTTGATGGGTGAGACAGTACCTCCTGTAAGTAGTCGTGATTATCTCTTCTCGACTCTTGAAACCATCAAGTAAGATGAAAGTTGACTTACATTGTCACCTAAGTGCGAATTAGTAAAGCGATCAATATTAGACATGAAATAGGTTGACTTATTTTAGTCACCCAAAAGTTTCAGACTAGTAAAGTGATAGACATCAAGAAATTATGATGTAAAGAAAATCTCGATGAAATGAGATATTTTTCCTATGATACACATGAATGTGATGACCCTTGATGGGCTTTACAAAGATTGATGATAGTGAAGTTATGCCTTCATATGACTGTTATGATAACAAAGTTATGAATAAGATACTCTTTAGCGTTGAATGCAAGAGTAAAAGTAAAGAAAAGTATATGATATCTGCGGGATATTAATTTCCCTTATTATGTCATGACGAGAGCGATTACAACTTATCTTTAAGATAGTTGGATGTCCTTGAAACCTCGTTAGTAGGTTGGACATGTTTAAAAGAATGAAGATACATACAAGATATTCTTTTCAAAGAATATATATATATAAGTGATAGCATCCCGTAAAATAAATCTTTCGCTTTATACCTCGACCAATGAGATTATGCTTGAGCATAATCGATTTCGAGTAATTAAAACTTAGTTAAACAAAAGATAATGAGATTGGGGAATCATAATCCTCAAGATTGTGTGAACGACGAGGATAGCCCTAGTATGTGAACTAAGTACGGAGGAAATAACTCCAAGGCCAAGACATGGAAATAAGATACTTAGAATTTAAGTTATGGAGTACGAATGTACTACCCTACCAAGCCATATGACAATGATAACGATTCTAGTCCTGAAAGTGGGAACCGAAGTATAAAGAAAGTAAGATTACTTTCGATACCATGCTCAAGAAAAGGACAAAAGTCAAAAATAGCGTAAGAAATTATGAGCTATACAACTAGATAGTTCATGATATGATATAAGCTTCAGAGATGTTATGACTTCGATAAGTAAGGTAATTCTTTGGAAGTAAACAAACGGATTAAGAAACAGATTCATTATTTTAAAATAAATCTTAATAACCTAAGTTATAATGACACAAAACGCTTGTCTCGTGTAATTTAATAGTTAACAAGCAAGATAGTTTCTATAGATCTTGCAAAGGAAATACATCCAAGAGAACACAGGAAAAGATTCACATGGAAGGATCTTAAGGTGGACCTAATAGTAAATCTTAGCCCCATATTTTTGTGACGATCAATAAAATGAGGTGTTAAGTATCTTTGACATGGAAATGAAGAAATCATTGAATGTCGAGAAAATGGTAAAGATATTTGATGTCAAGGCAAGAGTATAATACATTCCCAGTGGACAAAGGATTTTATCTTATGCGAAATTGCATGATGACTCAATAAAAGATTAAGAAGAAATGACTATATCCAAAAGGGGATATTACAAACGATGGCACTAAATGCCAGTACAAGGATTTCTCTGGAAAGGAGTTTAAAGTAAGGATATATGAGAAATATATTCCTAGGATCGATTAAGTGAAAAAGGGAATTAAATCATTCATACTGGATTAGGAATGAATGATAGTGATAGAGACATGACGATCTCTACGATAAGATTTCATTATTGAAATATATCAATATCAAAGGATAGGTTGATGTAGACCTAATCACAAATGCTATTGGTAAAAGCATAACGAGACTGATACCGATAAGTATAGGGTGAATGAGGCAATGAAGACCATAGCAAGGAACATAATATCCCAATGGAAAGGACAATGATATATGAAATAAACATTTACTTGAATAAACGGAACACCGTAGACCAAAGCATATACCTCACATCGAAAATGTAACAAAGCAGAACCAAAAGGCGTAATAGGTATGAGGAAAAATTTCTAATAATTGTAAGATCTTGTTCGATATAGGTGCTTCGCTGACATCGCACAAGTATGCGAGAAGCGATAGAACCCAACTCGTGGTGTTAATCAAGAAATGAAAATCTCCTTACCTATACGAGAATTTTGACCATCACAAGTGTTGCTCAAGCTCGTAATTGAACCTAGAATCGCCTAAAGTGCTATCCAATGATTTGGATCATTATATCTATGTGGAACGAGATATAAGTTTAGAGACAAGAAGTTTCGGAAATGGTTGTCATTCATGTGATTAGTGACTGGGCTCAGCTTTTCCGTTAGAGGTTTCACACGACAAAATATCAAGACCCACCGTTCGCCTATGCGAATATCTTTAAGGCAACATACGATCAAGATGTAAACGAAATGAGTATTAAGATAAGTGTCATGAGTCGTGTCACAAGTAGTCCATGTGTTATATACGCCTTAAGGTGTATAATTCATTAAGAGATCCTTCTTGTTTAGAAATCCCTCCATTGCTTAAATTAAGTCGGATTTATCTAAAAATATCCGCTTCTGTATGACAAGAAAAGAGAGTTTAACTGCAAGAGTTAACCCTAAGGCCTACAAGTTTATAACTCACACGAGCGTATCGGCTCTTTTAATATGAACTAGGAATGAATTTAGAATGTCTTGAAGAAATTTTGCACCTCTGGATGGATACTTGTAACTATAGAGTGTTAAGTGAGGATGGTATCCAACGACTTATCACCATTTACCAACAGATCGCGTAATTTTGCAAAAGAAGTATCAAAAGAATAATTTCTCCATGAGAAAAATTCCAAAGTCTGGGCAGACTTACCAGAATTTGTCAACAGGCTCAAGTATACATATAATGTGTAGGGAACGACACCTACGAGTACTTGTCTTGGACCTCGGCAAGTTACACAGCACAGCATAAAGGAACGGTTGTACCCTGATGTTCCGAACGCCGTCCCACGTCCTGTGCCGTCAATTATACCAGAAAGAGACGAGAATGGCAAAAGGACAGGATCTTATCGCCCTCGAAGATTAGGAGAATTACCACTACCCAACTCGACCTTACTTTCTGATAAAAGTAACACACACTTCTAGTATTGAAGAAGAAACGGGGAGCAGCTTGACCCCTGGCTCTCTGAAAGAGAATGATCGTCAGGAGTATGAAAACTAAAACGTACTTGGAGAAAGGCAAGTTTCCAAGGGAGGAGTACGACTCGGACAAAGGTCACTCAAAGACATAGAATCTTAGGATCCTATGAGACTTACATGTAAATAATGGTTTATGATGAAAATGATGTGATTATAATATGTAAAATAAACGTAGTTTGAAAGAGTTTATGAATATGGTGAAGAAGTGTCAAAGTTTTGAGTGTAAAAGAGCTGACGCCAGATCATTTCACCGATAGACCGACCGTAAGTAATGTATGAAAAGTCCTCACCGAGGCATTATGATGAAATATTATATGGTCTTGAAGAATGATATCCAAAATACGGAAATGAATCGTTCTGAATAAGATATGGTTACTATGAGATAATAATTATGCCATTCGGACTAACCAATGCACCACATGCTCATGAACCTCAAAATCGAGTGTTTCACACATACTTAGATAATTTTATCACTATCCTCATGAATAATGTTCTTATCTATTCAAAGGACGAGAAGAACATAAAGAAAATCGAAGGGTCAGTCTTACGACTTTTAAGAGTCAGGCGAATTTTGCAAATACTGCTTTGTAAATTTCGGCTTAAAAGAGAAATATTCCTCAGGCACATAGTGTCTTTAGAAGAAAACAATGTAGATCTGACAAAGGACAAAGCAATTAAAGATGAAAGACGTCAATGACCTAAAATAAGATCAGGAATTTTATAGATTAATTGACTTACATTAGAGATCCATTAAGAACTCTAAGGTAACAAGACCAATAAGATAGTTACCCCAAAATAGAGTCACAATTCTCACGGATTAATAAAAGTAAGGCTATGTATTAATATGAGATAAATAATAACTTATGTGTCACAATGACTTAGGCCACATGAACAGAATTTCCCAACTCATGACTTGAAATAGTGACAGAATCTGATTTAAGAAAAAGGATCATCGAGAGACAAAGGATGGAGGAAAAGTTAGAAAAGATCCGAGAATGGGTAAGGGCGGAGGATTTAAGAACTTCCGGAGGCGCTTGACAACGCCTTATTGTCTCAAGGAAGAATATGCGTTCGCACGGCGCAAAACTTCAAAATGAAATAATAGGCGAGGCTCACGATACACCTACACCGCCCACCCGATAGTACTAAGGTGTACCAAGACCGAAAGAAAGGTTTTGGTGGAAGGCATGAAACGAGACATAGCTTCTTTCAGTAGAACACCGCCTTGTTTGCCGCCAGATGAAAGCGTCACACCAACGTCCATACGGAAAGTTACAATTGGAAATACCCGAGTGGAAATGGGATGAAATAACGATGGACTTCATTACTTAACTTACCCAAATCAAAAAGAGGAACACCGCCATATGGGTAATTGTTGATAGACTCACCAAGAGTGCTCACTTCCTACCAATCCAAAGTACTTATGGATCGACAAGTTAGCCCACTGTATGTAAAGGAGATTATACGACTTCACGAGTGCCAAAATCTATTACCTCGATAGTGACGATGAGTATAAATACCAAAGTCGCGAGGACATCACTCTATATCAATAAGTTAAGAACCCTTCACAATTCACAAAAGTCAAGTTATTCGTTGAGCAAAGGAACTTGGATACGAGGATAGAAAAGATGGCTCGAATCAAGAAAGATTATAATTGTGATAAATAATCACCTAAGGAAGGTTAATGTAGAATCTAATGCCTAAGTTATAAAATTCAGTCTAAATTATGGTATGTCCTCATAGAAAAGGAAAACTCATTGGAAAGATTAAGAAAACGAGAACAAGAATAGTCGGGCAATCGTGACTAATGTAAGTAGTATTTCCACAACCAAGGTGAAATATGACTAAAAAGAGAATGAAGATGGGAATAGAATACTAATTAAGATAAGAAATGAAGAGTCAAGGATTTTAAGGAGCGTTGGACAATGTTATTGTTTAAAGAGATATATATATATATATATTTCAAGCAATAATAAGCTTAGAAATGAAATCGTGAATGAAGTTCATGATCCATCTCATACCGCCAACCGGCATTATTAAGTGACATTGTAAATTATGAGAAAGGTTAGATAGCAAGGAATGAGATAAGATATAACCATATAGTCGGCGATGTCTCGTTACAAATAAGTAAAGGCATTGTATCAAAGGCCTTATAAGAGAGTATAATCTTAGAACTACACGAATGGAAATAGAATGATATAGAAATAGATCTTGTGATAGATTTTACCAAAGTCATAAAGAAGTTGCACTACTATATGGCTAGTAGTGGATCGACTCGCCAATTATGTTTTGTCTCGCCCATTCGGATGACTCAGAGATCCAATAAGTTAACTCGCTTATACAAAAAGGAAATTTTATATTTACAAGGAGTACCGTAACCTATCGCTTCAAATAAGAGACTCAAGAGTACCCTAGATTTCAACTAACTCATAAAAGGAGTTAGACACTAGATTGAACCTTAACATATACTCACGGACGGATAGACAAGCGAAAGAACAACCCAAACGCTTAAGCACGAAAGAACATTAATGATAAACCAAGGTATCGGTGAGAACTTATTGTACCACTTGTTAAGTTTATGTACGAATCGTAGTCACAAACAACGATTAATATAGCCTTATGAGGCATTGTACTAAAAGAAGTATCGACCACCACTTTATTGTAATAAAGTAGGTGAGAAAAGGTATAATGTCCTGACATTGTAAATGAAACGATTAAGATATTTGCTAACGAGGCAAAGAATAAGAAAAGCTCGTGATGTATAAAAGTCTTACCGGTGCGCGTAACCCGAACCGCATTCTTGAATGCGGAATTAAAGTTTCTTAAGATTTCTCCATATAGAAATTATAAGTTTAGATACAAGAATGTTGAGACCACGTTTTATAGGACCTTACGAGCTCCTAACAATGATAAGCCTAGTAGCCTATAGCTGATACTTCAACCACATTTGAGAGGGAAGTACGAAATGTTTTCCTCGTGTCACAGTTAAGGAAATACGAAAATTGCCCAATTCACGTAAACCAACAATAAACCAATAAATCTAAACCAGGGGTTGTCAATCCCTAGTTGAACTACGAAAGCGATAAATCGAAAACAATAAACAAAGCAATATAAATCGAATGAACATGAAAACAATCCATCGTCTGTAATACTCCGCAAAATTAAATGCCTAATTACGGTATTTAAAACCAGAATCAAAGCTTTACGAGATATTCAATCGAATGATATCGAATAATGACTTCGATTAATTACAAAGGAATGAAATCCTATTTTATATTCACCGAGAATTGTGAATTAAGGAATAAAAGTATATGAAGTATATCGACAAGATTATTTTAACGCCGATCGCAGATCGATAGTTAAAATTCATGATATTTTCTAAGCAATTGCTTAGAATTAAATTCCATTATTAATGGAATAATTTAATAAAGTGATGACGACCATTTCGAGATGAGTCGATAATGAACGCTTTGCAACGCTTTCAAACGTTAACGCTTTGAGATGAAACAGCGCTTTAATCGATCAAGAAATTATAGGAATTAATTTCCTATGATTAGTATATGTAATTACAGTATTATTTAGCATTAAATCAATGCTAGATCATCAAGATTTGATAGTGACCAATTTTTCAAACGTTTGAAAACCCTAATTTTCGAACTCGATTTTTATCACATAAAATGATGCCATTAATTTTTCCTATGATATTATTTATCATCTAAATCATATACTATGATGCATATATCTATGTTTAACATGAGAAATAAAATTTAGTCTATGTTTGGGCATAAGGGCCCAAAATGTTATATGTGTGTAACAAATGTATGTTAATCTTCCTACTTTTGCATATAGCTACTATATGGCAATGTGATTAATTATATGGTCTAATTAAATGATTAAATACAGATATATATATATATAAGTGTGTGCGATGTGTATGTGGGTGTGTGTAGAGTGAGAGTGTGTGATGTTATGCAAGTGTAGTAATGCATGCTAAAATAGAAACACTTGTCACCTCTCCACCCCATACCTCTCCCAACACCTAACACCACCCCTCACACCCCTCATTTTCAGACGTCCCCTTCCCCTCTCTCTCCTCTCTCTCTCAAAAATCTGCAAGGGAGTTGAGAGCCTCCTCCCACTTTCATCTCAACCGAGCATGAGCTCTGTCGCACCTCCATCTCTCTCTCAACCTTGTCAAATTCTAATCCAAGGTAAAGCCCTATAACCATAAGTTTATTTTGGTCAAGATATATACATGCATGTTCATCAATATGCTTGAATGTGTTGGGTCTATGCTTGAAAGTGATTGCATGTTGATTTAATAGGTAGATTCAAGACTTTTGATCATTGCATGTTGATTTACCTGGACGAACAGCAACTTCACGAAATTATTAGACTAAGTTACAGTGGTCCGATGATTGTGAATTTTTAATATGTTGAAAATATATGTGTCTAATATGCCTCTGTAAAATTTCAAGTCCATCCAACTTGATTTGCTATTTTAATCGTATTTTTCGAAAGCATCGCGCAAATATGTGAAATCGCCGTGTTCATCACCCATAGTCCGTGTCTTTCGTTTTAAGTTTGGCTAATGATAAAACTCTGACAATTGGCAGAAACATAATTTAGCATGTCTAGAAGATGTATGTAAATTTTCAGAATTTTCTAAAAAGTTTTACTATTTATTCCAGATTTTACAAGTTAACTGCATAAAACTGTCATGGGAGTGATAGCTTGTGGTAAAATATTTTTAGCTCTCAATCTATTGTGAATCATTGAGTGAGGCTTTTTCTGGATTAAACTAGACTTAAGTGGATTTTCAATATGATTGGTTTCATTCCCAGATTCCTTATAATAAACTCACGGTGAATTTTTGAAGTTGATACATTACAGTAAGTTTTTGGACAAACTGCCTTAGTGAATTTTTCATGTAATAGGCTGTTCGAGTATGACTTTACGTGAGATGTTCAAGCCGTTTGTAGTCCGATTTGGACTTGGGTTTCTTCATAATAAATGTTCCCCACCATGTCTAGTTATGATCTGGAAAGTTTGATCCCAAACCAAGTTTTATAGGTATACCTTTCATCGACCTAAAATCACCTACTGAAACTGTCCATTTCCACCTAGTCAACTTCGAGCTTATGTATTTCTCGATGTGTCAGATATTTTCCAGTATGGTCTTCATGAAATATGTAGTACTTGTTACAAGGTTTCGAAATTGGTATCCTGCAGCCATTTTGGTATTGTGAGTCAAAAGTTACGAGCCTCGCAAAATCCCTCGTCGCTAAGCTAAAACTGAAAATTTTGAAAAATTTTCTAAGTATAGAAGTCAATTTGAGTTGCCCAATTTGAGACCCTATATCTCCTGAACCACGACTCTTTTGGATTTAATTCCTTCTTAGAACTTGTAGTACATGTTTAGAGGTTTCAGAATGTATCTTTGTGCGACCATACGTATTCTGAATCGAGAGTTATGGATCGTCAAAGCACGTCACTTGGGTTGTTTCAAGCTGTTTTTGCTGAAATTAAACACTTGAAATTTGACTAAGTGTTGGAAACCCCTATGTGAAGTATGCCTTATGTGACTAACACGCTATTAATCGATGCATTCATTATGTTATGTCGTAGCACGATAGAGCATTATAAGATGTACGAATTATGATAAAACATCATGATACGATATTTTCACGAAAGCATACCTTAACGTGAAATATTTGACTAGGTGCTACCACATGGTCAATCGAGTGTATATCATACCATGATATACACTAAATTAGAAATATGGGTTCTAAGACCCAATGGATTTTTCCACTCCAAAACCTCAAGGCCAAGAATAGATAGGCTAAAGCTAGGACTTACACCAAGAAATGGGATTAAGGCAATCTACGGTCTGTGGGCTTTACTCTACTCAAAAATAAAATGCTTCGAAATATTTATTTACGATGCTTATTTCAACTGCTGATAAAATGTTTACAAGATTACCCGCCAAAATGTTTATGTTTTGTGTATGTATCCTATCCATGAGATGTTATGAGATGTTATGAAATGTTATGAATGTTGTCGGTCGCTCCCAACTTATGAATGAAAATCGATATCGGATCCTATCTTTGGAAGGACAATACCGCTAGGATTAACGTGTACGCTAAGGTGACTGTGTGTTGTAAGGATAATTCACGGCCGGTCACGGCGTCGTGAGAGGAGGCCTTCACGACGCTCGACTATGATGATACGACGAAAGGATGTTAAGGATATGGATCATACAAACCAGAAAAATGCCCGGCCAGCGATGATTTTATGAAATGATGAAAATATTTTAGTAAGCACAAGGCATTTTCAACTAAAACCCTCAGGTCTTACCATGATGTCAAATGTAATTCAAAGAAAATAAAACGTTTTGGCATGAGTCCACCGAGTGCATTCTTGTACTACGCCGCATGTTTGTTTTAAATGTGCAAAGTTGAGCGAGATGATGGATGGAGCAGTGTTGAGCAATAGGAATGTTGTCGTTGAAATGTTTTATACCTTGATTGTACATCGTCATATGTACATATCACATGTCTTCCGCTGCAAGAACCCTAAATTATGTAATATAGTCCAAGAATATAAATGACATATGTATTACGCTTATTGATAAAAGAGTCTCCTCAGTATTTTTATCCTCGTATAAATTATAGTCTCGTTAATCCGCATTTAGATTGAGGGCGACGACATCACCACTATGGAATCAATTCAATAACAAAGCAATAATTCTATGAAGTTAAACCGATAAACTTGATAAATCTCAAAGTATAAATCCAACAAGTAATCTCAAACAAAGCATGTAATTATTCTAATAAAACATGAATTGAAAGGATGAAAAGCATAAATTAATACTATAAAATTGTATACGTATTATCGTCAAGAAATCCCGAAAAAGATTGAGGAGCAAATACCGGCGTGAAGAGAAAAACTGAGAACACTGAGTAACGGCCGCCCCTTTTGTGACCTAAAACGCGCATATATATATTATATAAAGAGTGAGCGCCGGTTTATATTGAGCTCGCTCAAGAAACATTCTCGCTGAATATGAACGCCGTGAGTGAAGCCGTACCGAGGAAGTATTCGCTTTGTGCGCTCAAGGTGAACGCGCGAGGGAGTTGGCTTGAGCGCGCGTTCAAAGGGCAGCGCTGGAGTCTAAGCGCTGGGGTTGAGCGCTGGAGTTGAGAGGGCGCTCAAGAGAGGCTGAAAGGGAGTGAACCGGCGCTTGGACTTGAGCTGGCGCTGAAAACAGGATGAAAATGGAGTGAACTGGCGTTCAAAATTGTGAACGCGCGCTCAGTTTTGGAAGCTGACAGCAGGTGAACCGGCGTTCACATGTGAACCGGCGTTCACATGTGAACCGGCGTTCGCTGGGCGTGCATTTGCGTGAGCGCGCGCGGCGCGCGGGCGCGCGACACTGCTTTGCGCAGTGTTTTTGTTTTGGCCCGTTCTCCTTCGTTTGAACTCCGATTTGCACACAGTTTTTGCCTACGGACTCCTATCACAACATACTTTACTTATTATGAAGGACAAAATCCTTGATTCCTTCTACAAAAGTCATGAGAATCATTGAAAGTGTTCAGCGCCGGCGCGCGACTTGGGCGAGCGGAGTGCACGTGCACGACTTTGAAGAAATGATCCGTTCTCCCTCGTCCGAACTCCGAATTGCGATCCGCTTGCACCTATGAACTCCTGTCGCAATGCTCTTCAATATACCTGATCCTTGGCACATCCAATTCATCCTATTTTAATGCCGTTTTTCTACAAAACATCGAAACAACGAAGTAAGTCCGAATCGATAAATACTAATCAAAACGACGGCATAAATAGGACAAACCATAGAAAATGACACGTAAAACAATACCAAGAATCGTAACAAAATTATACTAAACAACTCCCCCACACTTATCCATTTGCTTGTCCTCAAGCAAAGTCTATACTAATAAGAGTCGAAAGATAACTCATGCAACTTTACTCTTATTCTAATCAATCAAACCTTATTGCATTTCCCCCACACTTGGTGTTTACTTAATTCAAAGATAATGAGAAATAAATCAAAAACGACAATTGATTTCCAATAAATAAAAAGGTAATCTCTCTCGCACCCAACTCTCCGTTAGGGTGAACTAACTAATGTGGTCACCTTTAGCAACAAGTTTCTTTTATAAAGCACAAAGAGTGTTTTAACATATTTTGATTAATATTCGAAGGTGCACTCTCGATGAACTCGAGTCTCTAACGTGGTTTCCATGTCCATTTCTCAAATTACGAAAGAGGGACATAATCCCATCCTCCATTTCAACAATCTTACAAGATACTGGAGCTTTCATTCTCCTCATTTTCTTCTTCTTTTCAATTTTTTTTATATATATAAAATGAAACAAGTATATAGACAACCACAATGTTAACACTACCCTAACATTAGTCGGACAAATCACATCAATTTCCCTATTCAATTTCTATCAATCACGCCTCGCCAATTCACATTATACTCAAATCATATATCACCAAAAGTTTGGAAATTCAAAATCATTTGATCAATACCACGTAGTTCAACAGCACAAATCAAGATCCTAACTTACTCGCATAGACAAAGCTTACGTCCAAACAATCAAAATAAGCACAAGGGCACGCTATTAAGCATACGAAAACTATATATCACGCCCACAAAACCAAATCAAATACTATCAACTCCCCACATTTAATTCGAGCACCGCCCCAAAGGCTCAAAATAATAAAAGCGCAAAAATAAGGGACGAGAACTTCCCTGAAGTTGGCTGAACCAATAGCTTACCTATTCTCACAGATCATATTCCATAAGACATCTCCTGCACACAGACAAAGACGAAACACAAATAAAAAACAGGACACAGAAATAAAAGATAAAAGAAAAAGAAAACAAAACCAAAACGTGGGTTGCCTCCACGGAGCGCTTGTTTAATGTCATTAGCTCGACGTGTTTATTAGAGCAACGGTGGTGGTCAATGGCGGTCCGCCATAATCATGATGCCATGAGCTCCATCGGTGCCCTGCAGGACAATACCAAGAGTTGCTCCGATAGGCATAGACACCCTTTATCGCCAGCCTTCGAAAAACCGCTTTCACCACCTCTATAAGCACCGAGGTCAACTCCGCTTTCTCCAAAAATTAGAAGCTCGGCCGAAAGATCACCGCTTCCTTGCTCATCCTCCACGAACACATACTTCATCGGTAGTTCCTTCAATACCATTGTGGTCCAGGCATGCTAACAAATTCCCTTTCCCAATCCTCTTCATCAATCGAAACCGCATGAACTACTTCGTCCGTGTTCTCGGGGGTCGGCTCATACTTGTCGAGTCTAACTCGAGACTACCACTTCTTCCTCCTTTTCTTGTAGTGGCGGAATATCTTCGATGGCTCTTCCACAATACGATCATCTGCCGATCACATTGAAGGACACGACCGCTCGAGCCTCACGGGGTGGCTCGTGTTCTCTCATCGCATGTTGTCGTTGATACTCAACCAACTTCACGCCCATCGGTCCCACACGTGCCTCTAAACGCCAAGAGTTGCGTCTCTATCATCCAATGGCGAACTCTAATGGTCATGGTCACCGAGCCTCATAGGGTGAGCTTGAGGCTCCCTATTGCATCTTGTTGCAGCACTCGCCCGCTCGACCATCATTTCTAATTTTGCTTGCAAGTGTCGATTTTGGTCACGTCGATCCAATCGCTGGTGGCGAAGTCCGAATCAATTCGGTCTCCATATTATCCAACGGATACCTCCGAGGTGGTGGTGGAGGTGGTGGAGAAAATACTCTGTTGTGGGTGGTACCACCGCTTTGTGGAGGTTGTGGCTGTTGGGATCAAAAATATCCATAGTCGGGTTGGGGTCCCAACATCTCGAATCGGGATGTGGTTCCCACCATTCGAATCGGACCGAGGAGGTCATTGTCGCTGTGGATCCCACCATCCCAAATCGGGTTGTGGATCCCAATATTCGGGTTGGGTTGATTCCATAACTCCGAGTTGGGTTGGTTATTCCACCCAACCATATTGTTGCCGGTAAGGCTCAAATTCGCTCGGGTTGGAATCCATATCGTCGTATAGTCCCGCGTTGCCGTCAAAGCATACATCTTCCATCAAACGGCGGCAACCTAGCATTCACAACACTCACACAAAATGGATCACGCGAATCGAGTATAACAAAATAAAAACGAAAAGAAAAAAGAAAATAAACAACACAAACAATACGCTTAAAGTTTTCCGCAAGAACGCGCCAAAATTGATCGAGCTAAAACACACTCAAATTACTCGCAATCGCATTTGTAATCGTGGCGTGATAAGTTAACCCAAGTTGTCTCTCAAGGAAAACTTAACAGGCGATTGTTCGTGTCATACGTAAAGCGATTAAATCCTAAACATTCTAATACCAACGAGGGTTTGAAACATACGGAATTTAAATACGAGAAAATAAATAGATCCTAAGTCAGGTTGTCAATCCCAAGCTAAACTAATAAAGCAATAAATCTAAACCAGGGGTTGTCAATCCCTAGTTGAACTACTAAAGCGATAAATCGAAAACAATTAACAAAGCAATATAAATCGAATGAACATGAAAACAATCCATCGTCACTATGGAATCAATTCAATAACAAAGCAATAATTTATGAAGTTAAATCCGATAAACTTGATAAATCCCAAAGTATAAATCCAACAAGTAATCTCGAAACAAAGCATGTAATTATTCTAATAAAACATGAATTGAAAGGATGAAAAGCATAAATTAATACTATAAAATCAGATCGTATATCGCAAGAAATCCTAAAAGATCGAGGAGCAGCCAGTGTGAAGAGAAAAACCGAGAACACCGAGGAACGGCCGCCTTTTGTGACCTAAAACGCGATATATATATTACATAAAGAGTGAGCCGGTTTATATTGAGCCGCTCAAGAAACATTCTCGCTTGAATATGAACGCCGGTGTGTGGTGAGCGCCGGCCGAGGAAGTATTCTGCTTGTGAGCGCCACCAAGGTGAACGTCGGGAGTTGGCTTGAGCGCTGCTCAGGGGCAGCGCTGGAGTCTAGCGCTGGGGTTGAGCGCCGAGTTGAGAGGCGCCAAGAGGGCCGAAAGGGAGTGAACCGGCGCTGACTTGAGCCGGCGCTGAAAACAGGATGAAATGGAGGAATCGCGTTCAAAATTGTGAACGCGCACTCAGTTTTGGAGGCTGACAGCAGGTGAACCGGCGTTCACATGTGAACCGGCGTTCGCTGGGCGTGCATTGCGCAAGCGCGCGGCGCGCGCGCGCGCGCGCGCGACACTGCTTTTGCGCAGTGTTTTTGTTTTGGCACGCTCCTTCGCCTGAACTCCGATTTGCACACAGTTTTCGCCACGGACTCCTATCACAACGTACTTTACTTATTATGAAGGAAAAATCTTGATTCCTTCTCCAAAAGTCATGAGAATCATTGAAAGTGTTCAGCGCCGGCGCGCGACTTGGGCGAGCGGAGTGCACGCGCGCGACTTTGAAGAAATGATCCGCTCTCCTCGTCCGAACTCCGAATTGCGATCCGCTTGCACCTATGAACTCCTGTCGCGATGCTCTTCAATATACCTGATCCTTGGCACATCCAATTCATCCTATTTTAATGCCGTTTTCTAAAAACATCAAACAACGGTAAGTCCGAATCGATAAATACTAATCAAAACGACGGCATAAATAGGACAAACCATAGAAAATGACACGTAAAACAATACCAAGAATCGTAACAAAATCATACTAAACAACAGTTACGCTCTAGAGGAAAATAAGCAACCCAAAAGGATCACAAAAATATGCTTCCTACGAATGTTCCTATCTCGCCATTTATGTGAAGCTTATCCAGATCATTCATTCAAGATCGATTGACAATTAAAACGGTTAAGTAATTAATCGCAACTATTATATGCATCAAGATTGATCAGAAATCAACACATATAATTAAGCACCAAGAATCATGAATCAATGCCAGGAAGGTACATAACAATAGCAGGAATCACAACATTTAGGATAGAATCATGAAAACCCTAGGATTAGAATGGAATTTAGCTAGACATAAATAACGAAATTAAATACGAAATAATCATACAAACAGAAATTATATTGATAAAACCCGTAGGGAAGCGTCTGAAGAACAATGGTTGGGTTCAGATCCAAACCCAACGGAAAATGGAAAACGATGGAATTCCTTCGACTAAATCGCTCCAAAGTGATAACAAACCGTAGAACTAATGCGAATGATGAAAACTAATACTAGAATGAATCTAAATCAAAGCTAAAGAGAAAATATCTGAAAATATAGAAAACCGAGGAAAACGCCTAAAATCGCTACTGGGAAGGTTGGGGGCCAGGGCGGAGTCTTATTTATAGAATTAGGTCGAAACCCCATTTTGAATTCTGCCACGCCATGACCGGCTCATGGTCGCGAGCTTGGTCACGAGGGAACATCCTCGCCCGCCGGTCTTCTGTTCTCGCAGAAAGCACGCGCTCGTCGGCCTCGCGCTACCGCTCGCGATCGCCAGGTATGGTGGCGAAATTGGGCAAGAGCTCTTTTCATACGCTGGGAAGCTCGTGGCACGCCTCGCGGTCGCTCACGGCACCGTCAGCAGTATTCCTCACGGCCGACCCAGCGGTCGCCAGCCGGTCCGAGCCATCTATTTCGCCGCATCTTGCACTGCGCTCGGGCTGGCGGTCATGAGGGCGGCCGCTAGCCCCTGCCAGCCTTCTTCGCTGCTCGCTCCATGCTTCGGTTTTCGACTTATAAGCCTACAAAACACCAAAACGAAACCCAAGAGCAAGATCTTCCAAAATATGTAAAAGCATTGAGATCCAAGACATAAACGCACTTTATTGATCTAAAATCATCTTTAAATATCAACAATAAACGTAAAATACGCGCTATCGAACCCCTAAACTTAAAGCATCGCTTGTCCTCAAACAAAACAAAACCAAAAAGAAAGAGAGACACAACAAAAGATCAACGAAAGTCAAGAAAGTTGATTAACACAATAACGCCTCAGAAATATCTCAAAGCTCAAAATCATTAGCGCACACGACGACATTAGTCAACTCGATAATGTACAACCATTGAAAGCAAAAATCTCATTCAATTCCACCTTCACAACGGCATGTGCGTAATATATAGAGTACACTCAACTCATAAAGAAATAAAGGACGTGTATACACACAATAATCAATGCAATGCAAAAATCTCACCATAAGCTTGCCATTTCTCTAATATCTCCACCACATCAAATGCGTTCAAATTAGGATCAAAAAGGACTTTTCCTAGGTTGTAATGTAGGCACATTGGTTAAGGTAGGATAATATATGGCTAAGTGACTCAAATATACCTCTAAGTACCTCCATTTATACATTCAACTCATATGGACTTTGTCCATTTCCCCTTTTCTTGCCAACATGCTAATTCAATCATTTATGTAACTCATGGTACCATACACTATGATAATTGACTTCCTTTATGCTCACATTTTTCACAAAATTTTTCTTTTCTTGGCTTTGTAATAAAGCTTATAGGGTCTATTCTTTTTCACAAAGGTACCATCCTTTATCTTTTATCCCAACTTAGAATATCAAAACAAATTTTTCTCCCATTTGATTCCCATATCCATCCTCACCTCCTATCATCCGGTTAATCGAAAGAATAAAGTCTAATAAAGGCTCAAAGAAGGCGACAAACGGTATATATCATTGGGCTAGTGTTTGGGTAAATATGTGGTTTAGCAAAGATGGCCTTTATCCTTTCCATATTCAAACACATATCATACTCGATTACGTATAAACGGCAAGCTCTAGAAGATAATTACATGCACTATATCACACAATTAAAAGAAACTTTATCAAGATGTTTATACAGTTAAGCTCAAGTCTCACGATTTTAAGCAAATGGTGAAAAACAACAACCTAAGCAATCTCAAGCCATTCATGCTTCGTTTCCAAACACATCATGTGCACTATAAACAACATTTTTCAGAAAATTTCTATCATCATTGGCAACATGCATTAACACATTTCACTTAACTCGTTGATCGACAGACACAACAAAACAAAGACACGACAAAAGCCCCAAAGCATAACAACTTTATAAACCAAAGCAAAACATAAAAAAAGACTCTCAACCAAATTACACTAGACCACTCCCCCCAAACTTTATTGTCAACAGTGTACAATGGAGGCAATAAGGTCTGCAGACGAGAGTGATTGGGAGAGATCTTACCTCAAATGTCGTGCTACTCCGGCGGTGGATAGAATCCTCGCCATTGATGGTATACCTTGGGACTTAAAAACGAACAAACAAGACACAACAAAACAAAGAAAAATAAAACGAAAAACATAAAGCACGTAAAATGTTGGGTTACCTCCCAACCAGTGCTAAATTTATCGTCGTTAGCTCGACGTTACCTCTCATCAATCAGGCGATTTGACAATTGTGGTCTTTCCAAACGTTTTCTTGCCCTTATACTTAGCATTTACAACAGACCACCATTTAGCATATGAGTAGCCTCCTCCGAACTTGAATGAATCACTTGGAGTTCTATGCCGAGTCCATCTCTTCTTTATAGCATCTTCATCGACTGGTCGGTTGCCTTTCAAGTGCAAGACTTGACTAGCAGTAGTGATCGAATAGCAATTTTCAGGCTCTGAACTATCGTGTTGCTTGATGGCGTCATATATTGAAATCTTTAGCTCCTCATCATTGACACGAAACGTGAGGTCACCGTCCCGCACATCAATCAAAGCACGACCAGCTAGAAAAGGTCTACCTAAGATTAGTGGTCGATGTCAATTCGTGTATATCTACTATAACAAAATCAACAGAAAGACAAAGTCCCTAATTTTACCAACACATCTTCAACAATTCCTTTAGGGTATGTGGATCACATCGTCACCATCATCAATGATATCATTGTTGCTTCATCTTCCCTAGCTCCAGCGGTTGAATACATTCAAGAAGATCGATTGATGCTTGCTCCCAAATCGCACAACACATTGGGGAATGTGTGCTCAGCAATCTCGATTCCAAAGTGAAGCTCCCGGATCTTTCGCTTCAGAGGTAACTTCGTTGTAAGATGGCACGCATTCTTCGATAGGTTAATTTTTTCAAATTTACCCAATTTCTTTTGCTTGCTAATGCATCTTCGTAAACTTCACATATCCCGCATGTTTCGAGCGCTTCAAAGAGAGGTAGATTGATATTCACTTTTTGAAATATCTCTTTGAATCTGTCGAACTCCTCGTCGTATTTCGACTTAGCTAGTCGACTTGGAAACGAAACCGGAGGAGTATACGTCGGAAATCTCGGAACTGAGCGTCCCTCGCGGCCAACCTCGCGATCACGAGGGCGGTCGCTAGGGACCTGCGGTACTTCGGCTTTCTTCTTTGTGTCCTGGCACGCGATCGCAGACTTCCCCTCCCCCCGAACTCTCTGCCTGGTCTTTCGCGGCCTGGCTCGCGTTCGCGAGCTCGATCGCGAGGTACTTTTCTTTCTTCTTTGTGACCGCGGGGTCACTTGCGTGCTCCTCGGAATGACTGGATGCGTGATGTCTCACGGCCGGGCTCGCGGTCGCGAGCTCAGTCGCAAGGTGCTCTTCCGTTGCTCCTTCGTTGTCCGGTGGTTCTGATACGCTTTTCCACTTCTCAACTGGATAGCAAAGCACTGATTCTTTGGGTTCACTTCCGTATTACTCGGAAATTGGCCCGTCTTTGGCTGTGCATTCTGTTGTGCAGCTATCTGACCGATCTGGTTCTCCATTATTTTCATGTGCTTGCCCATGGCTGCCACGGTTGATTCCAACTGTGTTATCCTCTGGCCAGTAGTACTGATGAACGAATTCTGCTGTGTTGCCAGTTGTTGGTTGCTCACAACCAACTGCTGCATCATATCCTCTAGGCTCGCTTCGCTTCTTGAATTACTCCATTCTCAGACGGCGAAGCTCACCGGAGGTTGTTGGAAATTATTGGGGTTGGCATACGATAGATTTGGATGATTCCTGTTGTTCGGATTGTATGACAGATTTTCCCCAGGAAGGTTCCTTTGATTTATATAGTTCACATCTTCCATCTCGATCTGACTCTTCAAAAGAGTAAACTTTTTCATGAGCTCATCATATTTCGAGTCATCTCTACAGCAGCAATGCCGCCACGGGTGTTCTCTCCGTTGGCCACTGGTAGCTGTTGGCAGCCATCTCTTCCAAAATTCGGCTAGCCTCATCCACTCGGCGATTCAATAAGCACCCCCCTGCCGAAGCATCTACAATATATCTCGTGTCCGTGTCACCACCGAGAACTACGTGATCTCGCCTTTGAGAATCCATGTTGGGGCATTTTCTCGAAGCCTCTGAATCTCTCCCATGCATCGAATAGTGACTCGCCTCCTTGTTGGCGTAAATGAGAGATCTCGCTATGATCTTCTGCGCTTTTGCCGGCGGAAAATATTTCGAGAGAAACTTCTCACAAAGTTTTCCCCAATTGTCTATCCCGGTTCGATCCAAGCTCTTTAACCAATCATTCGCTGGTTGGCTGGCTCAGAGAGAATCCGAACATGCACATCCGGATTGTGTCTTGTGGCACCCCATTCTGCTTAATGGTATCACAAATGTCGATATAAATCTCGAGATGGGCATTCGGGTCTTCTCAGAACTCCTCCCCAAACCGCTTCTCCTTGCACCATACCGATCGGGGCCGGCTTTAATTCAAATTGTTCGCTCACTTCCGGCCCCATCCTCCTCCTTGAATTGTTCAGGGGAGGTCGGTACATGTAATTCGAGGTCTCGCTCGAACAGGACAAGGAGTCCCATATTCGCCATCCGGCGCCGCATCTCTATAAACTCGCTAGAAGATGTCTGACACTTACTGGGAGGTATACCCCCATTGGGAGGAACACCCCTGTTGTTTGGATTTGCTGCTATGGCTTGCCTTCTTCTTTCTCGTCTTCTACTCCTTTGGGAATTTTCGATTTCTGGGTCAAGAGTTTGCTCAGGAGGTCCTTAGGACCTTGTGATCATAAACTACCTGGAGAAAAAGAGAGAGCTTAACTCTGGCAAGAATAAATAAATATAATAATATATAACTTGAGTTAATAACTCCAAATCGTCAAATTATTCCTATGTGATCTTAACAATCCCGAACGGCGCCTAAAATTTGATCGCCACTTTTCTAACACGAAAAACGCATGAAGTATAAGGTAAGCGTAATATCGTATCCATGTGGATTGTAATGCGAAAACACGTAATCTAACTCAACAATAATTCATCATTATCCAAGCCAGATTTTTGTTTTAAAAGTTTTAGTGCTTCGGATATTAAATCCAAAGCAAAGGTAACAACTTGAAAATAAACTGAAGCAGTAAAAACTCAAAGAGATAACTATAAAGAGAGACTAACCCTAGGGATGCATTAATCCTATCCAAAACGTATGTTTATCCTGCTTATTATTAACTATTTTAATCCAGACAAGATGGAAGATCACATATGTAACCAACAATTTCTGTTACGATAATTGTGGAAGTTGATTACTAATTTTCCTCATTCATACGCCTCTAGAGAAAAATAAGCAACTCAAAAGGATCACAAAGAATATGCTTCCTACGAATGTTCTTATCTCTAGTTACGACTCAAGGCTTATCCGTATCATGCATTCAAGATCGATTGACAATTAAAACGGTTAAGTAATTAACTGGCAACTATGATATGCATCAAGATTGATCAGAAATCAACACATATTATTAAGCACCAAGAATCATGAATCAATGCCAGGAAGATAAATAACAATAGCAGGAATCACAACATTTAGGATAGAATCATGTAAACCCTAGGATTAGAACGGAATTCAGCTAGACATAAATAATGAAATTAAATACGAAATAATCATAAAAACAGAAATTATATTGATAAAACCCGTAAGGAAGCGTCTGAAGAACAATGGTTGGTTCGTATCCAAACCCAACGGAAAACGGGAAAACGATGGAATTCCTTCGGATGAAATCATTCCAAAGTGATAACAAACCATAGAACTAATGCAGAATGATGAAAAACTAATACTAGAATGAATCTAAATCAAAGTTAAAGAGAAAATATCTGAAAAATTGAGAAAAACTGAGGAAAATGTCTAAAATCGCACTGGGGAAGGTTGGGGACGCGAGGGGCGGAGCCTTATTTATAGAATTAGGGCTGAAACCCTAATTTTGAAGTCTGCCGCCACGCCTCACGACTGGGCTCGCGGTCGCGAGCTTGGTCGCGAGGGAACATTGGAGGATTGAAGCTTGGAGAAGGTGAAGAAATTTGAAAACAAAGAGAAAACTTTGTTCCAGAGAGAGAGAGAGAGAGAGAATGGCTTGGTTGATGCTATAATTTGGCAGCAAATGAGTTGTTGTAGGCTCATATGGGGTGCCCTTGGTGGTAGTTGGGAGAAAGACTAGTCAAATTACTCGATTTGGCATGTTAATACCAGTTCTTTAATTTTTATCGTGCTTTCGATTGATTTCTCGGAACCTTAAGGTTTTATTTTCTTAAATAGCTTTAAAATGACTTATTTCATAGTTAATAATAATTTCATGAAGTTTGGATTGCATCCGGTAAGTCAATTCTGAATTATCACGGGAAAACAGCGTTCGACGATTAAATTATGCTCATTCGAATTTCTATCGAATTCATGAGATTTCAGAATTAATTTGAGTCTTATAAATCATTTCTTATCGATTTAGATCCTTGTTTCGAGTTTCGGTTCGTTCAGATCAATTTAGGGTTTTTCCGATATATATCCCGGTGTTCGGTTAAGTTCTTCAGGAATTTCATTCAGAATTTGATTCTTATGAATACTAAATTCATAATAATATATTCTTTCATGATTTTGATTGTTCTCATTAATTTCAATGATTAGCACAGACTAGAATTTTATTCGGCCTGTGAATAGTATTTTGAGATTGACCGGGCAAGTCTGCCCGAAAATTCTAATTCTTTGGCTTCTCACATAATTTTGTGAGACGATTCTAGAAATGCAATCCTTTTGTTGAGATTCATTCTATATCTTTTATTCTATGTTCAGACTATTCAGGAAACCCTAATCCGGTTGGACTAGTCACTAGTTTTTTATTTCTCTAGTTTTCGATCTTCGAATCGATTCTAATTCGTTTTGTTGGTTACCTTAAACATAATTATGGTCTTAGCACCATAAACAATCGGTTTAAGAATTACTAATAAAAGTTTTCAATTTTTTGGGTTATTACATATCATCCCCCTTAAAATAAATTTCGTCCCGAAATTTGCTAACCTTGGAAAAGATCTACGTATTTCTCTTTCATAGTTGATTCTAATTCTCAGGTTGCTTCTTCTTGTCCATGGTATCGCCATAGAACTTTTACTAACGGTATCTCTTTGTTCCTTAGCTTTTGGATACGTCGGTCCAAGATTTTCGTAGGCAATTCTACATAACTCATATTGTCATCGAGGACAATATTTGTTGGTGGTATTACATGGCTGGGGTCATGTATGTACTTTCTGAGTTGTGAAACATGGAACACATTGTGCACGTTTCCAAAGCTTGGCGGCAATGCTAGTCTATAAGCTATTGGCCTTATCCTTTCCAAAATTTCATAGGGTCCTATGAAATGTGGTCGTAGTTTCTCTTTGATTTCGAATCCCACGATTCTTTTTTGACGGGGAGATCTTCATGAAAACTTTGATTCACTTCAAATTTGTTTCACGATCTCGATTATCTCTCCTCTTATTCTGAATTTGTCACGATCCTATTATCTCTCCCATTTCTCGTGTCCTAGTACTTTATTTCGTCCCAAAGAAAGTGGTGATCGATATTTATTTCAATAAAGCGCTTAGACGGGGCCATTCCAATAGTTGCTTGGTAGCTGTTGTTGTAGGCGAATTCCACAAGTGGTAATACTTGTTCCCAACTTTCTCCTCTATCGAGGACAACTATCCTCAACATATCTTCAAGCGTTTGAATGGTCCTCTCAGATTGTCCGTCAGTTTGTGGGTGAAACGCGGTACTGAAATGTAGTCGAGTCCCCAATTCCTTTTGTAAGCTCGTCCAGAATCTAGATGTAAATTTCGAATCTCTATCAGACGTGATTAGTCTTCGGAACTCCATGTAAACGTACAACTTTGCTAATCTATCTGATCCATGCGTTATCGAATTGGTAGAAAATACGCGCTCTTGGTCAAACGATCGATGATGACCCAAATAACGGTATTTTTCTCTTTGTGATTTGGGTAGCCCGGTAACAAAATCCATGGTTATATCGTCTCATTTCCATTCCGGTATGTCCAGCGGTTGTAAGGTTCCATACGATCGCTGGTGGAGTGCTTTCACTTTTTGACACGTCAAACAACGTTCTACAAATGAAGCTACGTCTCGCTTCATTCCATCCCACCAAAATTTCTTCTTGAGATCTTGGTATATTTTGGTTCTTCTGGGGTGTGCGGTGTAAGAAGTCTCATGGGATTCTTTCAAGATTTCACTCTTAAGCTCTTCATCTTCTGGAATATACACTCTCCCGTCATACAACAAAACATTATCTGTTGCTTCTCTGAAATTTTTGTGGTGGTTGTTCTGGATCTTGGCTTATACTTACTTCAGCTTCTTGCTCTTCCTCTGGGCTTCTAAGATTCAGGCTCTTAGTCCGGGATTGCAATCAACGTTGCAATGCAGCCTTCTATCGTCTGAGACGGATCTATGACCTCGATGCTCATTTTCTGAAATTCCTTTATAAGTATCTCTTCATGACTGAGGAGACATCCCAAACTAGAGTGGGATTTGCGACTCAAAGCATCGGCTACAACATTAGCCTTGCCTGGGTGGTAATTGATACCACAGTCGTAATATTTCACCAATTCTAACCATCTACGTTGCCTCATGTTAAGATCTTTCTGCTCAAACAAATACTTCAGGCTTTTATGGTTAATGTATATCTCATATCTAACTCCATAGAGATGGTGTCTTCAAATCTTTAAGGCATGTACGACCGCTACTAATTCCAGGTCGTGCGTAGGATATTTCAACTCATGTAGGCGTAGTTGCCTTGAAGCATAAGCAATAACTTTGTCTTCTTGCATCAGAACACATCTTAATCCATTCTTCGAAGCGTCCGTGTAGATTATGTACTCCTATCCGCCGGCATCATGAGTACATGTGCTGTCGTCAGCAACTCCTTCAATCTCTGGAAACAAGCCGCACACTCGGCGGTCCAAATGTACTTGATTCCTTTTCTTAACAATTGGGTCATGAGTCGGGCTATCGTTGAAAATCCTTCAATAAATCTTTGATAATAGCCAGCAAGTCCTAAGAAACTCCGAATTTCATTCGGGTTCTTTAGTGATTCCCATTCTCGAACCAGACGATCTTAGAGGGTCTACCTTGATTCCTTGGTGGACACGATGTGACCTAAAATGTCACCGCGCCTACCGAATCGACTTGCTAAACTTGGCAAAGAGTTGCTCTTGCCTTAATGTTTGCAGCACAGTTCTCAAGTGCTCTTCATGTTCTTGGTTATTCTTGGAGTACATTAGGATATCGTCTATGAATACTAAGATAAATTTTTCTAAATATGGGTGAAATACCATATTCATGATATCCATAAATACTACTGGGGCATTTGTAATTCCAAAGGGCATAACGATGAATTTGAAATGATCATACCTTGTACGGAAAGCCGTTTTAGGTACATCATCTGGTCTAATCCTCAGCTGATGGTATCTAGACTTTAAATCTATCTTCGAAAAGACTCTTGCTCCCATAAGCTAATCAAACAGATCGTCAATTCGGGGCAAATGATACTTATTCTTAAGAGTTATCTTGTTTAACTCTCGATAGTCTATGCACATTCTCAATGTGCCATCCTTTTTCTTCACGAAAATGATAGGTGTTCCCCATGGAGACACACTAGGCCTAATGAAACCTAACTCCAAGAGTTCTTGCAGCTGGATCTTCAATTCCTCAAGTTCTTTTTGTGCCATTCGATATGGGGCCTTCGACACAGGGGCAGAACCTGGTTCAAGATCGATCGTGAACTAATCTGTCGGTTTGGAGGTAATCCCGGTAGTTCGTCTGGAAATACATCAGGATACTCCTTCACGATCAGGACGTCTTCTATCCTTCTCTCATTCTGATCTTCCTCCTGAAGATAGACAAGATAGGCGTGGTTCTCGGTCTTGTTCAGCAACGTCCTTTCTTGTAGCGCGGATATGATTGGGACCCTCCTCCCCCATGCTGATCCCGTGAAAGTCTGTAGGTTTCTCTCCGGGATGTTGGAAAGAAATTTTCCTTTCATTACACAGGATGGTCGCATTATGTTCGATTAACCAATCCATTCCTAGGATTATGTCCACATCTGTCATAGGCATCTGTCATAGGTATGACCTGAAGGTTATCTGTCACGACCTTAAGTGAGCCTAGTCCAAGTTCTAGGTTCTAGCATTTGTGGGTTACCGTTCTTATGCCTCCTACTGTTGAAGAAATTCTCATGATTTGTTCAGCGCGTTTAGGATGTAGTCCTAAGTTCTCTATGCATGCTTCAGCAATAAAAGAATGCGAGGTGCCAGTATCAAATAGTAGGATAATAGGAAATTGGAGGAGTGTTCTCATACCTGCCAAGTTTCTTGGTTCCTTGGCGGTTCCTATGGGAATTCTCTTTCCTGATTGAGGGCGTAGGCCCTCGCTTGAGGTGATGGTTGTTGTTGTTGTTGTTGTTGTTGTTGTTGTTGTTGTTGTTGTTGTTGTTGTTGTTGTTGTTGTTGCGGAGGCTGTCGATACTGTTGCTGTTGTCGCCATTGTTGTTGTCGTTGTCTCCGTGGTTGATAGGGTCGTTGGATCGGCTGGAAGTACTGAACCGGGGGTTGCTGTTGAAAAGGTTGAGGTTGGATAGCGCGGACTGGTTGGACTTGGTTAGGCACATTGGGACGGCCATTTCCTCCTTGGCATATCCCTGGACAGTCCCTAGAGTAGTGACCCTTCTGGCCACACTTGAAGCATCCATCATTCGTGAATGCGCATGTCCCTATATGACTCCTATGGCACCTTGGGCACACGGGGAGTCTCATGAACTTCTGGTTTCCCACGCCAGGTGCGGGTACCATGGGACATCCATTACCTTGTCCGTACCCAGATGGCACGTTATTCCTTGCCATGGCCTCCTGTCGGCCTGGCCAGCATTGGATCCTTAACCTTGGTGGGTTCTTCCATAGCAATCAGGTCTCGGCGGATTCGGCCATAACCTCCTCAAAAGTAGTGGCTGGGAACGGAGCAGCAGCCATACGAGCACAGGCTCCTCTCACGGTGCCTACAGCTAGGCCACGTGGATCCTCAATCTCCACAGAATCATGGTACAAAGGTGCATACGGGGGTAGCGGCGGCTGGACTGGGGGAGAGCCGATAGGTAAAGGTGGGTGCGGGCATGGCATGACCAGCAGTGATGGTTTGGCGGGCAATGACGAGGGTGAAATCCTACTGGTGGTAGGATCGAAAAAGTGAGCTGTCGGGGATGGGAAGGTCCAGCCTTGAACATGTTCCTGCCACTGCCAAACAAGAATGCAGGTCTATAAGTTGCCAAACGGGGCACCTATGGATGAAGCCACTCGGGAATCTCATCGCGCCAGGTGTATTCTCGCTCGGGAAGATACGGCCCACATGGTGCAGCTTCGTATACCATGAATACGTAGCTCAGGTGACTAACAAAGTGAGACAGGTCCGCCCTCAGATCGAAGCTCTCTCGGCGTCGATAGATATAATCCGCCGATATCTTACGGGCATACCCCTGCAATCGGATGGTAGTCTCATGATCAGTCGAAGCACACCGTCATAATGTGATGTACCACGGGCATGTGAGCGGCCCAGTGACGCACGAATTGCGCTAAGAACTCGAGTCGTCTCCTCGGTACATCTGGTAGGAATGATATGAGCGTACAAGATTCTCGGGTGTGTGTTTCAACTAAAAGTGTTCTCTTAATTGACTCATAATCGAATGAGGTGTTGTAGAGGAAAACATAACCCAAGTCGTCTCTCAAGGAAAACTTAACAGGGCTTATTGTTCGTGTCAAACACATAAAACAGTAAATCCTAAACACTCTAATACCAACAGGGGTTTTTGAAACAAACAGGAATTGAAATTCGAAAAATAAAATATATTAAAGAAAACAATCTAACTAGGAGTTGTCAATCCCTAGTTGAGAACCTATGAGAACACAAATGCAAGAAGCTGAGCGTAGAACAAACTAAACTAGATCATCAAACATGAAACAATAAAATTCATCGGAGAAAGATTCAACATATAACTAAATTCCAATATCACTTGCATAGAATGTAAATTATCAAATACTAGAAGACATAGAAACAAATGAACAACCAACGATCCAATATTACTATGTAATTGAATCCAACAAGAATCTGAAAACAAAGCACGTAAATCGATTGATTGAAATTCAACATGAATCATAAACAAATAATACTATAAATCAAATCCAACAGAATTCATAAGGCTAGAATATCTAAATCGAAAGAAATAACAGTAAAAATGAATACTCTAAGGTTTGGAATCTATCTCTGTTGTCGCCTAGAGGAAAGCTCCCGAAAATATCTTGAAGAACAGCGAAGCCTGGAAGTGAGAATGAAAACTGACAATAACCTAACTCAGCGTCGCGCATTTATATATATAAAGTGAGTGAGCCCCGGTTGAACGGGGTGTTCTGACTAAAAAGAAAACGTCGGTTTGGAGGAACGCGGTTCGGAAGTATTCAGACAAGCATGAGCGCCGGTTGGGTGAAGCGGCGCCGGCAAGTTGCTTCTATATGAGAGTTGAGCGCCGGTTCGAGGTGAACGAGCGCGCAAGATGGGCTGAGCGGGCGCTGGGTTGTGAGCCGATGCTGATGGAGCGATGCGGTCGCGCGGTGAGGGACGCTAGAACACGCACTGTGCGGCCAATGCATGCTGGGGCTGGAGAACGGGCGCTGGGGGCACGAGCACCGGCTGGCTGTGGAGGAGCTGGGCGAGCGCGCGCTGTGGCTGAATGCGCGCGGGCAGCGGGCGCTGTGTCGCGAGCGCCGGGTGGCGAGGCGAGCGCTAGGATACGCGAGGTGAGCGCTAGGCATTGGGCATCGGGCGAGTGTGGGAACGGACACGCGCAGAGGTGGGCACTGGGGTACGAGCGTCGGATGAGCTGGGCGCTAGAACGGGCGCTCACATGGAGCGCCGGATGCACGGACTAGCAGGGCGAGGCTGGAGCGCGCGTTGTGCATCAAACGCCAGTTGGACATGGTCAAGCGCCGGGCCTGATGGAACGGGCGCTGGACGAGGAGGCAAGGCGTGGGGAGGCACGCGGTGCGCGATAGGGGCTGGCGCGTACGCACGTGCGTAACATCGATTATTCGCTCCTTTCTCCCTCGTCTGAACTCCGAATTGCGATCCGTTTGCGTCTACAGAATCCAATCGAGATGCTCTTCAATATACTTTACTCTTGGTAGATCCATCTCATTCTATTTAATGCCTTTTTTACAAAATATCGAAACAAACCAAGTGAGTCCGAATCGATAAATACTAATCAAACCAACAGCATATATAAGATAAACCACTGAAAACAACATGCAAAACAATACCAAAAATAAGCACAAAATGAAACCAAATAGTGTGGCCCTAGAGGATAGGGGATGCCTAGTCGTGAAAATAGTCCGAGCCATCTGAAAAGGAAAGTATTACTATAGGTCAGACACGGTAAATATAACGGTATATCTAGAAGAAGGTATGTACACAATAAATATCTGTACAAAGAAGGTTATAGCAATCTATATTACCCTATGACCTATATTCCTAAATCCTTATGGCGTTACTTTCATGGTTTGGTCTCTGGGAAGAGACCGTATGATTTCTTAGAGTAGAGCAACGATCGATGTCTAACCTTCGGAGTAAAGGCTAAATGGTCACCCTATCTTATTGGGTTCTGAAATCCTTATTTCTATTCGCGTTATAACATTAGATCATATCTATTCCCATCATATACTTACAATTCGTTATTTCTTTTTATACTTCCTTAACGTTACACTTTGATTCTATTCATTATTGCCACGATATGGGCAACACGCATGGTGTTCGAAATTCCTTCGCGTAGAGGTTGGGACTCATAGCAGTGCGAACCTCCAGTTAAGAAATCGCTTTATCATCATAGACTCGTCGTGTTCTCATCCTCAAATCCATCCGTATTGTGATTCTTAAGATTTCTATGTTCTCGTTCTTCCTTAGTATTTCGTTCAATCGGGATACCTTATGTTCTCATACTAAGTTCGGCGTAAAGGGATCATGCGTCTTAAGAGTCTATGTTCTCACGGGAAGCATACTCATTTACATCCTGCTTCTAGCATGCTTTGCATATAGCTGTAAACACAGATCAAGACACATTTTGCGATAATCAAGTATCCTCATATTACTCCCTTACCAAGCCCCTAAAGTTTGCAATTTTCTTTCAAACTAATGACCAATCATTTTGAAATAACTTTTCAATTTCAAAACATTCATTTTTTTCCAAAATATATTTCAACCTTCAAACAAGGTAGTATTGTAAGTCCATTTCACATTTCATATATTTCCATTATTCCAAAATAACATTTAGTTGAGATAGTTACCTTTTTCCTCGTTGAGCAGGATGACGATGGAGTGCAGTGCAGAGGCAGTCAAACACCAACAATTTCTAGACTCAACTTTCAACTTAGGATTCAAGGAAAGAGTTTCTAGGGTTCAGAGCGAACAAGTGCTCTGATACCACTTTATGAAAACCCTACTTCTCAAGGAAGTACAAATCAAATGGATCGTCACTGGTATAATAATGCAATGGATATATACATAACTAATCAATACAATTAACCATTTAACTACTCATAAATGCATGAACTGAAAGGAATAAACTAATTCAATACCAACCCAAGTCATAGAAGGACTTGTCAAAAGGTTCAATATCCAAATGTAACCCAATCAGAGCGCAATTCAAGGAACGAGGTAAGACCTCAAGTTTAATACAATAATGAATAGCAGTTATAATCAAAAGATACCAAAACAATATCAGAGTTTAACATCAATAAACGTTATTACGTTAGTGTTCTTCTAGATGTTATTACGTTTAGATTGTTAGTATTCAAGTTGTGATTGGTATATTAGGATATTCTCAAGCCACTAACTAGACTTAACAATTATAGTTACGTCCTAGTAGGTTATGCTTGACAGCTTGTCGTATTAACACGACAAATGAGAGGGAATCTTGACTTATGATTCGAGATATCTCATACCATCGCGTAAGTAAATACTTAGGAATTAATGGAGTCTTTGTGAATACTAACTCGACTTTTGAGACATAAGGATTGACATCTTATGTTTGAATCTTAGCTTACACTTTTCGAGATTGTTTGTTTCTCTCAGCTCGTCGGAGATTGTGTAATTTAAATAATCGTTATTCGTATCGAGTTGTCTTAATGCTCAATCTAATATCGTATTAGGTGGTCGTTATTGAGCATTAACGTTGTAAGTCTTCTTTTGGTTTCTTTAACTTAGGAACTCACGTTTGAGTTATCCTATTATTAATAGAAAACCATAATTTGTGTCTAACTTTGATTCTCATTAATTCCTTCTTAAATTATCGAATTTGTCGATTTTCTTTAGATTCGCATACATAAAGTACTATGTTGTTTACGTTTGGGATTTCGTTTGTCGGCACAACATAAATATAACCATACAATACCATACAACACCATACACAACATAAACCATTCTAAAGCATTAGAAAACCCTAATTTCTAACATAATACCCAACTATTGTGTATGTGTGCATGAGTGTTCCATTCATTCATCATAATCACAACCATTCATTCTAAACTTATAGATTAACTACCATGGCATCATTCACAATTAAAAATCAACTCATACTTAACCAGTTTGCCATATTTTTGATAATTAGCAATAATTAGCATAAATATCCAATAAATTCCAATAAAATCATGTTATGCTCCTATCATACAATAGAATTTAATTACCAACTCAATACTATCAAATAAAATTTTAAACCATGAGTTTAAATCACTAAAGTTTTTGGCAATTTGGATTTATTGAACACTGATGTTCAATAAATTCCACAAAAATCATATCATGTTTATATCATATATTAAACATGAAATATCATCCCATATCATACATTAAAATTAAAATACATGCTCATTAATATATATATATATATATATATATATGGTAATGACATAATATACATATATATACTCAATAAATTCTACTAACTTCACAACATGTTTATAATATGCAATAAACATGGAATATTAACTTTAAACACCAACTAAATATTTATAATATGAACTAAATGCTTGGAATTCTTTTTGTCCTCACACATATATTACATATGTGTTCAATAAATTCCCAACAATGCATAATAGGTTCATATTATTTCAAAACATCATATATCATATTATTTTCAACAATTAAACATCAAATAAATCTTAAATATATGTATATAGTTTTCGGCCTTCTTGGAAAAAAATGAGTAGTGTTTCAATAATTTCAAGATTAATATATGATGCTCATATCATATATTAAGCACTATACCTCAACTATTTTCCAACAAATAAAATAAAAATAAACCTTAAAAATTATATATATATTTCGGTATTTTTAAAAAAAATAGGAGAAGTGTTTCAATAATTTCAAGATTAATATATGATATTCATATCATATATTAAACACTATTTCTCAACTATTTTTCAACAAATAAAATCAAAATAATGGCTTAAAATACCATAAATGTTTCGGCCCTTTTAGAATAAATACAAGAAAAAATCCAAAAATTACCATATTTCTTCTACATGCTCCTAACACATCAACAAGCAAGAATATGAAATAACATTCACAAAAGCATGATTTATCTTCTATAAAACAAATTATAACAAAAATCAAAAAATATCAAACATGCTCCAAAAATTATCAAACTTTAAACAAAGCCTTAGAACACATTTCTAAGTATATTTCATTCATGTCTTGAGAGCCTTTGGTGGCTCAAAAGTCATGAAGAAAATGAAGAACAAAAATTAGGGTTTTTCATGAAAGAATTAAAAAAATAAATCTAAAAAAAATTCTACTCCATTATGAATGGAGAGAATGATGAATGCTACCTTTTTATGGTCTTAGAAAATTATATGGAGGGTTGGAATGGAGGGTTGAAGCTTGGAGAAGGTGAAGAAATTTGAAAACAAAGAGAAAACTTTGTTCCAAAGAGAGAGAGAGAGAGAGAGAATGGCTCAGTTGCTACTATAATTTGGCATAAAAGGAGCTATTGTAGGCTCATATGGGGTTCCCTTGGTGGTAGTTGGAAGAAAGACGAGTCAAATTACTCGATTAGGCATGTTAATACTGGTTCTTTAAGTTTTATCGCGCTTTCGATTGATTTCTGGGAACCTTAAGGTTTTATTTTCTTAAATAGCCTTAAAAAGACTTATTTCATAGTTTATAATAATTTCATGAAATTCGGATTGCATTTGGTAAGTAAATTCTGAATTATCGCGGGAAAACAGCGTCCGACGATTAAATTATGCTCATTCGAATTTCTATCGAATTCTTGAGCTTTCATAGTTAATTTTAGTCTTATAAATAATTTCTTATCGATTTAGACCCTTGGTTCAAGTTCTGGTTCGTTCGGATCAGTTTAGGGTTTTTTCGGTATATATTCTCGACATTCAGTTAAGTTCTTCAGGAATTTCGTTCAGAAATTGATTATTATGAATTCTAAATTCATAAATATATATTCCTTCATGATTTTGACAATTTTTTCATTAATTTCAATGATTAGCACGGACTAGGATTTGATCCGGTATGTGAATAGTACTTTTGAGACTGACCGGGCAAGTCTGTCCGAAAATTCTAATTCTTTGGCTTCTCACATGATTTTTTGAGAAGATTCTAGAAATGCAGTCATTTTGTTGAGATTCATTCTAGATCTTTCATTCTATGTTCAGGCTATTCAGGAAACCCTAATCCGGTTGGACTAGTCACTAGTTTTTTATTTCTCTAGTTTTCGATCTCGTAATCGATTCTAATTCGTTTCGTTGGTTACCTTAAACATAATTAATGTCTTAACACCATAAACAATTGGTTTAAGCATTACTAATAAAATTTTTAAATTTTTCGGGTTATTACAGCTTCCAATTCAAAATATTTTGTCATCTCATTTTAAATCTATCTCTAGAGAACTTATGAAAATCACATATGCAAGCCAGCGTGTGGACGTTTACACATGAAAATCCCACTTCTCAATAGATTAAAATGTTTTATTTAGAAATCTCATCTAACAAACTTATGATAAATAGTGTAAGCAAGCTACGTGTGTGGATGTTTACTCATTGTGTGTACCACTTTGTTTAGAGATCAAAAAATGAAGGTCTTGACATCTTTAATTTAAAAATTAATATGTCGGGTTGCTTGCTTAGCTTTTGTTTCAAAAGGTTTGTCCATGCAGATCACGTAATCCTAGCATGCTTTCTATAGAATTCAATATGTAAAACATGCTCGCATAATTCTAAAACATGCTTCAAAACAGGATAAACCTAGCATGCTTGCTATACTCCTCCAATCACGAAAACATATTACATGTTTATCTACGTAATTAAACATACATAACGTGCTCCTGCATAATATAAACATCCACGACATGGTTTGAACGATAAAAAATAAAATAAATTCGTTCATCGCAGCCCACTCGTGGATCCTGTACTTTTCTGCCAAATTTTTTACATAAATTTGCAAAGTACGGATCTTCAAAAAAATCTCGAAAATAGTCCTCATGTGCACAGGCACGGACCGGACTCATCAAAACTGGATTTGGGCCGTAAAATAGAAAACGGGTCGGAACAGTGGAACGGGTCGGGTCGGGTCAAAAATCTGGAACAAGGTCGAAAAATCGGATCTGGGCCAAAAACGGGCCGGGTCAGCCTAAGATGGGCTAGGCCGCGCGCTAGGGCATAACCCACAGTGCGCCCAATAGCCATCCGCCGTCTACAATCTCGCCGAGACTCGTCGCCTCATCTCCGCATAGCATGGCCGAGCTTCCGGGAAATGCTGAGACGTGATCGCGTCTCGTCTCGACGTCTGTCGACGCGTCCCGCCAGGCATCGCACAGCAACGCGCTACATCGTCGAGTCGCACCCATCTCGCCTTGCCACTATCGAAGACCCTACCGAGGGATGTCGCACAGCCTAGCCGAGAGATGCGCTGAGCGTTGCCGAGCGCTGAGCACCCGTGTCTAGCGTCGAGGAGTGCCGAGGCATCCGTGCGAGAACCGCACACCCAGCAGCCGACGCCCGTGCGATGCTACCGAGAACACTATGCGTGACTCGTACGCTGGGCCTGCCCGCACCCTGAGGTCACGCGTTGTCCCCTGCACCCATCGACATTTCCCAATGTCCTGTCGAGGCACCTGTACGAGAATCCCGTACCCTGCACACCCGTCTATCGAGAGCCGTCGTATGTGACACCTAGCCCTGTTCACCTATATGTTCGGCACGGACGTGCGCCTTGTCGAACGACGTGCTGCCGGCGTGCCTCCCGTCGTACCATGCAATGGGACTCCATCGTCTCGTTCTTCATGTTCTTCGTCTTTGTTTCTCTTTTACATATTAGATTTACAAAAAAAAAATCATAATCTAACCACGGATTTTCTCGTAGTGAAAATTCAAATCCGACAAAAAAATAAAACGAGCCACGATGAACGACATATCCACAATTAATTAATAGTGCACGTAATAATCAAACGTGAATTAATCCAATAGATCCAAGATACTGATCCCAGGCTCTGATACCAATTGTAGGGAAATCTGATTTTAGCCATCTCTCGATGATTTATCTTGGATATTTAATTCACCATACATTGATTAATTACCTAGTATGCATCTACTTAATTAATTAAAACACATAGGTATTTTCTCGTATTCACCTACGGATTTGTCGGACAAGGAATTGGATCAAGACTCGTGCTTTGATCTTCTGGAATGTATCTCGTCTACCAAAACTCCAATGCCGAGTGAGAGCAATCTATGGAGAGTACTGCAGAAATTCGCCTTCTTCTTCACACTTGGAATTTTTGAAAATCACAATAATTCTCTTATTTTTTTCAAAATCACAGTAGCATTAGGATTAGCCTGATTCTCTCTCACCTTATATTTATAATGCAACCATAGAATCCTATTAGGATAGGATCTCTGCATATCTAATAAATATAATAATATCTTTTCAGATAGAGAAGATCAGAACAGAGTCCCAGTGGGACTCTATGATGAGGGACGAAATTTCATGCAGCTCGAGGCCTTGATGAGCCAATCTAGGGATTAAATGCAAGGAATAAAGATGGGCCTCAAATAAATTAATTATCTTATGTTCAACCCAGAACATAAATTAATTCATAAACATTTATTCATGCCACTAGAGAATAAATGCTGACTTACCCCTTTATTTCCGAAGTTGAGTCGGGCTTGCACTTAGACCTCACGAATTTCCATATTTAAGATATCACACGTCCATTAATTATTCATAGCTTTCTGACTGCTTAAAATAATTAATCTCTTTAATTTCTTAAGTAGTACCACTCAACCTTATTATTGTATTTGAGATAACTCAACCTGCAGGGTTTAGTACAATAAACCTTTTGAGCTCCTTAAGGGGACGTCATCATCCTAAACGGATACAGTGACTCGATACAGGCAACTAGCATGACATACAAACACTGCCACCACCCAAGATACGAAGAATATTAGGTTATCTCATGTAAGCCTCACCCATGACAAGTCAAAGTGATGGTCAGTAACTCATACTCATCTAATACCTTATCGAGGTTTAGATCAACGAAAAGTCATCGAGATCTAGGTTCTTCACGACAGTCAGATAGAAGAACTCATCTCACTATGATCATTAATATGTCAGAGACGTACCAGTATAGACAAGCAACCAAGTCAAGTCACTTCTTATCTATACCGCAGCCTATACCGACAACTCGTCCTAAAGATTTCTCAGCTGTGATCCATTTTATATCTCATTAAGCTTGACCAATCATACAGACTTTTATAATTTTCTACACACTGTATGATCTAACTTATATATGAGATAAAGGGACATACATATGCAATCAAGTAAACAATTTAGATTGGAGATTGTAATAGTGATAATCGAATCATTGTATACAAGCTCAACCAAAACTGCTTCCAGTATACAAATCCAACAATAATGAGATAGATGGTGGAACTGTGTTGATGGGTAATAACCATTCATGTAAAGCAATGGGGCTTGGTTCAGTTAGAATCAGGATGCATGATGGAGTTATCAGAACTTTGAATGAGGTGAGGCATGTCCTAAAATTGTGTAAGAACCTTATTTTTGTTTGTGCGTTGGAGTTCGCTGGATGTAAAATTGTTACTTAGAATGGAGTCGAGAAGGTTGTTCGAGGTTCAGTAGTTGTGATAAAAGGTATCCGTCAAAGGAACTTGTATACTCTTTTGGGTACTATGGTGACAGGAAGTGCGGCAGTTGGAGCAAGTGGAACTGGTAGTAACCCAGGTGACTACACCCTGTTATGGCACATGAGAGTCGGACACATGTCAGAGAAGGGTCTAGATTTGCTCTGCAAAGCAGGTTTGCTAAAGAACTTGAAGAAGCCTTGCAGGGAGTTTTACGAGCATTGCATATACGGGAAAGCACACCGTGTTCAGTTTAGGGCCAGCAAACACAGAAGCAGAGGCATCTTGGATTATGTGCACACGGATGTATGGGGACAGCTATAGTTATCTCTAGGGGAGGCTCCAGGTACTATGTCACATTTATTGATAATCATTCTAGATATGCTTGGATTTATTTCTTGAAGCATTAGAATGAGGTGTTTGACGTATTCAAGAAGTGAAAATCAATGGTTGAGAACAAAACAGGAAAGAAAATGAAGACACTGTGATCTGACAACGGCATAGAGTATACAGATGGTACTTTCAAAGAGTTCTGTAATCGGGAAGGAATTGCTAGACACTGGACTGTCAGGAAAACACCACTCAGAATGGGATCGCGAAAAGACTGAATCGTACACTCTGAGAGAAAGCGATGTCTATACGATCTCAGGCAGGGTTAGATAGAGAATGGTAGGCATAATCTATGGCTACAGCTTGCCACTCTATCAATCGATCTCCACATTCGAGCTTGGATGGAGATACTCCTTATCGGTTATGGTCATGAGAACATACAGAATATGAGAGACTCCAAACTTTTGGATGCACTGCATATTATCACGTCAGCGAGGGAAAGCTTGAAGCGAGGGCCAAGAAGGTAATATTCTTGGGATATGCAACTATTGGATTTGTATACTGGAAGCAGATTGGTTGAGCTTGTATATAATGTTTCCTGTTACCACTATTACAATATCCTATCTGAATTTTTTACTTGATTCACATGTATGTCCCTTTATCTCATATATAAGTTAGATCATACAGTGTGTAGAAGATCACGGAAGTCAGTATGATTGGTTAAGCTTAATGAGATATAAAAAGGATTACAGCTAAGACAACTTGAGGACGAGTTGTTGGTATAGGCTGCAGTGTAGATAAGAAATGACTTGACTTGGTTGCTTGTCTATGCTAGTACGTCTCTAACATATTGATGGATCACAGTGAGATGAGTTCTTCTATCTGACCGTCGTGAATAACCTAGATCTCGGTGACTTTACGTTGATCTAAACCTCGATAAGGTTTTAGGTGAGTATGAGTTGATGATTATCACTTTGACTTGTTATGGATGAGGGTTACATGAGATAACCTAATATTCTTCGTATCTTGGGTGGTGACAGTGCTTATATGTCATGCTAGTTACCTATATCGAGTCACCGTACTGTTTAGGATGATGACGTCCCCTTAAGGAGCTCAAAATGTTTATTGTACTAAACACTGTAGGTAGTGTTATCTCAAGTATCAATAATAAGGTTCAGTGGTACTACTTAAGAAATTAAAGAGATTAATTATTTTAAGCAGTCAGAACGCTATAAATAAATAATGGACGTTTGATATCTTAAATATGGAAATTCGTGAGGTCTAAGTGCAAGCCCTGATTCAACTTCGATAATAAAGGGGTAAGTCAGCATTTATTCTCTAGTGGCATGAATGAATATTTATGAATTAATTTATGTTCTGGGTTGAATATAATAATTAATTCATTTAAAGTCCATCTTTATTCCTTGCATTTGATACCTGGGCTAGCTCATCAAGGCCTAGACTACTGGATATTTTCGCCCCTCACTAGTAGAGTCCCACTAGGACTCTATTTTGATTCTTCTATATCTAGATAGATTATATCTGATATCATTAGATATCAAAGGATATTATTCTTGATATGGTGTATCTTTAAAGATAAGATTGTATTTATTAGATATGCAGAGATCATATCCTATTAGGATTCTAGGGATGCATTATAAATACAAGGTGGGAGAAAATCAGAGGCATCCTAATAATTGTAATTCTCGAAAACTACATTGAGGAAGAAGGCGAATTTTTGCAGTACTCTCCATAGATTTCTCTCACTCAGCATTAGAGTCTTGGCAAATGGGATACAGTGCAGAAGGTCAAAGCACGAGTCTCGATCCTTCTTTTATCCGATAAATTCACAGGTAAACATGAGAAAACACCAACGTGTTGCAATTAATTATATAGGTGCATGCTAGGTATAAAATTAATGTATGGCGAATTAAACATCCAAGATAGATCATCGGGAAACGGTTAAAATGAGATTTTCCTACAGCAACAGATGTAAACGACTATCGCCTTTGGTGCTTAGAAGATTCTAAGTTCATAATCAGCAGAGATGATTCTAAGTTCATAATCTACCTTTGATGAGAACTCCATGGCTGCTAAGTTTAAAGCTGCAATACCCGGTGAAGATAAAAATGAGACTCCAAAGTCTCAGGTGATCGAAATATAGCCTAAAGACCAACCAAGTTCTCGTCGTGTTCAAAAGGCAGTTCATTGAGACACTCGGGAACAAAGTGATGATGAGTCTGAACACGAGGCAGTTGATCAAGAGAATGTAGAGGTCTTACACTAACAACAACTCATGGATGATTTGGTTTCCACTAGACCGAAGCAAGCATACAAGAGGGTTCAAAAGTTAGGATCAGATCAACCTTTGAAGCATTATGGGTAGGCTAACTTGGTTGGGTGCGCACCACCAGAGGAGGATACGGTACCCAACATCTTACCATGAGGCTATTCGAGATAAGAATAATGCAAACTGGTTGGCTGCGAATGAAGAAAAGATGGAGTCTTTTCGGAATAATCAAGTTTTAGAGGGAGTCTCCTATTACCTAAAGGAAAGAAAGCTATTGGTTGTAAGTGGATCTACAAGAAGAAATAGGATAACTCCGAGTTCGGTGGCATAAGGTATAAGCGAGACTTGTGGCTAAGGGATTTGCACAGAAATAGGGATTGGACTACAATGAGGTTTTCTCTCGAGTAGTGAAGCACACTTCCATCCGGGTGTTATTGAGTGCTATTGCTCATGGTGATCTTGAGCAGGAACAACTCGATGTCAAAACCACCTTCTTGCACAGAGATTTGGAAAATGAGATTTATATGCATCAACTTGAGGGATACAAGGTTGAGGGTAAAGAGAATCATGTATATCGCTTGAGAAAATCCATATATGGATTGAAGCAGTCTCCTCTGCAGTTGTACAAGCGATTTGACTCTTTCATGCTGAAGCATGGTTATTCCAGAAGTGAGTATGACTGTTGTGTCTATATTCAAAAACTTCTTGGAGGTGAGTATATCTATCTTCTGTTGTATGTGGATGACATGCTTATTGTTTCTAAAAGCAAAGTGGAGATAAATAGGCTGAAATCTCAACTTGGTAAATAGTTTGAGATAAAGGGTTTGGGCGCTGCTAAGCAAATACTGGGTATGGAGATTAGAATAGATAGGTCAGACTGTACATTGTTCTTGTGCTAGAAATGCTACATTGAGCAAGTTGTACAAAGATTTGGGATGCAAGATGCTAAATCAGTGGCGAGTCCACTGACTGCCCATTTCAGGCTCTCTAGTAAACAATCTTCCACTACAGCGGAAGAGAAAACACACATGGACAAAGTGCCTTACGCTAGTGCAGTTGGCAGTTTGATGTATGCGATGGTGTGTACACGTCCAAATATTTCACAAGTTGTCAGTGTGATGAGCAGGTTCATGGCAAATCTTGGGAAAGTACATTGGGATTGTAAAGTGGATAATTAGGTACTTGAAGGGTACCATCAATATCAGATTGTGTTTCGGTGGAGTTACTTGTCAGGTTAATGGGTTTGTGGACTCGGATTATGCTGGTGATCTAGGCAGACGACGGTCTACTACTAGGTATGTGTTCAGTACACACGGTGCTCCCGTTAGTTGGAGATCTATGTTGCAGGCTACAATGGCTCTTTCTACTATCGAGGCGGAGTACATGGCCTTGGTTGGGGGAGTGAAGGAAGCATTGTGGTTATGGGGTCTTCTAGGTGACCTCGGGATTAAGCAGGATCATGTGGATTTGTGGTGTGATAGCCAGAGTGCAATTCATTTGGCAAAGAATCAAGTTCATCATGCTCGTACCAAGCATATTGATATCAGGTATCATTTTGTGCGGGATGTCGTAGAGAAAGGTGATATTTCTCTTATGAAAGTGCATACAGATGAGAACCCAGCGGACATGTTAACCAAGGTGGTTACTGGTTGCAAGTTTCAACATTGCTTGGACTGACTTCATATCAACCCGTGTTGATTGCCCAAAATCGAGCGTAGCCTTGCGAGGCGGTGTTGGGGTGAGGTGGAGCCTTTCCCCGATTATTGAACTACATAAGCTTGATCCCTTATGTGGGTATATAGGCAGTCATGGTCATAATGGTGCAGCTGTTGCGAGTGATACTTTCGATCTCGTGTTCGTCCAACATTTGAGGTTTATCAAATAATGTATGAGGTGGAGAATTATTATTAGGCTGGTCAACTTTAGTTGACCCAAATTCTTTTCTTTGGCCCTTGGCCCATTCTCTATCTTTCTCTGTTTTGATTGTATTGTCGATTGATATAGGAAAAGAGGGCAGCGTTTTTTAGCTTGAGAACAGAAGAGAAAAACAGGGGTTACACGAGAGGATTGAGAGAGAGTGAAAAATCGTGAGGTCTTTGAAGGAAAAAAAAAAGAGTGTAGGGTAGAGAGTGTATAAGGGAGAGGTTGCTCTTCTATTGGGTGTAATTCTTGGCTTCCTCACGGACGAATTCTTCAATATTATGATTGGTGTTGCTCCCGTGGACGTAGGCTTTGCTGAACCACGTAAATCTCGTGTCTTGTTTATCTTCGTGCTTATTTTTTGATAGCTTGTTAGTTATTACTTGTTTTGTGGTTCCATTGTTCTTGCTTGAGTGTGTTTCTCGTCATTTGTCTATTGCTTCCGCTGCATTGGTGTCTTTGTATGGATTTGCTTTCGATGCCAACAGTTTATCAACTACTTGGTAATTATTGTGGCAGAGTGATCATTCAAAGTTGGCGGTGGCTGACGGACGACACAATGACGATGAGGACAGCGCCACTCTCTTCGAGGAAGAAGTCATGAACTTCACCGACGATATCGATCATTCCGATATACCTATTCACTTATGTCCCCTCGTTTCCGCCATCAAGTCTGGCGACTTTGACGCCCTCCACTAATTGAAATCTTAGAAATTAGCTCGTCTCTGAACTTTTTTCGTTCCGATTCCAATCCCAAAAATTTTGCTTGCTTGACTGCCTTATGAAAGAATGTGTCATGAGAGTTGGGCAGTAACTGTTTGATGAAATGCTTGTTAGAATGCCATGTCTAAGTTAGCAAGAGCAGTTTGTTTATTCCATCTTGGGTTCAGGGAGCTCAAGATGTTGAAATACATATGGTGTATGCAGCTGAAGCATAGTAAAGAAGAGAGTGGAGACCCTTGTGAAGAGCCCTAGAGTGGAGGTCAATGCATCAAATAATCAATTATACATATTTTTCTTGCAAATTGACTATAATAGTTACCATGACCTCTAATGTGTTCTTTTTTCAGTAAACTTCACGGCTGAGGCTATGTGGAAGCATTGGATTTGAGCTCTCAAATTTCAAAAGCCTGAAGTAATGTAAGAGAATTTTGTTAATTTCTGTGTTCTTTGTTTTAGCAGCGTGAATTATCGAGTCCTGCATCGTAACCTATTTTCATCTATGTGAAAAAATAATTTTGTAAGGGACCTTAGTTCAAATGACATTGACGGATAAATCCCCTACACTTTACCTTCTAAACTCACACACCTGTAAGATACTCAACTTATCTTGTTCGTTTCAGAGAAAAACTAGGTATGCTTTTTACATTGATGCATTACTAATTCATGTTATCTCTTTTCTGTTTGATGAAATCTCTCATGATATCTTGCTCTTATTTACCATTCACAGAAAATACATATTTTTACAAGTCTATTTTGGATAGTTTGGTTGAAACAATGGTTCTAAGCATGACTTGATATCTTGAGGAGCAAGTCCCTATCAACCATCTAATGTTGGTGCTCCAAGCATTTGGTTATAATGATGAAAAATAAAAATATAGATTAAAATAAACCTCTGTTGTTAATTGTTCGTTTATTGCCAACTAGAGCAGGACACCTAATGGTCCAAGATTTAGAGTGATGGTAGTGTAATTTTAAAATTAAGACAATTAATGAGGCTCCTGCATGTAAAGTTTGAAATGAGGCTGTCATCAAGGTACCCTGATTTACATGTATTCTTCATTTTTATTTTTTATGTGATATAGATCATGTATTTTATTTAAAGTTTTGCATTTTAATGTGGAAGGTGTTTTCATGTACATTAGTCCATATATGTGGACTTTGATACTTTTCTTCAATATAAATGATACTTTCTAAATTATAGGTTAAAAACAAATGATACTTTTATTTAATGTAAAGGGTTAATATCAATTTAAACCCTGAACTATACATGTTTTTATCAAAAAATATTCCAAACTTTCAAAAATATCTATTAAAACCCCTCATATTTTGTATCAAAAATATGATAGTTTGGGGTTTTAATATATATTTTTGAAAGTTCAGGATATTTTTATAAAAACATGTATAATTCAGGGTTTAAATTGATATTTACCCTAATGTAAATGATACTTTTCTTAACAACAAATGATATTTTTTTTTGTCCATATGATGTGGATGGATGTACATGAGTTTTCATGTTTTGTGTTAATGTGGACGTATTCTAATTATAAGTTTACTAAATTATATATTGTAGTTGAGGCTGTGACTTAATGTTCATGTTAAAAGAGTTTGCCCCGGTTATGGTATGTAGTTGCAAGGCTCAAAGTACGGTCAAACCAGAACTAGTAGTTATTCAAATATTTTAAATTTTTCGTAAATGCAATTTTCTTAATGTACTTTGATTTTATTGAATATTATTAAGTAATTTTTATGCGATAGGATCTTGTTATATTTGTAGAGAAATCTGATTTTACCCTCTCCCGGAGATCTATCTTGGATGTTTAATTCATCATACATTGATTATATACCTAACATGCACCTATATAATTAATTGCAATATTGGTGTTTACTTGTGTTTACCTGTGAATTTCTCGGATATAGAATGATCAAGACTCGTGCTTTGATCTTTTGTACTGTATCTCGTTTGCTAAAATTCCAATGCTGATTGAGAGCAATCTATGAAGAGTACTGCAAAAATTCGTCTTCTTTGTCCAAGTGTAATTTTCGAAAATCACAATATTGAGGATACCTCTAATTTTCTCTCACCTTGTATTTATGATTGGTCAAGCTTAATGAGATATAAAATGATCACATCTGAGACAACTTGAGGACGAGTTGTTGGTATAGGCTGCGGTATAGATAAGAAGTAACTTGACTTGGTTGTTTGTCTATATTGGTACGTCTCTGACGTATTGATGGATCACAGTGAGATGAGTTCTTCTATCTGACCGTCGTGAAGAACCTAGATCTCAGTGACTTTACGTTGATCTAAATATCGATAAAGTTTTAGGTGAGTATGAGTTGATGACCATCACTTTGACTTGTTATGGGTGAGGGTTACATGAGATAACTCAATATTCTCCTCATCTTGGGTGATGTCAGAGCTTGTATGTCATACTAGTTACCTGTATCGAGTCACCGTATCCGTTTAGGATGATGACGTCCCCTTAAAGAGCTCAAAAGGTTTATTGTTCTAAACCCTGCAGGTTGAGTTATCTTAAGTACAATAATAAGGCTGAATGATACTACTTAAGGAATTAAAGATATTAATTATTTTAAGCAATCATAACGCTATAAATAATTAATTGACGTACGACATCTTAAACACGAGATTTGTGAAGTCAAGTGCAAGCTCGACTCAACTTCGAAAATAAAGGGGTAAGTCAGCATTTATTCTCTAGTGGCATGAATAATGTTTATGAATTAATTTATATTATGGACTGAACATAAGATAATTAATATATTTGTGGTCCATCTTTATTCCATACATTTGATTAGGGGTGAGTATTCGGTTATTCGGTCGGTTTCAGACGAAAAAAACCGAACCGAATTAACCGAATTTTTCAAAAAAATAACCGAACCGAATTTTATTCGGTAACCGAACCGACATAACCGAAATATATTTCGGTTAAACCGAATTTTTAGCAAAAAAAAATATTTTTTTCAAAAGAATAAATAAATAATATTATATATATAAAAATACTCTCTATGTCCCGTCCAAGACGGCTCATTTCTTTTTGGCACGATTATTTAGGAGAAGGGATAAAGTGGTTAAAGTGATAAAAAGTAGGTAGAACCCACAATTTTGAAGAGTTAATTATTTCCTAAAAAGGAAACGGGCTATCTTGGGTGGGACAGCCCAAAAAGGAATACGAGTCATCTTGGGTGGGTCGACGGAGGGAGTAGTTTATTTTTAGGAAAAAAAAATATTTTTTTTCAAATGAATATAAAAATTATATATATATCGATATTATATACATAAAATAAATTTTTATATATTATATATATACAAAATATTTTGCAAAAAAAATAATTGATAGTATTATATAATAAATTAATAATATTATATATTGATATAATAGGGGAAGAGAGAAATGAATAGGATTAAAGATATTGATATATTAAAATTATAATATTAAATAAATAAATAAATAAATAATAGTATATATAGTTCGGTTTTCGGTTATTCGGTTAAAAATATTTCAAACCAATCGAAAACCGAATTACCGAATTTTAATTCGGTTTTAACCGAAATAACCGAATTAATCGAACCAAATTTGATTTTTCGGTTTGGTTCGGTTCGGTTATTCGATTTTTTCGGGTATTTTGCTCACCCCTAAGCTTGATCTCTGGGCTGGCCCATCAAGGCCTGAAGCTGCTGAAAATTTTGTCCCTCATATAGAGTCTCACTGGGACTCTGTTCTGATTCTCTCTATCTGAAAAAATATGATTATATTTATTAGATATGCAGATATCCTATCCATATAGGTTTCTAGGGTTGCATTATAAATATAAGGTGAGAGAAAATTAGAGTAACTTAGCTAAGAGATTTTCGAAAATTATATTGTGTACATTGTGATTTTCGGGATTTTCAAGTGTGAGGAAGAATGCGAACTTTTGCAGTACTCTCCATAGATTGTCTCACTCAGCATTGGAGTTTTGGCGAACAAGATATAGTCCAGAAGATCAAAACACGAGTATTGATCATCCTTTTATCCGACAAATTCGCAAGTGAACACGAGAAAACACCAACGTGTTGCAATTAATTATATAGGTATGATGAATTAAACATCCAAGATTGATCCTCGGGAGAGGGTTAAAATCAGATTTTCCTACACACATGAACCTCTAGACCAGACTAAAATATAACTTTTAGTCGTTTAATTTCAATCAATATCAACTTATCCTTATGACAAATGAAATTAATGATTGGACCTTACTAGACCACATCACTATCGCAGAAGGGACTTCGCGGGAAATTGTACTTGATGTGATGCCTAAGAAATGACAACAATTTTGACAGTGGAAAATAAATTCTTAGAATTAGCATACTCACTCGGACCATACCGCTTTCAATTCAAATTCTTTTGTCATCTCATTTTAAATCTATCTTTAGAGAACTTATGAAAATCGCACATGCAAGCCACGCGTGTGGACGTTTACACATAAAACTCTCACTTCTCAATAGATTAAAATATTTTATTTATAAATCTCATCTAACAAACTTATATTAAACAGTGTAAGCAAGCCATGCGTGTGGACGTTTACTCACAATGCGTACCACTTTGTTTAGAGACCAAAATGTGGAGGTCTTAACGTCTTTAATTTAAGAATTAATAAGTTGGGTTACTTGCTTAGTCTTTGTTTCAAAAGGTTGATCCATGTAGATCACGTAATCTTAGCATGCTTTCTCTAGAACTCAACATGTAAAAAAAGCTTGCAGAATTCTAAAACATGCTCCAAAACACGATAAACCTAGCATTCTTCTATACGCATTCAATCACGAAAACATATGACATGTTTATCTATGTAATTAAACATACATAATATGCTACTTCATAATTTAAACATCCACGACATGCTTTGAACGATAAAAATAAAATAAATTCATTCATCGCGATCCACTCGTAGATCCTATACTTCACTACTTAATTTATTACATAAATTTGTAAAGTACACATCTTCAAAAAATCTCGAAACGGGTCTCGCGTGCACGGGCACAGATTGGACTCATCAAAACTAGATTGCTGCCGAAAATCAAAAATTGGGCCGGAATAGTGAATTGGGCCAGGCCGGGTCGGAAAAATGGATTCGGGTCAAAAGACTGGTTTGGGCCGAAAACGGACTGAGTCGGCCCAGATGGGCTGGGCCGCACGCTAGGGCACAGCCCATGGCACGCCATAGCCATCCGTCGCCTCGTCAAGTCTCGTCCCACGCCGTCACCCCCGTCGCCTAGGTTTCGCTCGACGTCCCGTCGAGAGCTACCGAGTCGACATCATCCAGCCACGCCTAGCGATATTCGCCTATCTATCAAGACCGCTTAGCGTCGCATGCGGGTTCTGCAGAGCGTTGTTCTACGTCTCCATGCGCGAGCTGCCAAAGGTGTCGAGCCCTTCTTTGTCGAGACTTTCGGTATTTGCCGGATGAGTTGCCGAGCAAGCGCTGGTCTGCACGCGTATACGCACGCCCATCGCGTGCTGTCTCGTCCGTCTCGCCCGAGCGTCGAGAGCCCGCCTGACCTATTTGCCTATCTTTCGAACCACACATCGAGACCCGCACGCGGGTTGTCGATGGATCCGTACTCTAGGGCTACACCTCGTCGTGCGCTGGTTTCCGACGTGCCTCCCATCGCACCGTGCGATCGGACTCCATCGTCTCGCTTCGTTCTTCTTGTTTTCGTCTTCGTTCTTCATTTTTACATATTTGATTTACAAAAAATAAATCATAATCTAACCATGGAATTTCTCGTGGTGAAAAACGAATCGACAAAAAATCAAATATTCGAGCCACGATGAACGACAGATCCATAATTAATTAATTACGCACGTAATAATCAAATGTGAATTAATCCAGCGGCCGAGATCACGATCTGGTCGTGATACCAATTGTAGGGAATTTTGATTTTACCCTCTCCCGAGGATCTATCATTGATGTTTAATTCGCATGCTCCTATATAATTAATTGAAACACGTTAGTGTTTACTCACGTTTACCTATGAATTTCTCAGATATAGAATGATCAACACTCGTGTTTTGATCTTTTGGACTGTATCCCGTTTGCCAAAACTTCAATATTGAGTGAGATCAATCTATGGAGAGTACCGCAAAAAGTTGCCTTCTTCCTCCAAGTGTAAATTTCGAAAATCACAATAATAAAGATACCTCTGATTTTCTCTCACCTTGTATTTATAATGCAACCCTAGAATCCTATTATGATAGGATCTCTGTATATCTAATAAATATAATCTTATCTAGAATAATATACTTTGATATCTAACAATATCAGATATAATTTATCTAGATATAGGAGAATCAGAACAGAGTCCCAGAGGTACTCTAATTAGTGAGGGGCGAAAATTTCCAATAATCCAGACCTTGATGGGCGGTCCAAGAATCAAATGTAAGACATAAAGATGAGCCTCAAATGAATTAATTGTCTTATATTCAACTCAGAACATAAGGTAATTCATACACATTCATTCATGCCACTAGAGAATAAATGTTGACTTACCCATTTATTATCGAAGTTGAGTCGGAGTTGCACTTAGACTTCACGGATCCCCGTATTTAAGATATCGCACGTCCATTAATTATTTATAGCGTTTTGACTGCTTAAAATAATTAATCTATTTAATTCTTTAAATAGTGCCACTCAACCTTATTATTGTACTTGAGCTAACTCAACCTGCAAGGTTTAGTACGATAAGGTATTTATGTAGGCCCCGTTTGGTAGGAGAGATAGGATTAGCCATGATAGATTGTAATTGAGATAGAAATTGAGATTGCTAAGCTATCTCAGTGTTTGGTAGTATGGAGAAGAAACCTGGATAAAATAAAACACTTGTTTGATACCGAAGATAAATGACAAGATTAACTTATTCTTGGACATATTTACCCTTCATCCACCTTACTTTTCCAAGCTGCAGACTCCTCGGTCCCTCTACGCAAGAATCTATTTTCCATTCATTTTCACGGCTCGCACAATTTCTTGAGCCCCGATAAGGAGACAAGCACCCGATTGCCTTCAGTGAGACCCGTCTTCCAAACATTCATAAAGAGGTTCGATTCGACCCGTAGGTTCGTACACCGTCCCAATGTTGAACCGTCTCGCGACAACACTCAGACGCGTAATACCCATGAAGTGTACGCGCGCCGCATGAAACGTAACGATTGGGAAGATCACACTTCTTGGTAAAGCCGAAATCGACGGTATGTCTTCCCGGAACAAAGGACTAAGCGATTCTTGCAACCTAGGGTTCCTAGTAGTGTGCGTTTAGAAAACATGATTTAATTGAGTTTTCTCCACAATCTCGATTACATTGCTTGATTCAAGCGTGCATTTAAATACAAAATTACCTTTGTTCGGTTGTATTGCTAGGATCTTTAATATGATATGTTTGAGGGTCATTAATCAATTTTCATGTCTGTCTTAAGATAATACAAATTATCATGAGAGTTCAACCTGAGGAAAAGACTATATTAGACTCGTGGTTTTGCTAAGCTAGAAAGGAAAGGTCGTCAAAGCCGAATCATGTTTTCGACTTGAAAATAGGATTAGCATACGCTTAAAAGGAAAGGAGGTGAAAAATGAAGATGATGGCCAACGAAAATGTAAATAAGCTTGGAAAGCAGTTATAAATCATTAATCGGACGAGCAATCTTAAATGTCAAATTAAATCTCCTCGTTAAAGATAAAGAAGGACTAACAATTAGTTCTTGGATTTTGATAGCTAGGGCCTTTGGATTTTGATAGCTAGGGCTCTGTTGCAAGTTATCTGAAAGGTGCCCAAATCATCGAAAAGTTTTGTGCGATGAGTCGGTGCTTCCATTGTTTACAAATAACAATGCCCTTTCTTCGATAGCTTCAAATGGCGATTGTTGAACATGACTAAATGGCGGTTGCCTCTTTTCCCCTAGTTTGTTGCGAATTCCATAGTAGCGAAATAGTCAAGTATTTGCAAAATTGTACTAAACAACATTTTCAATGAGTATAAAACATCGGCATTCAAGTATGCCACGTGCGCGAATAAATGTACCTAAATATGGGTTTGCGAATCTTGTTGATGGGTTCTGATTTTCATCATTGGTGCATATTTTCCTATTCTATTTGCGTAAGGTTAGTAATTCGTTAAAACTAATGGATTGCAATTAGTTTAATGATTAGAGCTTCTATTTCACGGATCCATGACCTCAAGGAAGAATCCTCCCTGCTTGATTCTCCCAAAATATTATACAACTTTGTGGGTGCGAAGAAGGCACGAAGTCGTTATAGTGGACCGTTATGAATTCACGGCAAGAAGGTTAGTAATCATAGGCTTGTTATTTTGGATACCTATCATGTGCAAAATAAGAAAATGACCGAGAATTTAACTACAACTTACGGGAATAATTTCTCTTTATAATTTTGATCGAAAACATATTTATTTTGAATCATCGATCGAAAAATGGTAGTTGCTATATATCTTTGTAATGACAATTTTGTCTTTGGTCTCGGTTGATGATTAAATGTTTGGGCTTAATTAATTACGTGATTATGCAATAATTGTCTCTTCATTAGATTCTAATTAGTGGAGTTTAGTTAATTAATTAGGAGTCACTTTCTTTGTTTATCTTTGCATAAAACAAGATTATTGAGTACTAAACATTCTTCTTATTGATCCTAGTCCCTTTTGATTTGAATAATGATTTTAAAATTGAGATTTGTTATTATCCCGAAGTCTTGGGTTTAACTTTATAATTTTGTATGCCTTAACTAGTCTCCGGTCCATGGAACTTATGAGCTGTTTTTGTGGGCAAACCATGTGGTTTTCTAAATGTTGATTTTGTTTACATATCGGTGTATGTAAGTGTATGTTTTGATAATAAGCGTAACATTAATTTGAGTCGATTATTTCGTGCAAAATCGATACATGTTAATTAAAGGTTTAATTTGCTCAATAAAGTTGTGTTTCAAAGGGTGAGACTTGTAGAATTGGTGGTTGTCGATATATAGCGCTCAAGAAAATAATGCATGACTAATAATTAATCAATTGAATAATAATGAATATATATATCAATGTTTTCATCCAATAGTGCCCTATCTAAAGGCAACAACGAAAATTCCCACCGCCAATGTGTTTCCTCAAAGAAAAGAAAAGTAACAAATATATTACGAAATAAAAGCAACTTTACGTAAAGATGTAATGACATGCATCAATTATCGCTAATTACGACCTAATACCGACACAAAATTAGTTTGAGGACTTAGACCAATTTACATATTCTATTTTCAAGGTGTGGAAACAAGTAGTAGCGATATTGGACGTGGCAGGGTAAACAAAACTGATAAGACTCGGCGTTCTTGGTCGCATAAAGAGGAGGAGATCCTTATAACGGCTTTGAAGGAGCTTGTTACACAAGGTTGGAAATCAGACAATGGTTTTAGACCGGGTTACTTGAACCACCTTGAAGAAGCCATGAAGAAGGAATTTCCAAGTACAGATTTGAAGGGAATGTGTGATACCCCGTTAAATAAAATCGTATTAGCGAAGAAATTAATCGAATCGTTAATCTTTTTTTTTAAACGAGAAGATTAATTTATTTATAATCAAGCAATAACGTAATCGGATTCAAAATCGATTTCGAGTGTGCGTGGCGATCACCGATTCCGTTCGAACAAAGCGTGTGAAAAGTCGTAATCGTAATTATACACGATATCTAAAATTTCCAAAACGGGAAGGTTGACTATATCTTCAGTTTTTAACTCTTATCACCCATATCCCTCTCCCGCAAAATGAATCAAATACCACGCAACATGAGACAAGGTCCGGAGATACGTTACGCATCCTCACCATAAGACAACAACTCTCACCCTCTTCACCGAAATTCACCGCCGACTCACCACAATTCTCTCCTCAAACTCTTCAAATTTTTCCTTCTCAACACAAGGAGCAGAGAAACACAAACAAAAAAAAAGAAGGAGGCTGCCCTTCAAAGCCACAGTTCGGCTGAAACAAGAAACACACGCACAGAAAGCCTTCGTCTAGGTAAGGTTCCAATACCATTCTCCCAATTTATACCTTCATGCTTCAAAAAAAAAGGAATCCCACATCAAACAACAACATTATATGAATACACAAATGCGGCTATATCGACCCCTTGTTGCCTTTTTTTCTTTCCTTCCTCCTCCTGCGTGTGTGCTTATCGGCGTACAAGGAAGGATCAAGACCTCCGAACCGACGGGGTGCTCGGCGGCGACAACGTTGGCAACTGCGGCGAGGCGGCGGGCAAGAGGAGCGGACACGTCGGCCCTCTGCGAGAAGAAGAGGAGCAATGGTTGCTACCCTCGGTCGGACGACGGCGAGGCGAGATATGGCGAGGCGGAGACGAGGCGGCGGCCGAAGGTGACACATCGGCGGTGCTCCGCAACAAATGCGGCGCCATGAGAGAGGAGAAAGGCGGGATGAGCCGTGTGTGAGAGAGGAGAGAGAAGGCGTGAGCCTTACGGGAGTGAAGAGCAGCGAACGGCGAGGGCGGCGGCGGCGGCGGCGGCGGCGGCGGCACCGTGGGGAAGGAGGCGGCGATGGCACCGAGTGATAATGGCATTCGAAATGGGGTACTGGGGTTGTGTGTAGGTTTAGTAATGGTTTGGTGGGCTTGGTTTTAATTAAGCAGTTGGGCCTTTTGTTTTAAGTTGGGGTGTAAGTTTTAATTAAATAATCGGGCGAGAATTATGTCTCGAGTTGGGCGAATTAATTGATTTAATCATTAGCCCAATATGTGATCTAGTAAACTTGATGACCAAGAGGATTTACTTAACGGGCTGAAATAAGCGGAGGTGAAGAGGTTCACGAAATGGGCGAGCTTTGGGTGAAATTTATTAGTTAATTTGGACCTATTTATTAGGCATAGGCTTCGGGATGGGCCTCTCTAATTAATTATATTGGGCTCATATAATTTAAGTGTGGGGCGTAAGTTACATATAGAATTGGACTATCAAGATTTAATTGGACTTTAATTAATTGAAGTTGGGCTTTAATTAATTAAATCTTTTGAGTTAAGAATTTATTTAGATCAACTTTAATTAAATAAAGTTGATAAGCTTTAATTAATTATAATTAGACATTAATTAATTAAGTTACTTTAGATGGACCTTAATAATTAATTGAGCTAGACTTTAATTAATTAATTAAGTTACTTAAACTTAATTAATTAGCTCGAGAGGACTCTAATTAATTAAGAGCATTGGGCCTTAATTAATTAAATTAATTATGTCTTGGCTAATTAAGCCATTTGGACTTGATCAATTAAAAGATAGATTGACCTCAAGTAATTAATTTACTTAGGCCATAACTAGTTAAAGCATTTGGTTTTAATTAATTAAATTAGTTGAACCTTATCAATTAATTAATTAGAAGGACTCTAATTAATTAAAAAGATTAGACTTTGATTAATTAAATTGGGAAGATCTTAAGTAATCAAATTTCCCTTGATCCTAATTGAATTAAGTGGACTTTAATTAATTAAGTCACCTAGACTTAATTAATTAACCAAGGTAATTGAACTTAAATTACTTATATCACTTGGACCTTGGTTATTTAAATTTGTTAAGAATTTCGTTGATTATGTTAGACGATTGCTATATTATATGCATCTAGATTGAGGGCTTATGAACGAATAGAATTGTTTGATGAATTGTTGGGTTTGAGAGGTGAGGAAAGTGATTAAGCCTTGTCGGCCTAATCGAGAGTGATCGACGTTCGAATTCGAGAGGATGGCCTACTTACGAATAGGTCATGCCGAAATTTCGATTTGCATCTTGTCACTACGCGTTGATCAGAGACCCCCTTCCATAACGTTAGTAGAACTAGACCACCTTGGGCGCAACCCCAACCAAGCAACGAATCTTCTAAAGAGGGGAACCCATTCACCTCATAAGCGACTAATTAACGAAATTCCAAGAGCGATCTAACTTAATCGACTAAGATCAAGATCGAACAACAAAAGCAATACTTAAACAAGCTTTTATCATGAACCTCGTTAAAGAATACTCTCTCGGTTAGACTTCTTATTATCCTCAATCTTGATGAAGGTCCATCGGGGAGTACGGGAGAGCTGTGCTAAGAGACGTCGACTGTTTAAGGCGCAACGGTGGGCTTTTCTTGAAACAAAATGATTATGCATAACTCAAGCATGATTTACAAAGCTTTATGAAATATTATCGCATGAACTGTTATTGATTGCCAAATATTTATGTTTTGTTGTGTCCATATCGAGGTTGGTTTGTCCAAATGTGGACGAGAATTGATTGGTATATCCATGTGGTATGTGAATGAGTTGGTCCACCAGCGTTAAAAAAGGTAACGATCGGATCCGACTTAGTTGAGGACTAACTTTCGGATTGTGTACACGCATGATTTGTGTGTTAAGGTTAGCTACCTCGACCGGTCACGGCGACTATGTGTAGGTGGCCACCTCCATAGTGCGCGAATGAATGAACGTATGATTGATGAATGAATTACCAGATATGGAACAACGTGGATGAAATAGTCCGGCCGGACACTTTTGGAAAATGATAAAATATTTGATAGGCATGAGTCTTTTCAACTAAAATCCTCATGTGCTATTGTGGGCAGCTCAATAACTTTTATAAAGAAAATATTTTCGGCAACGAGTCCACTGAGTACTTTTGTACTTAGCCCTGCATCTCGTTTTTGATGTGCAGGTTGAGCAAGGATTGATGATGGGTGCGGTGATGCAAAGTGGTAGTGGTTTTGTTGCTTATTGAAAGGATTTCTAGAACCTTGAGCATGCATCATCATATGTATGTTCACGTTTATTCTTTGCCAAACTCGATGTTTTGTTGGTATCTGCTGATTTTGATCGCTATCATATCGTATTGAGCGGAGGTGGTACCTCGTTCCTCGAAGTGTGCCTTGATTGGGTTAGACTTGAACATAGAACCTTTTGGCAAGTCTTTCCGTGACTTGAGTTTGTCTGATCTGACGTATCCCTTTTAGTCTACGATGTATTCATAATTGATTGGTTAATCGTATTGGTTTAAATTATATATATCCGTTGCATTTATCATACCGGTGGACGATCCATGTGATCCGTACTTTCTTTGGAAGTCGAATTAGTCACAAAGTGGTATCGAGCAATTGTTAAGCTCAACTCTAGAAAGCCCTTCCTTGAATCATAAGTTGAAAGTAGAGTCTTGAAGCTGTTGGTATTTGACTTCCTTCATTGAATTCTAAATTTAAAGTTGAGACTAAAATTAATTGTGTTTGACTACCATCGCACTCCACTCCATCATCGTTACGCTCAACGAGGAAGAAGGTAACTATTTCAACCGAAAGTTGTTTTGAAATGATGAAAGTTTATGAAGTATGAAATGGACTTACAAAAGTCGCAAGGTTTTGAAGGTTGAAATATGTTTGAAAGGAGAAAAGTCTCAAAATTTCAAATGGAGTTGTTTTCAATGATTTTGGAAAAAAGGGAATGATTGAAATTGAAAAGTTATTTTCAAAATAGCGGTTGTAGATTGAAAAGAGTTGAAAGCTACGAGAGATTGATAAAGGAATGATACGAGAATACATGTTTATCTCAATGTATGTTATGAGTTGTGTTTACTCCTATATGTCAAAGCATGCTAGAGGCATAATATAAATGAGTATGTTTCCCATGAGAACATAGACTCTTAAGGCGCATGATCCCTTTTACCGAACTTAGTATGAGAACATAGGGTGTCCCCGATTGAATGGAATACTAAGGAAGAGCGAGAACATCGAAATTATAAGAATCTCAATCGAGCGGTTTGATGATGAGAATGCAACAACTCTACGATGACGAAGCGATTGTTTAACTGGAGGTTCGCACTGTTACGAGTCCCAACCTTTCTACGCGAAGAAATTTTGAACACTATACGTGCTATCTCTATCGTGGCGATAACGACGAATCAAAGCATAATGTTAAGAGAGTATGTATAAAAAGAAAGATAGAATTTTGAATATTGCGGGAACGCATATGATCGAATGTTATGATTCGAATGGAAATAAATAATTCATAACCCAATGAGAAATGGTAACCACTTAGCCTTTACCCGAAGGCTAGACATTGAATGTCTGTTCTATCCTAAGAGATTATCGCCTCTCTTTCAAGACCAAATTATGAAAAATATTTCCATAAGAACTTAGGAATATAGGATATAAGATTGTGGTTTGAATGATTTTTCGACTAGAAGTCCTTTATCCCAGAGAAACCCCGGGACGTTGTATATTCCTACAGATGTATCGAGGAGACGACGCCGATGAGTTCTTAGCTCACTTCGTGCGTCACTAGGCTATTGTACATGGACGTGGTACATCATACTACGACGGCGCATTTGTTCGGTTGCGTAGATTGCCATCCGATTGGCGGGGATATGCCCGTGAGATATCGGCGATTTCATCTATCGGCCTTGAGAGAGCTTCGATCTTGAGGTAGACTTACCCGTTCCGTCAACTACCCGAATTGCGTATTCATGGTATAAGGAGCTGCATCTTGTGGACCGTACTTCCGTGAGCGAGAATATACCTAGTGTGATGAGAATCCTGAGTGGCACCATCCGGAGATGCCTTGTTTAGCATCTAATGGATCTGCATTCTTACCTGGCCGTGACGGGGAAATATTCGAGGTTGGATCTTCTCGTCCCGACAACTCCCTTTTCGATCCTACCATCGGTAGGATTCCATCCCGTCATTGCTTGCCCGGACCATCATTGCCGATCATTCCATGCCAAGACTCACCTCTACCTACCGGCGTTTCCCAGCTTAACTGTAAGCCAATCATGCGGACCCATGTACCACGATCTTGTAGAGATTCTGAATCACGTGGCCTAACCGTATCGTTGTGAGAAACTTGTGCCATCTTGCCGTTTCTCAAATTCCAAATGATGCCTATAAGGAGATCATGGTGGCGTCCACCGAGACCTAATTGCTATGGAAGAAGCTAGAATTATTTGAATTGAGAAACCGTGAGTCCCATTCAATGATGAGGTCGAAGAGAAGTAGACCCGGAGGAAGATCACGAGGAGGACCCACTGGCGACAATGAGATGGAGGAAATTGATAGTACCCATACTCTCGGTTCGACTCCAACACGATGAGCTCTATTTATACCTGGGCGATTATGGATCTAGTTATTTAAGGCCGAAAGTGTTTTGTTTATATCGATTGCATATTTGGTGATGCATATGAGAGCGATGAGTCGTTACGATCGAACCCTTATTTTGATGACCTCGGTGGTATCTAAATATTTATGCGCATTGTGATTAGGTATGTGGAGGATGCCGATATTAGTTTTGGAGCATCATACTCCGTGCACCGCCTCTTTTGTAAATCTCGAACGATGAAAATCCTTGTAGGCATTTGACTTGATATGATGATAGCTCATTGAGAGCAATTAGTTTTGATGTCGTATTACATGATGTCGATGATGTACTAGACTTACGCGTATGATTATAAATACATATCACGCTAAGATATTTAAGATCCTGATGGATGGTATAAGAAGATGTTTGATTGCGTATATATAAGAGGGATTGAAGAGCTAATCCTTAGTTAGAATCCGCCAATTTTCAGCGGACTGGGAACCTCGTGGATACGGAGCTATGGATTCACGGGCAGAACGAATCCTTAAATTCCTTTATTGCACCTCTTAAGGCGCTTGTCATGCGTTGCTTTGCAAATGATTGGTGCAACTGATTTCTGGCGGGAAGCGAAGAGAAAGACCTTATATGAATAGGAACTAGAAGCTTACACCTGGGAAGAGTTCAAGGAGGAAGTGTACGAGAATGACATTCCTAAGAGCAACCGTAAGATGAAACAACACGAGTTCTACAATTTACGATAATGAAAGACCACGGTCACAGGTTACGACCGTGCATCCTGCGAGATGTCGCGGTATGCGCCTCGCTTGTTTGACATCAAGAGAAGAGAGGCGAGAAGTTCGAAAGAGACTCCGTGATGCGATCCTCGCCAATCGGTTGAAATTGGCGAATCGTAACCTAGAATCAAGCGTGAAAACGAAGAGCTCTTGAAGAGAATAAAACTCATTAATATATTTGAAATCAAAGCTTAATATTTCATGAGTTTACAAGCCTCTATATAGGCTGGAAATTTATCCGCTTTGCTCGAGCTCTTGTGATTGGTTCATCGAACCCGAACCAAGTCGGGAATCAACGAACTTTAGGTTGCATCACTCTATCATGAGATCGAGTGTCACTAATCGGTCATGGAAATCGATCGATCGTGAGGCCATAATAGAGCATTGGACATTGAGATGCCCTGCCTGAGGATAGGATTGTCGCTGTACATCCACCGAATCACCAAGGAGATCGTGGAAAGAGAAAGTGGGAAGGACCCCACCAAGGTCAAAGACCAAATGTTGGCCAGGCCGACACGAGGCCATGACAAGTGAGTAATGTACCATCTAAGCACGAATAAGACAATGAACGTACCATAGTACCTGCGCCTAGCGGAGAAAACTAAATATTCGTGAAACTCCCCGTATGCCCTAAATGCCATAGGAGTCACAAAGGAGTCTACATGTTCACAATGATGAATGTTTCAAATGTGTCCAGAAGGGGTCACTATGTAGGGAAAACTTATGTTAACCCTCGCCCCGAGGATCCATCTTGGGTGTTTAATTCACCATACATTGATTATAAACCTAGCATGCGTCTATATAATTAAATGCAACACGTGAGGTTTTCTCGTTTACCTTTGGATCCGTCGAGGTGGTTCGAGCAGGATGAGCGGATCGAGCGGTCGAGACTCGTGCTTTGACCTTCTGGACTGTATCCCGGATGCCCAATCTCCAACGTCGAGTGAGGACGATCTATGGAGAATACTACAAGAAATCACCCTCAACCCTAGGCTAATTTTCGAGATTCACTCTTATGAAGTGGCCGAAAATTTGCTCTCAATTATTAAGCATTAACCTAGACTTTATCTCATACCTTATATTTATAATGCACTACCTTAATCCTATATGGAATGTTACCATAATCCTTTATGGAATATTACCATAATCCTATATGGAATATTACCATACTCTTAGGATTATTTCCATACTCTTAGGATTATTTCCATACTCTCAAGATTATTACCATAATCTTATATGGAAAGGATCTATGCATATACCATAAATATAATTATATCCATGTGGGATAAAGAGAATAAAATCTTTCCTTTGAGAGCAGTAGGGGGCGCCGATTTCTTCCAGTAGCTACGGGCCTGGATGGGCCAGCCCAGGGATCAAATGCAAGGAATAAAGATGGGCCTCAAATAAATTAATTATCTTATGTTCAGCCCAGAACATAAATTAATTTATAAACATTCGATCATTCCACTAGAGAAAGAATGTTGACTTACCCCTTTATTACCGAAGTTGAGTCGGGCTTGCACTTAGACATTACGAATCCCCGTATTTAAGATATCGAACGTCCATTAATCATTTATAGCAATCTGACTGCTTAAAACGATTAACAACCTTATTTCCTTAAGTAGTACCACTCAACCTTATTATTGTACTTGAGCTAACTCAACCTCGCGGGGTTTAGTACAATAAACCTTTGAGCTCCTTAAGGGACGTCATCATCCTAAACGGATACGTGACTCGACATGATAACTAGCGTGACATACAAGATCGCCACCACCCAAGATGCGGAGAATCTTGGGTTAGAACATATAACCCTCACTCATAACAAGTCAAAGTGATGGTCAAGAACTCATACTCACCTAATACCTTATCGAGGTTTAGATCATCGTAAGTCACCGAGATCTTGGTTCTTCACGACGGTCGAAAGAAGAACTCATCTCATCGTGATCCTTCAATACGTCGAGACGTATCGGCATAGACAAGCAACTAAGTCAAGTCACTTATCTATCTGCAGCTAAACCGACAACTCGCCCTTAAGTCGTCTCACCGTGAAACTTTTATATCTCATTAAGCTTGACCAATCATACGGACTTACGTGATCTTCTACACACTTGTATGATCTAACTTATATATGAGATAAGGGACACGATATATGCAATCAAGTATTCAAATCGGATAGGAGATTGTAATAGTGGTAACGGGAAACATTGTATACAAGCTCAACCAAACGCTTTCAAGATACAAATCCAACAATCTCCCACTTATACTAAAGCAAACTTTAGTATACAATGTGTCTTTCTACTAGCTATTACAAACAACCATCACTTTCTAAGTGGGTGCCATCAAGCGCAATCCAAGTCCTCTAACGTGTCCATCGTAGACTTTTATGCGTGCTCTTCGTGAATGGATCCGCTAGATTTTCCGTCGTATCAATCTTTTCAATCAACGACGTCACCTCGCCTAACGATTTCTCGTATGACATGGTACTTTCTCTCTATGTGTTTGGTCGCCTTGTGGGTCCGTGGTTCCTTCGAGTTTGCCATCGCACCGAGTTATCACAAGAAACTATGATACTCTTGGGCAAACCGGTACCACATCTAGATCCATGAGGTAGTTCTTGAACCATCTGCCTCCTTAGTAGCCTCCGAGCGGCTACATATTAAACTTCCATGGTAGAGTCCGCAATGCATCGCCGCTTTGCACTCACGCCAGATACGGCTCCACCTCCCAAGGTAAACACATAGCCCGAGGTCGACTTTTTCTCATCACGGTCGACTTGGAAATCCGAGTCAGATAACCCAAAGGCATTAGACTATCTCGCATGGTAAACTAGCCTATAATCTCGAGTCCTTTTCGTGTACTTGAGTATATGCTTCTTCGCAATCCAATGAGCTTGTCCAGGTTAGATCGATATCTAGCTACTATGCCACCGCATAGCGGATATCGGCCTCGTGCATAGCATTGCGTACATGAGACTTCCTACGGCGGCGTAAGGAACTTGTCTCATTTCTCTATCTCCTTTGCGTCATATAGGTGATTGCGTTTTGATAAAGGAACGCCATGTCCGAAAGGTAGCAATCCTTTCTTGGCGGTCCGCATACTAAAGCGAGTAATCACAATATCAATGTAAGACGCCCGAGATAAGCTCAATATTTTCTTCTTGCGATCTCGGTAAACCTTGATCCCAAGAATGTACGCTGCATCTCCTAAGTCTTTCATTTGAAACCGATCGGATAGCCAACTCTTTACGTCCGATAATGACTTCACGTTGTTGCCAACTAGAAGGATGTCATCTACATAAAGTGCAAGAAATACCACATCACCGTTAACATCTAACCGATACACACAACTCTCGCTAGGCTCTTGGGTAAATCCATAGGACTTTACTACCTCGTCAGCGTAAGTTCCATGATCGGAGGTTCGCTAAGTCCATAAATGGACTTCTTAAGCTTCCATACTAGATGCTCTTTCACCCTTTACCACATAACCTTCGTGTTCTTTGATATAGATGTATCTACCTTCCTCAAGGTAACCGCTTAGAAAAGCGGTTTTAACATCCATTTGCCAAACCTCTAGGTTCGTGGGCTGCTATGGCGTAAGAATTACGATGGACTTGAGCATTGCTACAGTGAAAAGGTCTCATCGAAATCGATGCCCTCAATCTGAGTGTACCCTTTCGCCACAAGCCCGGCTTTAAAAGCGAAACCTCTCCATCGGAATCTCTTCCTCAGATATCCACTTACTACCTATGGCTTCCTTGCCATCCGGTAGAGGTGTCTTTCATATACATCCATACCGTTATGGACTCCATTTCTAAGTCCATAGCGTGTGCCATGATCTTGCATCAATATCTTGATCGCCTCCTTGTATGTCCATGGGTCGATTATTGCATGTTCGTCTGCCGGGACTAAATCAAGATTCACCCAAGAACATAAATCGCTCGGGTTGACGAACAACCTCCCACTACGACGAGGTTCTACAGCACAATGGCAACGGGGTGCAGATACTTGTGGTTCTCTAACTCGCACAACTTGTGTGTAGGTACCACTTATGCGGTCTCAGATCTCGGTGGAACTCGACCCACTTCAATTTCTTGAAGTATCCGTGTCGATCCTCCCACTAGACTCGACATCTCGCACCTTTGCCTAATCGGTGGTGGAATACGATCATCTTCTAATTCTTGAAGAATGATTTCAACTTTGGACTTATGATTTTCATATAATCCTCTTCTAAGAATCGGGCATTAGTGCTAATAATGACCTTCGATCCTAGGACTATAGAATAAACCACCTTTAGCTCCTCTAGGATAGCCAATAAACAATTTGCGTCCGATCTAGCCTCCAACTTGTCGCCCTTCTTGTTCAAAGACGTGTGCGGATCGCCCCATATCTTTATGTGGCTTAAACCGGGCTTCATACCAAACCACAACTCGAAGGGGTCTTTTCGACTGACTTGGACGGTACTAGATTTAGCAAGTATGCCGCCGTCTCTAAGGCATACCCCCATAATGAAATAGGCAATGTAGCATAACTCATCATAGATCTAACCATTTCCAAAAGAGTCCTATTTCTTCGCTCTGACACACCATTTTGCTGTGGTGTGCCCGGTGAAGTGCGCTGGGATGTAATCCCACACTTCACTAGATAGTCCATAAACTCGTTCTCGAGGTATTCGCCACCGCGATCGCATCAGCAGATGACTTGATGTCTTACCTAGCTTCGCTCCACTTCCGCCTTTAAACTCTTTGAATTTCTCAAAGCATTCGGACTTGCGGTGAGGCGGTATATGTATCCGCATTCTTGAGTAATCGTCAATGAAAGTGACAAAATACTGTACCCTAAATACGCCTCAAAAACTAGGACCTACGCCTCAACCAGAAAACAAATTCCAGAGCCGCCAAGGAACCAAGGAAACTTGGCGGTATGGGAATACTTCTCCAAATTTCCATTACCCTCTGTTGACATCGGCGCGCCGATCCTTTTATTGTTGAAGCATGCTTGAGAACTTAGGAGTTGATCCTAAACACACCGAACAAATCATGAGAAATTCTTCTCCAAGAGGAGGAATAAGAACGGTAACCCACACATGCTTGAACCTAGAACTTGACTAGGTTTACTCGGGTCACGACAGATAATCTTCACGCCATACCTATGACGGACGTGGACTTAATCCTAGAAATGGATTGGTTAACCGAATATAATGATACTATCCCCGAATGAAAGTAAGATTTCTTTCCAACATCTCGAAAAGAAACCTATAAACTTTCACGGATCGCATGGGAAGAAGAGTCCCAATCATATCCGCGCTATAAGCAAGAACATTGTCGAAGCAGATGATGACCACATCTACCTTGTCTATCTCGGGGAGGAAGACCGAGAATAAGAGAAGGATAAAAGGCGTTTCGATTGTGAGAGAATATTCCAATGATTTTCCAGATGAACTACTTGGATTACAGCCGACTCGACAGATGGAGTCCACAATCGATCTCAAACCGTGTACTCCGTCAGATCGAAAGCCCCATACCGGATGACACCAAGGGAACTTGAGGAATTGAAGATCCAACTACAAGAACCCTTAGGTTAAGTTTCATTAGACCCAAGTATCTCCATGGAAGCACCGTCCTTTTGTGAAGAAAAGGATAGTACACTGAGAATATGCATAGACTATTGAGAGTTAAACAAGATAACTCTAAAGAATAAGTATTCATTGCCCCGAATTGACGATCTGTTTGATCATCTTAAGGGAGCATGAGGCTTTTTGAAGATAGACTTAAAGTCGGGATACCATCAACTAAGGGTTTGACCCGAAGATGTACCTAAACGGCTTTCCGTACAAGGTAAGGTCATTTGAATTCATCGTTATGCCTTTGGACTTACAAATACCCGACAAGATTTATGGATATCATGAATAGGGTATTTCACCCTAGTTAGAAAAATTTGTCTTAGTATTCATGACGATATCCTAATATATTCCAAGAATAACCAAGACCACGAAGAGCACTTGAGAACCGTGTTTATGAAACGCTGAGGCAAGAGCAACTCTTCGCCAAGTTTAGCAAGTGTGAGTTTTGGTTAGGCGAAGTGATATTTTAGGTCACATCGTATCCATTGAAGGAATCAAAGTAGACCCTCAAAAAAAAAAAAAAAAAATCGATACAGTTCGAGAATGAGAATTTCCAAAGAAACCGAATGAAATTCGGAGCTTCTTAGGATTTATCGGCTACTATCGAAAATTTATCGAAGGATTTTCAACGATAGCCCGACTCATGACCCAATTGTTGAGAAAAGGAATCAAGTACACTTGGACCGCCGAGCGTGAGACTAGTTTCCAGATATTGAAGAAGTTGTCGACAACGGCACCGCATTTGCGAAGACCAAGCATATAAAGAATACACGACCCACACTAACGCTTCAAGAATGGGTTAGGATGTGTTCGACGTAAGAAGGCAAAGATATTGCCTAAGCTCCAAGCGCTACGCCTACACGAGTTAAACTATCCCACGCACGATCCGGAATTAGTAGCGCTCGTACACGCTAAAGATTTGGAGACACTATCTCTATGGAATTAGATGTAAGATCTATAACGACCATAAAAGCCCAAGTAGTTCTTCGAGTAGAAAGATCTTCACACGAGGCAACGAGATGGTTAGAACTAGTGAACGACACGACTGTGGTATCAATTATCACCCGTGCAATGATAATGATGTAACGAGATGCCTCGAGTCGCAAATATCGGTTTGGGATGCCTCTTCAATCACGAGGAGATGCTTATAAATGAATTTCAGAGGATTAATATCGGGTTATAGAGTCACCGAGACGATAGAAGGTCAGATTGTAACGTTGATTGCAATCCCGCATTTGAGAGCTCGAATCTTGGAAGCTCGTAAGAAGAGCAATAAACCGGAAAGACGAGCCAAAATCAAGAATAATGACCACAAGAATTTTAGAATAGCAACATATGATGTTTTGCTATATGATGGGAGAGTGTGTATTTTCTAAAAGACGAAGGGCTTAAGAGTGAGATCCGAGAGAAACCCATGAGACATCTTACACTACACACCCCAAAAGCACCAAATGTATCGAGATTTCAAAGAGAAAATTTTTGAGATGGAATGAAGCGAGACGTTGCTTCATTCAGAAACGTCGTTTGACGATCAACAAGTGAAAACACTCCACCAAAGGACCGATGGAACCCTACAATCGCCGGACATACCGTAATAGAAATGGAAAGATATAGCCATGGATTTTATTATCTGCTACCCAAATCACTAAAAGAAACACCGCTAATTGAATTACCACCAATCGTTTGACCAAGAGCGTATTTTTACCGATCCTAATAACATATGGATCAGATATATTAGCACAATTGTATGCTCGAGAAATCATACGCTTATTTAGGAGTTCTAAAGACTATCATGTCTCGATAGAGATTAAAATTTACATCCGATTTTGGACGGGCTTACAAAGGAATTGAGAACTCAACAGCATTTCAAGATCGTGTTTCACCCAAAACGGTGAGACAATCCGAGAGGACCATTCAAACGCTTGAAGACATATTGAGAACCGTTGTTCTCGATAGAGGAGAAGTTGGGAACAAGTGTTACCACTTGTAGAATTCAAGACAACCACGCTTATCAAGCAACTAATAAAATAGCCCCGCACGCTAAACGCTACGAAAAATGTCGATCACCACTTTATCGATAAAGTGAGAGAAAGAAGAATATAAGACCCGACTCTATAGGAGAAATGATTGAGATTGTACAATGATCCGCCAACCGGATCAAAGAAACCTAAGATCGACAGAAGTCGACGCCGACAAACGTCGACAGACTATATTTTGACGTGAGAAATAAAGTTTTCAAGATTTTCCTGTTAAAAGGAATCACGAAATTCAAAAAAAAAAAAAAAAAGGGAAACTACGACCACGTTTCGTAGGATCCTATGGAATATTGGAAAGGATACGACCAACAACGCATGTATCGACATCGCCATCAAGTTTAGAACGTGCATAATATGTTCAATGTTTCACAACTCGTAAAGTACATACATGACCCCAACCATGTGATATCACCGATATAAATTGTCCTCGATGACAATATGAGTTATGTAGAAATGTTCACGGAAATTTTGGACCGACATATCCAAAAACAAAAGAACAAGGAAATCTCATCATGAAAGTTCTATGAAAAGTATAGACAAGAAGAAGCAAATTTAGAATGGGAATCTGTATGAATAAGAAATACCCGATCTTTTACATGATTAGCAAATTTCGGACTAAATTTATTTTAAGGGATGGTATGTGATACCCGTTAAATAAAATCGATTAGCGAAGAAATTAATCGAATCGTTAATCTTTTTTAAACGAGAAGATTAATTTATTTATAATCAAGCAATAACGAATCGGATTCAAAATCGGATTTCGAGTGTGCGTGACGATCACCGATTCCCTGCTCGAACAAAGCGTGTGAAAAGTCGTAATCGTAATTATACACGATATCTAAAATTTCCAAACGGAAGGTCGACTATATCTTCAGTTTTTAACTCTTATCACCCATATCCCTCTCCCCTGCAAAATGAATCAAATACCCTGCAACATGAGACAAGGTCCAGAGATACGTTCTGCACATCTCCCTACCATAAGACAACAACTCTCACCCTCTTCACCTGAAATTCACTGCTCGACTCACCACAATTCTCCTCAAACTCTTCAAATTTTTTTTCTCAACACAAGGAGCAGAGAAACACAAACAAAAAAAAAAAAGGAGCTGCCTTCAAAGCCACGCTTCGGTGAAACAAGAAACACACGCACGTAAAGCCTTCGCTCAGGTAAGGTTCCAATACCATTCTCCCAATTTATACCTTCATGCTTCAAAAAAAGTGGAATCCCACATCAAACAACAACATTATATGAATACACAAGACGGCTATGCTCGACCCCCTTGTTGCCTTTTTTTTCTTTCCTTCCTCCTCCTCGCGTGTGTGCTTATCGCGTACAAGGAAGGATCAAGACCTCCGAACTCGACGGGTGCTCCGACGGCAAAGAACGCTGGCAACCTGCGGCGAAGAGGCGGCGCAAGGAGGAGCCAGACACGTCGGCCCTCTGCGAGGAAGAAGAGGAGCAGCGGTTGCTACCCTCGGTCGGACGACGAAGCAGAGACTGCGATATGGCGAGACGGAGACGAGACGACGACCGACGGCGACACATCGGCGGTGCTCCGCAACAAATGCAGCGCCATGCAGAGGGAGAAAGTTCGGGACGAGCCGTGTGAGAGAGGAGAGAGCGTGAGCCTTCCGGGAGAGAGAGAGCAACAACGGCGAGGAGACGGCGTTGGCCGGCGGCCAGCAGCGGCGCGGCGAAGGAAGAGGCGGCGAGAGGCGCCGAGTGATAATGGCATTCGGAACGGGCCTTGGGGTTGTGTGTAGGTTTAGTAATGGTTTGGTGGGCTTGGTTTTAATTAAACAGTTGGGCCTTTTGTTTTAAGTCAGTGTAAGTTTTAATTAAATAATCGGGCCGAGAATTATGTCGCTTAGTCAATAATTAATTGATTTAATCATTAGCCCAATATGTGATCTAGTAAACAGTGACCAAGAGGATTTACTTAACGGGTCGAAATAATCGGCGAAAGAAGAGGTTCACTAAATGGGCGAGCTTTGGGAAATTTATTAGTCGGTCGGACCTATTTATTAGGCATAGCTTCCGTGACGGGCCTCTAATTAATTATATCGGGCTTATATAATTTAAGCGTGTCAGCATAAGTTACATATAGAATCGACTATCAAGATTTAATTGACTTTAATTAATTGAAGTTGGGCTTTAATTAATTAAATCTTTTGAGTTAAGAATTTATTTAGATCAACTTTAATTAAATAAAGTTGATAAGCTTTAATTAATTATAATTAGACATTAATTAATTAAGTTACTTTAGACGGACCTTAATAATTAATTGAGCTAGACTTTAATTAATTAATTGTTACTTAAACTTAATTAATTAGCTCGAGAGGACTCTAATTAATTAAGAGCATCGGGCCTTAATTAATTAAATTAATTATGTCTCGCTAATTAAGCCATTTGACTGATCAATTAAAGATAGATCGACCTCAAGTAATTAATTTACTTAGCCATAACTAGTTAAAGCATTTGGTTTTAATTAATTAAATTAGTTGAACCTTATCAATTAATTAATTGAAGGACTCTAATTAATTAAAAGATTAGACTTTGATTAATTAAATTGGGAAGATCTTAAGTAATCAAATTTCCTCGATCCTAATCAATTAAGTGGACTTTAATTAATTAAGTCACCTAGACTTAATTAATTAACCAAGGTAATTGAACTTAAATTACTTATATCACTGGACCTCGGTTATTTAAATTTGTTAAGAATTTCGTTGATTATGTTGATTTATCGCTATATTATATGCATCTAGATTGAGGGCTTATGAACGAATAGAATTGTTTGATGAATTGTCGGGTTTGAGAGGCGAGGAAAGTGATTAAGCCTTGTCGGCCTAATCGAGTGATCGACGTCAATTCGGAGGACGGCCTACTTACGAATAGGTCATGCCGAAATTTCGATTTGCATCTTGTCACCACGCCGTGATCGTAGACCCCTTCCATAACGTTAGTAGAACTAGACCACCTCGACGCAACCCTAACCAAGCAACGAAATCTTCTAAAGAGGAACCCATTCACTCATAAGCACTAATTAACGAAATTCCAAGAGCAATCTAACTTAATCGACTAAGATCAAGATCGAACAACAAAAGCAATACTTAAACAAGCTTTTATCATGAACCTCGTTAAAAGAATACTCTCGGTTAGACTTTTATTATCCTCCAATCTTCACGAAGGTCCATCGGGAGAACGGAGGCGTGCTAAGAGACGCCGACTGCTTAAGATCGCAACCAGTGGGCTTTTCTTGAAACAAAATGATTATGCATAACTCAAAGCATGATTTACAAAAGCTTTATGAAATATTATCGCATGAACCGTTATCGATCGCCAAATATTTATGTTTTGTTGTGTCCATATCTCGAGGTTGGTTTGTCCAAATGTGGGACGAGAATTGATTGGTATATCCAATGTGGTATGTGAACGAGTTGGTCCACCAACGTTAAAAAGGGTAACGATCGGATCCGACTTAGTTGAGGACTAACTCGGATTGTGTACACGCAGATCGTGTGTTAAGGTTAGCTACCTCGATCGGTCACGGCGACTATGTGTAGGTGCCACCCATAGTGCGCGAATGAACGAACGATGATTGATGAATGAATTACCGGATATGGAACAACGTGGATGAAATAGTCCGCCGACACTTTGGAAAATGATAAAATATTTGATAGGCATGTGTCTTTTCAACTAAAATCCTCATGTGCTATTGTGGGCAGCTCAATAACTTTTATAAAGAAAATATTTTCGAGAACGAGTCCACCGAGTACTTTTGTACTTAGCCCCGCATCTCGCTTTTGATGTGCAGTTGAGCAAGGATTGACGATGGGTGCGAGGCGGTGCAAAGTGGTAGTGGTTTTGTTGCTTATTGAAAGGATTTCTAACCTTGAGCATGCATCATCATATGTATGTTCACACGCTTATTTGCCGCCAAACTCGATGTTTTGTTGGTATCTGCTGATTTTGATCGCTATCATATCGTATTGAACCGAGGTCGACTCGCCTCGTGTGCCCCGATCGTTAGACTTGAACATAGAACCTTTTGGCAAGTCTTTCGTGACTTGAAGTTTGTCTGGATACAGCAGATCCCTTTAGTCTACGATGTATTCATAATTGATCGTTAATCGTATTGGTTTAAATTATATATATCCGCCGATTTATCATACCAAAGACGCATCCATGTGATCCGTATTTCTTTGAAGTCGGGTCGTCACTGTAACGCCACATATCAACTCGAAACTATGTACTTGGAAGAAGAATTACTATTCTCTTACCCAAATGTCGAAAGCGTATGGAGTTGGCTTCAATCTTAATGGGAATTATATGATTGATCATGACAACGATCTATGGGATCAAATAGTCAAGGTAATAATCATGTTGTTATTGTTTTATGCACGTAGCTTGGCTGCCAAGTATTCGCTCACAAGTCTTTTATCAGATTTTGGCTAGTAATATCTCATGCTTGCTAACTTGTTTTAATTAAGATATATTAGTCATCACACAACATATTGCTTATGCGTGTCTTTATAAACTCAATGTCATCAGATTTTTCTCGTGAGTGATAATAATGCGCGCGTCGATGCGCTTTAAGTCGCGCCCTTTTCGATGATTGGAAAGTAATTTTGGTAAGGACCGAGCGATCGGAGAGGTGCCGAGGATATTATGCGCGTGAATGAATTGCTACAGGAGGATGACATAGCGTAGACGGCATTGGCGCCGACTATCATGTTAACTTGATGATATCCTCCCAAACGAACCTGGTGAAAATAGCGTATGTCAAGGTGAGAAAAGCGATCAGCTTCCACAACCTTCCACCAAGAAACGCAAAGCGGTAGATGGGTTTCAACAAGTTTGTGATATGTTAGGAGAAATTAGTCGCAATACAAATGCTAGATTAGAAAACTCGGCGAGTCGGATCGATTTGAGTTCGATTTGGCAAAAGCGAGAAAGGAAGTTTTGATCTCTTAGGTAATATCCCGGTCCGTCTTTGGATGAGAAATCGATGTCTGGAGATACTTGTAGACAAAGTCGAACGTCCGCACATGTTCATGGGGTTGCCAGGCTGCTAGGGAACATTATGCGAGGCGCCTTCGATTTCTAAAGCGGATGTAGGTGATCGCCGAGGCTCAAGCACGTACCAAGAAGCTAAATCATTCATTCGTTATACTTTGTTTGCTCTACTTTATAGCTAGTAGCATGTAAAGAAGCTTACAATGTTCTTTTGTTCTCAAAATTGCCTCTTACGGCTTGAAGGATAATGACCGATATCGACAACATAAAGTCGAGTATGTATTAGCGTAGCACCGTTATTAGCATCTCTTTTTGTCGTCTCGTTTGTCTCCACGGCAAGAACCAAGCGTGCACTCTTATTGTTTTTCGATATTAGTAACGAACCTCGTACTACTAGGTTGTCATGAACACTAATCTGATGATGCTCTATTTTCCTCGCGATCTTGCTTGGATTATGGATCGCCTTTTGTCGTATTATTGAACTAATGTGAATAGACAAGTGACCTTCATGTTTTTGCATCCGGATTATGAGATTTTCTTGATTGTGGCTAAATTCAGGTAGCTTCATGTTTTTGCACCGAGCTTGTCGATTTTATTTCTTATAGCAATCTTATAGCAATTAATATAGATACTTGTTATTATTATATATATATTTTCCTATATATATAATTTCACATACTTGATATAAGGAGGCTGCCCGGGAGAGGGCAAGAATAGTCCGATTAACCATAAAATGAAAGTGCGGTGAAGTGGCGATCATGGGCGCAATCACCCACCGCTTAGCTCACCTGTGGAAAAAATCACACCGAGAGAGAGAGAGAGAGTGGTCCATATATACGGGATTAGGACAAGACAAGATATAGGTGGCATAGTAATTATAGATTATTACAACTAGATACTTGTGAAAATTTCTAGTTGTAATAATCTAATGTGATTTTTCAACTCTATCTCATGGTAAAATTGGAAATCAAACTGCTGGAGGGTGGATTGGTTTAATCAGTCAAAATTAGCTAGTTTACTCCCATACTGATACTTCAAATTAAGTAGTTTAATTTTCCTACCTAATACCAAAGGACTTTTTATGTCTACCATTAGTCCGCCGCTTTAGTTAAAGTTTTTGTTTGGTAGAGAATGTATCACTTAATTAGAATCAACTTTGCATGACCAGATTGTTGTATGTGCGACGCAATGCACTGTGGATCGTGATTCCATTACCGATGCCGCATACCAATATAGAGAGAAAGTTTGTTTATTTTATCAAGTGAATAACGGAGTTAGGAAAGCACACATATGATACATAGAATATCACAAACAGAGGAAAATACGCTTGATTCAACAAAATAAATGATCGTAGCAGACTTTCCACCTATTACAAAGAGACACCTTGGGATTACTAAACAAGATAGTCGTGATAAATGCAAAAGATATCATACGCTTAAACAAACATGAACCAACAGATATAAACTCCTCGCCTTTGGGACACAAGCCGAGATCTTCCACCAAACCGCACGAGTAGTATGATAACAGCTATCAAGGGTTCTTCCACCATTTTGAAGGACTCACGATGCACAAGAACTTGAGCCGCCACTTTCAAGACCGAACATTACCGCTTTTGTTTGCTCTTCCCGAAAATCATTTGTTAATGGATAACAGCTAATGATCCATCCATACCTTCAAGAAGAAACGATGTCCTCTATCGCTTGTGACTCGAGATCCATAGGCCTCTTACCGCTTTCCACCAATCTCCTTCTTGATTTGGTAGTTTGCTTTGGAATTGGAGATGTACATTCATCATCCGACGACACAACGATAGTGACGTTCTTGTTTCTCTCCCTGCCTTCACTTGAGTCACTTATGTTGATTACCGCGTTATCATACTCACGCTTAATTTCATCGAAACCAAACAAGAATGCGAGCTTATCAAACTCGGGTTCCGTGATTATGATAGTATGCTTGAGCAAATGAATTCTCCTACAAAGAAATATTGTTTTCGATTGATCAATCATGTTGCATCTTCTATTTTTTTACTCACCAAGGACTCAAAATAAATCAATATAATCTACTTGCTATAATATAAAACGCTGGAAACTCAAACTATTAATTAATGATCGCATATATATTTGGTTTGCATGTGAATCAGATCCTAACGTAACATAGAAAATAATTATACCATATGTTAATTTTCTATTAGACTTAATTAGCTACCATAATTAATGTAGGTATTAAGGATCCAACGCCTTAGTTAGCCTAAATGAGATGAACCAAAATAGACGATCCGGTGTGAAAATTTCTTTCTTATTTCCTTGCTCATAAGAAATATTTCCTAATTCAATTATATTAATTTGGTTCGATTTTCGGGGATTCATGAGGGTTTAAAGCTATAAAACCAATACTCAATTTTCATCTTGTAATGACAACGATTGAATCTTAATTTTAGGAAAAAATTGTTCGAGATATATATTTAATTTTTTTCTTGTTTTGTGTTTGTTTGAGTTTCATACCTCGCGTAATCAGAAAATTCCTAAATTCTTGAATTCATCGATCCAACTTCTTAAAAATATTTATATTATCCAATACTATATCTTACGTGTATTTTGATGATATAATTAATTTTAGTTGGCTAGCTAAAACACGTATATATATGAGTTGGCTAGCTAAAACACGTATATATGTGAGCGGATCAATGACTATAGTTTGCAAAATTCATTTAAAATATAGATTTTATATCATTAAATGTATACATACATATATACGTAAAATTAATTAAGATTATTGCATCCGCATTTTGGGCCCGGTTAAAAATGAGTAAACACCGTATTGTCGTAATAATGTTCTAACCTCAAATATCTTCTTCCATATTTTATCGACAAAGAATGATCGAGTTGGTGTGAATATCCCAATGCGTCGTGGATGGCAATAATTTTTTAACGTCCGATAACGGGACTCTAGCATTTCCGAGACGTCAGAAACATCGCTCCAACCGATACTAGACCCAAAGTGGTGGAGTAGAGCTGCATACCCTCCAACAAGGCCTCGGTCGAACGTTAGGCGATTCCCAATTTCCCAGCTTTTTGTGTCAATAATGGATGAAAGGAATATCGATCCATCTCGCATTCCATTCGATGTATAAAAAAAGCTTTGTGGTGGAATGTTCATTATGTTTATCTAGTTGGAAGGATTTTTCGACGCTCACTTTCTTGCCGGTGTAGAAAATGTGTATAGAGCCTCGTGATTAAATATCACAAAGAATACAAGAATGAGATCCTATTGAATGCTACACCTAACAAAGAATATCACAAAGAATATCACAAAGAATACAAAGAATGTTATCTTGCTACGCAATATATACAAGAGGAACCTATCAATACTACACCTATTGAATGCTACACCTATTGAATGCTACACCCAACAAAGAATACAAGAATATTTCGTAATTAAATATCACAAAGAATGCAAGAACATTTCGTAATTAAAGCTACGCAATGCATAATCGAATCACAGAAATACGTGATTAAATATCACAAAGAATACAAGAAGAACCTATTGAATGCTACACCCAATGCAAGGACAACAAAGAATATTTCGTGTGATTTACTATGAGAGCATACAATAGCATTCATTTTGGTGTCCGAATAAAAAAGCAGAATTTAATGCATTCATTTCGTAGCACCAACAAAGGACCTAAACCGCAGCAAAGAATTGGATGAGTATTTAATTGAGGTGTTTAATGATATTATACATAGCCGTGGAAAATTCAACTATGAGCACCGCTAAAAATATAAGAGCAATAAATGAGGTGTCCGAAAGTGATGAAGCAAATATAAGAGCAATAAATGAGGTGTCCGAAAGTGATGAAGCAATAGTTGGTGGCTTTAAAGAGGTATGGGGTTGAGGACACCAGACGCTTGATTAATGCATGCATGTACCTATATGTGTAAAAATATAATTAATGATCGTGCATGTACCTATATGTGTAAAAATAAAATACCATACCATATATATGTAAAAGGACAACAGCCAACAAATTCACTGAACCTACAATTCTCAACCTGCATTGTTTTCATGATTAAAACAATACACTAAAAACTTATCAAAAAAACATACATCCAAGAACTGATTAAAACAATACACTGGAAATTAAGTTAAGCCTGGAGAGTATTAAATTATTAAAACCCACAACAGGCACCGGCAGGGCACTTATCCATTGCACAACATATATAAACAATAATCCAAGTGATTCCTACTGTAGTTTGCCAAAACAGAGAGGTTAATAATAGATCCATAAAAAACGAAATAGCAAACATATGGTTATGAATAATAACCATCCAACAAGCCGAGACAAACCTACCACATAACCCCTAATACATAATAATGGGAAGATACAATTCCAAGTTCATGAGTATTCAACTAGGACATGACTACATATTATATTAATTTACCGATGATCACCCCGATACCCATCAAAACAATTGACATGAAGATAAAGGCGATAGAAACTTCAATGTCACTCCTTAAACGCATAGGTGTGTTAATGTTTGGTCTTGGTGCATTTGTTGCTAAACTGGTTGATGACTGAGCGGAGTTTGATCCTAGTTTGGCCGTAAGCCCGATTCAATACGTAACTTGAATTGTACCAAGGATGACTTTGGTGATACTCATCACACCATAAAAATACGCTTCATGTTTGATATTTTCCGACACTTGTAGTAATAGCGGCCCAATGCTTGGCCTCCTTACCAAAGACACTTCAAGTTCATCTTGCTTCTTCCACATCGATATTCGTGAACGAGGTCCATGTCTTAATACAATACAAGTGTTAATGCAAATCAAGATATAAAATGAGTACATATTAGGTTCAATTAAAGCAAGACATAATTGTAGGTCAAATTGATATGCAAACTCAACTAACATACAAACACAATCCATAAAAACAACGTCGCTTAAGAACATTGGGACACAAGTAGTAGCTTATAATTTAGGATAAATAAGTTCTACACACAACATAACCGACTAAAAAAAATAACTAACATCAATGCAAAGAGGTAAGCTCCATGTCACCCAAGAAAATCCAGCTTATATTTGTCACATAGAATGTGCTATCAGATTCTAGTTCGATTCCATTGAACACTTGTTTCAACCGCATCAACAAAATCATCTTCTTCGCTCGCTCTTCATTTAAGATTTGAGTTGGAATGGCGCCTATGAGTTGTTCAATGGGATCAACTACCATGTGCGACCTAATGAAATTATGAATCGAAAACAAGCCATTATAAGTCTATTTGGATCTTCACCGGATAGTACATAGGACTCCTAAATATTCCCACCGCATCTTCATGATGCCAAAAGCACGCTCAATAACATTTCGGGCTTTAGTGTGCCTCATATTGAACATTTCGTCGCATTTGAGGCATCGCATTCTCGAACCCCATTCCTTCAAATGGTATCTCACACCTTTATAGGGAGACAAAAACCTTCGCTATTTGCATACCCATTGTCGCACAAATAGTAATTCCTAACAAAGTTTCAAAATTAAGAAAATCATAAACTTATAAACAAATTGTGACATATATAATTTGGTTATAAACGCAAATTATAGTTTATCAAATTATTTATAACCTGGGAACTTTCAAACCATGCACCCGTTAATCGCATCGCGAATACCCTAGAATCACCAAGGATCCTTCCCACCCGTGTAGGACGTAAACAAATTGAAGGTTTCGATCACATACGGCCAATGTATTCGTGCAAATCGCCTTCCTTGTCCTATATCCGGCTTATCCGTTGTTCGAACCATAACAGAATGTAAGTGCCATCTAAAGCACCTAAGCACACCTAAAACATAAGATTAGTCAATAAATCATTAAAGCATGTTGAACCCTATATTAGTTTAGACCATTTATGTGTGATTCATTGCGAGATAACAATATTAATTTGATACCTTAAACCACTTCCATCTAGATCATTGCAATCTTCATCCACAGCGTTGGTTTGACAAATAGTATTCCATGGAGCTTTAAAATAGCCTTTAAAACAACATGAACATAGTACGAGATTGTTTGACTGCACCTCCGTAAATTAAATCCGACAATTCTATTTTTCTTGTGATGGGCGAGAATTGCTAAGAACATTGCGACTTGCTCCTCAACACTAACATATTTTCCATCAATCAACCTCCTAGTTGTCGCAAAATAAGACATAGTCCGCCAAAAGTATTGCGATCCATTCAAGATTTACTATGCAATCGGTATCACCGACTCCTACCATTCTATTCAAGTGTTTTACTTGGTCGTATCCTATCAATCATACAATATTTAGGGGCTATTTGATTACGCTTTTTTTCTTGTCTGGGTCATAAGGAGGAGGCTAATGGCATTCAATATATCGCGCATATTCATGCAATATCTCCTCTATCAATAAGTAATAGGATGCAAGTCTATCACCATTAGACGCCATTACGTGGCTTTGTTGCACTCAATATCTGCATATAAAAAAACATGGTTTACTGATATACCAACAACCACAATTTAGAATCTAAATTATTAGCTACAAATAAAAAAAGGGGAATTAGTGAAGAAAATAATTAAAATTCGACTCAGCTATTCGACTCAGCTAAAGCATCCATGTCAGCCAACCTTTACAGTTACCTAGATATATATGATTGATTGAGATCATCTTAACAATGGGGAAAATAAATGTTGTTGCTATATTTTGATAGATTGAGCATCTTCAAGATGATGGCATCAACAATCTAGAACTATAACTTACTCAGTCAGATAGAGTAGACCATTGTTGTTATCATCTTGTATATTGAACTAAAATCTTAATAAGTCAAAAGATAACATTCTATATCTCGATTTTTGTAAGAGTCGAAATGCAAAATGAACCTCAAAACCAAGGAGATAAAAAGTAGTTTTCATTACTCTTTTCACAAATATATTCCTCGCATGTACAGAGATATATCGATCAAAATTATTGAGTTAGTGAAGGATAAAAGCTTATCAATACTACATATATACTGCATGATTATGTTTGATCTTTATATCCGCTATGAATTTTGATATCTAATCGACAAGAGTGTCATCAAGTATATATAATTCAAGGTCGAGATAATATAAGGTCAAGGTTATGAATCGCTTATGAATACTTTTTTGCATAAAATTATGATGTATTGTTAAGATTTCTTCGAGATAAAACATAGATTGTTTCTCGCTTTGTTATGCTCCACACCCACCTTTTATGTAATTAGTTAGTTAGTTCTAAGTTCGATCGGTTTAATATCGAGTTGGAATTCTAATTTAATCATTCAATTTTAGTTAAATCGGTTTTCGACAAGAGCTTTTTTTCTTTTTACATAAATTATATCTACATTTTAATTATCATTTATGTTTTGCCCCATCGAACCTCCATTTTCTAAATCATAATGCCTACTGGAGAAGATTTAAATTTTTTATAAATTTTCTTCCATTTTAATTTCATAACAACTATAATGAATCAAATTATATGTCGATCCGAGTAATCTTACTAGTGACTACCGAGATCTATTTAAGCATGACTTAATTCCACAAAATCTTGTTTGACAACCATTTGCATCAGACTCGTGAGTAACTCATCATAATGAAAATGAAAATATTATAAAAAATCATCAAGTTGTTTTGTTTTTAGCTTTTGTGCTTCATTTAATTCTATTATCCCAATTCAAGATTTGTTTGCAAAATGATAATATGATGTAGATTTATATGATTTTGAAATTAAGGATAAAATTCTACGACTCGGATCGATAGAACACTACATTTTCTTTCTCCCATCCTTGAGAAACTAAAGTGCACTGGAGAAAGAAATTTTCTAACGGCAGAGCTTAGGCATGAATTATGTATTACTTTCTTTGTAGACTACAAAACAAGATGGAATACACCAAACATCCATGTCCTCGATATCACACAGGAGAGGTGCACCAACAACATACATGCCAACTTCGCAAAACAATATTGTGCAAATAGTCAGGCGAGGCGGCATAAAACAAAGGCACTAGCGCAAAAGTGTCATTAGAGGACACACCATGGTTTTATGTGGTGCGACATGCAGGCGAGAAAGAACAAGTGCTCATGACTTGGCCATGGACCGAGTCTATCTCGCACCACATTGTCCCAATGGATATAAAACAATTTTCATTCAACTTTCGTATAATAATAAATCATCTTCAATCATGTCGATGGGTAAAAATATGTTGTCCCCATAGGTTATGTTGTCCTAGAGATCAACAATAAAGGTGAGTTTGTAGTTTAATATAGCCCCATCATCCAAAGACAATTATGCGTGTCTTGATTACAAAGTAGATAAATCCATTTCATTAATTCACCCCAAAAAATCTAATTTTAAACCTACTTAGGTTCAATAAGATGGGTAACTTATGGAGCTTCTAACACCTAGAAGAACCCAATGCAAACACCGCAAAGAAAACAAATACCTTTTGCGCCATCGGTCGTTTAACCGGATCCGCTGAATGCGTTAGAAGTACTAAACAAGTTCGAAATTAAGCAGGACTACCCGCACAACGATAAAATACACTTCAGATAAGTTGGCATACGCTTCTTAAGAGCTGAGTTCTTCATACATGTCAGTATTTTTTATTACCTAATCGCAAAAGAACCTGAAAAATCTGGACGACAAAATATCACAGCAAATCCTATGACTCTATAGTCAAGATATCGGACTCTAATGTATTACACTCAATTCCCACTTGTAGGTTTAATTACAATTGTACACTCTCTTTTCTTTATGTCATGCAATACTAATTTATCGGGCTTCTACAACTGTCTGAGTTGCTGATCACTCGTAATGTTCTCACCGTAGAGTCAGATCATTTGTCTTTCTCGTAGTTTCTTTCTCACAATAATCTAATTCATGCTAATGTGTAGATAATGTTGTAAATTGAATAATCTCTCAGATAAGAAGGATATAATTTGGTCGAGGTAACGCTTTTTCATTTAATATGATGATATGCACGACTAAGGAATAATTTTTTATCGACATCAAGATACCGATTTCATCAATAAACTATGAAAGAACTTAAAATACGCTAATTTGGTCAAGCTCAAGTTACATAAATGAGAGGCTCGCCTCAAGCGAGATAGCTTACTTGCTTGAGGAACAATTTGGAATATGCAAAACAGTAAAATTTCTTTAAAAACACATATAATTTGTAACGAGTGTAATGAAATCTATTATTTGTAACATATAAACACTCCAAGCATCGTACGATACTGGAATATGCAAAACAAAAATTTCTTACCTTGAAGACAAATGGTTGAGAGAGTATTAAACCCTAGGCAGCTTGAGAATGTTCACGGAGATGCGATGCTTCCAAACTTGTTCCAGGTGCGAGAAGCACTTGAGAAACGAACACAATACAAAACCAGATTAAAACATTCTCCTACAAAGAAAAATCTCTCATCATTTGGTAGAAAACGCACCTCAAAATTACCCGTAAATTGAGGGATGCTTTGTTTGCTCAACATGCCGAGACAAATCGCTTGCTAACCTCGTCCGCCCGGTCAAAATCGACGGTGGTGGAGTTACTCTCTCGCGGTGAATGGTGTGAAGAAGGCCCGGAGTGGTCACGGTGCAAGATCGAGCTAGGCAATGAATTATGAATCAGATTCTCTACTTTCCGCTCAAAATGATGCATAAGGGTACATGAGTAATTTTTAGTTACGTATCTCGAATCAAGATAATTTAATCTTGACCAACATAAGAGATACGTAAACAAGAGAAAACAAAGAAATTGACATCGGCCAACTTTATTAACGCGCCCCGCGATCAGAAACCAGATATTAAACAAGAAGATAAGCCAAGATACGATTCTATCTTGGCCTAATCTTGCGTACCAAACACCTCCGTAGTATTTTAATATATATTTACTGATTAAAATGTTCTTCTCAATGTATAAGATATTATTTTACACAATTATCACCCAAATTAAATATATATTATAGAGACATAATAGACTATCTATATTTTGTAAACAAATATTTTTATATTAGTATAGGATAGATATGAATTTGTGCCTTTTATTGGGACATTTTAGTACCAGACAAAGATAGCAATACATAACTAGAAAGATGCATAAATTTCTTTCTTTTATTTTCTTGTTGCGGAAGAATTAGAAAATATTTCCGGAAAATATTACAAAAACCCTAAACCTAACATACAAAATCCCCAATTTTGAGACTCAATAAGATCGAAATTTGAAACAAGTATGGAGGGGCTGCAGAAGGCATACAGCAGTGCGGTTTCACAGGCGCAAGAATCAGCAGCGAAATTCAGCACCTACGCCTCTTCTTTGGAGAAAGCTAAACCTTTAAACTCTTCTCTTTCTTCTTCTGGAACTGGATCGTCGTCGGCGTTATCTGTTGACCAGTCAGGCATGTTGGTCACCCGCTCCTCGAGGTAAAACCCTTGTTATTATCGCTAACGTTGCGTTAGCGAACTTATTACAACTTACAAGTACTGAATCTTTGCTCACAGACGCATATATAGATTTGTATGTGATTGTGTAATTTTAGATAGTACAAATTTGTTGCGTTGGTATAGCCTCCTTCATGTTTCCATAACAGAATAGGCATGGTTTCTCGTTTTGATTTGTTGTTTTCCGTTTTTAGCATGCATTACAAGAAGTTTATTAGCTGCTGTGCTTCTTGTTGAGTGATTGCATTTAGATTTGGGGACCATAAAGATCTGGGGATAGTTTGATCACATCACGGTATCAAGTCATTTGGTATAGTAGTTTTTTATTTTAGCCATGAAGGAAGTGATTAAACTTCCCCCTTGTTTACATTGCGCATGTTGATATATGTTGATTAGTTGTTCGTACTGCTTCTGAGTGTATCACAATTGAGTTTGGGTGCAGCATAGAGAATTGCGGGTTTGAGTAACTAGGTGATAGGACAGTGTGCAGCTTAGAGATCTGCGGGATTGATAAGAGTAACTAGTTGAAAAAGAAAATTGTGCAGCCTAGAGAACTGCGTGATTGAGTTACTAGTTGAAAGGAAATTATACATGAGGAGGTTTACCACTTATTAAACATATGGAAACAAGTGTTAATTGGAAGTGGTCTTGCTTTTGTGTCGTGTTTTTCATGTGTATAATTACCTTCACTTAGTGTGATCCAGCATACTTGTCTTGTAATCTGGAAATGTAGAGATGGAGTGTGAAGGAAATCAAGCCTTGCAATTAGAATAGAAATAATTATGTGAATGCTTTACTTCCCATTGGTTGAGTTAACAAATATTTGGAGGTGCAGTACCTGGCTATAAGTCATTTACCTGGAGAGCTAGTCAGCTAATATATGAATTTGACTACCATTTGGCACTCTAAAAAACCATAGTTGCTCATGGTTACTGGTGGAACCACTCTCATTACGTGAAAGAAACAATTTTAGTTTTCTTGATCCAGGTAATTTGTATCTGGTTATGAAATTAAAGGTCCTTTATTTAGATAACTTATGAATTCCTTCCATTGTGGATTATGTTGCTTCTTCTTCTTCTTTTTTTCGTGTTGTTTCATGTTAGCTTTCCCAGCTTCACTAATTAGTCAGATCAAACAGTCTCCCAAAAAAGAGTGTTTGTGAACTTCAAGTCCAGTTTCCTTTCCTCTACTGTTTCCCCGTGTTGGGACTTGAGTTTCTTTTTTCTTTTTTTTTGATGAATTGCATTATGCAGACAATATCTATCAGTATGGACTTGCTCAAAGCTTTGTGCTGTTTGCTTTGTTGCTGGAGTATTTATCGGTTACACAGTGAAGCGACGTGTCAAGCGCTGGGCCTCAAGAATTCTTAGGAGGTTGAAAGATGATTGAGTTCTTTCATGAGACGGGATACCTGAATATCGTTTGAGCTACTTCAAACAGGAATGTGGGAAACCCAACTGGTAGACTGTTGGAATTATTTTGCTAGATAAATAGAATGCTAGAAAATTGCTGGCTGTTTATACTATTTACCCTTTTCTGATTTATTTTTTACTTGACTGGAATTCTACTTGTCAATAATATCATTACTTCGAAGTTGAACTTGCACCAACATATACCGACATACTCTGCAACTCCTTTCTTCCGCATCTTTCATTCTCGTCTCTTTGTTCTTGCAATAAACTTCACTGTAATTGATCTGGATTTGATAATCTTGAATCATTTCTTGTTCATGTTATCTACCATTGAGCTCTATGTTACGGGATGCAGGTTTTGCTGCCACTGAAGAGGATTATGAACTGCTTTAGATGGTGTTTTTAAACTTATAAGGACTTTAAAACAATATATAGATTATTTAGGATCTTATAAGCTCTTGAGAAATGTTTGCAGAAATAAGCTCTAAAACAGCTTGTGAAAACAAGCTCCAATAATTTATAAGTTCTCCAAAATATAAGTTTTTTCAACTTAAATTTATTTTTTCATGATCTTATAAGCAACAATTAATTTATAAAAATAATTTTATCATGGTTTGTTATTTCTTATATATAGTTTTCTAATTTCATTTTTTTTTTCAATTTTCTTTCTCTAATTGACAATTTCATCTCTAGCTTATGAATTCAATTATTCAAACGTTTTAACAATTTATAAGCTCTTGAAATATTACATATTATAAATTATAAATTATTGAAACATATTATAAGTTGTTGGAGTTTATAGGCTCTCTAAAATAAGTTTAGCCAAACACATCTCTTAGTTGATCATGACTTGATAAACAAGTTGCACTATTTTGTTCATGCAATATAGAACAGAATCTACAAGCTTTCTTGTTAAACTTGTTTTAAAATATAAAAATTCAGCATGACTATATAGTTGTAAGGAATTTCTAACTTTGCTTGGGATTCATTTTTGTGTTTTTGAGAATAATGTAGAATACTGCAAATATATCAAACTGCTAATCATCTTCACCAAATGGGGAAAAATAGTCATACAAATACAAAGAGGAAAGCTATAAGATGGAAAAAGGGAAAATAATAATAAAAAAAATAACTAAGGGGGTGTTTGGCTAAATTTATTTTAGAGAGCTTACAAGTTCCAAGAGCTTATAAGATGTTTCAAGAGCTTATAAGAGATAATGTATCAAGTGCTTATAAGTTGTTAAATTGTTTGAATAATTGATCTTATAAGCTAGAGAAAGAATCGTGAGTTAGAGAGAGAAAATCATAGTTAGAGAGATAAAATTGACGAGATGTGAAGTTGATAATCTATGTATAGGAAATAACGAACTATAATAAAATTATTTTAGTAAATTCATGGTTGCTTATAAGTTTATGAAAAAATAAGTTATGGTTGACCAACTTATTTTTAGGGGAGCTTATAAGCTGTTAGAGCTTATTTTCACAGTTTATAAGTTGTTTAGGAGCTTATTTTGCCAAACACTTTGCAATAGCTTATAAGTTGTTTTAAAGAGCTTATAAGCTCAGCCAAACACCCTCTAAGTACTTCCTCCAAACTCAATTAATATTTTGAGTTTCATTTGGCTCAGATATTGTTATTTGTGTAACTGGATTTTAACGACGCTTTAAAACTTGGATCGAGTTAGTCGGGTTAGTCAATCCAACTAAAATCCGGGTTGGGCCAGTCTCTAAGATTTACGTTTGTTGGTATGAGATGGAAGAGGTGTTTAAGTTTATATATTTAATATATATATATATATAGTAGGTTTTAGGGGTGAATATTCGAATTTTAGTTTGTATTTTTGCCTACGAATCGAACCAAATTATTCAAAAATTCGAATCTAAAAATTAAAAAAAGTTATAAAAAATTCGAACTAAATCGAAAAATCTGAAAATTCTAAAAACAAAAAATCCAAAAATTGAAAAAAAAAATCCTATTCGAAACCAAATTTTTAATTCTTATATATATTTATATTAGAGGAAGAAATATTTAAATAAAGATATTATTATTATATATAATTTGTATTTTTTGATTTTTTTTAAATTTAAAAATTTCTATTCGATCCGAGCTGAAAATCAGAATTTTAAATATAAAAAAAATTCGTTCCTATCCAAAATCCAAAAAATCTGCAACCAATTTAATATTTCGATTTGGTAGGATTCATTTATTTGAATTCTGGATATTTTACTCATCCCCATTAGGTTTGGAATGCCTAGGAGATAATACAAAAAAACAATTTTCAAGTAAAATGACATCAAAGCCCTCGAACAATCTATATATGTGACTAAGAGGTGTTTGGTGAAGAGAAGCTCCCCAAAACAAATTATAAAATTGTTTTGGGAGCTTATAAGCTCAACCAAACACCCTCTAAATCGCAGAAATTGCCAACATCTAAGAATGACTCAAAGGGAATGATGAAGGCGGAAATGGTTAAAATCAAACCGAGATATAATGGCGAAAAATAGAGAGTGGAGATGCGGGGGACTAGAGATGACAATGGGTCGGATCTGGACCGAATCTGGCTAGATCCAGATCTAGATTCGATTTTTTTTTACTTTGGTCCGGATCCGGTCTAAATCTATTGAGTCCAAAAAAATTAGATCCAGATCCAGATCCATAAGATCCACAGGATCTAGGGTCTAGACCCGGATCCATATGTTTTAGTTTCTAAAATAAATTCTAAATCAACTATAATTCACAATAATACCATAATAATCTAAATACACAATAATACTATAATAATTATTTAGAATTTCTACAATTATCACTATATTGGAAGACGTTAATTACAAATTTACTATAAAGTAGTAAACAACAAACAACTCGATCGTCGGTAGTGTAAGTGGCGCGACCCATCGTGAATACATAATTGAGAGAATTTGAAATGAAATTGGGAATATATTTGTTTTGGGAGAATTTGAAAAAAAATTGAAGAGTTTTAAGTTGGGTTAGGTATTTAATTATAATAAAAATAATATATATATATATATATATAAATAAATATATATAAAAAATTAAATGGATCTGCAGACCGGATCTGGACCGAATCCACGTCTCAAAAACTAAATCACAGATCCATATCCAGATCCAGATCCGAAATATAGGAGTAGGATCCAGATCCGGTCCAGATCCATCGGGTCCAATTTTTTGAGGATCCAGATCCTGAAAAATGGATCTGGATTCACGGATCTGAACCGGGTCCAGGATCCATTATCATCTCTACGGGGGACCGAACCCCGTGCCTCTCGCATGCAAAGCGAGCGATCTACCATATAAGATACAACCCCTCAATGTTTATGTAAATCTTCACAACTACTATTCTACCTTTTCATATTACTCAATCAACTGATTTGGTATAACATAATCGCTTTGGCAACCCAAAATCTAGAAATGACTTCGTTTAGCTTGATTTCATGTGATTTTTTTGGTTACCAACAGAGCTTTTGGTGGAGAAGAAAGAAGGGCATATTGTTTAGAAGTAAAAAAGAAATAATAACGTACTATATGTTAATATAAGAAATGTGGTCTACCTTTTAGGTAGTGGCAGATATGTAGGAATTAAATTGGATAGAAATAAAATGGACTTTTGAATGAAATGGTTATATAAATATAATGGAATAAACATATGATTCATGTGGCTAGTATGTACAAAGAATAAATGAATATAAATAAAACTAAATAAATGGAATAACAATTATTGTTATAATTTATGTTATTACTACTATAATGATACTAGTAATAAAATAAAACTAATAATACTAATTATTATTATTATTAGGTTTTTTATTGTTATTATTTTATTTTAATTGTTATTATTTTCTTTTATTGTTACTACATTTATTATTATTATTGAATAATAATAATAATAATAATAATATTATTATTATTATTATATTATTCATTTTATAAGAAAAATAAATAAGAATAATTTTGTTAGATAAAGAAACTACTATTTTATTATAATTATTATTGTTATTATTATTATTATTATTATTATAAGAATAAATAAATAAATTTATTACTATTCCTACGTATTCGCCGTCGAGCAAATTTTGATCCAAAAAGTTACATTAAAGAGACTAATTAATGTAGTCATCGTAAAGTTCATTTATAATGAAAGTACATTTATACTTTATACTAGTACTTGATTTTGAACTAAACATTCTATAGAACATATAAGTGTATTATATCTTCTATCACATGATAATATTTTATTAATATAAATTAAATTAATAAAATATTATCATGTGATAGATGAGTATAGTACACCTACATGTTCTATGGAAATTCTCATTTTGAACATTTGCATTGGTTATTATTTTTGCCGGAATTTATGGTACCGCATTCTCTGCATTGCTTTTACATCTAGTTTAGCACTTTTCTTTATTTACCACCTAGGTAGAGATAAATCATAAATTGTCAGTTTACATATTAATGTAATAGCATATATCAAAGAAATAATATATATACAAGGTGCATTATTGGAAATAAATAAGAATAAAAATAATAATAAGAAGGAACAAGTGAGAGATTGAGTATGGAAAATTGGAAATTAAGATGGTGGCGAAAAGATTGGGGAGGCCACAAAGAAATGAACTGCGACAACAATGGAGCACATAATTTTTCCAATATCTTTTTCATTTAATTTCTATAAATTTAGAGAGAAAAAAGCATTGCATTTTTTTCTTATCAATTAATGCATGAATTTTAAAGACAACATCATCATGGATTCAAATCCAACATCTTTAGTCTCAGGTATTAATTATTCTACTATTAGACTTCACACATTGCATTTTCTTTTTGTGTGGGTACATATTTTATATATATACGCTTAGCCCCACCCTTCTCCGAAGCTCCACATTAATACATTAGATGATCTAATTATGATTCACTAATTGCTAGCTACTAATTGTAATGATGTTTCCATCTTCCGATTTGTGACTGCTGACCACCGCAACCCCTCTCTTCCGCCGCCGTGTCTCCACCGCCACCATCACATGGTATCACAATTCATGCATGTCTTTTGTTGTCTCTACCTTTCTTCATGCATATCAAATATGAGTTAATTTTCTTTTCAATTTTTGCATGTTGATTTAGAACTCAGATCTTTGCCTGTATAGGGAACCGATCGGAATATTTTTCCGATTCTTATTGTTATTTAACCTGGCATTGATCCGATCTCCTTTTTACGCACGTGATAGTTTATTAGTTAGATATAAATTAATCCTAATATAGAGTGCATGTGGATCCTGCGAGAAATGCTGAATTCCAAACAAATCAAACACGAATATACAATTACACGAATCATCCAGAGCTCAATTAATTCTGATTATCTGCCGATTTCAATTTTATCATGCTGTTATTGTTTAGAACACGTAATTCTCAGAGATGTAATTATATGTTTTCCTCGAAAAACATTACTGCGGACATAACAGGTGTTTGATGAAATGTCTAGATTAAACTTGAATTAATACCTGCTTTTGACTTTACGAAAGCAGAAAGGAAAGAGGTGGCGTGATGCTTTTCAATAATCATCATTCCTAATTACTTAATTATGTTTTTATACACCTATCGCCATGTGAAGGCCATGACTGCTATCACATGCAACCATTATTGAACGAATTGCGCGTAGCAATATAAAATTATAGCACAAAAGGCAGTGAGTATGATCAAAAAGCAATCTTGATTGTGCAAATTGTTTGATGCATTTAATTCCAAGTAATAATTTGATTAGCTGCCAAATAGTAAAATCTTAGTTTTTAAATAAACTGAGTTTCTTGGTGATGATTAATTGCAGTGGAACCATGATCTGATGAGAGAAACTTCTGCTAAGAGAATCAAGATCTTCAAACATTCATATTGGGCATCATTCTCATCATTTCTGTGGTAAAGGTAAAGCTTAGATCAATGGATGACAATGGAGGAAGCAAGGTGACAGGCATCACGCAGATTGTGAACCTCAAGAGGTTCCTTCAGAAATGGCAGAGCGCCACAATCGGCTCCAAGGAGGGCTGCAGCCCTCAATCTGGAGAAATGCATCATGGTATCTCACCCGCTGTTACTAGGAGACTAAGGACTTCATCAAACGTATACACTGAATCGGACGAGGACACTTGCCAGAGTCCCGACCCACCCATTGATGTCCCTCGAGGCTACCTTGCTGTGTACGTTGTCCCTGAGCTTCGGAGGTTCATCATCCCGACTAGCTATCTTAGGGATCCCCTGTTCAAGGTGCTGCTAGAGAAGGCTGAGGAGGAGTTCGGATTTGATCACAGTGGCGGGCTGACTATCCCGTGTGAGATTGAGACGTTCAAGTATCTCCTGCAGTGCATGGAAAATCACAGGAAGGATCAAGATGGATAAGGATTGAAGGTTAAAAATCTTTCGACTCTTTCTTCATTTTGGATTTGCTATTGCTCAGTGACTGTACCTCTTGATCGAGTCCAAGAAACGTGTTTTAGGTGCAAATTGTGAGTAGTGCTTCAATTTTATATCCATCATGACTGAATTCTTGATCTTTGTGATATGCAATCAATCTTAGGAAGTTTGCGTATATGTTGGTTGATGGTTACATCTTCCTTGTTGACTTATTGCAGTTGCTTCAGAATTATAATGAACTTGGATGACAAAGTATTTTTTAGACTAATTGCTAATAATTGCCTATTTTATAGTGATGGAATGGTCTCAATTAGATATTGGATCAATTTTTGTTGCATCTCGTGCTTCATTTTATCAGTACATGTTTATCGATAGTTCGGATCAGAACTTGACTACATGCATAGAATCACCGATATCATTGTCTTTTGGGGTGTTGATGAAGCAAAAATTGGCTGTTTTTGCTCTGTTCAAGAACAACATTTGCAATGATTTCTTGTAAGCTAAATTGGCATGCTAGTAATTGTACATGAGCTAATTAAGCAGAATGCGTATGTTTTTTTATTTTTGGTTTACAAGGAGAACCAAGAAATCACTGCCCATGGTGTGTTCCACATAAACCTTGTTTTTATACAATAGTTTATAGCATAACACGAACTTCACTATGCAAGGCAGATTGCATACATTTTTTTTTTAATCATGAGAAACCCGCAGCCGCTACTTAGTGTGCGCACTAGGTAAACCCTACGTTCCTGTGCAATAGGAATCTCGGAGTAATTGTATTAATATATAATCACCAAAACTAATCGACCTAAATTAGAGTGTAATGTTTTTGGTAGTGCACTTTGGTTAAACCATGAGATGCTTAAATCAAATGTCCGCTTCAATTGTAATAGGAAATCAGGTTAAATAGTACCTTCTACTGTACAAATTACCTGTTCTGTCACTTGCTCAACATCATAGAATAAAATGAGTTCAATGACACTCGGATCTGATAAGTTGAAAGTTCAATAAAATGCCCCCCTTGTGTTTGCTCGCAAGTGCGAACTCTCGGAGAATCGATGACTGCATCAGTGCTATATATCTGAGAATTCTTTGTAGGCTAGTTGTAAATAGCTCCAAGGCTGCGAAACACAGGATTATCCAGGATCTATACTAAAGTATTGACGGTCCTTTTCAAATTTCGCATAGCAAGATGGGATACACTACAATAGAAACAAAGACATTGAACATGTTCCCTACTCTCAACGGTCAAAGTGAATCCCTTTATTTTGAATTCATTAATTAAAAATCGATCAAATCTCCCCAAGTAGGATTCAAACCTCAAACCTACATCCAAATTTCACTTGAAAACCCTAAACCTTAAATATGAGAAGATTAACATAGAAAGAATTTTTAACTTAAGAAGAGAGAACCAAAATTTTAATAATGCATGTCTCTTATTCTTGAATATCACTATTTCTCTCTTCTCCAATCTGTACAATGGTTATTGGATTTGTATACTGAAAGCAATTTAATGGTTTAGCTTGTATACAATATTTCATGTTATCACTATTCTGATCTCATATCTAAATTGTTTATGATTGCTTATGTAGTCCATTTATCTTATACAAAAATTAGATAATACAGTGTGTAGAAAATCATAGAGGTCTGTATGATTGTTAAGCTAGTTATGATAATAACTTGTATCACAACTGAAACAACTTGAGGACGAATTGTTGGTATAAGCTGTAGTATAGATAAGAAGTAGCTTGACTATGCTGGTACGTCTTGATGTATTGATGGATCACAGTGAGACGAGTTCTTCTATCTGATCGTCGTGAAGAATCTAGGTCTCAGTGACTTAACGTTGATCTAAACCTCAATAAATTTTCAGATGAGTATGAGTTGCTGACCATCCTTTGACGTGTTATGGGTGATGGTTAAATTGGATAATCCAATATTATCCGCATCTTGGGTGGTGCCTGTACTTACATGTCATGTTAGTTATCTGTATCGAGTAACCGTATCCATTTAGGATGATGACATCTCCTTAGCTTAGGTATGATAATAAGGTTGGGTGGTACTACTTAAGGAATTAATTAAGAGACTAATTATTTTAAGCAGCCAGAGTTGTGATATCTTAAATACGAGAATTCGTAAGTTTCAGTACAAGCGCGATTCAATTTGGGTAACAAAGGGGTAAATTAACATTTATTCTCTATAGAATTAATAAATATTTATGAATTAATTTATGTTTTGTGCTGAATATAAGAGGATTAAGTCATTTGGAACACATCTTTATTCCTTGTATTTGACCCCCTGAACTGGCCCAATCAGGCTATATGCCTTGGAAAGTATTATTAATTTCATACACCTCCTAGTTTAGATATAATTATCTGATATCAAAAGATATCAAGAGATAATTAAGATTCTAGAATATAATTACTGTATTTATTAGATGTGTGCCAGAATCCTTATCTAATTAGAATTCTAAAGAGAGCACTATAAATACAGAGATATGAGAAAATCAATAGTGCCTCATCTACTACTGTTTTTCAAAAGCTATAATAGGGGCGAGAAAATTTGGTATTCTCCATAAATTGCTTTCACTCAGCATTTAAGATCAGGCAATCGGGACATAGTTTAGAAGATCAAAGCTAAAATCAGTCATTAATCAACTTTTTTCAGAAATTTCTAGGTAAACACGAGAAAATTTTATGTGCTGCAATTAATTATATAAGTGCATACTAGAAATATAATCAATGTATAATGAAATTAAACAACCAAGATAGATGCTTGGGAACACTGAAAATCATATTTTCCTTCAAAATCCTTCCACAATTCTATCGATTTATCTCTCTCTCTCTCAAAATCTAGCCAAATCAACCGTCGGAAATCACCACACCCCTCCACCATCAGCCACTTTCTTTCACATCCTAAATTTTTTTCAGTGAAATCAACTCAACCATTTGTTGCAGCCATGACTAATCAGTTGTCTATCTCTTACCATACCACAATACCACACAAGCAGTGCCACCACAACAAGACTCGCACACAACAATTACCCAAACGATAGAAATCTTCCTACCATGCAGTGGCAGAGGAGAATCAGATGATGGAAAGTTACGTGAGTGAAAAGAGAAGAAAGTTTGGAGCAATCATTCTCTAATGCATATTTGTGTTCAATATTATGCATAATGTGTTCAATAATATGCATATTTCTATTTAACACTATACATGTATTTTTTATGTTTAACATTAAGTGTAAAAAAAATACACTTCTACCCTTCTTACTATTAAAAGTCTGTTTAAAACTTAAAAAATCGTAAAAAATCTCAACTATTGGATAAACAAGATCAATAGATGAGATTGAGTACTACATAATAAGGGGATAAATGTATTTTTCACGCTTAATGTTATACACGAAAAATAATATGCATATTGTTAAACGGAGTATGAATACTTTTGAACAAAAATATGCATAATATTGAGCACAAATATACTTATGAAATTGATTGTCTCGGACTTTTTTTTTCGATTAGATCACTTCCTTCTAAATGCATAATTCAAAAGAAAATAAATTATTAGCAAGAGAGAAAGCAAATGACTAGCAAGAAAAATAACTTTATGTTCTCATGTCTTATTAATTAGAGAGGACGAATGATTGAGGAGATTTAGCCGAAAAACTTTAGGAGGTGAAAGAAAGGGGTTGAAGGTAGAGGCTATGGTGGTTTCTAATGGCTGAACTAGCCAGATTTTGAGTGAGAATGAGGAAGATGTATCGATAGAATTGAGAAAGAGTTGGTCTCAGTTAGTTCAGTTTTGAGCTGAACCATTTCCTTCTCTTTCTAAGATCGCTCAGCCTTTAGTTCGTTGATCGTGCTGACTTGATCAATATTTTTCTTTTTCAGTTTCGTCAGCTCAGCAGTGAGCTTCATCTCTTCTTCTGAAAGGCCAATTGACTGTTGACTTTGTTCAGCAAGCTGAAACTTTTCTGTCAGCTTATAGTTTTCAGTTATAGATAATTCATACATTTTCATGATTGTTCGGTAGTCAGACATGATTTACTCCATCTCGTCCCAATTAACTGAGGTGTCTTGGAGTCGGAGACCTATTCAGATAAAATAATAGTTTGGAAGAGATTATCAGCAGAGAGATCAGATGTTACCTCAGGTCGTCGAGACCATTGTCGATTCCAACCATGCAGCTTTCCTTATAGCTGATGACTCTCTAACCATCAAGCAGTGGCTTTCATCATCAATGCTGGAGGAGTTGTTGGAATAGTTGTTGGATGAGCTTGAAGTCTCAGTCTTCTCAGCAACCATAGCCTTGCACTTGTTCATATTCTTATTGTGCTTGGCACGGAAAGCTTTTCTTTCCTTATGGCTTAGCTCGGGGTAGTCATGTCTGAAATGCCCTTTCTTGTTACAATTAAAGCACTCATCGTCTTTATACTCAGGTCGGTTGGGCTTCTCATCAGTTTGATCCTTGTGAGTTCTTTCTCTACGGCTCATGTCGTGTCCGCAACTTTATTTTCGGTACTTGTTGTACCTCTTTAATCGAGCTTCCATCTTCCCAAACCTATCATCCAGTAAGGTATACTGGGTCAGCAACTCATCGTTGCTGCACTCAACTTTGTCTTTTGTTGACTTCTCTACTTCCTTTTTTCTATCAGCTTTAAGGGTATCGCCTTTGTTTATGTTGACTTAAGCGTCTTCTTCAGATGTTTCAGCCTTTGAGGACTCTTGAGTACGTCTGATGTCATACTCGTTAGCTTTCAACGCTGATAAGAGTTTGTTCGTTGACATCTCGTTGAATTCGACTTTTTTCTGAAGTGCTACTATGTAAACTTTCTAGTCAGTAGCGGTGAATACCCAAAGGACTTTGAGATTAATTTCTTGCTGAGTATATTTGTCCTTCCGGAGGGCTGAAATATCATTGATGATTTTGGTGAATTTGAGTTCCATATCGTCAATGGATTCTCCATTCTTTTGCTTGAAGCCGTCGAACTTTTGACAAGCTATCATAAGCTTGTTCTCCTTGATTTCTTCGGAGCTAGGCTCTCAAGTGCATCTCACATCTTCTTTACTGTCTACACTTCATCAATTTCCTAATGTGAGAATTGAGAACTATTCCAGAGATTATGTTCTTGGTGAGGTTGTCGTGCTCATCTTGTTTTCATTTTTGTGAGATGAAGTCCGCTCTATCCTTTACCTTGAACTCGTAAGTAGGTTCTTGTCACCCGTCAAGGCTATGAACAGGCCACGGAGCTTGAGGCCAAACCAAAACAAAAGCTAATTTTGTGCTTACTTTCATTAACTTTTATCTGATAATGATCAGGCCATTAGTGATGACCTCCCACATGCGGTGGTGTTGTGTGGTTAGATAGCTTTTGAGTCTGAACTTTCAAATCTCATAGTTTTCTAACAAAGGCGAGGAAACAAATAGACATGCTGCAGTTAGTTTCCATCATAGCAAAATATGCAACAGTATGCAAAAAGTATATGATTTTATGGATCAGTTCTGAAACAACGACCACTAGGGAATTAGTTGTTCTTGTGAACAACCTGCTCCGATACCAATTGATGGGTCCCACTGGATATGTTCTTGTGTATGGGAAGGGAGGAATACACCAGGTAGGCAAATTAAAACTTTTCTGTTGACAAGATTGATTTTATGTTGAGATCAGTTAGTCGGTTAACTGACAGTCCAATACTGGTGTCAGTACTGCTAGTCAGTTCAAATAACTATTATCTTGTACTGAGTGATATCAGTTAGCAAACTTGTTGACTGATAAGATAGCAAGTCAGTTGGACTGATAACTGATGTGCGTGCGGAATGTGGTGGTTATTGATTTGCCTTACGTAAAACTGATACTCGGGTTTAAACACTTAGTCAAGTATTTATTAGTCAGTATTCAGTTTATGATTCCTCAGTATCAAACGGATACTGATAGAGGGTTTCAAAACAATGGCATATTGTTGTGTGCTGGTGATGACAGTTCAAATAACAGGCAATGTAAAGATAGTACTAAAAGTAAATAACACGTTGGTTTTTACGTGGTTCGGAGAGATCAACTCCTACATCCACAGAATGATTGCTCAGTCAATCCACTGCTTGGGATTGGGTCTTGTTTACGGGTACAAGAGTAAACCTAGATACTAAGGTCACTTTACAGTATCCCACCAAACTTGGTGTTCCTCCTACGCTTACTTGTGATAGGAAACCCTAACTGCTTTTAGGATGAAGTTGACTTAACCATTTACGGGTGCTAGAAACAAAGTTTTCAGCAACTAACACTTCGTTGTTTATTTATCCAAACTTCTTGTAAACTATGAAGGGTTTTGTAGATGGATTTTCCAACTTAAGATCTGCGTTATCACAGACGATAAACTCAGGATGTCTAGACTTAAGATATATAAGGTGGATATCCTAGATTTAAGAAAGTGTATATGAAATCTCAAACTGATAAATATATTTGAGCCCTGGAGATTTGCTGATACTTTGAAGAACTCTCTTCTTCAAAATCGTTGTTTGATTGTCTTGAGCTTTGGCTTGATAGCTTTTGGAATTTCAATTATGCATCGTTTCGGTAACCTTTGAAGGTTGGATTCTGCACAGATATAAAAGGAGAGATAGGAATAGAGCCGTTAGAGGGACCACTATTCATATTCTTCTATTTTGTTGTTTGAATTCTTTCTGTTGAGAATCTTCTTACGTCTTTTGACAAAGATCGCATCGTCGTACACTGTAGCTCTGCAACTTGAAAAGACAGTATGGCATGTCAGGATCTTCTGTAGATACGCTACCACATGTGTCGAGTCAAACGCTGAAGGCTTAATATTTACTATGTTTCTTCAGTTAAGTAGACTCAATGTTTCTTCAAGATCTACTTCAGGTTTGGTCAATCGAGGCTGCTTCAACATATTCTTAGTAGTCTGGACTCCGTCTTTTGTCATCTTTGAACAACCTGAGTCGGTCTGATGCACTTCAGTCAGACATAGATATTTAGTCAGCTTTGACCTTTTATCTTACAAACTTTGACTTTATATTGTTGGCCTGATTACTGATCGTCAACTTTGACTATCAACTAGCAGCTTTGACTCTTGGACATCAGCTTTGACTCTTAGTAGTCAGCTTTGATTACTAGTACTCAGCTTTGACTTTCTCAAAGTCTGTCGGATGCCTAATATGACACTTAGTCATATCATGACTCATTCTCGATCCGTCAGCACTGAGTTTCCAGTCTTCAATCTTCAGGCTTCAGTCTTCGACTTTACTTTGTCATTCATTCTCTTTAGTTTCTCTTGCACTTCAGTCTTCAGAATTCCGTTGGCCTTCATTCAATTTTCAGTCTTTAGTACTCAATTTTTCGGTCGAACTGTCCAGCGATTGTGCTGGTACTGATACTTCTAACAGTATGAATGGCTTTTGTATTGCTTGAACTTTCTCAGTCTTGGGTTTGTCCAAGCTAGTAATTCCACTACTAAAAACCTATAACAATAACGACTAACTCCAGAACAAGTCAGTAGTATTAGTTATTTCAACAAGACAGTCATCAGAGGTTTTGAGATCTAATCAAAACATACAGTTAAGATAGATCTAATTCACGATACTTAGGAATTTTTCCAACAAGCAAAAATCATATGCGGACAAGTGTCATACGGATCTTCAATTCATAGTTAGAGATCGAGTCTTTCTCAAGGTTTTTCCTTCGAAGGGAGTTGTTCGTTTTGGGAAACGAGGTAAGTTACATGCAAGGTTCATTGGACCTTTAGAGATTCTCGAAATGATAGGCCCTGTCCCCTGCAGGTTAGCGTTGACACCAAGCATCAGATATGTACATGATGTGTTTTACGTTTCTCAGTTACGAAAGTACGTGTTCGGCCCAAAACACGTTATCAAGTATGATCAGGTAGTCCTTGCTCAGGACTTGAGTTACGAAGCGAGGCCAATGACTATATTAGATCGGGAAGTTAAGATGTTAAGGAAGAAGCAGATCCAACTGGTGAATGTGTTATGGAATAATCATGGTTAAGAAGAATCTACATAGGAATTAGATGATAAGTTCAGGACTCAGTATCCTTAGTTGTTTCCTCAACATTCATGAAATTTCGGGGAGAAAATTTTCTTAAGGAAGAAGAGATGTAATACCCGTCATTCCTTAGCTTCAAGTTTGTGCAACATGCTTTTCGAGAAGGGAAAAAGTTAACTTTTTGCTATGATGGTCCTACCGATACGAAACCTCAGGCGTTTTGAAGATCATTTCATGACAAGTTCATAGTTACCAAGTATGCAGATTTTGGACCACCCACGAAGGTTTGACACTCTAGTGAAGTTATTGTAAAACGATATTTTCTAAAGAGCTTTTAAAATATATCACGTTTATAGTCATTGTGTCTGATATTTTATTGCGAGTTCATGAATACCAAGTTTGCTATTTTTGGAGTCCGTTATGAAAATTTCATTGGTTTTTATGTTTTTCAAAAAAGGCTGCTGACGCAAACAGCTGCTCAGCTACTTGCTTGCCCCTATAAATATAGTCTAGGGCCTTTATTTTTAAACATTCATTTCAAGCATCTCTCTGTTTTAATGGAAGAGTCGAGAAGCCCAGTGCTGTTGTGGAATAGGCGGAGGAGGGGAATCGAGGAGGATGACTCAATGATAGCTATATTCTTATTCTTCTTGATATCTTGCTAACGGTACCCCTACCCCCCAGTCATGTTCGATTTAAATTTTTTTCCTTTTCTTATTTTGATCTCGTTCTTAGGTAGATATCATTGCATAGAACTCGGGTTTCTAAAGGAATGAGGCGAGAAAACTGAGCCACCGTCGGCGAGCTTCCCATTTGGAGGCCGCCGAGCTGCTTTTTGACTGTGAGCCCTTTAGGTTTTGAGTTTCGGCCTATGTGTTCTGCTAAGTCATGTCGTTCCTTTTTTTTTGTTTTACGCATTTTTACATATCGAGATATATCTCGTTTCTTTAAGCTTTCTAGAGGATGTATATCCATGAGTTATCCTATATTCCTAAAATTGCATATTTATTATGTTTCCATTTTCATGTATCAGTTACGGATGATTTATCTTAGATCTAAGGATAAGCATAAAGTTTTGAAGCTACTTCGCTGCTAAATTTTGTGTCAACTTGCATGCATGCATATTTTAAAGGTATCCCTTTATAGAGTTAGATGCCCTGAATATTTTTACCTTCTGCATCGAGTGGATTTAAAATCTGGATATCGCCAAATGTGGGTTTAGAAAGTCGAAAACCCTGTTTTGCTTACTTAGAAGTGTGTTTATGTTTTAAAGTCTTCTATAGTAAGTTCTTTGAACACAAATATCATGGCTTTGTTTTTATGAAATGTTACAAAAATCAATTGAGTGCGCTAGTTCTCACCCCAAATATTTTTCAAATGTTTTTCACAAATGGAGGACGGTATGACGGGCAACGCTGATGAGTAAAGTTTTGGGTCCCTTCATGTCTTCAACTTCCACGTTTTATGTGTTAAAGTTCTTATGATATATTGTCCATTCATTTTGCACTCTGATTGGGAACAAGATTTGTTATGTTATTATAATATGTTATGAGACTCAACACGAGCATGCTATGTGGTTGATTAGGTCTAAACTGAATAGATTGTAATACTATTTGTCCATTCATTTTGTACTCTGATTGGGAACATGATTTGTTATGTTATTGTAATATGTTATTATAATATGTTATGAGACCAGCACGAGCATGCTATGTGATTGATTAGGTCTAGAATAAGTTGTAATACTATTTGCTTTCTGTGCATTACGGTTGTCTATTCAAGTGATGATTATTTGACGTATTAGGAATTTTGTTGTTGATATATTGTTGGTGGATTTCTTATTATCCTCTCCCCTTCAGGATATGTTCTAGTTATAGAGGAGATGCTACCTGATTTTCTTATCAAATCCCATTGTCATGTATGTTTTACGTATCTCTCATTTCTTCCCCGCTTCTTATCCTTCACCCATAATCATCCCCCGACTTTCGTGTCTTCCCTTGGAAACTGGGACGTGACACAATCAACAAAAAAATATAAAGAGTAAAGATAGATCGATGGAGATACCTTGCTCGGAAATATTGAATCGCAAGCGGAGGAAAGTAAAGAGATAGTGAAATGAGTTGACCGAGATGATGGATTCGTGTATGTGGTTTTGTCACCGCCGATAAATTTCAAATTACGGGACACGTAAACTAAGGAGATAGTGAAACGAGATGATCAATTTGCATCGGGAGTTTTCTCGCTGACGGTATGTGTATCTTAATGAATTGGTCAGCGAAGGTAGATACAATGCAAAACCCAAGTGTAGTAAAAAAATTGGGTCCGATGGGGCACATCAAATCAACCTTTATGTCAGAACCCAAAAGCCTGAACCGAACCTGATGGAGTCTAATATTTCAGCCCATTACTTGATATTGTGGGCCACGTTTTTTTTTTTAATTATTTTCGCAGCCCATTTAGATGTTAGATTAAATAGTTTCCTAGTTTAATTAGATCCTTATATTAGTTAGTTTCCTACTTTGATAAGGACTCATTCTTTGATAAGGATTAGAGTTCATTTTTCAGTCTACATAAAGGCTTGTAAGCATACGAAAATATTCAGCTTTTGATTTTCAATATATGTGAGTTTTATTCTCTCTTCATTAGCTCTTCAAATTTCTTGAGATTTGCTAAGTAATTCATTTATCAACGTATCAATAAGACATCCATCCCTCGTTTGTGTGTCATTCATCATCCCCGAGTTGCTGCGTCAATTTCACGTTGGGGTATAGACGACATACTGATCTATATCACTTCTTGGGTTAGATTCAGAGGTTTTGGGATATTCCATCTTGTTCATTCTTCTGTTCGCGTGCTGATAGATCCTTCGACCAGCAAGGATCGTATCATTTGGTATCAGAGCCATCCATTCGTCATCCATCCATTCGTCATCCGCCCGTTAGTTCGTCATACATCCGTTCATTGTCCAGGTTTCGTTTCTTTCTTTCGTGTCGTGTCAAAGGTCGAATCTAGGATTTCTTTCTTTCGTTTCGTTTCAACTGTTGTGACGTGGGTAGCGGCTAGGGTTTGTTCATTCATATCTAGGGTTCTACCATATCTTTGATCTTATCCATATCGTTATCCATATCATACATTATCCATATCGTTATCCATATCATACATTATATATATCGTTATCCATATCATAATACATTATCTTATCCATATTTGTTTCCATATCTTCAATACCTACCATAATTATATCTTCATCTTTTGGGTTTGTTGATGAGATTTTCGTGTTCTACATTCTGTGAGGACTAAAAAAAAAATTGATTCATTGCATTCCTTTGTATGTGTAGAGTCGTTTTGTGCGTTTTTTGCGTGCATTTTTTCCAAAATTCCGTTAAACTTCGTTGTGTTTTCTGGGTTCCTTGGGTAGTATAAGTCATGTTGAACAAGTTTCTGCACAACATATTTTCGAGTCTCCGTGTTTTATTTTTTCGTGTCTTTCCTTCCATGTCTTTCCTTTCTTGTCCTGTTTGATTTGTTGGTATTGAAATTCATTGGTGGATTGAGATTATTTGAGACTTTTGAAGGAGAATTTGAGTGATAAAAGGCAAGAATGTGTGAGATTATTAGAGTGAAAAAAGCCAATTTGAGTGATACACGAGCGTTTGTGAGTTGGTGAGGTTCTGTTATTTTTTTCTTTTCTAATGTTTTCTGTAGCAATGTCTAAGAAGGTGGAGTCAGATGGGTCATGTCATAAGGACGACGATGATTCTATCAGTCGTCAAACAAAATTCATGATGGAGGCATTGCGTTCTGAATTGGGAATGATAATCACAAAAGAGATGGAGGAGCTGCATGATCGAATTACTAGACTTGAAGAGAGACCTCGTAGAGAGGAGCGACGTCGGCTAGATCCTATTGTGTATCAACGAGGTGGAGGACGAAGAGGACTAGAGGAGGTAGAGGCTGCAGAAATTTTTGTCGAGATAATAGGTATGAAGAGGCTGAATTTGATGATGAGGAAGATGAGTTTTTAGATTTTGATGAAAGACGGCCTAGAGGAAGAGATCGAGAAGATAACAATCTGAGCAGCATCAAGATGAACATCCCTCCTTTTCAAGGGAAAAATGATCCTGAATTATACTTGGAGTGGGAGAGAAAGGTGGAGCTCATGTTTGATTGCCATAATTATTCCGAGCTCAAGAATGTGAAGTTAGCAGCAATAGAGTTCTCTGATTATGCACTTGTTTGGTGGGATCAGTTGGTGAGTAGTAGGAGGAGGAATCGAGAACAGCCTATCCACACATGGGATGAGATGAAGGCTGTGATGAGGAAGCGATTTGTGCCTAATCATTATTACCGTGAGTTGTACAACAAATTACAGAATTTGAGGCAAGGGCCGAAGAGTGTGGATGACTATTTCAAGGAGATGGAAGTAACCATGATACGAGCCAGTATTGATGAAGATAGAGAGGCGACTATGGTAAGATTCTTGGCTGGATTGAATTGTGAGATTCGCAATGGAATGGAGTTGCAATATTATGTCGAGTTGGAGGATATGGTTCACATGGCCATAAAGATTGAGAACCAACTCAAGAGGAGGGGTAATGGCGGTAACACGAAGCAAAATCAGTCCAATTAGAGGTAGCCCCAAAATGTTAGTGGTTCTTCATCAAGAGGGCACCAATGGAAGAAGGATGAGCATCCAAATTGGGAGAAGTGGCCTTTGAAAAGCCAAGAACATATCCTACGAGTTACACAACTCAAGCCAAACCTGACGGTACCCGAAACCGTGATTTGAAGTGTTTTACTTGTCATGGAATTGGACATATTGCTAGAGAGTGTCCGAATAAGAGGGTGATGATCATTCGGGATGATGGAGAGGTGGTGACCGATGAAAAGGGAGAGGCTACTAATCCAGAGATGCCAGCCTTGGAGGACTCCGATGTTGAAGAGATTGAAGCACCTGATGCACTCATTTTTGTTGCTATGAGAGCTTTGAGTGTGCAGAATCCAGTGAGTGATACAGAGCAGCGAGAGAACATCTTTCATACGAGGTGTCATGTCAAAGATAAGGTATGGAGCATGATCATTGATGGTGGGAGTTGTACCAATGCGGCTAGCATGACCATGGTTGAGAAGTTAGGGTTACCATTAGTGAAGCATCCCAAGACATATCGGTTGCAGTGGCTAAATGATAGGGGCATTGTCAAAGTGACGAAGCAAGTGAAGATTTCATTTCGCATTAGAAAGTATGAGGATGAAGTTCTTTGTGATGCGATTCCGATGCAGGCGAGCCATATTCTATTGGGACGACCGTGGTAATTTGATAGAAAAATGAAGCATGATGGTTTTACGAACAAATACTCCCTCGAGTTCAATCAAAAGAAAGTGTCACTTGTTCTTCTTACTCCAAAACAAGTTTATGAGGATCAAGTGCTGTTGCAAAAGGAGTCGAAGTTGGTGAAGTCGGTTGGGAAAAGTGATGGAAGTAAGGAGAAATGAGTAATCCAAAAGTCTTGTCTTGCAAGGGCTTGTGATTTGAAGTAGGTGGTGAATAAGGAAAAGCCATCGGTTGATATAGGTGACGACTTGGATTTGAGGACAAATCCTTCTCAAGAGGAGGGGAATGATGGAGTCTGATATTTCAGCCCATTACTTGATATTGTGGGTCACTTTTTTTTTTTTTTTTTCGCAGCCCATTTAGATGTTAGATTAAATAGTTTTCTAGTTTAATTATGTCTCTTATATTAGTTAGTTTCCTACTTTGATAAGGACTCCTTTGATAAGGATTAGAGTTCATTTTTCAGCCTATATAAAGGCTTGTAAGCATACGAAAATATTCAGCTTTTGATATCCAATATATGTTTATTTTATTCTCTCTTCATTAGCTCTTCGAATTTCTTGAGATTTGTCAAGTAATTTATTTATCGACGTATCAACGAGACATTCATCCCTCGCTTGTGTGTTATTCATCGTCCCCGAGTTATTGCGTCAATTTCACGTTGGGGTATAGGCGACATACTGACCTATATCACTTCTTGGGTTAGATTCAGAGGTTTTGGGATATTCCATATTGTTCGTTCTTCCGTTCGTGTGCTGATAGATCCTTCGTACCAGCGAGGATCGTATCAGAACCCAACCATGGTTGAGAAATGGTAATTTAATTTTAAATGATAATAACATAATAAACCTTATGTTAATATATAACTCCTTGATAACACTTGTCAAAGATCACAATAAGTGGAGTTACAATATCAAATTTACCGTTTCTTCAGTCAGTCAGAAATTAATATGTGAAAAACAGCCCACAGAAACGGTGATTCAGTCACTTGTCATGTTTCTTGTTTCTCTGCTCTCTACCTTGGATTTTTGTCACCCTTTTTTACTTTTGTGGGCTGATCTTATTAATATACAAATAAAGAAATTCAACAACATCGATCATTTTCATTTTAATTATCTCTAACTTATCGTCAGTTTTAGTAAGTGCTAATGTATGTAAGTAGCCAAAAAAATAGGAATAGGAGTTTTATATAGCCTAGTCCATAAAAACATGAGTTTTATAGCCATTTTGGCTTAAAAATACAAAATTATCCCTGGAAAAAATTCAAAAAAAAGGTTGTCTCTCTCTCTCTCACTCAGCCGTGCATACTCTCTCTCTCTCTCAAACGAATACTCACTTCTCTCTCTCACTCACTCACGACTCACTCACTCTCTCTCTCTCTCTCACGACTCACTCACACTTTCTCTCTCTCGTCTCACTGTAAAAAAAAAAAATAGGAACTCCCCGTGCACTCTCGACTAACCGTGCACTCTCGACTCACTGTCTCCCACTCACTCTCTCTCACGACTCACGCAAAACCCACAACATGAGTGATACGGATACAGATCCACGGTACTCCCCGGATGCGGCCGAGCAAGCGGCGGCTGAAGGAGAGAGCTCCTCCGCGGTGGAAGAAGCTTCTTCGTCGGAGAAGTCGCCGCCGCGCACGCAAGCACGCCGTTGACCTTCTTCTTTGGGTCGACGAGCTTCAACTTCAGGCACCGATTTAGGAGCCCCATAGCCTCGGTGAGTAATATGGTATTTAAAATTGAATTTTAATATGATACACGATAGTTTTCATGTATGACACGATAGTTTTCATGTTGTTTGTGTGTTTAGAAACTTAGAAATTGAATTCAGATTGCTATGTTGTTGAAATTATGTGAAAATTAGAGTGGTTCGTCAAGACACGGTGCTACCGTGTCCTGATCTTCAGTACACGGTTAGCAACCGTGTCTTGAAGATCGACACGGTAGCACCGTGTCTCGACGAACCACGCATCGGTTCTTCGATGCACGGTGCTAACCGCAGTATCGAGGCACCGCAATCAAGAACCATACACGGTTCATCAAGACACGGTGCTAACCGTGTACAGATCTTCAGTACACGATTAGCACCGTGTACATGGTTTGAATCGTGTACAACTTCAGTACACGGTTAGAACTTCATTTAGTGTATACTGATTAATCTTGTGCATTTACAGTCTCGTTATAGGTGGTTACGACCGCATATGCAAGGCTATGCCGGACGCATCAACCAATACATCCGAATTGATGTGTTAGCCGAGGTGAGGACATGTCTACAGCAGCGCGGATGTATTGACGTATTTAGAGAGAGCTGCTTTGGGCATCTTCTTCGTCTCAGGAGAGGGGAAAGCGCAAATAATGCGCTGCACAATCTGATGGCCCGACAGGTTGTGGATCCTATTTTTCCTGAGTTCGAGATTTTGTTTCACGTTTGTGGAACCGATATACGATTTGGGATGCTTGAGTTTGCCCTAGTCTCCAGATTGCGCTTTGGACCGTCTTCTTTTGATCCGAACTTGAGGCACGATATTCCCGAGACCAGCATGTTCCATAGGTTATTTCGGGGTCGGAGGACTACTATTTCAGAGCTCCACAGCCGATTCATCAAACAACAGCTGGATGATGATGCTGCAGACTACTTGAAGGCGGCTTTTATATTAGTAGCATATCTCATCGTCCTTTGTCGCGATAGGGAAGCCATCGAGCCTTGGGTTTGGGAGTTGGCTGAAGATTTGGATACGTGGCAGAGTTTTCATTGGGGCTTCTATTCGTTACAGGTCCTCTGTCACGGGATTGATGTGCTCAAGAGGCACCCGAGCGAGGTGGCAGATTCGAGGAAGACGTACCATTTCTATGGTCCTGTTTGGGCCTTACAGATTTGGTCGTATGAGGCCATCCCCGACTTAGGACGTATGTATGGGTGCCGAGACAACGAGATACAGTTGCCCAGATGCTTGATGTGGACTACATGGAAGTCCCCGACCCAGTATATTAGATTTTTTTACGAGCAGGTAATTTTAATCTCATGTTTTGTATTTGTTATATATTTATTAAATACATTATAATCAATAATGTGTATGTGTTTTTTTGTAGCGTTTATGTCATCCTGTGCTGGAGCGGCTCGAGGCCGAGTTGATAAAGACATACTACTTGAGACTATTCGAGGATGATCCTTTGGCTATTCGGTTTATGCCTATGGGGCGGCATGCCAGAGGAGCACATGACGAGCCTGCGCCTGAGCCATAGCAGTTGCATGTGCGTGAGAGAGTGCCCCGTAGGAGGGTGGCAGAGCATGTCCCTGTCATGCAGCGAGTGGCGAAGGCGACTGGGAAGCTGAAGTGCCGAGATACATCTCGGGTTGTTTAGCCCAGTCGATCTGGCGTGTCTCGATCGCAGTCGAAGCATCGCAGACACTCATCGCAGCATGAAGAAGCACAAAGCCAGACCATGTGTGCTGCGAACACGCCAGGAGTGTTCGACTAGACGAGGCCTCCATTGCTGCTATGACTGAGACTGTCCGTCGTGCCATTGTGGACGACGATTCGGAGAGGGGCCTCGTAGCTCGAGTGGCTCGACGTGTGTTCGAGTAGTTGGTGGATTTCTTCGGGTGAAGATCTTCGAGACGTAGATCTCGTACCCCTATATCTGCACGTGGGAGCTAAGCCGGCTATTCAGAGCATGTCAGTCAGAGGCGCTCAGTGTCCCAGCATGAGGAGGTACCTCGCAGTAGCCACCGACGATCAGGTCGATCCAGAGGAGGTACCCCATATTAGCCACCGACGATCTGCTTTATGGCAGGTCGATCCAGATCAGGGGCCCCACACTAGCCACCGACGATCTGCTTCACGACAGGTCGATCCAGAGGAGGGGGCCCACACTAGCCACCGACAATCTGCTTCACGACAGGTCGATCCAGAGAAGGGGGCCCGTACTAGCCACCGATGATCTGCTTCACGACAGGTCGATCCAGATGAGGGGCCCAGCACTAGCCACCGACGATCGGGTCGTCGAAAGTCTAGTCACACCACCGAGAGATCGGCGGTTCGAGCTACGCTCGCGCGAGGGTGATGTATCGTCGATAGTGGGGATCTTTGCGTTGGAGACCCCTACATTGGAGACTCCACATCCAGCTCCCGTAGATATGAGTACCCCTGAGGCGCGACTAAGGTCGTACGAGATCTTTAGCGATCGAGCCCGTATGCTTATGTCGTGGCTCGGTTGAATGGGCATATTTTGACTCGAGCGCTCTCGATCGGATCAACGACCCACACCGAGTTGACAAAGTAGGTACTTTATTACCACATTTATTCAAATTTTGTTTATATATTTATAATTCAATTAATGATGCTCTTTTTTTATTTGTGTGTTAGGTTATGGAGTTGTACTCCTTATATATACATTGGAAAGTAATCAACCGACATCATCCTGCTAATGTATTATTACCCGGGATCAATGAAGCTCGATGCGTTATAGCACCGATTGGATTTTATGTAAGTTTGAAATGTCCCTAAATTTATTTTAAGTCATCCAGTTTATATAAATTATTCCCGACTAAATTTATTCATTTATGCAGCAAGCGCTTGTGCGTGAGTTCGCCCGGCTTCATCCAAATGATCCTATGGGCTATCATGTGGTATCAAAGACCACCTATCCACGATGGCAAGTACCCGATAACTTGATAGCGATGGTACAAGGGATCGATGCAACGCATAGCAAACCGTGGTTGTGCGCTAATATGGTAAATTTATTTTCTCATTTCTATTATTTTTCTATCAATCGAATGTAAACTTTAAAATTATCAATGTTGCAGATACTAGTCATTTGTAACGTCGGTGGAAATCACTGGGTCACAGTTCGCATATCTACTGTTGCGTGGACTCTTGAGGTGTACAACTCGCTGGCGCACAACCCTGACTCTCAAGCATTGAGATGTTACCTGATGTTGCCCATTATTCGGTTTTTCCCTCGACTGATGAGGGTAGTTGGATTTTGGAGCAACAATCCATTGAGGACGGTACATTCTGAGCATCTGACATTGGCGGAGGTGCTCGATGATGAACAGTTCATGCAGACTGACTCAGTGAGTTGCGGTGTCTTTGCATGCATCTATATGTATCGCCTCATCACAGGTATGCCTGAGAGGTTACGTAACCGACAGTGGTGCATATTAGCTCAGCGTACTGCGATAGCTCGTAGGATATGGTTACTGTGTCGTTTGGTTTAGTTTCCTCGACTTTTTGTATTTATGACGGATATTATAGTATTTTATCAGTATTAGTGATATTTGTTGGTGATATTAGTGATATTTAGTTTCCTCGACTTTTTTGGATTGTTGGATTGTTGATCTTGTTGTTGGTTTTGTTAGTCTTGTTGTTGGTGTTTGTTGTTGGTTTTAGATTGTTGGATTATGTTTGTTTTGTTGGATTGTTGTTGGATTTTGTCAATTATGTCGATTTTGTCAATTATATCGATTGTTGGATTGTTGTTGGATTTTGTCAATTATGTCGATTTTGTCAATTATATCGATTATTGGATTATGTTGAATTGTTGTTGATTTTGTTGAATTATGTTGAATTTTGTTGAATTATGTTGAATTATATTGATTGTTGGATTATGTTGGTTTTGTTGGATTAGGGGATTGTTGTTGGTTTTATGTTGGTTTTATGCACGAGGGCACACAAGCGCACGGGCACACCGCATTCACGATGGCACACACCCGCGTGCGCAGACGCGGGCGTGCAGGCGTGCACGCCTGTACCTCGTGCATGGGCGTATACCTCGCAAAAACCAACATAAAACCAACCATAATCCAACATAATTCAACAAAATCCAACAACAATCCAATTGAATCCCCCTAATCCAACAAAAACCAACATAATCCAACAATCCAACATAATCCAACATAATTCAACAAAATCCAACACCCTAAACGAATAATATTCATAAAAATCCAAAATAATCAATCCAAAAACAACGAATACCACTTCATATAACAAATATCCTTACTCACGAGGCCGTTGAGGACATAAATTCCTTGTATGCTCTTCACTTCGATAAATTCTACATTTTTTCCTACGTCGTGTCCTTTCCACACATGTTTCATCACTAATGGCAAAAAATGTTGTGCATGAGCGTTTGTTGGGGCCTTGACCCTTGCAACGTGTGCATATTTGACGACGCGATCTTGACGAACCCTCAACAACCGATTGCATCCTACTCAATCAAGGATGCCCAGCCTGACGTGTGATGATTGAAGGTCGAATAATGTAAGCTAATACAGAGTCTGGTACATCCATGCACCGGGATGTGATACAGATGCAATTTGATAAGAATAAGTCACCGCAAAAACAGATTGTCTATAATACTGAGCCACAAAGTCAGTGACTTGTAAATCAGCACGCCTAAAAAATAGAAATTAATCACAAAATAAATTAATCATAAAAGAAATTAACCACAACGTATGAGTTGGACTTTACGTTTAGATAAATACCGTACCTAATAGCAGCACAAGCGTGACAACAAGGGATCTCATCCAAATCGAACTCACGACATTCACATGTCCCATTCTGCAAATCAACAACGTATGATGTGTTTTCCTCTTCGACTTTAAACATGTGTGTGGTCGTTGAACGAACAACCAAGCGATGCCCCTTTTCGACTGAGGCATGTAGCTTCGACGTGGCTACTTCAGTCAACTCATCGGACCTTGCTGCTGCACTAGCTCATCGTACGTCAAACCATTTCTCCGTAATAGAACGAAAAGTCTCAAGCAACGAGCAAACAGGTAGAAGTCGAGCCCACAACAACCGACTATTGAAACTCTCTGCCGCATTCAAAGTCATGAAACTATAGCGTCGTACAGGACACTTTAACCTAGACCACCTATACTCCCCAATGGAGAGTAGATGATGGTGTGATGCCGATTTTAGAACATCCACAACAGAAAAATATCTCTCGAAATCCTCTGATCGATAGGCATATGCAGCTGACTTGATAACTGTACAAACATGCGACCCAAATCGTGCCATATTCTTCTGCAAATGGTAAAAGCACAACACATGCACGACGTTCAGATACACGGACTCCACAGCGTTTTCGATGCCCTTATGTTGATCAGACACAACTAAGAGATCATCAAGACGACCAATGCACGAACGCAGCCGAGATAAAACCAAGTCCATGACTCCTCATCCTCAATCGGACCTAACCCAATAGCAAGCGGGAAGATTCCTTCATTTCCATCCTTCGTAACAGCGACAAAACATATTCCTTTGTTCTTTCCCTTAAGATGAGTCCCGTCTACAACGACGATCGGCTGTAGGTAATGTTTGAAAGCATGCAAACTCTATCCAAGAGCAAGAAAAAAATATCGAAATTCACCATCATGAGCCGTCTCAATATCATATAGTGTCCCGGTTCGATTCTCTCAACAGATGCAAATATGATGGAATCAATTGATAGGACCGTTCAAATCGCCATATGTCATCTCTATAGCGACGTTTCTTTCTGGAGAGCAAAGTCGTAATCCATCTCAATGCCAAATTGTCGATGCATCTCTCCAATCATCTCTTATGGCTTCATACCACACCTTCATCGACCAATTTCCGTGCAAAATACTTGCCAACAATCTTAGCGTGCACCGTCAGGAGCAAAGGCGATTCAAATCCAAGTGACAAGTATGACTGTTGTTCAACTTAATTACTCTCCATATCGTTGCCCTCTGGACGACTCATAACTTAAAAGTACAACCGTTGCCATGCTTACAAACATACCCTAAACGTGTTTTACTTGACCGATCGACCACGTACTCTACATGATTCTCCAAGTGGTACAATCCCACGACTATTGCCAAGTCATCTTTCGTCTTAAATATCGAATCAACGCATAATTGGTCGGTATGGGCTCCACAAGGTTCGACCCAATCTAATGGCAATGCACTGTCACAATCAAGTAGTGAAATAACCTAGTTGCGTAACTCATGCGATGTATAATCCTCTCTGATTCATGAAGTTGTAGCATGAGCCTCACCATCATGCTGCTGTTCGGAAGTGAAGTTGCGTTGTCCGATAACATTATCAAGATTCCTGGTTGTCGAATCCAAGCATCAAATACATTAGCCAATTAATCAAATATATCTCTACGTCGGTTCGTGTCTTCCACTTCATCTGAATACACCAGCTCGTCTTCCTCCTCATTCGAAGACAACAGCCCATCTTCGTGTATAGTTGAACCAGTACATCTTGCATTAGACTCGGGCAAGACTGTAGATCGTTGTGAACCATATAATACTGGTGTCTCTGTTTGTACCGTGGCAGCAGATTGCTTGCCTTTTTCAATCACATACACAATCGATCATCCTTTTGTTCCACAATCAATCGAACAAATCGCGTCGATTTCAACGACACTTTTATTCTTCTTCCATCACTAGCGCCGTCGTATAGAAAAGCATATAATCCGATCCACCATCGCTTGCCTACTTGCTCATTAATCTCTTAGCAAATTAGCACGTGAAATCGTTCTACAACCATGTATACGAGAACCTCGTCACAGATATGTACTCGCTCCGTCCCAACTACCACCACGACGATAATAAGACGTTGTCAAGACATCATTGCAAAATAAGATATAAATTAAAGATAACAGTCAGTAACATAGGATGCACGGGATACGTTGTGTATAGATAATGACCGGCATTCATCGTGCACAGGCTTGTACCGCTGTGCACGGCCATGCACGGTCGTACACGGTGCACGGACCATGCACGGTCGTGTAATGTGAACGACCGTGCACTGTCGTGTAGTGCACGACCATGCACGGTCGTGTACCGTGCACGATCGTGCACTTATAAACGCACTGATGAGTTCTGTGCACGGTTTATGCGTTCATAAGTACACGGTATAGCCATGTATTGTACAGGGTTCAGTGTTAGCAACTCATATTTTTAAATTTAACTAATTAAATGATCCTAAATATTAAATTAATCACTTTATTAACATAAAATCTACACAAATAATATATGTGACGCATAATACTTCAACCGTGCACTCAAGAACGTATTTTTTTTCTTCAAAACATGAAATTTATCATTCCAGTAACATAAAATTATTAAAAAATATATATTTAGGCTCTAAATCATCAACCGTGTACAACCGCGTACTCAAGAACGTGTAAAAAAAAAATTCTATATGGATATTAATTTACCTTAATCTAGCTAGCAATGCTCGATTTCCAGTGTTTGATTGAAAAAAAAAACGCAGGTCTATTAATTAATTTTTCGCCTCTCTTCCTCTCTTTAAAACTGTAATGTTACAAATGAATTCGTTTGTGATTTGAATTCAATGTCTACCGATTTTTCAAATTAAATGTTTACCAACCTCTTTTTACAATTTATGTTTACCAACTTTAATTTAATTTCATTCAATTTTTGGCAGAGAAGAGCATTCAATTTTGGCAGAGAGAGAGAGAGAGAGAAGAGAAGAGCACTCAATTTATTCACTATTTTCGGCTGTTTTTAGGCAGAGAGAGAGAGAGAGAGAGAGAGAGAGAGAGAGTTATTATTTTAAATGGTGGACCCAAGGATATTTATGTCTTTTTAAGCCAAAATGGCTATAAAACTCATGTTTTTATGAGTGTGGATATATAACTTATCCCACTATTTCTTTTAGTTATATATAAAGTTCCCCCTTTTAGTAATATATGAACTTGTGCAAGAAGAAAACACAATGATTAATTAAGTCTTATCATCTATAGTAAACTAGTTTGTAACCCATCGAAATTCGACGGGAAATTATCTTACTTTGTATCTATGGTTATAAGAAATAAATATTTACGTATAAAATACATGCTAATTATCAAAACCCGTATAATAATATCCAAGTATTATAAAATAAATATTAATAGTACATGGTATTAAAAAATCGAGCACCATTAATTGTGAAAATATTAAAAATGGTGAAAATAACTAAACATTTAAAATATGATGAAAATTAAACGTATGCTTGAAGATTAATGGTCACAATCACTTTAAACATTTGTAAGCATGTTGATAAATATTTGTACTCATCTACAATATATATACACACACTCATCTTAAATCCGATTAATTACCCAAACTCGTTTAAATTTATAAGTATAAGTTGTTTTAGTGATTGAAATTCATATGCTCGTACATATCCAAAATCTGATTGAAAAATGATTTTATTATTCATTCTTGCCCAAAAAATACCTGCTAACTATCGAAATATATTTAAATTTATAAATATAAGTTGTTACAATAATTGTTTATATGTTACAGTAATGACTCGAACATTACATAATAAACATTAATAATAAATAATATAAATAACAAAAGATTTAAAAATAAAGAACATGTCTAGCAAATACATAACCACACTCGTCCCACATTTGATTAATTACCCGAACCTATTTAATTTTATTAATATAAGTTGTTATAATATTTAGTTATTCGTCACAATAAAAGTTGAACACTGCATGGTTAATTATTAATAATAAATTATATAAATAACAAAAAGATTAAAATTGAATAAAATTACATAGACATGTCGATTAATGTATTTATCCATCTATAATGTATATTTTTGTATCAAAATATTGTAAATAACAAAAGACCTACAAATAGAAAAATCATTTTCTCGTCTCATTCTCGTATAGTAATATCCATTAATTATCTGAATTCGTTTAAATTTATAAAATATATAATTAATAAAATATATATTGCTCCAATAGATTAAGAAAGAGAAATATTTAGGTAAATATATAAATCAATGTTTGGACATGTTTATAACTTATATACTTCACAAATAAAAAACTATTTTTACTATTTGTTCTCGCCTCATTCTCGTATACTAATATCCACTGATCACCTGAATTCATTTAAATTTACAAAATATACATTATAATAATTGGTTATCGATGAAATTTGATCATTACTATTTATTTCAAAAAAAATCATCAATTTGTGAAATCTCATGAAAAATCAATATGAATATAAAAAATTATTTATAAAAATTGTACAAAATATATCCATTTATTTTAGATTTTTAATTTGTGAAGTTTATGAGAAAATTGATTCCAGATTCGAAATTTGTTTACAAAATTAAAAATAAATATACAATTATTTATGTCTCAAATTGGTAAAGTCTCATGAAAAATTTAAAATTAATATTAGTAAAATTAAATAATTTTTTTAATAAAAATATATAACTATTTGTTTGGTCAACTAATTAATTAATTGACCAAATTAAATTGGTAGTACAAAATAATTATGAATTGTGGGATAGACAAATATACACAACTATTTATATAAGTTTGAGTCTGATTAAAAAAAGCAATTTACTAATTCATTGTTATAACCTATATGGACTCACATTATTCAACAAACTTAAATATTATTGACTAAAGTAACCTTAAACAAATTAAACTTTCAAAATTAATTTTTCAATAAAAATATAAATATTTTTTTGGCCAATTAATTAATTAATTGGTCAAACTAAATTATGGTGTAAAATATTTGTGGGATGAGAAAATATACATTGATTTTAAATTTTTATATAGATTAATGTCAAATATGGAGTATGATTAGTAAGCGATATGTGATGAATAATTTTATTATTAAAATTAAAATTTAAAAAGTATTAAATGTTATATGTTATATAACTAATATCAAATATTATTTATCTCGTAATAACATGTTCAATCTCTATTTACATGAACATCTTACCAAAAGTTCATTTTCAAAGTCTTTTCTTATATTTTTCAATCTATGGTTTTCATTCGTATCATAATTTCATTCTTATCGTTGTTTTGTTCCATCATACCAAACAATTTTTAAGAATTTATATTCCATTATTATCTTCTATTTTCTTGTTTTCCAAATAAAATATATATGTACTTTTCATGTATTCACTTTGCAATACCACAATAAAAAATGTGTTCTCCACATAAAAAATTATATTCTCTCAAATTTATAATTATAAAACTAAATAGAGAAATACAATCAAAAGTACTCTCTCAAAATGTTCTTATAACTTATAATATTAGACAAAAAGAACAAATTCAATTTCGTGCTAGTTTTGCTATGTGGAACAATGAAAAATATCATAAACTCATTATAACATCATGCTCGCCTAAATATATTATTTTTTCTTCTTTTTATCTTTAAAACTAATAATTTGGGTACCGATAAATTGAGCTTTTTGAATAAAGCGTGCTGGGTTCAACTCTAAATGATGATTATACAATTAATTAAAAAAAATACAATATATAGAAAGATATTATTAGTGAAAAATTAACGACAAACTAATATTATAATTGGACGATAATCGTATTTTTATATATCTAAGTCTATTTATATTATATATAGTTGGACGTGTGATTATATGATAATCATTGAATCGATCATGATACATAGTCAAATTGAACCATGCAAATTAAATCCATTATTCATCCATAAGGTATCATTAAATGGATAGTTTAAAATTTTAAAAATATAACTATTTATTTGACCACCTAATTAATTAATTAATTAGGTAAATTAAATTAGTGGTGTAAAATAATTGTAGAATGAAAAATTACACATTGATTCTAAGCATATATATAAGTTGTTCAATTAATGCAGATGATTAAAAATCAATGTGGGATAAGTTAAATTTTAGTATGATTAGAATTAGAATTTAAAAGACATTAAATAGAGAATTTAGATAAATAAGAATTGAGGAATTTAATGGTGCCACTTAAGATATGAAGATGAGGTGGCACTAAATTTCACTAATCATATTATATATTGAAGAGATGCAAGTTGAGTGCTAGTTCTACTAAGTAATTGATATTGCATTATTAGTTTTGAAGGGTTTATATTAGGACAAACTAAAACTGGCCCCATTAATGTTCACACACTTTCGAAACAACGAAATTTTCCCTAAGTCTCTGCATCATTTTTAGCTGCCCATCTAAATCATGTTTGTGTTGGATTTGTATACTGAAAGCAGTTTTGGTTGAGCTTGTATACAATGTTTCCTCGTTACCACTATTACAATCTCCTATCGATTGATTACTTGATTGCATATATCGTGTCCCTTATCTCATATATAAGTTAGATCATACAAGTGTAGAAGATCACGTAAGTCCGTATGATTGGTCGTTTAATGAGATATAAAAGAATCACAATGAGACAACTTAAGGACGAGTTGTCGGTATAGGCTTGTCACAACCCAATTTCTTAACCAAGAGATTAGGCTGTGACTTAGGGACTTAACATAAAAGTTTAGGACTAATGAGGAAGTAAGAATTTCAATGAAGTTGGGAAGGCCATAATTCGGGAGATCAATTAAGGAATATTATCATTTGAATTATAAATGTTGATCCAATAGTATATATAAGTTACATAGAATCAAATGGAAACAAGAACTAACGGAAATAAAATGATCAACAACAATCATTCTTTTCATGGAAGGGTTTTCTTTTCACAAAGACAAGAATTACATAACCATCTCTCAAGTCAGAGTATGGCAACAGAAAGGGTGATTGAGTTACATGTGTGAAGACATATAACTCCGGGCAACAAAGTATAACGATTTAAATAAGGTTCATACTTGTCAGTAAGGCTACAATAGACAGCGGTTTTTCCAAGATAACTTTCAACAAAGTAGAACTAAATCATTTCAACTTTATCAATTTCCAAGGATCATAACTACAATTCAATCAAATAGACTCAATAAACAAGGATATAACGAGTTTGATTTCACTTTATTCACAGATCAAAATGGCCATTCAACCAAGGACATTATCAACCATAATATAATAAGGAGTTCAACTCCACTATCACCCACATAAACATAAAGTGATTTAATCATAAGGCTAGTCATAACATAGCAATATTTACGACCAAAACCACGTTGTTCCTTTCCAACTCCATCTCCGAATTAAGCTCAACTGCATGTTTAGAAATACATGCAGGCATGAGTACATAAGCACTCGATGAACACATGCCGAAAATGTTAAAATTTTGCTCTTAGAGCTATAAGATCGACTTGCCATAATTTTGCAATACATGTGGGTTTTAGTGAAAACCCATGCATGCCTTGCAAAATAAACTCTTACTTGCTTTCATTTTCACAATTTCAAAATAAATGCATATGCATGATCTTTGTCAACGACATCTTTCTCTCGCATATCCACGGATTACGTTTATGTGTTGAGAAGTAGGCCTCCTTCTCAAACACGCTATCACCCAAGATCGCTATCCGACGCCGGTAAATTCTTCATTCTTTCTTTCTTTCTTTTCTTTCTTTCTTTTCGTGACAGCAATGCATCATGCTCATGCTCAAACATTTGGCAAGTCAATGAATTTAGAATTCATGCAATATACATAATGAAACAATATAAATTAGCACGCATATTATTTAGTTCGAAAGTCCACCTGTTGTTCCTAGTCAAGAAGCTTTATTAGTCCTCCTGCTCCTCCTTCCTCTTCTTCCTTAATTGCTTTCCCTTTCTCGATGTACCTTTAATTATTTGATAACATTAGTATACATATACAATATTTCTTATTTAAAATTTCTCTTTCTTTTCTTTTTTTCATTTCTTAGGTTCTGTTTAGACAATTTTGCCTAAACTTTTACTATTAAAATTTTAAGTCTTTTCGGTCATTGCATCCCTTATCCAACATTATATTCTTTTCTTAAGTTGTTCAAGCATAGTATTTTCAATTAATCGCCACGTTAAACTTTTCACATAATTAGGTTGTAGGCACTTATCTTTGCTAATATTAGTATTTTTCTTACTATTAGTATACTTTTAGGTATATCAATTATTTTTATCACTTATCAACCTATAATTTATTTTCTTTGTCATCAACTTTTCTTTTCAACTTAATATATTTATAAAATTCAATTTTTCATATTTTTAATTCTAACATTCTCTATTAAGCTTCATTAGTCCTTATTTACATACTATATTCACAAATCATAAGATTTATAAAGAATATCATTAGAAATAAGTTTCCCCTTTTTCTTAAAATTTTCGAAATTTATACTATTAAATACACAAATTATAATTTCTCAAAATTTCTTTCCAATTTCTAAATTTAATAACATGTGTAAGCTTAACCATCAATATTAGCAACATATATTAACTCTAACCTATATTTAACACTTAAGCACCTAAACTAAAATTTTTCAATTTCAACATATAAACTTAGAAAATTCTAATAAATTCATATAATACTCAAGACATCATATTAACCTCATATATTAAGTTAAATGAAGAAAATAAAATCAATACATCACTTCCCTATTTTTTTGAAACTTTCGAACCTATATATATATATATATATATATATATATTCTAAAATTTATTTTTTTCTATCTTTTCTTCCCATTTATTCATCTAAGCATGTTTTAAACATATAATCACAATTTATTTAACATAATATCAATAATTCCTTATTTTGGCCTAAGCACATAAAATAGGGTATTTCAAATTTAACACAATTCCTACAATTATACTACCATCAATTCATCAATTCCATACAAAATCATCAATTCTCAACTATAACATCAATATCCATTCACAACTTTCACAAAACCTATAAAAATTATACAACTAACATGCTCAAGAATTTTATAAAGATATAACCAAAAATTCATGCTTAAAGATTGAAAAGAGACTAGAATCATACCTTATTTAATCTTGGGATCAAGCTTAGAAGTAAGGATTTGGAAGATTTAGCTTGAAAGAAAAAAATTCTCCCAAGTGTGTGTAGTGTGTGTAGGCGTGAGTTTAGTGTAGTTTGGAGAGTTTTGGAAAAATTTCAAGAGTGGTATAAGAGTGTATTTATAGATCAAATTTATTTTAATTTCCATTTTATTAAATACTTGATTATTCACTCTTTTCATTTATTACATATACTTGCTCCCCAAGTATATTTATTATACAAGCTTAGTCACTAGTTTTCTAGAATGTACATATATACATATATATATTTGTAATGTTGATAATGTAGTATGTATATTTACTTCTATCTTATGCTATTAATTCCATTTATATATATCTTATATTCTTAATTCACTACTTTAGGATATTTCATAACTATACATTCATATAATTATAGTTACTATATAACATGAAAATAAAATGCTCAAATAGCAAGAATTTAAAATTCCCAACAATTATAGAATTTATTTGATCATTTAAGATCAAATAATCAACCATAACATTATTTTAAATTCTTAAACAAAATCTTTCTTTCATAAGTTTATAGTTAAATTGTTAATCATATTCTATTTTATTAAGAGTCATTATGTATTTTAGATCATAAACATCTCTATCTTCTTTTTTGATTAAGGATGCAATGCCCTATTTAACCTTTAATTATTAAATAATTACTAATTAAAAATTTGGGGTATTACATTCCCTCCCCCTTCAAGAAATTTCGTCCCGAAATTTAGTACCTTAGATAAATAGTTCGGGATATTTCTGTCTCATTTGTTCTTCTAGTTCCCATGTCGCTCATCCGAGCCATGATGCTTCCATCGTATTTTAACCAAAGGAATAGATTTATTCCTTAGTTGTTGTTCTTTATGATCCGTGATACACTCGCTCTTTCCTCGTAACTTAGATTCGGCTCAGAACTATTTCTTCTTGATGAACGATGTGTTTAGATCAAACACATATTTTCGTAATTGCGACATGTGGAATACGTTGTTTACATTGCCAAAATTTGGTGGCAATGCAATCCTGTATGCTACAGGTCCGATTCTTTCCAAAACTTTGTATGGTCCTATAAATCTTGGTTTCAATTTCCCTTTTATTCCAAATCGATGTATGCCTTTGATTAGAGAAACTTTGAGAAAAACTTTGTCTCCAATTTCGAAATTGAGTTCTGTACGGCGAACATCTATGTACGACTTTTGGCGATCTTGAGCTTCTTGAATTCTTCTCTTTATTTGTCGAACAATTCCGATCATTTCTTCAATAGCTTTCGGTCCCAGTACTTTTCTTTCTCCGACTTCATCCCAATAGAGAGGCGATCTGCATTTCTTACCGTAGAGAGCTTCGTATGGTGCCATGTTAATTGTAGCTTCATAACTATTGTTATAAGTTTAATTCTACTAACGGTAAGGCTTGTTCCCATTGTTTGCCTCGATCCAACACTACGGTTCGGAGCATATCCTCAAGTGTTTGAATAGTTCTTTCCGTTTGTCCGTCCGCTTGAGGATGAAAAGTCGCACTAAAGTTTAAGTGTGTTCCCAATTCTTCTTGGAAGCTTGACCAAAATCGCGAGGTAAATTTGGAGTCTCTATCTCGAGGTGATAGATACAGTAATGCATGTAGCCGCATTATTTCGTGAACATATATTTGAGCTAATTTGCTAGCTCCATAGGTAATGTGAATTGGGATGAAATGAGCACATTTGGTGAGACGATCCACAATCACCCATATAGCCGTGTTCCCACGCTTTGATCTTGGTAGACCGGTTACAAAATCCATGGCGATGTGGTCCCATTTCCACTCGTGAATTTCTAAGGTTGCGCTTCCCATATGGTCGTTGATGTAATGCCTCGACTTGTTGACACACTAAACATCGCTCCACAAATAATGCTATCTCCTTCTTCATTCCGTCCACACGAATTGTTGTTTAAGATCTTGATACATCTTCGTGCTTCCGTGGTGCGATGTATAAAGCGAGTTATGAGCTTCACTCATAATTTCATCCTTAGTTTCGTTATCGGTATCACTATTCTGCTTTGAACATAATTGCATTGTCCCGAGCCTCGCAGAATCTTGTAGTCCTTCCGCTCGATCTCGCTCGTAACCTTCCAATTTTTCATCTTGTCGCTTGATCGCTCACTTTTCTAACACGAAACGCCGCAAGTATAAGGTAAGCGAGTATCGTATCCACATGGATTGTAATGTGAAAACACGTATAATAATTCATCATTATCCAAGCAATGATTTGGTTTGGTAAGATTTTAGGGCTTCGAATTTAATCCAAAGCAGATGTAACCATGCAGAAAATAAAATAAAGCAATAAAATCACGGATGATAAAACAGATAAGGAAGACTAACCCTAGGGCTGCATTAATCCTACCCACAATGTATATTCATCATGTTTCCTATTAGCCAATTTTTAATCCGCATAAGATGGAAGATCACATATATAACCAACAACTTCGATTTACGACATTGCGGTCAGAGATTACTAGTTTTCCTATTATCATACGTCTCTAGGTGAAAACAAGCAACCCAAACAGATCACAAAGAATAAGCTTCCTACGGATGTTCCTATCTCACCTACGACTCGAGGTTTATCCGTATCATGCATTCAAGATCGATCGACAATTAATACAATTACGTAATTAATCGGCAACTAGATATGCATCAAGATTGATCGAAATTAACACATATAAATAAGCACCAAGAATCATGAATCAATGCCCGGAAGGTAAATAGCGATAACAAGAATCACAACATATAGGATCGGATCATACAAACCCAGGATTAGAATGTAAATCTAGCGGACATAATAAACTAATAAAATACGATTTAACCATAAAAATAGAAATTATATAAATGAAACCCGTATTGAAGCGCCTCGATGAACAATCGCTGGGCTCAATCCCAACCTCAAATAAAACGGAAATTTGCAAAAATCGTCCTGACGAAAATGTTCCTGATCGTAGAAAATACGTAAAACTAACGAAGAACAATGCTCAACTAAACTCTAGAATGAAATTAAATGGAAACCCAATGCTAAAAACTGTAAAAACTGATGAAAAATGAAGAAAAGAGGTCTGGAGTCGTGTGTGCTAAGTTGGGGGCGTGAGGGGGAGTTGCCATATATATAGGCACACCCCAAAACCCTAATTTTATCCTCTGCGCCACGTCTCACGACCGCTCCTCACGATCGCTAGGTCGACCGCGAGGTATGTGTCGCGCACGGTCTTCGATCGCGGTCGCCTCTTGCGCTCGAGGGGTTGCCTCGCGGCACGGCTAGCGGTCGCCAGCCATGGCCGCGAAACAGCACATGACATCTCGGGACTGGGCTTGCTCGCACGACGCAGGTCGCGGTCGCAGCCTCGCTTGGCTCGCGTGGCTTGTTTAGCGCCACCTAGCGATCGCTAGGCTGGTCGCTAAGAAACCGGGCGATGTGGTTTTGGCTCATGCTTCGCCTTGCTTGCGATTTTCAACATATAGACCTACAAAACGCTAAAAGAACACCCAAGAGCAGATCTTCTAGAAATAGATAAAACATTAAGATCCAATACATAAACGCACATTAAATGATCTAAACTCATCTTTAAATATCAACAATAAACGTGTAAAATGCGCGTTTATCATTGTTGAGCATTAACGATCCTCGCCGCCGTCTGTACAACCACTAAAGTTGATATGATACTCGCAGTGGTATCGGTGGAAGTACTATTTCTATCTTTAACTTCTCGAAATCTTTAATCAACTCTTGTTCTCAGGTGAGAATCATTCCTAGTGCCCTCGACTTTTCCGACTAAAGCACCGCAATCACGTTCGCTTTGCTGGGTGATATTTGATTTCACAACATAATCTTTGACGAGTTCAAGCCATCTTCTTGTAGGAAATCGATTTAACCTCTCCCGAGGATCTATCTTGGATGTTTAATTCACCATACATTGATTATATTCCTAGCATGCGCCTATATAATTAATTGTAACGCGTAGGGTTTTGTCGTGTTTACCTTTGAACTGCATCGGGATGAATGGGATGAACGGATCGAGACTCGTGCTTTGATCTTCCGGATCGTATCCCTGTTGCCCAATCTCCAACGCCGAGTGAGGACGATCTATGCGTAATGCTAAGAAAATCACCTCTTTTTTCTCTCACTATTTTCAAAATCTCCTTATGAATCCTAAGAATTCTCGAAAATTATGGTTGTGGATAATTATGATTAGCCTTGATCTTATCTCTTACCTTATATTTATAATGCATTACCATAATCCCATTAGGAAAGGATCCATGCATATCCTATAAATATAATAATATCCTTATGGATAAAGAGAATAAAATCATATCCTTAGAGCATAGGGGCGATTTTCATCCTAAGCAACGGACTGGATGGGCCACCAGGATCAAATGCAAGGAATAAAGATGGGCCTCAAATAAATTAATTATCTTATGTTCACCCGAACATGAATTAATTTATAAACATTTATTCATGCCATTAGAGAATAAATGTCGACTTACCCTTTATTACCGAAGTTGAGTCGGGCTTGCACTTAGACATTACGAATCCCGTATTTAAGATATCGACGTCCATTAATTATTTATAGCATTCTAACCGCTTAAAATAATTAATATATTTAATTCCTTAAGTAGTACCAACAACCTTATTATTGTACTTGAGCTAACTCAACTGCGGGGTTTAGTACAATAAACCTTTGAGCTCCTTAAGGGACGCCATCATCCTTAACGGATACGGTGACTCGTCTGATAACTAGCATGACATACAAGCACCGCCACCACCCAAGATGCAGAGAATATCAAGTTAGAACATATAACCCTCACCCATAACAAGTCAAAGTGATGGTCAACAACTCATACTCATCTAATACCTTATCAAGGTTTAGATCATCGTAAGTCACCGAGATCTAGGTTCTTCACGACGGTCGATAGAAGAACTCATCTCACGTGATCCATCAATACGCCGAGACGCATCAAAGATAGACAAGCAACCAAGTCAAGTCACTTTATCTACACAAGAACCTATACCGACAACTCGTCCTCTTGTTGTCTCACCAGTGATCCTTTTCATATCTCATTAAGCTCGACCAATCATACGGACTTATGTGATCTTCACACATCGTATGATCTAACTTATATATGAGATAAGGGACACGATATATGCAATCAAGTAATCAATTCAGATAGAGATTGTAATAGTGGTAATGTAAACATTGATACAAGCTCAACCAAAATGCTTTCAAGATACAAATCCAACAATCTCCCACTTATACTAAAGCAAACTTTTAGTATACAATGTGTCTCTCTACTAGCTATTACAAACAAAACCATCACTTTGCTTCTCCCACTTATACAAAAGTTTCCTTTCTAAGTGGGTGCCATCAAACGCAATCCAAGTCCTCGAACGTGCACTTCGTAGACTTTTTGCGACAGGCTCTTTGTGAATGGATCCGCTAGGTTATCCGTCGTATCAATCTTTTCAATCAGCACGTCCCCTCGTCTCACGATTTCTCGTATGACATGGTACTTTCTCTCTATGTGTTTGGTCGCCTTGTGGGTCCGTGGTTCCTTCGAGTTTGCCACTGCACCTGAGTTATCACAGTAAACTATGATACTCTTGGGCAAACCAGGTACCACACCTAGATCCATGAGGTAGTTCTTGAACCATACTGCCTCCTTAGCAGCCTCCGAAGCGGCTACATATTCGGCTTCCATGGTAGAGTCCGCAATGCATCGCTGCTTTGCACTCCGCCAGGATACGGCTCCACCTCCCAAGGTAAACACATAGCCTGAGGTAGACTTTTTCTCATCACGGTCGACTTGGAACCGAGTCCAGATAACCCAAAGGCATTAGACTATCCGCATGGTAAACCACCTATAATCTCGAGTCATTTTCGTGCCAGAGTATATGCTTTCATCGCAATTCAATGAGCTTGTCCAGGGTTAGACTGATATCTAGCTACTATGCCTACCGCATAGCAGATATCGGCCTCGTACATAGCATTGCGTACATGAGACTTCCTACGGCGGAAGCGTAAGGAACTTGTCTCATTTCCTCTATCTCCTTTGCAGTCATAGGTGACTGCTCCTTAGATAAAGGAACGCCATGTCTGAAAGGTAGCAATTCTTTCTTGGCGGTCTGCATACTAAAACGAGTAATCACAGTATCAATGTAAGACGCCTGAGATAAGCTCAACATTTTCCTCTTGCGATCTCGGTAAACCTTGATCCCAAGAATGTACGCTGCATCTCCTAAGTCTTTCATTTGAAACTGATCGGATAACCAACTCTTTAAGTCTGATAACAACTTCACATTGTTTCCAACTAGAAGAATGTCATCTACATAAAGTGCAAGAAATACCACATCATCGCCGACATCTAAACGATACACACAACTCGTTAGGCAACCGGGTAAATCCATATGACTTTACCACCTCGTCAAAGCGTAAGTTCCGTGATCGTGAGGCTTGCTTAAGCCCATAAATGGACTTCTTAAGCTTCCATACTAGATGCTCTTCACCCTTCACCACATAACCTTCTGTTGTCGCATATAGATGTCTCTACCTTCCTCAAGGTAACCGCTTAGAAAAGCGGTTTTCACATCCATTTGTCAAACCTCAAGGTTCAGTGGGTCGCTATGGCGTAAGAATTACGATGGACTTGAGCATTGCTACAGGTGAAAAGGTCTCATCGAAATCGATGCCCTCAACTGAGTGTACCCTTTCTCCATGCTCGGCTTTAAAAGCCCAAACCTCTCCATCTGAATCTCTCTCTTCAGTATACCCACTTACTACCTATGGCTTCCTTGCCATCCGTAGAGGTGTCTTTCGTGATACATCCATAGTCATATGGACTCAATTTCAAAGTCCATAGCGGTGTGCCATGATCTTGCATCGATGTTCAGTATCGCCTCATTGTATGTCCATGGGTCGATTATTGCCTGCTCGCTTCCGGGACTAAATACGAAGATTCACCCACGAACATAAATCGCTCGGGTCGACGAACAACCCTCCCACTCTGACGAGGCTAATCGGCACAATGGCAACGGTGGGTGCGGAACTTGTGGTTCTCTATCTTGCACAACTTGCTGGGTAGGTACCACTCATGCGGTCGGTATCTCCATTGAACTCGACCCACTTCAATTTCTTGAAGTATCCGTGGCGATCCTCCCACTGACACCTACATCTCGCACCTTTGCCTAATCGGTGGTGGAATACGATCATCTTCCACCTCAAGAATGATTTCAACTTTGATTTGTGGTTTGTCGTATAATCCTCTTCTAAGAATCGGGCATTAGTGCTAATAATGACCTTCCGATCCTTAGACTATAGAATAAACCACCTTCGCTCCTCTAGATAGCCAATAAACGACCTTGCGTCGATCTAGCCTCCAACTTATCGCCTTCTTGTTCAAAGACACATGCTTTGGACTTCCCCATATCCTTATGTGGCTTAAACTAGGCTTGCGCCCAAACCACAACTCGAAGGGTCTTTTCGACCGACTTGATGGTACTAGATTTAGCAAGTATGTCACCGCTTCTAAGGCATACCCCGTAATCTAAATAGCAATGTTGCATAACTCATCATTGATCTAACCATTTCCAAAAGAGTCCTGCTTTCTTCGCCTCCGACACACCATTTTTTGTGGTGTGCCGGTGTAATCTTGTTGGGAGGTAATCCCATACTTCACTAGATAGTCCATAAACTCGTTATCGAGGTATTCGCCACCGCGATCGCACAGCAGTGACTTGACACTCTTACCAAGCTTCTTCTCCACTTCCGCCTTAAACTCTTTGAATTTCTCAAAGCATTCGGACTTGTGGTGACGGTATATGTATCCGCACCTTGAGTAATCGTCAATGAAAGTGACAAAATACTGCATACTCCACGAGCTTGTGTGGACATCGGTCCACACAGTCGAATGGACTAGCTCCAACACTTATTTGGCTCTATAACCCTTCGCCTTGAAGGTCCGGTCGACATCTTTCCTTCTATATGGATTCGCAGATGGAACGCAGAATGGCGTGAGATCACCCAATGCTCCATTCTTAGCCAATCTTTGGATCCAATTTAGATTGATGTGACCTAATCTAAGATGCCGAGAAATGTGGTGTCATCTTGCGAAGAAAACTTTCTTTTTTAAGGTTTGACGTAGATGCAACATAGTTATAGGTATTATGTTTTGCGTAAATAGTATAAAGCGAAATTATATAAAGTGCCAACACGTATAACTTCGTCATTTCTTATGATAGAAACACCACTATCAAAAATAACGTAATATCCATGAATAAACAATTTCAAATGTAAACAAGGTTCCACCAAAATCCGACACATATAAAACGCCTTTTAAAACTAAACTGTTCTTTCAAAACATAAAGTAACATCTCCGATCGCAACAGCCTCAACTTTCGCGCGTTGCCCATGGAGATCGTTATCTCGCCATCACTCACCTCCTTGTCCGCAGAACCCCGCAGGTGTAACAACATGATCGACGCACCGTGTCTACTACCTAAGAATGGGTAGAACAAGTTGCTAAACATGTTTCGTTACTAAAGCAAATGGCGTACTTGAGCCTTGAGCATAGGGCACTTGGCCTTCCAATGCCCGCCTTACAAGACTTGAAGCACTTGCCCTTCTCCTTTGGCTTCTTCAAGCCTCCGTGGCAGCCATGTTCTTGCTCCCATTACTCCCACTATTTCCTCAGATCTACCACCTTTGGTGCCCTTTTCTTTTCCATTTTCAACGGAAAATTTGGGCCCCTAGATGTGCTAGCAAGAGCATGTGCTCCTTTACCCATGACTCCTTCCATGACTCACGAGATCATTAAACAACCGACTAAGTGTATACTCGGTCTTGCTCATGATCGCATTCTCACGAAGTTCTCAAAGACTTGGGCGGTGTGTTGAGGATGATATCGACCTTCCGCCGTCAATACCTCCTCCCAACCGATCAAGACTATCCATGAGGTGAGTTATGTGGGAAAATGTTCATGGACCGAACTTCCTTCTTCCATCTTACACGCCAAGATTTCTCTCATTGTGTGGAAGCGATCGTCCGATCCGATCGCCCAAACTTGCTCACGAGACTTGACCATATTTCAGTCGCGTCTACCATCGATCGATGTCACTGCAAGCCTTTGGACATTGTAGTCATCATATAGCATTTGGCCATATTGTTCGACTTATGCCAAAGTCTGCTTGACTCTCGCTGCTCATTAGTCGATGTGTCAGTAAGGGCATCGGGTTTAGGAGTAGTGAGAACAAACATGTGTTCTTCAGCGATAAGAACATATTCCATGTTTCGTTTCCACTCGATAAAATTTGGACCGGATAAGGGATTTTGTGCGAGCATATTGATAATCGGTGTAAGAGACATATCTGAAAAGACAATGTAAACACATAAGCATACGATCGCACATAATTCGTAACAACAATATTGTAACCTTTTGATAAAACAATATTGATTGAAACCTCCAATCACCCAAGGAATCCCACATGCAAGCCACGCGTGTGGACGTTTACACATGAACCCCTCGACCAGACTAAAATATACCTTTTAGTCGTTTAATTTCAATCCATGTCAACTTATCCTTATGACAAATGAAATTAATGATTGGACCTTACTAGACCACATCACTATCGCAAGAAGGACTTCATGGAAGTTGTACTCGAGGTGATGTCTACAATGACCACAATTTTAACAAATAGAAATGAATTCTTAGAATTGGCATACCACTCGCACCATACCGCCCAATTCAAATTTTTTGTTATCTCCTTTTAAAACTATCTCTAGAGAACTTATGAAAATCGCACATGCAAGCCACGCGTGTGGGCGCCACACATGAAACTCCCACTTCTCAATAGATTTAAAAGGTTTTATTTAGAAATCTCATCTAACAAACTTATGATAAACATTGCAAGCAAGCCACGCGTGTGGGCGCCACTCACGGTCGTCTCACTTTGTTTAGAGATCAAAAGTGGAGGTCTTGACATTTTAATTTGAAAATTAATATGTCGGGTTACTTGCTTAGTCTTTTGTTTCAAAAGGTTTGTCCATTCGAGATCACGTAATCCTAGCATGTTTTTCTATAGAACTCAACATGTAAAACATGCTCGCAGAAATTCTAAAATATGCTTGAAAACGCGATAAACCTAGCATGCTTACTATGCGCATCCAATCACGAAACATATAATATGTTTGTTCACGTAATATAAACATACATAGCATGCTATCGCATAATTTAAACATCCACGACATGCAATGAACGATAAAATAAAATAAAACGCTCATCGTGGCCCACTCGTGGAACTCCGTGCACTTTCGCCTAATCTATTACATAGAATTGCAAAGCATGATCTTCAACTCAAAAACGGCCTCGCGTGCATGGGTACGGACCAGATTCGTCAAAAGCGGATTCGGGCCAAACAATGGAACGGGCCGAACCGGTCGAAAACCGAACCGGTCAAAAATCGGATCCGGGCTGAAAACGGTCGGGGCAACCGGGTCGGGCCGACCGAACAAACGGGTGGGTCGATGGTGGTCGGGCCGTGCGCTGAGCACGACCCATGCGCTGCCCGACATCGCCGCCGCCACCTTGCGCACGCCGCCGGCGCTCGAGGTTTCCTCGCGTCGCCCGCACCGCCGAGACCTCGTTGAGGTTTCCGGCGCTCTACCGAGAACCGCCGAAGAACCCGCGCACGCGATGCGCGCCGCTACCAGCCCCCGCGCCGCCTCGTGGTCGCGTGAGCGCTCGCGGCGATGGCTCGAGGTTTCCGCACTCGGCCGCGGCGCGCCGAGGCCTTGCGCAGGTTCACGCACCCGCGCGCCCGCCTCGCCCGATCTTTGGCGCCACCGCCGAGACGCTGCGTCGGGCGCCGCCAAAGGCCGCCGCCGCGTCCGGCCGAGGCTTGCCGCCACGCCTTCGCCCCTGTCCGCCGATGTCGCCGAGAGACGCGCGCATGGCGCCGAGCACACAGCTCGCGCCGTGCGTCCGATTTCTCCGACGAGTCTTCGTCGTCTCGTTCTTCGTGCTTTCATCTTCGTTTTCTTTACGGATAAGATTTTACAGGAAAAATCTAATCTAACCACGGATTTTCGTGGTGAAAACAAAATCCGACAAAAATAAAACCGAGCCACGATGAACAGCCATTCAACAATTAATTAATTGCGCACGTTATAATCAAACGTGAATTAATCCAACAGAGCCAAGATATCGATCCTGTGCTCGATACCAATTAGGAAAATCGGATTTAACCTCTCCGATGATCTATCTTGGATGTTTAATTCACCATACATTGATTATATTCCTAGCATGCGTTTATATAATTAATTGCAACACGTAGGGTTTTCTCGTGTTTACCTTTAAATCTGTCGGGGATGATGGGATGAACGGATCGAGACTCGTGCTTTGATCTTCTGGACTGTATCCCGGTTGCCCAATCTCCAACATCGAGTGAGAACGATCTATGCAGAATGCTAAGAAAATCACCTCTTTTTTCTCTCACTATTTACGAAAATCTCTCCTTAGGAATCCTAAGAATTCTCGAAAATTATGGTTGTGGATAATTAAGGATTAGCCTTGATCTTATCTCTTACCTTATATTTATAATGCATTACCATAATCCCATTAAAAAGGATCCATGCATATCCCATAAATATAATAATATCCTTATGGATAAAGAGAATCAAATCATATCCTTAGAGAGCATAGGGGCGCGATTTTCATCCTAAGTAACGGGCTTTGGATGGGCCGGCCGAGGATCAAATGCAAGGAATAAAGATGGGCCTCAAATAAATTAATTATCTTATGTTCACCTTAACATAAATTAATTTATAAACATTTATTCATGCCACTAGAGAATAAATGTCGACTTACCCTTTATTACCGAAGTTGAGTCGGGCTTGCACTTAGACATTACTGAATCCCGTATTTAAGATATCGACGTCCATTAATTATTTATAGCATTCTCGATCGCTAAAATAATTAATATCTTTAATTCCTAAGTAGTACCACTCAACCTTATTATTGTACTTGAGCTAACTCAACTGCGGGGTTTAGTACAATAAACCTTTGAGCTCCTTAAGGGGCGCCATCATCCTTAACGGATACGGTGACTCGATGAGATAACTAGCATGACATACAAGCACCGCCACCACCTAAGATGCGGAGAATATTGGGTTAGAACATATAACCCTCACCCATAACAAGTCAAAGTGATGGTCGACAACTCATACTCATCTAATACCTTATCGAGGTTTAGATCATCGTAAGTCACCGAGATCTAGGTTCTTCACGACGGTCGATAGAAGAACTCATCTCATCGTGATCCATCAATACGCCGAGACGTACCAAAGACAACAAGCAACCAAGTCAAGTCACTTCTTATCTACACCGACTATACCGACAACTCATCCTCAAGTTGTCTTAATCGTGATCCTTTTATATCTCATTAAGCTTGACCAATCATACGGACTTACGTGATCTTCACACAATCGTATGATCTAACTTATATATGAGATAAGGCGACACGTATATATGTAATCAAGTAATCAATTTAGATAGAGATTGTAATAGTGGTAACAGAAACATTGTATACAAGCTCAACCATACCGCTTTCAAGATACAAATCCAACACTTCTTTGGCGACGATGTTCAAATCTTTTGTTCAAAGAAGTACTTTAAACTCTTATGATCCGTGAAAATTTCACATTTCGAGCCATACGAGATAGTGCCTCCAAATCTTCAATGCATGGACTCTCGCAGCTAATTCTATGTCATGCGTTGATAGTTAAGTTCGTCGGCCTCGACTTTCGTGAAGCATAAGCGATGACTTTTCCTTCCCGCATAAGCACGCATCCAAGTCTATTTTTCGACGATCAAGATAGAGGTAAATTCTTGATCGGGTTCCTGCATCACAACACCGGTGTCAGAGTCAATCGCTTAAGTTCTTGATAACTTTCTTCGCATTCCTCGTCCATCGAAATTTTACTCCTTCCCGAGTAATTGAGTCATTGGTCTTGCGATTTTGGAGAAGCCTTCATGAATCGTCGATAGTAGCCTGCCATCCTAAGAAACTCCGATTTCATTAGGTGTCGTGGTGATCTCCATTCTTGTACCGCTTGCACCTTGGCAGGATCTACTTTGATTCCTTCAGCTGATACAATATGTCCAAGGAAATTTACCTCTAAGCCAAAATTCACATTTGCTAAATTTGGCATACAACTTTTCACTTCTTAGAGTTTCTAATACAACTCTTAGGTGCCTTTCATGTTCATGTTCATCTCTTGAGTAGACAAGAATATCATCGATAAATACTAGGACAAATTTATCGAGATAATCGTGGAAAACGCGATTCATCAAATCCATGAACACATCAGGAGCATTTGTTAGTCCAAAAGGCATCACTACAAACTCATAGTGACCGTATCGTGTTCGAAAAGTCGTCTTAGGAATATCTTCTGAACAAATTTTCAATTGATGATACCCTGATCTTAAATCAATTTTAGAGAAAATACTAGCTCCCTTTAGTTGATCAAATAGATCATCTATCCGAGGCAACGGATATTTATTTTTCAAGGTGAGCTTATTCAATTCTCTATAGTCGATACACATTCTTAGGGTACCATCCTTCTTTTTCATGAACAAGACGGGCGCTCCCCATGGAGATACGCTGGGTCGAATAAACCCTAAGTTCAAGAGTTCTTGAAGTTGGATTTTTAACTCTTGCAACTCTTTAGGAGCCATACGGTACAGAGCCTTTGAAATAGGTGCTGATCTGGGTTCTAGATCAATCGAAAATTCCAGTTGTCTATCTTGAGGCAATCCCGGTAGCGTTTCAGGAAAAACATCTGGATATTCTTGAACTACTGGCACATCTTCAATTCTTCGTTCCTTCTTATCGTCAAGAATTAAATATGCCAAGTAAGCGCAATTGTCCTTATTCCTCAATAATTTCTCAGCACTTAATGCTGAGATTATGGGAATTCTTCTTTCTTTCATTTCCACACCGTAGAAACAGGTGGGTTCTTTTCCTGGAGGATGGAACGAAATTTCTCGTCGTTCACATCGAATTACGACATGATTTTCTATTAACCAATCCATTCCTAAGATAATATCTACATCCCACATCGATATTACTTGTAAAGATCTTGCTTTCAATCTAAGAGTTCCCAACTCAAATTCTAAGTCGGAACATATGGGGAAATTATCAGATTTACCTAAAGGAGTCATTACTTTTAGATCCCGGTTACTTGGCTCTATGTTCACTTAAACACATCTATGCATGCCGAGATAAAAGAATCTGAAGCTCCGTGATCAAAGAGAATTACAATAGGAATGCCGCTTAACGCCCCGTACCGCCAAGTTTTCAAAGATTCATTCTTGTCGCCTTGGATTTAAAGCGAATGCCCTCCGATATTGGGGTTGAGTTTGTTGAGGCTGTGGTGGCAAAATCATCTGGTATTGCGGCACTGCTGTTGTTTGAGCTGGCTATTGAAAGCTACCACCTATGGCCTTCATTTGTGGCATTTGTTTAGAGGATGACTTTCTTCCACTCTCCAAGAATCTTTGTCGGGTTGATGCGGTTATCGCATAATGACCCATTTGACCACATCTATAACGGTATTGGTACCCCATTTGCTGTGTTCTGTATGAGCTTTGTTACATTTTGGGCATAAAGGTATCCTGGGAGGATTTGGAATTGGTGGCAATTGATTTTGGAAGGGTGGTCGGAAAGAACTAGAATTAGGATGGTTTGGTCGTTGCCAAGGTTTCTTATTTGGAAAGTCTCTTGTTTCCCATCTTCTTTTTCCTTTAAAACGTTGATTGTGAGGCATCAACTTTTGTGGGGTTTGGCTTTGAGATGGACTTGGGTTTGGTTCAGAAGCCATCTTTTCTGCCTGCATCTCTAATTCCATGTCTAAAGCTCATTGGGGTTTCAAATATGAAAGGGCAGGTTGACTTGCAAGAATGATCCTTATTTCTTGACGTAACCCTGAGCGGAACAACTCAGCCATCTTCTCATCAGTTTCTATTTTGTATGGAGCATAGCGTGATAGAGTGCAGAATTCTCTATCATATTCTGCCACAGTTTTCTTTCCTTGTTTTAGATTCATGAACTCGATTTCTTTTGTTTTTATAACTCAGGAATGTATTTTGCGAACAATTCCTCCTCGAATTGTTCCTGTGTAAAGTTTTCCAATCGCTCGAGTGAGAGTCTTTTGGCGTGATTCCCACCAAAAATCGGCTGGTCCTTTTAATTGAAAGGATATGCATAAAGGCATTCTTTATCCGAGCATTCTAAGAATTTGAAGATTACGCCCATCGCCTGAACCCATTCCTCCGCCTCGGCGGGGTTTCCGCCCATGGAAAGATGGTGGATTTTGTCGAAGGAATAATTTGGAAATTTTTCTAGTGTTTGGAGGATGGGTGAGTTCAGGGGTAGGTTGAGGTATGTTTTCACTGGCTTGTTCTTCTACCACGGGATTTCAGTTTCGGCGTCTTGGAGGCATACTGCATTTTAAATTTTATGAGAACAATATGCATGCAGTTGATACGTAAGAAATTTATAAGGAAGCGAGTAAACTGTCGGGTTTTTAACAAGTAGGATTACATGGAATTAAATTTGCACACTTGTATAGACAATAAGTTCAAAATTAAGCAAGAGAGCAAAAAGCAACATAACATAAATATTTACATATCATGGGAAAATTGCCTCTAAGAGGACTTTTTACATTAAGAAAATTTTGCCTTGGAAGAGTAGGCATCGGAAATTCTTCTATCCAGACTAGGTTAACATTATACATGCATACTATTTGCATAAATCCTACTTCATTACCTATTAACAAATGTACAACACTACTTGTTAATTTCCTTCTAACTTTTAATCCATCCTTGATGCCATATCGTTTCCATCGTCAGGGCCCAATGCTTCATTCTCATCATCCATTCTTTCAACTTCTGTATTTGTGTCTGGTATATTTTCTGGATTCTCTTCCTCTGACACCTCTTCAATGCATTCATCCTCTGATGGAGGGTCACAAAAACGTTTAACCTTGGATTTAGGATGAGAAATAAAACTGATTTCGGTTTCAAGGAGAGAAGGGTCCTTGACAAATGGCAGGTCATTAAGCTGAAGAGGTTGCACTTGAGTGGTACCAACCGGTTGTACAAATTCAGGTTCATGTTTGAAAGATCGGGTAGTTCCAGTTGGTCTAGATGATCCAGCCTCAGTCTCAAACTGGTTTTCTTCGAGAAGAGATGTGGGTGGGGTTTCATGTGGAGATTCATATGGTATGGACTGAAGTGGAGAAACATTTATGGCTGTAAGGTAGTCATACCATGTTGAGTCATTGTCACCCATATCATAGTCAAAGTCAACATAATCAAGTTCTTCAAGAGGAGATTCCTCTTCAACAAGTTCTTCAAGGGGAAATTCTTCTTCAAGAAGGTTTAGATAATTGTCATGAACAATGGGGCTCAATTCAAGAGGAGTAGTATCATCAACAGATGTCAAGTAGTCAGAAGAAGTGATAGTATTGGTTGGTACAACTTGATCTTCATAGAAAGGGGTATCAGAAGTTTCCATTATGATTTACGAATTGGTCGAATCTATTACAGATGTACTAGATTCGCCCACTTCAATTTGAGGTTCGATTCTTTCAATGGAAATATCGATGATAGGATATTATAGATGGCAAAACAAAGCCTTCCAATCGGAGGATAATTGCCAGGAGGTGGACTCTGGGTAGCATTATATTGTCTTCGAATGATCTCTACAAATTCTGGAAGTTCAGCAAAGCTACGATATTCAGCGACGAAATCTAGGGCAACTACAGCTGCCCATTCCTGCCATCCTGGTGTTAGAACTCGTACCAATTGCATGATGCCATCCGTGTCATCCATCAGAAATCCCCTAACTTGCATCCATAATTCCACAAATCTATCTAGGAATTCTACAAAGTTCTGATTTTCCTCCATACGATATTCATAAAACTGATATGTCCTTCCAATAGTAAGAGGTCTCGGTGCTGTACTCTTTCTGGTGTTCTTATAGCCTTGCCATCCTAACATAGAATGTAATTACTAACTAAAATGTGTTGGTCTTAATATACTTAAATACTTGAAACTAAAATTTACTTATCATAGTTCAACACGTGCTCACATAACCGATCATATACATGCTTTATCAATTATATAAAGAACTTGATCATATGAATGTTTTTGTAAATGCATGACTTTATCAAAAGCATGACTTTATCAAATAGCTTTCCTTTCTAAATGCTCATTATAAAATTTTCATCTTACTTACCTAGTTGAGTCGGAGACGGATTTGGAACAACGTGCTACGGACTCTACTTACATTAGAATTGAAACAAATTCACATAGTAACTAACCCCATAGAACCATGCTCGATATTATCCGTCACACCCAATTTCTTAACCAAGAGATTAAGGCGTGACTTAGGACTTAACATAAAAGTTTAGGACTAATGAGGAAGTAAGAATTTCGAGGAAGTTGGGACGCCATAATTAGGAGATCAATTAAGGAATATTATCATTTGAATTATAAATGTTGATCCAATAGTATATATAAGTTACATAGAATCAAATGAATACAAGAACTAACGGAAATACAATGATCAACAACAATCATTCTTTTCATGGAAGGGTTTTCTTTTCACAAAGACAACAATTACATAACCATCTCTCAAGACAGAGTATGGCAACAGAAATGGTGATTGAGTTACATGTGTGAAGACATATAACTCCGGGCAACAAAGTATAACGATTTAAATAAGGTTCATACTTGTCAGTAAGGCTACAAAATGGATAGCGATTTTTCCAAGATAACTTTCAACAAAGTAGAACTAAATCATTTCAACTTCATCAATTTCCAAGGATCATAACTACAATTCAATCAAGTAGACTCAATAAACAAGGATATAACGAGTTTGATTTCACTTTATTCACAGATCAAAATGGCCATTCAACCAAGGACATTATCAACCATAATATAATAAGGAGTTCAACTCCACTATCACCCACATAAACATAAAGTGATTTAATCATAAGGCTAGTCATAACATAGCAATATTTACGACAAAAAACCACAGTGTTCCTTTCCAACTCCATCTCCGAAATTCAAGCTCAACCTGCATGTTTAGAAATACATGCAGGGCATGAGTACATAAGCACTCAGTGAACACATGCCGAAAACAGTTAAAATTCTGCTCTTAGAGCTATAAGATTTACTTGCCATAATTTTGCAATACACAGGGGTTTTAGTGAAAAACCTGTGCATGCCTTTCAAAATAAACTCTTACTTGCTTTCATTTTCACAATTTCAAAATAAATGCATATGCATGATCTTTGTCAACAGACATCTTTCTCTTCACATATCCACGGATTCTGTCTATGTGTTGAGAAGTAGGCCTCCTTCTCAAACACGCTATCACCCGAAGGTCGCTATCCGACGTCGGTAAATTCTTCATTCTTTCTTTCTTTCTTTTTCTTTCTTTCTCTTTCCGTGGAATGGCAATGCATTATGCTCATGCTCAAACATTTGGCAAGTCAATGAATTTAGAATTCATGCAATATACATAATGAAACAATATAAATTAGCACGTGCTATTATTTAGTTCGAAAGCCCACCTGTTGTTCCTAGTCAGTAAGCTTTATTAGTCCTCCTGTTCCTCCTTCCTCTTCTTCCTTAATTGCTTTCCTTTTTCTCGATGTACCTTTAATTATTTGATAACATTAGTATACATATACAATATTTCTTATTTAAAATTTCTCTTTCTTTTCTTTTTTTCATTTCTTAGGTTTTGTTTAGACAATTTTGCCTAAACTTTTTACTATTAAAATTTTAAGTCTTTTCGGGTCATTGCATCCCTTATCTAAACATTATATTCTTTTCTTAAGTTGTTCAAGCATAGTATTTTCAATTAATCGCCTACGTTAAACTTTTCACATAATTAGGTTGTAGGCACTTATCTTTGCTAATATTAGTATTTTTCTTACTATTAGTATACTTTTAGGTATATCAATTATTTTTTATCACTTATCAACCTATAATTTATTTTCTTTGTCATCAACTTTTCTTTTCAACTTAATATATTTATAAAATTCAATTTTTCATATTTTTAATTCTAACATTCTCTATTAAGCTTCATTAGTCCTTATTTACATACTATATTCACAAATCATAAGATTTATAAAGAATATCATTAGAAATAACCCCTTTTTCTTAAAATTTTCGAAATTTATACTATTAAATACACAAATTATAATTTCTCAAAATTTCTTTCCAATTTCTCAATTTAATAACATGTGTAAGCTTAACCATCAATATTAGCAACATATAGTAACTCTAACCTATATTTAACACTTAAGCACCTAAACTAAAAATTTTCAATTTCAACATATAAACTTAGAAAATTTAATAAATTCATTTAATACTCAAGACATCATATTAACCTCATATATTAAGTTAAATGAAGAAAATAAAATCAATACATCACTTCCTATTTTTTTTGAAACTTTCGAACATATATATATATATATATATATATATATATATATATATATATATATTCTAAAATTTATTTTTTCTATCTTTTCTTCCCATTTATTCATCTAAGCATGTTTTAAACATATAATCATAATTTATTTAACATAATATCAATAATTCCTTATTTTAGCCTAAGCACATAAAATAGGGTATTTCAAATTTAACACAATTCCTACAATTATACTACCATCAATTCATCAATTCCATACAAAATCATCAATTCTCAACTATAACATCAATATCCACTCACAACTTTCACAAAACCTATAAAAATTATACAACTAACATGCTCAAGAATTTTATAAATATATAACCAAAAATTCATGCTTAAAGATTGAAAAGAGACTAGAACCATACCTTATTTAATCTTGGGATCAAGCTTAGAAGTAAGGATTTGGAAGATTTAGCTTGAAAGAAAAAAAAATTCTCCCAAGTGTGTGTAGTGTGTGTAGGTGTGAGTTTAGTGTAGGTTGGAGAGTTTTTGGAAAAAATTTCAAGAGTGGTATAAGAGTGTATTTATAGATCAAATTTATTTTAATTTCCATTTTATTAAATACTTGATTATTCACTCTTTTCATTTATTACATATACTTGCTCCCCAAGTATATTTATTATACAAGCTTAGTCACTAGTTTTCTAGAATGTACATATATATATATATATATATATACACATATATATATATTTGTAATGTTGATAATGTAGTATGTATATTTACTTCTATCTTATGCTATCAATTCCATTTATATATATCTTATATTCTTAATTCACTACTTTAGGATATTTCATAACTATACATTCATATAATTATAGTTACTATATAACATGAAAATAAAATGCTCAAATAGCAAGAATTTAAAATTCCCAACAATTATAGAATTTATTTGATCATTTAAGATCAAATAATCAACCATAACATTATTTTAAATTCTTAAACAAAATCTTTCTTTCATAAGTTTATAGTTAAATTGTTAATCATATTCTATTTTATTAAGAGTCATTATGTATTTTAGATCATAAGCATCTCTATCTTCTTTTTTTGATTAAGGATGCAATGCCCTATTTAACCTTTAATTATTAAATAATTACTAATTAAAAATTTGGGGTATTACAAGGATGCGGTATAGATAAGAAGTGACTTGACTTGGTTGCTTATCTATGCTTTACGTCTCGACGTATTGATGGATCACGGTGAGATGAGTTCTTCTATCGACCGTCGTGAAGAACCAAGATCTCGGTGACTTACGATGATCTAAACCTCGATAAGGTATTAGGTGAGTATGAGTTCTTGACCATCACTTTGACTTGTTATGGGTGAGGTTATATGTTCTAACCCAATATTCTCCGCATCTTGGGTGGTGGCGGTGCTTGTATGTCATGCTAGTTATACAGACGAGTCACCAGATCCGCTAGGATGATGGCGTCCCTTAAGGAGCTCAAAGGTTTATTGTACTAAACCTTGCAGTTGAGTTAGCTCAAGTACAATAATAAGGTTGAGTGGTACTACTTAAGGAATTAAAGATATTAATTATTTTAAGCAATCGTAATGCTCTAAATAATTAATGGACGTGCGATATCATAAACACGGGATTCGTAATGTCTAAGTGCAAGCCCGACTCAACTTCGTAATAAAGGGTAAGTCAAGATTTATTCTCTAGTGGCATGAATGAATGTTTATAAATTAATTTATGTTACAAATGAACATAAGATAATTAATTTATTTGAGGCCCATCTTTATTCCTTGCATTTGATCCTCGGTGGCCCATCCAGCCCGTTCTTCTTGAAGAAATCGGCCTCCCTCTTAAGGCAAGGATTTGATCCTCTTTATCCTATAAGGATATTATTATATTTATGGGATATGCATGGATCATTTCCTTATGGGATTATGGTAATGCATTATAAATATAAGGTAGAGATAAGATCAATGTTAATCCTCATATTTGACCTAGCCATATTTTCGTCCATCCCATAGTATACTTGGGAAGAAATTTTCAAAATATCAAGAGGGTTTGAGGGTGATTTTGTAGCATTCTCCATAGATCGTCCTCACCGACGTTGGAGATTGGGCAACCGGGATACGATCCGTAAGATCAAAGCACGAGTCTCGATCTGCTCATCTCGCTCATCCCCGATGATTCAAAGGTAAACACGAGAAAACTCCTACGTGTTGCAATTAATTATATAGACGCATGCTAGAATATAATCAATGTATGGTGAATTAAACATCCAAGATAGATCCTCGGGAGAGGGCTAAACCTAGTTTTCCCTACAGTTTGGGTGCAATTTTTGAAATTTATTGGGATGCTAATTAAGTCTAGTTTTTCAAATTTTAAGTTAAATAATCAATTAATTGTAAAAAGAATTCTTGAAGTTAATTTGACTTCTTGTAGAAATAGTTCGTGAAGTTCATCCTTAATTGATGTAACGACAAAATTAGAGTGTGAAAAGAAATGTGACTATATATGTAACAACCTAAATAATAGGTGGGGGGAACTTTATAAGTAACCAAAAGAAATAGTGGGATAAGTTTTATATCCACACTCATAAAAACATGAGTTTTATAGCCATTTTGGCTTAAAAATACAATATTATCCTTTGACCCACCATTTAAAATAATAACTCTCCTCTCTCCCCCCTCTCTCTCTCTCTATCTGCCGAAAATAATGACATATATCTCTCCCTCTCTCTCTGCCGAAAAATAAAGTTGGAATTGAATGGAATTAAATTAAAGTTGGTAAACATTAATTGTAAAAAGAGGTTGGTAAACATTTAATTTGTAAAATTGCTAGAACAAGCTGTTACATTACAAACGAATTCATTTGTAACATTACAATTTCAAAAGAGAGGAAGAGAGTCGAAAATAATTAATAGAACAAGTTGTTACCTGCGTTTTTTTAATCAAACAGTGGAAATCGAGCATTGCTAGCTGAATTAAGGTAAATTAATATACGTATAGAATTTTTTTACATGTTCTTGAGTACACGGCGGTACACGGTTTATAAGTTACAGCCTAAATGTGTTTTTTTTAATAATTTTATGTTACTGGAATGATAACTTTAATGTATTGAAGAAAAAATACGTTCTTGAGTACACGGTTGTACACGGTAGAAGTATTATGCGTCAAATATGTTATTTGTGTTGATTTTATGTTAATAAACTAATTAATTTAATATTTAGGATCATTTAATTAGTTAAACTTAAAAATATGATTTTCTAACATCAAACAGGTATGCGATACTGCCTATACCGTACTTATGAACGCATAAACCGTGCACGTAACTCATCCGCATGCGTTTATAAGTGCACGGTTGTGCGGTCGATGCGCACGGTACACGGCCGTGCTTGTCAAGGGTGCGGTGCACGACGTGCATGGTCCGTGCACGCGTGCATAGCTTGTGTACAATCAATCTGGTCACTATCTACACACAACGCATCCCGTGCATCCTATGTATATGATGCTTATCTTTATATCTTATTTTGCAATGTATGTCTTGGCAACATCTTATTATACGTCATGGTGGTAGTTGGGACGAGCATAGTACATAAGCGGCGACAAGGTTCTCGTATACATGGTCAGAGAAAGATTTCACGTGCTAATTTGGTAAGAGATTCATGAGCAAGTAGGCGACAATCTTGGATCGGATTATATGCTTTTCTATACGACGGCGCTAGTGATGGAAGAAGAATAAAAGTATCGTTGAAAACCAACACCGATTTGTTCGATTGATTTTGGAACAAAAGGAAGATCCATTGTGTATGTGATTGAAAAGGCAAGAAATGCAGCCACGGTACACACGTAAACATCGGTATTATATGGTTCACAACGATCTACGCCTTGCCTTAGTCTAATGCAGGATGTCTTGGTTCGACTATACGAAGATGAGCCGTTGTCTTCAAATGAGGAGAAAGACGAGCTGGTGTATTCGGATGAAGAGAAGACACGAACCGATCGTAGAGATATATTTGATTCATTGGCACTTGAATTTGGTGCTTGGATTCGACAACCGGACATCTTGATAAGGTTATCGGACAACGCAACTTCACTTCCGAACAAAGAGATGATGGTGAGGCTCATGCTACAATTTCATGAACACGAGAGGATGATACAGCCGCATGAGTTGCGAATCGGGTTATTCCACTACTTGATTGTGACAATGCATTGCCATTAGATTTGGTCGAACCTTGTGAGCCCATACCGACCAATTATGCGTTGATTCGATATTTAAGACGAAGATAACTTGGCGATAGCCGTGGATTGTACCACTTGGAGAATCATGTAGAGTGCGTGGTCGATCGGTCAAGTAAAACACGTTTGGGGTATGTTTGCAAGCATGGCAACGGTTTTCCTTTTAAGCTACGAGCCGTCCGTAGGCAACGATATGGAGAGTAATTAAGTTGAACAACGATCATACTTGTCACTTGATTTGAATCGCCTTGCTCCACGACAGTGCCCGCTAAGATTGTCGACAAGTATTTTGCACGGAAATGGTCGATGAAGGTGTGGTATTGAAGCGAAAGAGATGATTGGAGAGATGCATCGATAATTTAGCATTGAGATGGATTACGGCTTTGCTCTCCGAGCAAGAAACGCCGCTATAGAGATGACATATGGCGATTTCGAACGGTCCTATCAATTGCTTCCATCATATTTGCATCTGTTGAGAGAATCAAACCTCGGGACACTATATGATATTGAGACGGCTCATGATGGAGAATTTCGATATTTGTTTCTTGCTCTTGGACAGAGTTTGCATGCTTTAAAGCATTACCTACGGCCGGTCGTCGTTGTAGACGGGACTCATCTTAAGGGAAAGAACAAAGGAATTTGTTTTGCCGCTATTACGAAGGATGGAAATGAAGGAATCTTCCCGCTTGCTATTGGGTTAGGTCCGATTGAGGATGAGGAGTCATGGACTTGGTTTTTATCTCGGTTGTGTTCGTGCATTGGTCATCCTGATGATCTCTTAGTTGTGATCAACATAAGGGCATCGAAAAAGCTTTGGAGTCCGTGTATCTGAACGTCGCGCATGTGTTGTGCTTTTACCATTTGTAGAAGAATATGACGCGATTTGGGTCGCATGTTTATACAGTTATCAAGTCAGCTACATATGCCTATCGATCAGAGGATTTCGAGAGATATTTTTCTGCTGTGGATGTTCTAAAACCGGCAGCACACCATCATCTACTCTCCATTAGGGAGCATAGGTGGTCTATGTTGAAGTGTCCTGTACGACGCTATAGTTTCATGACTTCGAATGCGGTAGAGAGTTTTAATAGTCGGTTGTTGTGGGCTCGACGTCTACTTGTTTGCTCGTTGCTTGAGACTTTTCGATCTATTACGGAGAAATGGTTAGACGTACGATGAGCTAGTGCAGCAGACAAGGTCCGATGAGTTGATCAAGTAGCCGTCGGGTTACATGCCTCGCCGGTGCCGGCGTCGCTGGTTGTTCGCTCAACGACCACACACATGTTTAAAGTCGAAGAGGAAAACACATCATACGTGGTTGATTTGCGAACGGGACATGTGAATGTCGTGAGTTCGATTTGGGCGAGATCCCTTGTTGTCACGCTTTTGCTGCTATTAGGTACGGTATTTATCTAAACGTAAAGTTCAACTCATACGCTGTGGTTAATTTCTTTTGTGATTAATTTATTTTGTGATTAATTTCTTTTTTTAGCGTCTTTGGTTTACTAGTCACCGACTTTGTGGCTCAAGATTATAGGCAGTTTGTTTTGTGGCGACTTATTCTTATCGAATTGCATCGTATCACATCCCGTGCATGGATTGTATCGATTCGTATCGCCACATTATTCGACCTCCAATCATCACATCGTCAGTCGGGCATCCTAGATTGAGTAGGATGCAATCGGTTGTTGAGGGTTCGCCAAGATCGCGTCGTCAAATATGCACACGCTGTAAGGGTTAAGGCCACAAAAAACGCTCATGCACAAATTTATCGCCATTTGTGATAAAACATGTGGAAAGGACACGACGAGGAAAAAATGTAGTATTTGTCGAAGTGAAGAGCATACAAGAAATTTATTTCCTCAACGGCCTCGTGAGTAAGGATATTTGTTATATGAAGTGATATTCGTTGTTTTTGGATTGATTATTTTGGATTTTTATGAATATTATTTATTTAGGGTGTTGAATTATGTTGATTTTGTTGAATTATATCGATTGTTGGATTATGTTGATTGTTGTTGATTTTGTTGAATTATATTAGATTGTTGATTATGTTGGATTTTGTTGAATTATGTCGATTTTGTCAATTATATCGATTGTTGGATTATGTTGATTGTTGGATTATGTTGGTTTTGTTGATTAGGGATTCAATCGATTGTTGTTGATTTTGTTGAATTATATCGATTGTTGGATTATGTTGGTTTTGTTGGATTAGGGGGATTCAATTGGATTGTTGTTGGATTTTGTTGAATTAGGGGAAATCACGAGGGTACACGGACGTGCATGAGGGTACACGGGCACGCACGACCGTGTACATTCGTTCAAAAACCGACATAATCCAACATGATTCAAATAGATATGTACTGCTTCATGGTCTTTGGACAATCCAATATAAACCAACAATCCAACATAATCCAACAATCCAATATAAACAAACAATCCAACATAATTCAACAAAAACTAACAACAATCCAACAATCCAATATAATTCAACACAATCCGACATAATCCAACATAATTCAACAAAAACCAACAACAATCCAACATAATCCAACAATCCAATATAATTTAACATAATCCGACATAATCCAACATAATTCGACATAATACAACAACAATCCAACATAATCCAATAATCCAATATAATTCAACATAATTCAACAAAATCCAACAACAATCCAACAACAATCCAACATAATCCAACAATCCAAAAACCAACAACAAACACCAACAACAATTTCAACAACAAGACCAACAATCCAACAATCCAAAAAAGTCGAGGAAACTAAATATCACTAATATCACCAACAAATATCACTAATAATCGATAAAATACTACAATATCCGTCTATAAATACAAAAAGTCGAGGAAACTAAACCAAACGACACAACCATATCCTACGAGCTATCGTATGCGTTGAGCTAATATGTACCATTGTCGGTTCGTAACCTCTCGTGCATACCTATGACGAGGCGATACATATAGATGCATGCAAAGACACAGTAACTCATCGAGTCGACCGCATGAATCGCTTCATCATCGGCACCTCGCCAATGTCGATGCTCAAATGTACCGTCTTCAATGAATTGTTGCTCCAAAATCTAGCTACTCATCACCGAGGGAAAAGCCAATAATGGACAACATCCGTAACGCCTCAACGCCCGAGAGTCGTGGTTGTGCGCCAATGAGTCGACACCTCAAGAGTCCGAGCAACAAGAGATATGCGTCTTTGTGACCCGGTGATTTCCGACGTTACGTATGGCTAGTATCCGCAACATTGATAATTTTAAAGTTTACATTCAATTGATAGAAAAATAATAGAAATGAGGAAATAAATTTACCATATCAACAAGACAACCTCGGTTTGCTATGCGCTGCATCGATCCCTTGTACCATCGCTATCAAGTCATCGGGTACTTATCATCGTGGATAGGTGGTCTTTGATACCACATGATAGCCCATAGGATCATTTAGATGAAGTTTACGAACTCACGCACAAGCGCTTGCTGCATAAATGAATAAATTTAGTCGGGAATAATTTATATAAACTGGATGAGTTAAAATAAATTTAGGGACAATTCAAACTTACATAAAATCCAATCGGTGCTATAACGCATAGAGCTTCATTGATCCCGGGAAATAATACATTAGCAGGATGCTGTCGGTTGATTACTTTCCAACGTATATACAAGGAGTACAACTCCATAACCTAACACACAAATAAAAAAAGAGAGCATCATTAATTGAATTATAAATATATAAATGAATTTGAATGAATGTGGTAATAAAGTACCTCGCCTGTCAACTCAGTGTGTGGGTCGTTGATCTGATCGAACAGTGCCTGAGTCAAAATATGCCCATTCAACTGAGCCACGACATAAGCATCTTGGCCTGCCTGCCTAAAGATCTCATACGACCTTAGTAGCGCCTCAGGGGTACTCATATCTATGGGAGTTGGATGTGGGGTCTCCAATGTAGGGGTCGCCGATGCAACATCCCCACTATCAGACGATACATCACCCTCAGGCGCGACTGGCTCTCGAGTTGTCAATCTCCGCTGGCTGGCGTGACTAGACTCTCGACGACCCGATCGTCGGTGGCTAGTGCTAGGCCCCTCCTCTGGATCGACCTGTCGTGAAGCAGATCGTCGGTGGCTAGTACGGGCCCCTTCGGATCGACCGCCGTGAAGCGGATCATCGGTGGCTAGTGCGGGCCCTCCTCCGATCGACCGCCGTGAAGTAGATCTTGACGGCTAGTGTGGGGCCTCGATGCGGATCGACCGCCGTGAAGCGGATCGTCGGTGGCTAATGTGGGCACCTCCTTTGATCGACCGCGTGTAGCGGATCGCCGGTGGCTACCGCGAGCACCTCCTCATCTTTGGGACACCGAGCGCCTCGACCGACATGCTCAATAGCCGGCGTAGCTCCCACGCAGATATAGGGTGCGAGATCTACGCCTCAAGATCTGCGCTCAAGAAACCGCCAATCGCTAGAACACACGCCGAGCCACTCGAGCTCGAGGCCCTCTCCGAATCGTCATCCACAATGGCACGACGGACGGTCTCGATCACAAGCGGAATGGAGGCCTCGTCTAGTCGAACACTCTGGCGTGTTCGCAGACACGTGGTCTCGCTCAGGGCCTCCTCATGTCTGCGATGAGTGTTCGCGACGCTCGATCGCGATCGAGACACGCCAGGTCGACTGGGCTCAACAACCCGAGATGTATCTCGGCATTTCAGCTTCCCAGCCGCCTTCGCCACTCGCTGCATGATAGGGACATGCTCTGCCACCCTTCTGAGGGGCACTCGCTCACGCACAGGCAACTGTTGTGGCTCAAGCGTAGGCTCGTCATGTGCTTCTCTGGCATGCCTCCCCGCAGGCACAAACCGAATAGCCAAAGGATCGCCCTCAAATAGGCTCAAGTAGTATGCCTCTGTCAACTCGACCTCGAGCGGCTCCAAAGACAGGATGACATAAACGCTACAAAAAAAACATACACATTATTTATTATAATGTATTTGATAAATATATAACAAATACTAAACATGAGATTAAAATTACCTGCTCGTCAAAAAATCCAATATACTGGGTCGGGGACTTCCATGTAGTCCACATCAAGCATCTCGCAATCAGATCTCGTTGTCTCGGCACCCACACATATGTCCTAAGTCGGGGATGGCCTCATACGACAAAATCTGTAAGGCCCAAACAGGACTATAGAAATGGTACGTCTTCCTCGAAGCTGCCACCTCGCTCGGGTGTCTCTTGAGCACATCAATCCCGTGACAGAGGACCTGGAACGAATAGGAGCCCCAAGGAAAACTCTGCCACGTATCCAAATCCTCAGCCAACGCCCAAACCCAAGGCTCGATAGCTTCCCTATCGCGGCAAAGGACGATGAGATATGCTACTAATATAAAAGCCGCCTTGAGAAGTCTCATGCATCATCACCCACCGTTGTTTGATGAATCGGCCATGAGCTCAAATAGTAGTCCTCCCACCCGAAACAACCTATGGAACATGCTGGTCGGGAATATCGTGCCTCAAGTTCGGATCAAAAAGACGGTCCAAAGCGCAATCCGAGACTAAGGCAAACTCAAGCATCCCAATCGTATATCGGTTCCACAAACGTGAAACCAAATCTCGAACTCGGAAAACTAGATCCACAACCCGTCGGACCATCGACAGTGCGGCGCATTATTTGCGTTTTCCTCTCCCGAGACGAAGAAGATGCCCAAAGCAGCCTTCTAAATCGCCAATACATCCGTCTTGTTGTAGACATGTCCTCACCTCGGCAACACATCAATTCGGATGTATTGGTTGATGTGTCCGCATAGCCTTGCATATGCGGTCGTAACCACCTATAACGAGGTCAGAATGCACAAGATTAATCAAGATACACTAAATAAAGTTCTAACCGTATCAAGTTGTATACGATTCAAACCGTCTCGAAGATCTCGCATACGGTTAGCACCGTGTCTTGACGAATCGTGTACGGTTCTTTAGTACACGGTTCTAACCGTGTACTGAAGAACCATACACGGTTCGTCAAGACACGGCACCGTGTACTAAAGATCAGTACACGGTAGCACCGTGTCTTGACGAACCACTCTAATTTTCATAGAATTTCAACAACATAGCAATCTGAATTCAATTTCTAAGTTTCTAAACACACAAACAACATGAAAACTATCGTGTCATACATGAAAACTATCATGCCATACATGAAAACTATCGTGTATCATATTAAAATTCAATTTTAAATGTCATATTACTCACCGGAGGCTATGGGGCTCCTAAATCGGTGCCTGAAGTTGAAGCTCGTCGACCCGAAGCAGAAGGTCGACGGCGGTTTCACTAACGTCTTGGGCGGCGCTCGCCCGGCCAAGAAGCTTCTTCCGCCGCGGAGAGCTTTCCTTCACCATTGCTCGGCCGCATCCGGAGCATCTGAGTGGATCCAGATCCAGTATTACTCATGTTGTGGGTTTTGCGTGAGTCGTGAGAGAGAGTGAGTAGGGGTGAGCAAAATACCCGAAATTCGAATATCCGATCCGAACCAAACCAAATTTAAAATTCGGTTCGGATTTTTTGGATTTTCGGTTCGGATCGGATTGACATTTTTCAAAATTTCGGATTTTCAGATCGGATGGGATTGGATTTTTTTAATCCGAAAATTCGAATTATATATAATAATAATATTTTATTTAAATATTTCTAAATCTAATATAAATATATATAAGAATTAATAAAATTTGGTTTCGGATTTTCGGATTTTTCATAATTTTGGATTTTTTGGTTCGGTTCGGTTCGGATATTTTTATAAAATTTTGGATTTTCGGATTTCGTATTTTCGGATATTCGGTTCGGATCGGATTATTTTCCTCTTAAAATTCGGATTTTCGGATCGGTTCGGATTAGGCAAAAATCCGAACCGAAATCCGAATGCTCACCCCTAAGAGTGAGTGAGAGACAGTGAATCGAGAGAGTGAGAGATAGTAGGGTTTTTTTTTTGCTGAGAGAGAGACAGTGAGTCGAGAGAGAGGAGAGTGAGTGAGTCGTGAGAGAGAGAGAGAGAGAGTGAGTCATGAGTGAGTGAGAGAGAAGTGGGTTTGGTTTGAGAGAGAGACGCAGTCGTGAGAGAGAGAGAGAGAGAGAGACGTTTTTCCCTTTTTTTTGAATTTTTTTCAGGGACAATTTTGTCTTTTTAAACCAAAAAGGCTATAAAACTCATGTTTTTATGGAGTAGGTTATAAAACTCCTATTTCTATTTTTTTTGGCTACTTACATACATTCTCACTAATAGGTACATCAGAAATGAAAAGAGACAGACAAGCCAAGACATGTCAAGAAGATATTTGTGATATGCAGATTTTCTTCATGTAACAATTATGACAGCCTTCATATTCTAAAGAAAAATGTTATGCATGTGGGAAAAAAGAATAAGAAAAAAACGAGAGCAAAAGTGTCTACATTTTGTAAGTTGGCAAAATTGAAACTTCAATCCAAAAATGATTTTATTGATTTATATAACTCCTTTCAAGAATTGATGGTGTCATTGGCCGACTTGGAGAGACAGCAATATCTATCTATATATTTTTCCAAATTCTTTCTTGTAAAATACATGTAATTAAGCTGCAACTAGCCAGCCCTGCAATTTGCACCGCATTGATCTCTCTCTCTCTCTCTCTCTCTCTCTCTCTCACACACACACACACACACACATATATATATATATATATGGTCCCTTAGTATCCTGTGGGCCGAACCTAGCTTATTTCCTTCCTGTTGGCTACTGCTCTACTATGGGCCCATTCAAATTTTCACTTTTCTATCTATTCAAAATACTCTATATCACAATCACGAAAAATTAGAACCGTCAAAAGTGGTCCGGCGCCGTCCTGATTGGGCCATGGAAGTTTTTACTCCAAATTTTTTGGGCCAGAACGAAGTGCCAAGATCTGCTTGGGGTGAGCAAAATCGAATCCAAACCGAATAACAGAATCTAACCATAGCAATTTGATCGGTTTGGATCGGTTTTTAACAATTTCGGTTCGATTTGGATCCAAAAAATGAAAATTGAAATTTTTTCGGTTCGATTCGATTTAGTAATTCGAAATTTCGGTTCGGATCGAACCGAATCGAAGTCTATATATATATATATATATATATATATATATATATAAATTAAATTATTAAAATTATTAAAACTTGGTTAACTGTAATCGAACCGAAACCGAAGTTTAAAATTCGGTTCGACGGTTTGAGTAAAAATTCAGTTCGGTTTGGTTGAAATTTTTGAACGGTTCGATTTTATCGGTTTTGGATTTTCGGTTCGATTTCCAACCGAACCGACCGAATGCTCATCCCTTAAGATCAGCCACTCTCGATTTCTTGTTGTACATTAAAGTAGTGCCGAGAGCTGGCAACATTTCGGTTAGGCATAACCTGACATATTTATCAGTAACTAGGTAATTAATATTTTTAAAATAGATGATCTCATGTGCGGACGTCTGCATGTGTAAGAATTAATATTTTTATTTGTGCGTAGCATAAGTACGAATGTACAAATTTTTTATGTTTTCAAAAAATTAAGGTCGAAGCGACGAGTTCATGCCCAAAATACAAAATCCACTATAGATATCACAAATTGCACATAAATCGATTTTATGCGATCATGTTGTGAATATCAATCATTGTCAAATGTATTTAATCATGTATTTGTAAGATGGAGAATTGTGATGATATACATATTTAGTGCCAACTGTAATTGCTAGGCTAGCATATGTGTGTGTTAGGTGTATTGCGTTATGTGAAAAAACATGAAAATCGAACGCACGAGGCAGCATCAAGGGGCCCTCTTCTACCTATACCCCACATGCTCTCCTCGTTTTATCGTGATTGGTTACCGTCAATGCAAGAGCTACATAGAAGTAAGGGTAGGCTCAAGCCCATATCAACTTTTCTTTTTTTCAAATGTTAACAATTGCAGTAAAGAGGAGAAGTAATTATTTCAATAAAGCCCCCTCTCCCCCCTTCTTGGAAAATCCTGGCTACGCCACTGGCCACCGGCAACTTCGTAACGCAATTCACCGTCGCCCATCGGCCTTATGGCCAGAAAACCTACTATTCGCTATATCAGTCTGAACTCGAATTGGTTTACTTCAAATCATGTAAGACAGTAAGATCATGCGAGTAGAAATCTACTGCGTCCATTACCTGCTCATCTGACACTAGTACATCAATTTCTGATAAAGAAGACATCTTAAGAAATGAAATAAATACTGTCTAAATTTGGAGTGGACCTTTGGTCAAGGTGGATAGGAATTTCACAAAAATTCTTATACGTCGGTGTGAATGGATAAAAGTATTTTTATTTTTAATAAAAATATTATTTATATTAAAGAAAAATATTATTTATTTTTTATACTGTAATTTAAAAATATCATTTATATTGAAGAAAAGTATCATTATCGTACGTATGGATCTCTGCACTAAGACTTATTTTGGAAATTTGATTTAAGTCGTAATTTTTTCAGTTGTGATTTAATAGAAAAGTAGCATGCAAGTTCCTAATTAAAATTGAGATAATATTGTATTGAGAACTCGCTCTGTCCCGTCGCGTCCTATCGAAAGGAGGAGGTAATTTTATTAAAAGAATGAAGAAAAATAAGGCAAAATCATTTATTTAATGAAAATAGGAAATGGGGAGAAATGTTGGCGTCGAATTCTAAAGGAAAATAGACAAGGGGGATGAATCCATACATAGATAAATAAATAAATAAATAAAATGTGAATAGGGATATGATTGGCCATATCGATTCAGAAAGCCGAAAATTGCGCTCGTCTTCTTCCTACTATTGGTTTGTCTTTTCCCCCAACTTTTTCATAGCTCATGGCCATAACTTCAATTTATTATTTTAGATAAATTAGAAATTAGATTGGTATAAAGTCCAAAATCGATTTGTAAGTACATATTGACGCCATTACAACTTTTTTTATTTTAAAAAATGAAACATGTTGCACAAAATTAGTAATGAGAAAAGTAGAAAGAGGTTTGGTAGAAGTCAATCAGGTTTTAAATTTGAATTAGAGGACCGTAAATGTGAATTGGTGCTCGTATATTTTAAGAAAAAACAGATAACACATGACCTATAAGAGTTCAAATTTGCAGTTTTATGAGAAGAGATTAAAAGTTGTACGAAAAATGTAAAAAAAAAAAATTATGATCTTCTAATAAATCGATGAAAGAGAGATAAAAGTTTTACATTTTAAACAAATTTTATAAATTAATAGAGATAAGTATAGTTTGTATCCTCAATTTTTACGATATTTTAAAAATATTCATAACATAAGTTAATATATAAATGTTGGAAAAGGTAGTACAGAACAATACAGAACTACTTGCGGACGTATTCTGTTAAAAGCGAAGGTAGGAGATCAAACTAACAATGAATTTGAAATGTAATAAGAATTACAGATAACCGTAATCTAATACCGAGTCGAGGAGTCCTCTTTCCATGAAGCGAAATACGCCCGATAGTGCTCTCGGTTACGGCATATCGTCCCCAAAGATGAAGCGCGCGTCTCGTAGGTGGCGACCACAGACCAACGAGCTCCGCGAACCGGACGGGCGAGGATGAGCTTGCACACAAAATATGTATGCAGAAATGCTCTTAGGTATCTTTGGAATGCTTTTGCGATGGGTGGCTTATCTTTGGGAGACATATCCCTATTTATATACGTCGTCCCCTCACGAGGAGCATCTTTGGAGTCAACACCGCATTGATGTCGGGTGTTACGGAGTTATGTCCCCATTGAGTGCGAGAGGGTTACGCGGCGGTTTCGGGAGACAACGTGCCCACGTTTCCGCAGAGCCTTCATGTCGGAACGTTAAGCGATTCGACGAATCTGGACAACGCGCGGCGTCGGTGTTCATTGGACGATCCCGGCGTCTCTTGAAACGCACAAGCAGCCCAACGGATGGGCTTACACGAGTTGGGCCTCGGACCAACTCCATCGCACAACAGCCCAACGGATTGGGCTACACGAGTTGGGCCCGGACCAACTCCATCTTTGGGCTCGATCAAACATTGATCCAAAATATAGAGGCGATGGGCGGGGAACCAGCCCACGCGCAAGCCCACCAATGCCCCAGCATGCCCCAAAGACCACCCAAAGACCAATTGCCAAGATCCAAGATCCAAGATCCACGGACCACGGACAACGGAACCGGGCCGAGCCGGCACGGAGGGGCGCGGGCGCGGGCGGCGGGCGTCGGCACCGGGCGGGCGGGCGGGCGGCGGCGGCGGCGCGCAGTCTTGGTGTGGGCTTTCGGCCCATCACTTGTGCACATAATTATACTAAGTGTTCAATGAACCACTTATATAGACAATTAATGAAGGTACATTAATCAATGTGGGATAAGGATTAATTAATCCATGCTTATCCCTTAATCACATAACTCCATGTTTAAGTGACCAACTTTGATCCATTATTTCTCACTCACCGAAATCGGTTTGAGAATGTGAATACACCACGATCATCTACTCGGAACGTAGATCGATCCTATGCCGTTTAATTTCACAAAATTAAACGTTACGTCACTCAAAATCTTGGTCAAAGTAGCTTCCTGGCAACTTGACCACATATATAATATATATATAAGTAGCCGATTTCCAACAATCCCCACATGAGTGGAAATAGTCATATGCATGTATGCGAGACATAGCTCGATCTTCAAGAGATGTTAAAATATTTGGACAGGTGGTTTATGGCCTCAAACCTTCCATAGTTAGTACCATCGAGTACACAAAGCGGATTAGTGGACACGATGCCTTGAACTATTCCCCACAACGTGCCTTTGAGACAATGGTATTAACACTTTAACACCTCAACCTCATCCGTTCTCACGTTTGATTCCATTTTGGCCATGGACATCCACTTTGGATTCATAAGTATTTTGTTTGAAGCGCCCCACTGCACTTACATAGGTGATTCTTTACCGGTATCTTGCCATACTCAACCTCCTCGAGGTATCTTAGGAATCATTAAGAGTCAACGACTCAACCTCACCACTAGGCAAGTTTTTAATACTCGTGTGCTTTATAGGGAATGACTAACTTGAGTGTTTATACACGAACTCCTATAACAGTTCTCACATTGAACTAAGTTCTTGGGATCTCCAGGTCATCATGGTTGGGTTACCACTATGATTGTTCTTAAGATGTGGATTTTAATCCCGTTCCTCTAGCAACTTGATCATTTGATCCCTGTTCAACCCTTTGGTTAATGGATCCGCGGATTATCTATTGACTTGACATAGTCGATTGATATAACCCCACTGAGATCAAATGCCTCACGGTATTATGTCGCGACATATATGTCGAGACTTACCATTATCTGAAACCACTTTTCGCTCTTCCAATAGCCGCTTGGCTATCACGGTGAATCATCACCGTGGCACGGTTTTAGACCAACATGGAATATCTTCCAAAAATTACAGCCACTCGAACCTCACCGCCTTTATCCAAAGCTATGAATTTTTATTCCATGGTGGATCGGGCTATACACGTCTGCTTCGTGGATCTCCAAGAAACATCACCTCCCCAATCGTGAACACGTACCCACTTGTAGAAAGTGAATCTTTCGTGTCGGATATCCATTGACATCACGGTGCCCTTCAAGCTTGGGGGATATCTCGTGAAATCGACCCATGATTTTGAGTATACTTGAGTACCTCAAAACTCTCACTGAGCCTTCCAATGCTCCTTGCTTGGATTGCTCGTGTAACGACTCAATTTGTTCACAATGAAGCTATGTCGGGTCGGGTGCAATTTGTAAGATACATCAAACACCCGATGACCTTAGCATAGTCTTCTTGTCCAGCGGGTTCACCCTTTTCTTACTCAAGTGAACATTGAGCTCCATGGGGTCTTAGCGTAAACTGTCAAACGCGTTGAATTTCTTAAGCACTTTCTCGACGTGGTGAGATTGTGTCAAGATAATTCCGTCGATCTTCTTAGAATCTTGATTCCAAGAATCACATCGCTAATCCCATGTCTTTCATGTCAAAATTTCTTTTAACATGCGCTTTGTGTCATTAATGACTTGAGTATTGCTACCATGATCAACATGTCATCTACATACGCACACACTATAACATAACCATTATCGTTGTTCTTAACGTAGACACATTTGTCACACTCGTGGATCTTGAAACCATTTGCAAACATTATATTGTCAAATTTCAAGTGCCATTGCAACGGCGCTTGTTTCAAACCATATAGAGACTTCACGAGTTTGCATACATTGCCTCTCGACCGGTACTACAAACCCTTCGGTTGCTCTATATATACCTCATCCTCGAGGTCACCGTTCAAAACGCAGTCTTAACGTCCATTTGATGAATCTCAAGATTGCGCAAAGCAGCAATTGCGAGAAGCACCCAAATAGACGTAAACCTCGTCACATGTGAATAGGTATCGAAGAAATCGTACCCCTCTCTTTGTTTAAACCCTTTGACAACCAAACGGGCCTTATACTTTTCAATTGATCCATCCGCCTTGCACTTCTTTTAAAGATCCATTTGCATCCTAAGGGCTTACAACCTTCGCAAATCAACCAAAGACCCAAGTGTGGTTTTGCGAGAATAGAATCAATCTCACTTTGAGCGACCTCTCGCCAGAGCATCCCGTCTGGCCGAGCATAGGCTACTTTGATCGGCGTTGGTTCTTCGTCGAACATGAACGCAATATAGTCGGGGCCAAAATCTTTTGGTTTCGACTCTCTTGCCTCGTCTCGATTCCACCACTCGGATCGCACCTCGATCGCTTATGCGATATTGGTTCTTCCTCCAAAGGTTTAGAACTCGAAGCTTCACCATCGCCTCTATTCTTTGAGTGGCTTCACTTTTATCCTTGTCTTTCTGAGGATAAACACTTTCAAAGAATATAGCATTCCTTGATTCAATCGTCGTCCCCACGCATATCCGGTACCTGACACGTGGATCGAAACGATAGGCGTTGTTGTTCGATGCATACCCAATAAAGATACAATCGATCGCTTTAGGTCCAATTGTAACTTGTTTAGGAAGAGGCACCTCAACCTTCGCCAAACACCCCACACTTTGAGATATTTATACGATGGCTTTCTTCCTGCACAACTCGTAAGGTGACATCCTTACTCTTCATGGAATTTTGTTCAAGATGTAGTTGGTCACGTCAACAACTTCCCCCAAGTTCTCGGGCAACCTCGAACTAATCAACAAAGCATTCATCATCTCCTTAAGTGTTCGATTTTTATGTTCAACAACGCCATTAGGCGAGGTGAATAAGGGCTGTCGTTTGATGTATTATACCACTTTCATTGCATAATGCCTCAAACGGACTACATATTCTCCCCTCTATCACTTGAGCAGTCTTAATTCGACAACTTAGTTGATTCTCGGCTTCGTTCTTGAAGTTTCTAAAAGCTTCAATAGCCTCGCCTTTACTTCTTAGAAGATAAAGATAACAATATCTTGTCTGATCATCAATAAGCGTGATGAAGTACTTTTTACCACCTCTAGTTTGTACAAACTTTAAATCACACACATCGGTGTGAATAAGTTCTAGAGGCTTAGTGCTGCTCTACCAAATGAAGCGGTAACTTAGCCATTTTGGCTTCCATACAAACCTCACATTTCGTTTGTGTATTAACTTCATTTAACTTTAGTAAATCTAAATTTACTAATCTTTTTATTGCATTTAGATTAACATGTCCTAATCTACAATGCCATAAATCAGAGCACTCAGTCAAGTAAGAGGAAGTAGATGCATTTTCATTAATAGCAATCTTGGGTACACGGCGCACAGCCATTACATTCAATTTGAAAAGACCCCCAGTAAGATAACCCCTACCAAGGAACTTCCCAAACTTAGTCAAGACAAACTTGTCCGACTCAAAAACTAGTCTAAACCCCTTGTTAACTAGAATAGAGCCCGACACCAAATTCTTGCGGATGTCCGGGACATGCAGCACATCCTTCAACGTGATCTCAATGCCGGACGACATCTTGAGCACCACATCACCAACTCCGGCAACCTCGGACGAACTTGGTCCCCATGTTGAGCTTCCTCCTCAACGGGCTTGTAGGTGGAGAAACGCATCTTTTCGACGAAGACGCATGCGCAGATTGCACCAAAGTCGATGAACCATCCACCTTGATTCTCGGCGTGGTTGACTTCTTCGGTCACCACAGCAGCCAAGTCATCCTTGTCCCATTTGTCAAGTCCTTCTCGACAACATTGGTAACTTGTTTAGCCTTCTTCTTCGCTTACGACGGTCCTTACTCGTGTGGCCATGCTTGCCACAATTGTAACATTCCCCGTCAAATTTACGGGCAACCACCTTCCCTTTGCCTTTATCTTTGACATTGGGACGAACACGTTTGTTGGAGGGACCGCCTCTCTCCAACAGGTTGGATTTAGCATCGATCAAGCCTTTCGCTTTTAAATCTTGTTTCTTCACGTCAGACTCGATGCGCAGTTTGACGATCAAGTCTTCAAGTGTCATATCCTTTCGCCAGTGCTTAAGGTAGACCTTGAAGTCTCTCCACCTGTGGATAGCTTCTCAATCATCGTAGCGACGACAAAGCCGTCCAAACAAGTGTGCCTTCGACTTGAACCTCGTGTACAATGAGTTGAAACTCTTGCACTTGGTCCATGATCGGTCGAGAATCGACCATCTTGTAGTCCAAATATTTGGCTACAATAAACTTCTTTGTACCTGCATCATCACTACGGTACTTCTTTTCTAGCGCATCCCACATACATTTGGATGTCGTTACAACAGCATATACACTATACAAACTATCTTCTAAACTACCAAGTATAAAGTTTTTACAAAGATAGTCTCCAGTGCGCCAATTATCATATGCTGCTCGGACGTGAAAGTCCGTCACTTCAGCCCCCGGAACGGCGGGCTCATCTTCCACCAAGAAATTGGCGAAGCCCAATGTCGTGAGGTGAAACGGATCTTTGTCGCCATCTCAAGTCGGATCCTCCAAACTTGACGGCTTCTCGGCGGGCGGCATCATCGTTGCGGTATGAACAGTCGCCGAGATCGATCCCAAACCGGATCCACCAACACCACTTGAAGTGTCTTTGGAACATGGAACTCGAATGAGAACCACCAAGTTATATCCCATGGATCCAACAATCGACCCAGCGAAGAGTGCGATCGTCGAGCCATGGAACCACTAAAAGTGGAACCAAACGTTGAACCACTAAAAGTGGAACCAACGATCGACCCAAAGGGTCCAATGGTTGACCCCAAGGCATCGAACCAAACATGACCTAAGTCATAGTGCGAATGGCAGGCGGCGGGCGGCGGCGTGGCGGTGGCGGAGGCGGCAACAAGCGGCGGCGGGCGAGTCGGTGGCGAGGCAATCGACATCTCCAAGCAAAGGTTTAAGTTTGAAAGTTTTAAGTTAATTAATAGTCCGAACTCCTTGGCAAGTGTTATCTCGTCTTGCGATTGTTGGAAAAGGTAGTACGAGCGATGCGAACTACTTGCGGGCGTACATAACTTAAAATGAAGGTAGGAGATCAAAACTAACAATGAATTTGAAATGCGGAGAAAAACATAATAAAATTACAGATAACCATAATCTAATGCCGAGTCGAGGAGTCCTCTTTCCTCAAGGCGAGATACGCCCGATAGTGCTCTCGGTTACGGCATATCGTCCCCAAAGATGAAACAGCGTCTCGTCAGTGGCGGCACCGCAGACCAACGATCTCCGGCGAATCGGACGGAGGCGAGGGACGAGCTTGGACACAAAATATGTATGCGGAAATGCTCTTAGGTATCTTTGGAATGCTTTTGCGATGGTGGCTTATCTTTGGAGACATGTCCTATTTATAGGCGTCGTCCCTCACGAGGAAGCATCTTTGAGTCAACACCGCATTGATGTCGGGTGTTACGGATTTATGTCCCCATTGAGTGCGAGAGGGTTACGCGGCGGTTTCGGGAGACAACGTGCCCACGTTTCCCGCAGAGCCTTCATGTCGAACGTTACCAGCGATTCGACGAATCGGACAACGCGTGCGTCGAGTGTTCATTGGGCGTATCCCACGCCTCTTCGCGTGCAGCAGCCCAACGGATTGGGCTTACGAGTTGGGCCTCGGACCAACTCCATCGCACAAAGCAGCCCAACGGATGGGCTACATGAGTTGGGCCTCGGACCAACTCCATCTTTGGGCTCGATCAAACATTGATCCAAAATATAAGGCGATGGGCCACGGAACCGAGCACAAAGAATGCCCCAAAGACCACCCAAAGACCAATGCGAAGATCCAAGATCCACAATCCACGATCCACGGACCACGGACCACGGAATCGGGCCGAACCGGGCCGGAGCGGCGGAGCGAGCGGCAGGCGCGGCACGGGCGGGCGGGCGCGGCGGCCGGGCGGGCGGCGGGGCGGGGCGGCGGCGGCAGCGTGTCACACGTGGGCTTTCCAAACCCATCACTTGTGCACATAATTATACTAAGTGTTCAATGAACCACTTATATAGACAATTAATAAAGGTACATTAATCAATGTGGGATAAGGATTAATTAATCCATGCTTATCTCCTTAATCACATAACTCCATATTTAAGTGACCAACTTTGATCCATTATTTCTCACTCACCGGAAATCGGATTTGAGAATGTGAATACACCACGATCATCTACTCGAACGTAGATCGATCCTATGCCGCTTAATTTCACAAAATTAAACGTTACGTCACTCAAAATCTTGGTCAAAATAGCTTCCTGGCAACTTGACCACATATATATATATAATATATATATATATAAGCGCTGATTTCCAACAATTGTGTCCTCCGACTTTCACGATAATTTGAAAAATATCTTCAATTTAAATTTATATATTTAAATCTCCTAATTATATATATATATATATGTGTGTGTGTGTGTATAAACAACGTTGTTTTACATATTTAGCCATATAAACCTACATCATTTTTAGTGGTGGGTTGGGAAAAAATTCCACATTATTAAGTATAACCCATGCGAGAACTGGTGATCCTGCATTCATCCTCGTAATTTTTATATCATAATATTTTTCAAAATTTCATCAAAATTAAGAACATCTTTCAAAATTTCATCGTGTGGTGGTCATTTAAATATATAGATTAAAATTGGGGACATATTTCAAAATATCATGAAAGTTGAAGACATAAATTGTATTTATTTATAAATTAATGTATACTATTTAAAAAAAAAAAAAAAAACTATTGTTTGTGTAGAGAAAGTTTTTGCTTTTTTGAGATAGTAAAAGGCTTTGGTGGGTGGCGCCATAACTTATTTTCCACTTTATTATATAATTTATTTTATATTTCGTTTTCTTGCAACTCGTCAACTGACGAATGTCAGCTATTCTAGAACATGAACTTTGGAATCTTGTGATGTGATGTTTGTGTTTGTAAATTCGTTGAATTTAGTTAAAAACTTAAACATCATACCTCGAAATATTGCGCTGCTATACTTGAAAATCTTGCTAGCTAAAACCAAGCCAATTTCCAATTATTTAGACAATCTAATTCTTAATTGATGAAAGTGTTAAATGTGATTATTTCCAAAAGTTTCTTAATAATGTTGTTAACCAATAATATAATATGTTATACAAACTAAAAAGATAAGTTAATTGACTAACTCATTAGGGCGACAGAATTATTGAATTGGTCATTGTTAATCAAAATCAGCTAAATCGTCCATATATTAAAAAAGCGAATATATACAAGACACACTTTTGTAAAAGTGTATGCAGAACGACATAACCATTTCAAAAATTGATACATCAGATACCCATTCGCTTTTTAATATATATCTACGAGTTAGATTGGTTTCGATGTCGATTGTGACATCGACAAAACAAGAATCAAGAAATGATTGCGAAATGAATGGTACAACTCGAAACATATTAATTCCATCCATTCATTTATGTTTGACCGAAAATTAATTAAACTCCGAAACATATTTAACTCCGGAACATATTAACTTAGTATTAAACTCCTAAACATATTAAATTAGTATTATGTTGATATATTAAATTTCCGAAACATATTAATTCTTTAATAATTAATTAAATTTCGAAAACATATAATTAAATTTCCTAAACATATTAATTCTTTAAATTTCCTAAACATATTATGTTAATTAAACTCCGAAACATATTAATTCCATCCATTCATATTAAATTAGTATTATGTTGATATATTAATATGACCGGAGAGAAGACTTCACGACCGGAAAGTTGGTTTATTCAACCGAAACAACAAATTAATTAAGAATTGAATTAATTTGTTGTTCGTTGAATAAATTTTTCGTCCGATGAAGCCTTCTAGAAGGCTTCACCGAATCGGAAAGTTGGTTTATTCAATCGAGACAACAAATTAATTCAAGAAAGAGAAGGCTTCACCGACCGAAAGTTGGTTTATTCAACGGAGACAACAAATTAATTCAAGAAATTGAATTAATTTGTTGTTTCAATCATATTAAATTAGTATTATGTTGATATATTAAATTTCCGGAAACATATTAATTCTTTAGTAATTAATTAAATTTCCGGAAACATATAATTAAATTTTCTAAACATATTAATTCTTTAAATTTCCGAAACATATTATGTTAATTAAACTCCTAAACATATTAATTCCATCCATTCATATTAAATTAGTATTATGTTGATATATTAAATTTCGGAAACATAAAATTTAATATGAATTAAATCTTGACCGAAACATAAAATTAAATCTTGACCGAATCATAAAATTTTGGAAACATAAAATTAAATCTTGACCGGAAACATAAAATTTAATATGAATTAAATCTTGACCGAAACATAAAATTAAATATTGACGGAAACATAAAATTAAATCTTAAATTACATAAAATTTTCCAATATATACATATTAAAAGTTGCACGAAAAAGAAAAAAAAATCAATTCTCTCTCATCTCACATCACGTCCGCTCAATTTGCGAATTTTGAATCAAAATATAGTTTTTTAATAGATTTGGGTATGGGGTGTAGTTAATTTTTAGGTTGGATATGAGTGGTACATATATTTTGAAAGTTGGGTATATAAGTTGGGCTCCCTCAAAAAAATGTTCCTTAGGCTTGATGATATCATTGTTTTCATGAAAATATCGATAATCTAATATTATAAATGGAAGACTAAAATTCCAAACATATATGTAGCAAAATAAGCACCCAATACTTTGGCTCTATAAAGAAAATATCAATAAGAGCATGAGGTGGTCTCTTGTACATTCATCCGTATATACGAATTTGGATACTGTTCTTCAGTGTAAATGATCTTTTAAATTATAGGATAAAAAAATGATATTTTTTAATGTAAATAATACTTTTGTCCGTCTGTATGGTACACACGGATTTATATGAGTTTTTATGTACGGACACAATTTTGTGACCACATATTAGACAAGTATTTAGGCAACGTTGTCGATAGGAGATGGATCGGTGGAATGATAATTTGGTAGGAAATTGAATCTATATCAATGGTTGAGATTTAATTTTAAATGGACACGGATTATTTTCTTCTTGTGACCTAAACTAATATATTTAGATATGTGCATGAATATGTAGACAAGTATTGTAGGAAAGATATCTTCTATTCTCTTTCGTGTCACCATGATATATATTAAGACATCAACTGCGTAATATGTCTTATTGCTTAAGCAATTAATCTCCTATTGCTCGAGATATCATTGTCCCTTGCCAAATATATGTTTCTGCCCCCATAATGCCAGTAACTAAACACCAATTAACAGAAATCAAACATCATTGACCTTCTACCATCATTAGAAAGTTATAAGTAAACATCAAACTCAAGCAATCTTGGCTTCATTTTTTACTTTTCTAAGGGGACGCACTTAATTTATTTTCTACTGCACATAGTAAAAAAAAAGAAAAAAAAAAAAGAATACCTCCATTATATTGACCTGACTTTAAATTGATGTTATTTCCGCATACTGATTTGAGGATTGTTAGTGTGATTTGTTTATATTCATACACTCCTTAAGAACATTTCCAATGAGTTACTTTTCTCGTTTACAATCCTATAAGGGTCTGACTCCTTTCATATTCGCTCATTGGACCTGTACTAGGAATTTTTGAGATATTACATCTTTCTATAATTATCTCTATTGTATCATTTCAGAATTTCACAAAGAAGATAAATTGCTTAATATATATCTGTAGGCGATATCATATTTTATTATAAAGAAAATAAAGTTGGGAAATTGATTGGTTCGACATTTTTCTATCCAATTAATTAAAATGGTAAGCCACAACTTTTTGTGGGGGTGAGAGAGGCAGATTGCAAACGCGTTACAGATAATCGTGTTACCAAATGCGTTTACTTAACAAATCTCTTGTCTTCCACTTAGCTTTAACTAAATTATTTTGTCACAAGAATTCCTGCATAAAAGTACAAATTAAAAATTGTGTCCAACAACAAACACACCAAGTTTGTGAAGGTAGCTCTTAACAACCCAATCATTTGTATAACAAATTGCGTAATTTATGCTAATCTAACCTAAGTTGAAACAGTATATAAAATAATCTGTTAGTTTGTTTGACTCGTTGTTTGTGGTAGGACATTAACAAAATTCAAAGATAGCTTTAATGTAAAAATATTAATTAATGGTGCTGGCGAAAGTGAAGAATAGAAGTTTAAGCAGTAGTTTATTTCTTAATTTTGAATAAATTTTGGTTGAAAGCGACCTAATTTGCCGGAGGCCTATGCTTTAAAACATTTGTAACTATTTACTTGGTATGCTTAGGATTGCTATTTATTCTTCTCACTTTAATTTGTCGTTTTTTTTTGGTCAATTAATACAGAAATTTTAAAGGCTGCGTCACGGTGGTCTCGGGCATTAACCACTCTACCACTAGGCCAACACACACTTTAATTTGTCGTTTGTGTGCAATAATGGGTATTGAATATGTTTAGTGAGTTTCAAGTAACTTCATTATATCATATAAAATTATAAAAAACAAACTTTGTTCACACAAACACACACACACATACATATATATAGAGTGAGGAGGGATCAAATAATATTCGAGCCTGAGTTAGTATGTAGTATTCAATCTCATCCACTTATCTCATAGATCCTATGGTGGAGATTTTTTTGAATTTTTTAAGCTTATTTTCGCTGATTCACTAAAATAAGAGTAGATTAGTAATTTGATTTATTATGCAATACAGAAAATCAAATCATGCATGTAATTAAACATAAAACTACATACAATTGAACATAAAACTACATATTGTTATGCATAAAACTGCATGCGATTGAACACAAAGTTGCACAATTTTTTTGTTATGTGATATAGAAAAACAAACCATCATGTTTTAGAACCAAAAAATGCATACGTATGAACACAAAATTGCATAATGTTGAACACAAAAATGGATTGATTTATCCAGAATCTATTCTCTCGTGATTACTTCTAGTTTTATAATTCGAATGAAAACAAATTATCAACAAGATAGAAACAAATGATCAACAAGAAAAGTGTTTGTGCATATTGGGGAAGAGAAATATCGAAAATGAAAAACCTACAAGTTTCTGTTTTAATGAATGCAGGTTTGTGTTTCGTAGTATGCATGTTGTTGTTTAGTAGTATGCATGTTACTGTTTTGTAATATATATGTTTATGTAGTATTACACATATGCAGGTTTATGTGTATTGTTATGCAGGCTTATATGTATTAATATACATATTCTTTGCTAGGAGCTTCATCTCGCCATCTCCTTCTCCGATTTACCTCATTCTTCGATTTTCGGCGAACTCCACCGTAAACCACTGACTCCTTCTTCGATTTTTTACGAACTTCGCCTTAAACACTAATATAGTCATCCCCCCTCTCGATAGTTCAACCTTATCTCAAAGTCGTCTTCTTTTTTCATAAATTTTAGGTAGCTCCAACTATAGTCACTGTCCAACCGCTACCGCCGTGAACGCCACAGCCATGGCCATCCCCATCGCGCCATTGTTGTCGCCGCAACCATCTCCATTCCACCATCGTTCTTCCTCGAACAACAACAATTTACTTCTCCGAGAACAAGAAGAAGAAGAAGAAGAAGAAGAAGAAGAAGAAGAAGAAGAAGAAGAAGAAGAAGAAGAAGAAGAAGAAGAAATAATTACTACATTCCTTAAACGGAAATTAAAATAAAAAGATGTCATGCCACGTGTCGCCTATCTAGGCTGTTTACATGAACACATTGTGTGGCTAGACTACATATTTTGAACACGTACACACCAGTTGACACGTCGACACGTACCATGTAAGCCTATCTAGAAATTTACATGAACACATTGTGTGGCTAAACTACATATTTTGAACACGTGGCCACACCACAAGTTGACACGTGGTAGGTCATTTTCTTTTCTTTTTCTTTTTTTAATTTTCGCAAGTGGCAAAATGGAAAGAAACAAATCAGCTTTCTTCTTCCCCCCCCTTGGCTACACTTGAGAAAACGACGGCGGCACCGAAGACGGACAGTGCCTGCGACGATGATGACACCGACGAACAACAGTAGCAAGATACACAAACAACTACAAATAACAAATTTTGAAAGAAAGAAAAAGAAGAAAAAAATTTGAGAACAAATTGATGGATTTTGAGAAAAAATAGTAGATGAATTTGATAGATGATTGAACAATCGAGAAAGATGGTGGAAAGAGACGACGGAATTGACAGAGAAGGATGGATGAGAGATTTGTTGTCGACAACCATAAAAATGCATTGAACAAAACATAAAATTACATGTTGCCACGAAATACAAACATGCATTTAACAAAGCACGTTCATGTATTGATCAAAATATGTCCATACATTTAACAAAACATGTTCGTGCATTTAACAAAACATAAAAATACAGGCCAACGGATGAGCGAAGCGAGCGGCGAGCACGAAGCGCATCTTTGGCACTTGCCACACGCGTTGCTGAAGACTTCAACCGCATGCATTATTGTGTTCAACTGCATGCATTTTTTGTTCATTTGAATCCATTATTCAGTTCAAAATGCATTATTCAGTTCAACTAAATGCATAGTTTGTTTTTCGTAATAACATAACAAATCAAATTACTAATCTACCATTCTTCAGCGAAAAAATCGGTGAAATTAAGCTTAAAAGTCCGAAAAATCTGAACCATTGGATCCATGAGATGAGTAGATGAGATTGAGTCTTGAATATTATCTCGTTTCTAGTCTTATTTGATTCATCCTCTCTCTCTCTCTCTATATATATATATATATAAATAACCATAGATCCTGCAAATCTCAACGGTCCAAAAAATCAATTCCATGGTTAATAATTATTCTCACGTTTGTACATTAAGACTTGTATGTATATGAACCAATTCTTATATACACATATATAGAAATGGTTACCATGTGGAAAGGCTTATAGTGTGAATGTAAGAACAATTAATAATTGTTGATTAATTGATTGACGGTTCAAATTTAATGCATACATCATCATGTGGATCGATGACAAAACATATATATAATGCATTCAGGATTTTACATTGAAGGGTAAAACCTTCAGAAAATTAACTCCCAAATCACGTTGTGCATCCCTTATTTGTAGCATTATTTGCTTTTCCATTTTATTTCTTCTTTCCCTCACTTTCTCTCTATTCTCTCTCTCTCACTCGCTCTTTAATGTGCATTCGACGATTTGTAAGTCTATATATGTACATCTGAATATGTGCATTTATATGTTTTGTATATCTGAAAGTATGCACTTGACAGTCTGTGCATATAAATTTGTTTTAATGTACATTTAGATCATTTCATATGTGTAATTGGAAAATTCTTATATGCACGAACCACGTACATTTTAACCAGATGAACATATGAAATTATGTAATTATGTGTACGTTCAAATGTGTAATTGTCCATATGATTCAACTTGGAATAAAAAAATAACAGATGAACAATTCACTATTTTGAAGGTGATTAACGGCACAAATATATTGGAATTAAAATGAATGGCCGCTTGATATTAGGAAAAACGTTAACTGTTTTAATTTGGGATTTAATCAACCCAATCGAAACCGAAACAAAATAATATATAATTTTTTTTGAAGATTACTTAACACCATTATTTCAATATTAATAATCTAAAAATTGGATAATAATGCATAAAATCGTGACTGTTAAACAAAGAAATCCTATGGATAACAATTGTTCTTATTTTATAGGATAAGACTTGTATGTACATGAACTCATTCATATATATAGATAGAAGGGGATTAAATAGAAACTCTTCCAATGCTAGTAACTAGAAATTAATTTGATTTATAGATCTTGAGTGGTCCAAATTGAATTTTTCGAAGTGAATGTTTTCTTAGTACTATATTTTTTACATATAAACCCTCACAATGCTAGAAACTAGGAACTAGAAAAACTCACAATAATAGAAACTAGGAACCGACATAATCGTATTTATAGAAAACATTATTTCATGCGTTAAAGGCCTAAGAATAGAGACTAACACAATTTTATATGTTAAAAAATATAATATCGATAAAGCATTATCTAATGTGAAATTTATCTGCCAAAAAAAATCCTTCAAACTAATCCAACTTTTTCTTTTGTTCCATAAGTTCAATTAACTTTCTTCCATCTAGCCAATGTATTGGGTGCTTCAGAGTTTGGATGTTTTTTTATAGTGAATGTTATAGAAATTATTTAGATTCATATCTATTTTAGACTTTTCAAAATGTCAAGCCTTATACAACATAGTTACTTTCTATCTAGATATATTTTTCTGGACTTTGTCCATGTCTGACTTCAGATTGCTATCTTATAAAAATAAAAAGTACACCGCAGACGTTATAACTTCTAAAAGCTTAATTGCAAATGTTCACTACTTTCATTTATCCAGTCAACTTGTAGCGTAAACGGGATATATATTAAAACGATATCTTTAGTTTAGTCAAATTAAAAGATAAAATTAGGACTAATTTATAAAATTATAATCTATGTGACTAACGTCTCAGAAACAAATGTGTTTTGTGCCTAGTGAAAATTCAAGTAGTTAAACTGATAATTTTGCTAGTGCATGCAGATATGTTGCCTGGAAAATTGTATCTGGTAAAGTATATTTGAAATCGTAGCACAATAAGCATGTTTCTTCACCGGGTACATTTTCGTTGTAATGCAAATATATATCATAAAATATTTTACTACAACTGTAGTAATTCGCACTTCCTTACGAGGTATAAATGGTTCGGTTTATGTAAGTACAATTCTTATATTTATATTATAAGTGTCTATATAATAATCACTCTATATATATATAGAGTGAATCAAATGAGAACTATATTTTTTTGCGAACTTTACGAACTATGCATAATATGTGTAAAGATAATGCATATAAAAGTATAAGTTGTGTACAACGAAAACTTTCTAAAATTATTATTTTTTTTAAACATTTTTAGAATGTTATACGTTGTGTACAACTTTATATAAATTCATTTGTGCATAGTTCTTAAGTTCTTAAAAAAGATGAATTCTCACTGGATTCAACCCATATATATATGCGTTGGTTATAGAGGGAACTACCTCTTAAATAAAAATTAAGAACCAATAACCACCGTTAGATTGATGATTCATAATTATTTAATGATAAATTAGTCAAATACTTAAATTTTCGCTATTTGTATCTTTCACATTCTATTCTTTGTTGTTCGTCTAATTCGTGTTATTTTTCGTCTAATTCATGTTGTTATTCATGAAATCGTAGTTGTTGTTGTTCATGCAATCATAGTTCTTGTGCATGCTATGATATTTCAGTTATTGTTATGTTCATGAAATTCATGCAGTTGTATATAATTGTAATGATTGTGTATTTGAGAATAATTACTGTCAATGAATATATAAAATCCCTTGATTATAGGGCTAAATGATTACCAAAAATCTGATGATAATAAATATTTATAATTAATATTGATAGTAGATTATAAAAAATAGATTGACCATATTAGTTCTTAGTTCTTAAAAAAGTTGAAATTCTCATTTGATCCACTATATATATATATATATGGGAGGATTAACTTAATCACCATTTTTATCATGAGAATCAAAAAATGATGAATTCACTATGAAAATTGATGAATCCATCGAAGGCTACTAAATCCAACAAAAAGAATTTTCGCCTCTCATGAGATTCGAATCCAGGTGAAAAATTCTGAATTTGGGATTCAATAACTTTCCTAACGGATTCATCAATTTTCATAACGAATTCATTTGATTCTTAGTTTTTAGGATAAAAATGATTCTTATTAAACCTAACTCTATCTATATAAGTCCAATACAAAGTAATCTTAACATATAAAATAGGAACCATTTTCAGTTCTCAGTTCGTAAAAATCTACGGCAAATTCATCACTTTTTTGGATGAATTCAAATACTTCGTTTTGAATCCCACAAGAGACGATTTTTTTTTTTTTAATTCAGACACTTCCACGACAAATTCAAACGATCTTATGAGTTCGTAGTTTATACTTTAAGGGAGTGGATCTACTATGAATCATCTTTATTCTTGTAACTAGAAACCAATTTGAACTGTAGATCTTAATTGGTGAATGATCAAGATTGATTTTTCAAATAAGATGTGCTTTCTTACATATAAGATAATGCAAAACAAATATCTTTTTTAAACATTTTTAATTTTTTCAAAATAAATATCATTCTAGCTTTATTCCTATCCTGATTATATTAGTATCTCTATAGCTACTCTCAATAAAATTCACATTCTTTACTCTTCATTAAATTCAAATTCACATTTTATAGAGGTAAACTTTGATTAAAAAGAAATTTAATTAATTTTTTTATATAAAATTAGAATGATATATATTTTAAATATGATTGAGTATGACTTTGAATGACGAATGTTATTTACCAAATATAATAATTGAATGCACTATATAGCTGAGACTTGATGACATGAACAGATCAAGTGACAATAATACTTATCATATGTGGCCTCCATCAATTATTATGCTTAATACTTCTAATTATACATCCTTTCTCACAAAGTCTACATCATATCTTGCGTGAAATTCAACCACAAATTTATTATTACATCATAAATCTTCTCATTTCCAATGTTGCTTTTTTTCAAGATGCTTGCTAGCTATATATCTTTTACAGCTCTGCAAGCTGCATCTATTTTATTTATTTCAACATAAATAAACAGAATGCGCAAAATTACTCAGTAGCAATGGAGCTACAAATTCATCAATTCAATATCAATTGGGAAAAAAATGAATAACCGCAATTACAAATACAGAAAAATATTAGTACAAATATCCCATTAGGCCGTTCCTGATTCAAGATTAGCCGTGTAATATGGGTTAATCCTCAGAGTCAATTTTCACTCTCTTTCTTCAATGTATATATTCTACACCGCTATTCGTCTCATTATTAACACTGCTCGAGAAAAGGAAAAATCTCAAAAATATAAATAAAAAATATACAGCTATATACCAATATATGGTGCAACCCCACATGATCCCACCCCCTTTCCGCGTTACTTCAATTTCTGTTACCAATAGTATTAACAACCGCCGCCGTCATCAGCAGGCGTAGAATTCGACGAGTTCATCCAGCGACTCCGGCTGCGGATCGGCATTCTCCAGCATCCAGAGGAGGTGCTCGAACAGGACGACCTCACAGCCGACGGTTATCGAGTCCTCGTCGCCGGAGCGCCGCTCGACAAGCTCGCGGAAGAGCGGGTTGTCGAGGACGTCGGAGGTGATGAGGTAGCGCCGCCGCGACTTTCCTACGTAGACGGCGTGGAGGTCTCTGGTGGCGGCGTAAGAGATATCGTAGGAATCGTCGTCGGAGGAGGTGTTAGCGGCGGCGATTGAGCTGGAATTAGCGCGGCCGAGCTTGAAGGACTGCATCTTTTTCAGGACGGACTTGATTTTGGTGAGCTTGCCTCCCTTCGCCATTGCAGAATGCAGAGAGAGAGAGAGAGAGAGAGAGAGGAGGGAGGGGGGGCGGGGGGTGTTGGATTGGGGATTTTCAGGGGTTTGAGAAATGGGAAGGAAGTTTCGGTATATAAAGGGGGTGGAGAAGGGTTACTGTTACATTAAATGAGTAAAATGGGTGGGGCCCGTTTAGACTGGTCCGACCCAAAGGTTTTTCGGGTCTGGTCTGGTCTGCTTCGTGCAAAACCATCTGCGCCTTTTGACCGATTTGACCTCTACCATATTACCTAATTAAACCGCCCTTTTAATTAATTAATTATTTATTTTTTTCAAATTAAATAATTTTGAATTCTGGTTTTCTCTTAACGTAAGTTTAACTCTGATACATGCAAAAATGTTTTGCTGTAAAAAAAAATCGACACATGCAATTGGAAAATTTACATGTTATTTTGTAGAGACTGATGGGGAAAAATAATGTAATTATGTCGGTAGTTAGAATCAAATAATGTATGGAAAACTGTCTCATTTAAAATTCTGAAGTGAGACTTTTTTTTCGTCAATTTAATATAGTAATTTAAAAGTCGCGTTACGATGGATTCGAATTCGAGATTTTGATCTCGAGCATTAACCACTCTATCAGGTCAACACAAGACCAACACAAGCACGAAAAATTGTGTTATTAGAAGTGGGACTTTTTCAATGTCAGATACGCAATTAATGTGTAATTACTTACTAGAGAAGTCATTTCATATGAGATAATAGGATCTTCAGAAGCTTTTTGACTTTTCATATTTTAAAAATATCTTTCTTATTAAAAAATTTATACTATATAGTACAACTCATTGTGCTATTAATATATTAATTTCGTTTAGAGGAAAATTCAGTTGTGGTGAGTAATTTTATATCGGAAGAAATGTTTGCACTTCCCCAAGTTTTTCCATTCCGACTCCTGTCTGGTCCTCTTTTTTTCGAAGAATTCGTTGCATTTTTTTGGCTGCATAAATTAGTTATTTACAATAATGAACCAAAACAAAATAAAAATTCAGTAGTTGCTTATTTAGTAGTACTACTTTATAATTTCTTTCTCAGGTTTTTCTTTCTACAAATTAACTACAGTTAGTATTCCAGTACGCTGCGTTACCGAAGGGTCAGATAAACTGTCTCATTAATAATGTGAGTTTTACTGGAGTTAAATTTGCGAACTTAATACTACATCTGTCCAATTATAAATATTGAATTTCATTTTAGGAAGTAATTATCTATTCAAAAAGTGTAGACCCTATCTATTTTTTATCACTTTAACTACTTTATACATTTATTCTAAATACTCATGTTCAAAAAAATGGACACTTTAAATGAGATTGAGAGAATATTATGTAGAAAAAATTTGCATGACTAATTTAATATTATGTAGATAAAATTGCTCACGTATTGATTATATATATAGATTGTGAGGTACAAATAACAAATACTTTAAAGTGTGAAATTGAGAATCAAATAAATTTACTGTGAAAGTTGATTAATCCGTTGGAAAAATTACTAAATTCACAATATTCAAAATTTTCGTAGGGGTTCGAATCACATGAGAAACAAAAATTTCATTTTTTGGATTCATTAACTTTTCCGTTTATTCAACAACTTTCACAACGAATTGTTTATTTTTTTTTGTTCTCACATTCACACTTTAAAAAAATTCTTACATTAACCTTCTTCTCTATATATATATATAAAGAGAGTTTATGATTTAATTCTAAGTACTTATTTTTGTATGATCCAAGATTGTCACAAAAAGAAACAACATTGTATACAATATCATAAAATAAACATATATTATTGTATATATAAGCTATTTACATATATAATAACACCACTTTTACTAATTTTCTAATTTACAATACACTTTTCAATCTTGGCATAAAATAACCTTTACAATTTGTGTAGTTATGTAGCTGCAAATAAAGTACACATAAACTAGTTATGTACATGAAAAGTTATCGTTTTAGATGATCAACCAACTCAATATGACTTTTCTGACGATCCCATCAACTTTAATTTTGTCTAAGAACGATCAATATTGCAACACGCATAAATTGTAAAAATCATATTTTTTGTGATCAAAATTAAAACTGATGTTATAAACCATCAAATAAATACAAAAAAAAACTATATGGTATTATTATATGCAATTAACCCTATATATAGATAATCATACATGGTTAACCTTTCTTAAGTTGTGTTGGGAAAATTAAATCTTAACTGTATGTTTTGATTAGATCCTAAAATTTGCTGATGAATTGTCCTGCTAATGTAACGTAGTGGTGCTCACTTGTTAGGGAGCAAGCTTTTTGTTTACAAGTTTCGGTAGAAAAACTAATAGTTTGGAAAGAACGAATGCTGAAGGAGTTCAAACAATATTGAAGTTAATCGTACTAAAAGAAGTTTCAGTACCATCACAACTGAAGAAAAACACTACTGAAGATCGCAGATTGAAGACTGAAATCAAGCAAATTGAAGATTGGAGACTTAAGACTCAACGCTGCTGAAAATAAAGAAACCAATAATATGACTAAATGTCATACTAGCAGTTGAGAAGTCGAAGCTGCTGAGAACTATGTCAAGCTGAAGCTTCAACCTGACTCAATGTCACCAAACTGATAAAATACGGAGTAGACTTGACTTATACAACCTGAAGTCAACATACTGAAGAAACACAGAATCAACTCAACTGAAAAAAACACGAAAACATTTAAACCTTGAGTGTTTGACTTGCCACGTGTCATAGTGAATCTACAGAAGATCCTGACGTACTAAAACCACTTTTCAAAGTTGCAGAGCTACAGTATATGATATTGTAGACGTCGAAAGCGATGTACGGGGATTCAAATAGTCAGATTTCAAATGACAAATGGAATGGATGTGATTGGTGTTCCCTCTAACGGCACTATCCATTGTTCGCTCTATAAATACGTGCAAAATCCAACATTTGAAGGTGACCGAAATGTTGCGCATTCAAATAGTCAAAGCACATAGACCTTATATTTCAAGAACAAACATCTAACGATTTCGAAGAAGAGATTTCAATCTAGTACTATCCAAGTAAGTCGATAAGACCCATTTCGAGTTATGGTTTGGGCGCAAGCCTAGCTTAAGTCATATAAGGATATGGGGTAGTCCAGCAAATGTGCTGAACAAGAAAGCTGACAAGTTAGAGGCTAGATCTGATGCAAGGCTGTTTATTGGATATCCTAGGGTAACAAAATGTGGTTATTTCTATATTCCTAAGGATCAGAAGGTCGTTATTAGCACCAATGTCTGATTCTTGGAGGAGGACTATATGAAAAACCACAAATCCAAAGTTGAAATCATTCTTCAAGAATTAGAAGATGATCATATTACACCACTGATTAGACCAAAGATACAAGATGTCGTGTCTAGTGAGAGGGATCGACACCAGATACTTCAAGAAATTGAAATGGGTCGAGTTCCACTAGGAAAATCGACTGTACAAGTGGCACATACCCAACAAGTTATGCAAGATAGAAAACCACATGTTACTGTACCCACCGTTGCCATTGTGCCAGTAGCGCCTCGTTGTAGTGGGAGGGTTGTTCGACAACCTGAGCAATTTATGTTCGTGGGTAAATCTTCGGATTTAGTCCTAGCAAACGAACAGGCTATAATCGACCCATGGACATACAACAAGACGATACAAGATATAGATGCAGGAGCATGGCACACTGCTATAGACTTAGAAATTGAGTCCATAACAGCTATGGTTGTATACGAGAAAACACATCTACCAAATGGCAAGGAAGCCATAGGTAATAAGTGGGTATACAAGAGGAAGAAAGATTTTGATGGAGAGGTTTCGGCTTTCAAAGCCAGGCTTGTAGCGAAAGGGTACACTCAGATTGAAGGCATCGATTACGATGATACCTTTTTGCATGTAGCAATGCTCAAGTCCATCAGAATTCTTCTGGCCATAGCAGCCCACCTGAACCTAGAGGTTTGACAAATGGATGTGAAAATTGCTTTCTTAAACGGTTACCTTGAGGAAGGTAGAGAAATCTATATGCAACAACCCGAATGTTATGTGGTGAAGGGTGAGGAGCATCTAGTATGGAAGCTTAAGAAGTCCATTTATGAACTCAAGCAAGCTTTCCGATCATGGAACATATGCTTTGACAAGGTGGTAAAATCCTATGGTTTTACCCAGTTGCCGAACGAGTTGCGTGTATCGTTTAGATGTCAACGATAACGTGGTATTTCTTGCACTTTACGTAGATGATATCCTTCTACTTGGACGAAGAGATAGAAATAAGCAAAAACAGTGAGATGGATAGCATTCTACTAGTTTTGCCAAGAAGATTGAAGCAGATGAACCTCTCTCACGTCATCCATCTTCATAAGCTAATGTTCTTCCAGATGTTTTTTGATGATACCAAAAAGAGAAAAGAGTAACGAGAAAAGTTAAATGGAAGAGTCAAGAGAATAGTTAGGGAAGAGATAGAGGATACTATCTCTCTAGAGTTAAAAGATATTATTGCTTCTGAAACTGATAAAGAGAGGACAAAGCAAAGAAGAAGATGAACTGGTCAAAAGAATTGTAATAGAGTTGTATAGGTTTGCAATTGAATTTTAGTTTAACTGTCTATCATGTAAATCTCAGCAACCTATAATCTATAAAACTGACTCAGTTCACCCTAACGATAATGACTCTTTGTTCAAGCTCTGTACTTACTTTAAACCTTATTATGTCGAACTAACCTTGTTTTGCAGAGAATGATGATCACAGCAAGGGAGAATCAAGTCCACATGTTGAAACTGGTTATCTATCTTTCTAGTATGTTTTCAGTATATTGCTTAAGGTTTTGGCATCATCAAACAAGTGGAAAATTGTTGGGAAAATTTCTAAGTTGTAGGGAATTAATCTATCTTAACTGTGTGTTTTGATTAGATCCAAAAATATATGATGATTGTCTTGCTGATGTAACTAATGCTACTGACTTGTTCTAGAGTTAGACATTTATGTTACAGGTTTCAGAAGTAGAACTACCGGCTTGAACATACCTAAGACTGAAGGAGTTCAAGCAGTATTGAAGCCAACCATACTGATAAGAGTATCAGTATTAGAGAAACTGATAGAAGCTCAACTAAAGGATTGCAAACTGAAGAACTGAAGACTAACGTAAGGGAACTGATGTTTGGAAAACTGAAATATAGTGATGTTGATGAACAAAGCTACTGGAGTAAAGTCGAAGGCTGAAGATTGACGTTGGAAGACCGAAGGCTGAAGATCGAAGACTGAGACTCAGCACTGAAAGAGTTAAAGGAGTCAAGATATGTCTAAGTGTCATATCGGGCAGCCTAATGTCCCTGTGAAAATCAAAGCTGGCTATCATGAGTCAAAGTTGGCGTCCTGAAGTCAAAACTATCTACCGATAGTCAAAGTTGGTGACAAGTAGTCAATGCTGCTATATCAAGTCAAAGTTGACTATTTATCTACATTTGTTGAAAGCATCTTACTGACTCAAGTGTCCGAAACTGACAAAAGACGAGAATCCAGCCTGTTGACAAAAGACGAAGCAGTCTCAGCTGGCCCAACCTGAAGTTAATGCTGATAAAACATGAAGTCAACTCAATTGAAGTAACATGGAAAACATTAAGCCTTGAGTGTTTGACTCCTCACGTATCGTAGCGTATCTGTAGAAGATCTTGTTTGTTAGAAGACCTTTCATAGTTGCAGAGCTACAGTGTACGATGATGTAGACCTCTGATAGCGACGTGCGAGGATTCTCAACGAGAAGAATTCAAATGACTAATAAAAGGATCCGATTGGTACTCCCTAACCATCCTTTATATAAATACACACAGAATCCAACATTTGAAGGTTATCGAAATGATGCGCAATTAAAATCTCAAAGCATTCAAGCTTAAAGCTCAAGCCACTCAAACAACGATTTCAAAGAAGAAAGTTCATAGTGCTATCAGCAAATCTCAAGATCTCATATATACTTATCAATTCGAGATTTCAGTAAACACTTCCTTAAGTCTAGGATATTCATCTTGTATATCTTAAACCTAAACACACTGAGTTTATCGCTGTGATCGGTTTCATAGTTGGAAACCCCTCCACAAAACCTCCAAAAGTTATGTAGAAGTCTGAGCAAGTAGGTAACGAAGCGTTAGTTGATGAAAGCTTGGTCATCTAGCACCCGTAAGCTAGAGGTTAAGTCGACTGCATCCGAAAGCAGTTAGTGGTTTCCTAACACCAGTAAGCATAGAAGGAACGTCGAGGTAGGTGAGATACTATAAGGTAAACTCAGTATCTAAGTTTACTCTTGTACCCGTAACAAGACCTAATCCGAAGTTAGTGGAATGACTGAGCAACCAGTCCATGCCCGTAGGAGCTAATCTCTCCGAGCCACGTAAAAATCAACGTATTATTTACTTTCAGTATTGCTTTCAATTTTACACATTATTGAACTGTTACCAGAACATACAACAGCACAACATTGTTTTGAAACACTCTATCAGTATCTAATTGATACTGAAGAGAAATAAATTGAAAACTGACTAATCAATATTTGGCTAAGTGTTTTAAACTGACTTTAAGTTTTCTGTAAGACAAATACAGTAACCACTACATTCATGCGCGCACATCGCTTATCGATCCAATTGACCGACTATCTCGTGATCGGTGGGTTTGCTAACTGATATCACTCAATACAAGACATCTCTTATTTGAATCGATCGGTGATCTACCATCGATGCTAATGCGCCATTACCCGACCACCTCTTGCGATGTAGCGGATAGTCTTATCAAAATAAAAAGCTTTAAAATTTTCCTAACTGGTATATCCCTCCATATAACAATACGTACCCAGCAGGACCTATCAATCAACAACTCTGAAAAGTGGATCTGGCATGTCAGGATCTTCTGCAGCTACGACACATGGCGAGTCAAACACTTAAGGCTTAAATAACTCGGTGTTTCTTCAGTTGAGTTGAATCCATGTTTTTCTAGTACGTTGACTTCAGTTTGAATCAGTCAAGTCTGCTATGACATTTATTAGTAGGCTGGACTTCGCCTTTTATCTTTGAAAATTTGATCGCTCACTTTTCTAACACAAAAACGCGCAAGTATATAGGTAAGCAGAGTATCGTATCCACATGGATTGTATCACGAAAACATAGAAGCTAGCTCAACGATAATTCATCATTATTCAAGCACAGAAAGTTGGTGAGAGGTTTAAGGGCTTCAGAATTTAATCCAAAGCAAAGGTAACCATGCAGAAATATAAAATAAAGCAATAAAATCACGGATGATAAAACAGATAAGAAAGACTAACCCTAGGGATGCATAAATCCTACGCACAATGTATGTTTATCCTGCTTCCTATTAGCCAATTTTAATCCGCATAAGATGGAAGATCACATATATAACCAACAACTTGATTCGACAATTGCGGCGATAGATTACGAGTTTTCCCTACCATTCTAGGTGAAAACAAGTAACTCAAAAGGATCACTAAGAATATACTTCCTACGAATATCCTATCTCACCACGACTCGAGGTTTATTCGTATCATGCATTCAAGATCGATTGACAATTAATACGATTCGTCATTAATCGGCAACTAGATATGCATCAAGATTGATCAAAATTAATACATATAAACAAGCACCAAGAATCATGAATCAATGCCCGGAAGGTAAATAGCGATAACAGAATCACAACATATAGGATCGAATCATGCAAACCCTGTGATTAGAACGGAAAATTACCTAGACATAATAAACGGAATAAAATACGAATAAATCATAAAAATGGAAATTAAATTCATAAAACCCGGATAAAAGCGTTGGATGAACAATTGTTGGTCTTGAATCCAATCCCAGCGATAAACGGAAAACAAAGGAAAACGATCGGACAAAACGTTCCGAATCGATAACAAAGCGATAAACTAAACTAGAACAATGCAAGAATTAAATCTAGAACTAAACGGAAGCTAAAGAAAAGCAAAATCTAAGGAAAAAGTCGAAAACGTGTCCGGGCGTGCCTGGGTGCGAGGAGGCGCGCGGTGATCCCTGTTTATAGATAAGGGTGGAAACCTAATTTGCGCTGCCACCGCGCATGCGACCGTGGCTAGCGATCGCTAGCTCGGTCTCTAAGCGGCATCCCGCGCTCTCTCTCGCGCCTCGATGCTCGTGCTCGCCGAGGTAGCCTCGCTGCCGACTAGCGGTCGCTAGCCATGGCCGCGAGAATTAAGCGAGAATGTATCTCGGTTGGCGATCTCGCGTGCAATACTCGCGTCACGACTCCTTTGGGCGCTCGCTGGGTTGAACCTCGCGACCAGCCTAGCGACCGCTAGTCTGGTCGCTAGAAACTGGACAGATCGCTATTTTTGCCTCGTGCTTCGTTCCTTGCTTCGATTATCAACTCATAAACCTACAAAACACCAAAATAACACCCAAGAGCAGTATCTTCTAAAATAGGTAAAAACATTACGATCCGATACATAAACACATTTAACAGATCTAAATTCATCTTTAAATATCAACAATAAACGTGTAAAATGCGCGTTTATCACATAGCTATCAGTAGCTTTGACTTTCCAGTTGTTGGTATGACACCTAGTCATATTTCTAACTTCTTTGCTTTTAACAATGTTGAGTCTTTAGTCTCTGATCTTCAGTCTTCCAACTTCAATCTTCAGTCTTCGACTTCAATCTTTAGTAGCACTGTTCATCAGTATCACTGTACATCAATCTTCAGTATGCGATCTTCAGCAGTGCTTCTCTTTAGATGCACTGGCACTGACACTTACGACTGGCTTCAATATTGCTTGAACTCCATCAGTCTTGAGCCTATCCAAACTAGTAGTTCTTCTACTGAAACCTGCAACCGAAAAGGCTTAACTCCCTAAAATATGAGCATCACTAAGTTACATCAGCAGGGTAATCATCAATGGATTTTGGGATCTAATCAAAACACACAGTTAAGACAGCGTTCGGTTAAGTTTTTCAGGAATTTCGTTCAAAAATTGATTTTTATGAATTCTAAATTCATAATAATATATTACTCCATGATTTTGATTGTTATCATTAATTTCCATGATTAGCACGGACTGTAAGTTGATCCGGCTCGTGAATAGTACTTTTGAGACTGACCGGGGAAGCATGCCCAAAAATTCCAATTCTTTGGCTTCTCACATGTTTTCGTGAGGCGATTCTAGAAATGAAATCCTTTTGTTGAGATTCATTCTAGATCTTTCATTCTATGTTCAGGCTATTCAGAAAACCCTAATCCGGTAGGACTAGTCACTAGTTTTTGATTTTCCTAGTTTTCGATCTCCGAATCGATTCTAATTCGTTTCGTTGGTCACTTTAAACATAATTAAAGTCTTAGCACTCTAAGTAATTGGTTTAAGCATCGCTAATAAAAATTTTAAATTTTTCGAGTTATTACAGAGTCTCAACTGTATCTGCTGATTGATAGTGCTTATCATCTAAGAGTTCAGTGATAGAATCAATCACTTTCTTGATAAGACTTGCGAAAACTGGAAAGCTTTCAGTCAGGTGTATCCCTAAATACACCTAACACACTCGTGCAAGACACCTTTCAGCACTAGAGTGTGCCTCATCAAGAATATCATCTAGGTTCACCCAACTATTAGGACTAGTGAGATGGATGATTTTATTCTTTCCCTATTTATCTTCATTAAATACTTACTCAATATTATTATTGCTAAAAGTTTCTCTCTAACGTAGTAGGGACATAGGACGACGACGGTAGAAAAAAATATCAAAATACTTAAAAGATCGAAGCATGCTTGAAGCAATATAATCTAACATTTCTCCTACATGGTAAGGCCACATTCCTTTTTAATATCGTTGAGACGTTTCCAGAAAGATATTATGGGCAAAAATCAGAGTTTGTGACTGAAAGTTACGTCCTTTTTAGATTCTGCTGATGATGAAGCAAAATGAAAATAGATCTGACGAGAGTCAAGTTTTGAAGCTCAAAGGACTTTCGAAGAAGGACACATATAAGGTCTGAAAGTCCCGTGAAAGAATAAAGATGAAGCCAAATATGAGGATCTCATGTAAGCTAAAGTCGATCTGACTAAGTCCAAGTGAACGAATTAAAGGCATGATGTTTACCGACTTTTGGACTTAAGTGCCTCTCAAAAGTCCACCTCAGATCTGAAAGTACATGATGCATACTGAAAAGACAACCTCAAATCTGATGGATGTCAATCACAAGGTGATAAAGCAGTCGATAGCAATCTTTCCACATGGTTGCCCATTATTCGCTACGAGAGAATCTACTGACGGAGTTCGGTTAGAAGAAGATCGTTATAGATATACCACTAGTTGGCATAGTCTATCCGCACATTACACGTGCAAGCTCTGAAGTGACAAGCTTTTCCTCGAGTTTAGTGGGACAGACCCTAAAGGATGAACTTATCTTTCTCGCGCCAAGACCTACAATTACTTAGTTTACCCTCGATGTTGCATTCTCTCTAAATAGTTTAGGGTTTTATTGTAAAAGGACGTTATCAATACTTGTGCCAAAACTCTGTCAAAAATTCATTCTCAGAGCAATACAAAGACAATATATGTGCACCTTTTGTACTTGTTCTGCAGTTACTTCCATTAGTTCATGGATAATTTACTTTGTTCGTGTTTTATCAACTATCAAGCTCGGATGTCCGAGAATCTTATTGGATTTCTTTTATTCCTCAACTTATTTCCTTTTGATTTGCTATTCTTCAAGTTATTTAATTATTTAAGCTATTTAGTTATTGAGGTGTAAAATGATGGTTCAATAACTATTAAAAATACTAAGATTTGATCTCGATAACACATGATTACCAGTCATGTATTTTTGTTCAATACACACCATATATCAGTAAAATATATCACATACCGATTGTTGTTTTATTTAACTACACCAACTTATCTATTTAGTAATGCCTTTTTAACATGATTCTATGATGGGATATGGCCCAACCGCCCAGGCCCATTAGCAGGCCCAAATGACCTGGGCCTAGCATTATGGACGGCCCATGCGGTTAAGCCAAGACCCCATCCTCTAAACCCTAATCAGGCCGCCCACCAACCCCAAAACCCTACACGGGCGCATGTAAGAGAATGGTCCACTGCGTGCGAGAGGAAGAGTCCCTACACGCCTGGAAGAGTCCCGACCAATGGAGGAATGGGCACGCCTTTGGAGCCCTCGAGACATGTATAAATAGGAGTTAGATTGAAGGTAGAGGGGTTAGCAACTTCTTGAATACTAAGAGCTTTTAGATATACTCACTGTAACCGTAAACATAGTGAAAGTATTGAGGAATCACTCCTCCGTGGGCGAGATCTCATTAACGATCGAACCACGTAAAAGCCTTGGTGTTCTTATCGCTTACATAAATCTCGTACATCTACATATTCTAGATTTATCATTGGCGCCGTCTGTGGGAACTCTGAACAAGAAAGCTTCGTTTTCCTCTACAACTCAATGGCAAGAACACGCACAACCGCCGTCGACGCTGGCAACAACCGCTACTGGACAACCAGTGGTCACCGACCACAGGAAGGAGATCGCAGACGCTACAAGCGGTCACACACCGAGGGCAACATGGAAAACGCTTCCATACACCCTCGGACCGCCTCCCAACGTAGGGGGAGATGCCGACCTCAACGAGACGAACAAACAGTTCGTTCGTCCCACGAGGCCCTTGGCCGAGTGGTGACCGAATTCCTCAACGCCAACCGTGGCCAATTTCAAAGCTTCCTCGACCAGAGGACAAATGGAGCGGGCCCCTCGAGAGTCCCCTGATCGGGTACCACGGCACCGAGTCGCCCTCTCGAGACAATCAACGTTTACCTCGGCAAGATAGCCGAGGTCACCCCGACGACCGAAGCCTATCGCCGTGGACAAACCATCGCGACCACTCGCCCCCACGCGATCCGCGGAGCCGCTCACCACCTCGGCACAACACTCACGCGGCGGGGCGGGAAAGGAGGGAGGAGAGACGAAGCCGAACTCCTCTGAGGGACGATAGGCGACGCTACCGATCTCCCACTCCCCCGAGAGATGACAACGACCTCCGGGGTTCGACTGTGCGGAGAATCATCTCCTTTCTCCGTAGAGATTACGGACACGCCGTGCCCTAACGGCACAGGCACCCAATATTGCCGCCACGATGGCCTCGGGACCCCTCGACTTCCTTTTCGCCACACCACCAACATGGCGATCAAGGAATGGAAGATTTTCACATGTGCAAAATCTTCCCGAGTCTTCGTCTCCAACGCCCGGCGTTGGTTTACCTCGCTCCGTCGAACAAAGATACACTATTTCAAGACCTCATGGACCATTCAAATGGCGCTTTTATCGAAGATGCCACCTCAGCACCCTCCTCCGACCACACTCACAATCCGCCAGGGCGGATGAGACGATGTCGAACTTCGTCTCGAGGTTCATCAAAGAATCGCTCAAAATCGATGATATAACGATCTCTACATCATCAACGCATTCAAGAACGGATCCGACCGGCGCGAACAAAGAAATCACCGTGAGAAACCAAAGGCGGTAAACTTTGGAACTCGATAGACAACTTCGTCGAAAGGAGGCGAGTCGGATCGGAAGAGGAGATGCAGGACGGCGTAAAGGCCGAGAGAAAAAGCGGACGACCAAGTCGGCCGATCGCGAAGTGCCTTGACGTAATCAAGAGGGGCCATCGAATCCGGGCTTGGACCTCGGCCCAACCACAGTAGCGAGCGCCTCCCTGCTCAAATCAAGGCGGAGATATTCGAGCTCCACGCGAACTCTTCCGAAGCCCCTCCTATGAAAGGAGGATCCAAGAAGAGGTCCACGGAGGTATTACGACTATCACTAGGGGTGCGGTCACGACGACCGAGGATTGCGAACACAGGCTCCTGCAGTTGACGAGCTCGTCGAGGAGGAGCCCTCAAAAATACCTCGGTCGAGTGGGCCGGGAAGAAGAAGGCGGGGGAGAAATAATGGTGGTAACAAGCTGCGGGCCGACCTTGACGCGACCCGGCCAAGATGACGAGGACGAAGGTCCCAAAGCAATGGGCAGTCTATGCCATTACCGGGCTCCACAGCAGGGACGACGAGGTCGTCGTTGAAGAGCGGCTTCGGAGGCCGGCCCAGGAGCCGAAGAACAAGCGACTCGAGTCAGTGAAGACGTCGTGTTGTCCAAAGACGACCCTGTGCCCGAATCATGCCCCACCAAGACGCCATCACGATCTGAGCCGTGGTGAGCAACAAGAATGTCCACCGGGTCTACATCGACATCGGTGCCTCCGTCGAGATTATCTTCCGTGTATGTCTCGATAAACTTGAGGTCGGAGGAATTGTGTACATCCTGCTCCCTCCCGATTCGCGGAGCTTCACTCGAGGCGGTTCGACCCGAGGTATCATTACCCTTCCGGTTACTGTAGGACGAGCTCCTGTGCGGTCACCAAGGCCATTCAATTTTTCCTCGTCCGAGCTCCGCCCCTTACAACATCATCTTGGGGAGGCGGCTCTATGCCACAAGGCCGTCTGCTCGGTATACCACCACCATCAAGATACCCACCCGGTGGGAGTGCTAAGCATCCAGGCGACCAAACGGCAACTAAAGAGTGCTACGAGTCTCGACCCAAGATGTAGCCTCGCCTGGCATAGCAATTAGAATCCTCGAGGCTGCCATCTCGGGACGAATCGACCGGGGACCTCCATGTATCTGACGGCGACCCTCCAAAGTTGTCAAGGTCGGCGTCGGGCCCAGTGACATTCGGCATAGTGTCATGCAACTTCACGAAGGAATATAGGGCGTCTTGCGTGGTCCCCATTCGACATGACGAGTGTCACCCGAGCTCATAACTCATCGCATCAACATCGACCGGCTACAAAACCGGTCAGGCAAAGAAGAGGTGTTTGGCGAGCGCAACAAGGTCATAAGAGGCGAGGTGACTCGACTCGTAAGGCCAAGATCTTGTTCGAAGTCGAATATCCGACACGGATGGCTAATCCGATCGTGGTTCGAAGCCGGGAGGGATGGGCGTATGTGTGTCGATTACACCGACCTCAACAAACATCGCCCAAAAGATCGCTACCCTCCCGACATTGACAAGAAGGTGGAAGCAGCGGTGGGCCATGAGACCTTCGAACCTAGATCTTTACAAAGGGTACCACCAAGTCCTAATGCTTGGGGACGCCCCAAGACGGCATTCATCACCGACTTGGTGTCTTTGCTTCTTGGAAGATGCCATTCGGCTGAAAACGCTAGGGCTACCTATCAAAGAATGGTGGACGCCATATTCAAGGATCACATCGGACGGATCGTCGAGGTCTCGTCGGCGACATCGTGGTCGAGAGTCGAAAGGCGGAGAGCTGCGCCGACGACCTCGGAACTATTCTCCGGCTCGCCGGTCGGCCAACCTCAAACTCAATCCCACAGAGTGTACATTCATGGTGAAGACGGGAAAATTCTGGGATCTTTGGGTTTCTCAAGAAGGTCGAAGGCAAATCCCACTAAGGTGAAAGCGGTGCTTGACATGCAAGTGTTGAAGACCATCCGGAGATCCACAAACTCACGGTGTCTAGCAGCCTCAAGAGATTTTTATCTCGGCCGCCGGTAGAAGCAGCCTTCCTTCTTCAAGATCTTGAGGAGAGCTCCGAACTTCGCTGGCGGGAGGAACACCAGTCGCCTTCACGCACCGAAAGAGTATCTCGCCGACCGCCCACCCCGACGGCCCGAGAAAGAAGCGAGCTCCTCTCTTTGTACTGGCCGCCTCGGACGAGGCAATCAGTAGCAGTGTTGGTCGGGATGAGGTCAGGCGACAACTCCCCATCTACTTCATCACCGAGCTCTCAAGGACCGGAGACAAGGTATACCGACCTCGAAAAGGTAGCACTGCCTAGTGAACGCTAAGCGGCGCCTCAGGCCCTACTTCCAAGCCCATTCCGTCCAGTCTTGACCGACTTACCCTTGAGACAAGTCTTGTCAAAACTAGAGTCATCCGGACGTATAGCCAGTGGGCCTTTGGAGCTCGTGAGCACGACATTTCATACTCTCTCGGGCCGACCATAAAAGGGCAAGCCCTAGGTGACTTTCGGTGGAGGCCAAATTCACGAGCTCGGCTCAACCAAATGAGGTCGCCCAACGCCCGCCCCACGGCGGAGAAATCGCCTCCACCACGATGGCCGGCGGATGTGCGTGGGCGGAGCTTCATGCAAGGCGGCAGGCGTGAGCGGGCATCCTCCTCCTCGCCCGGACAAGCGAGGAGGTGACCTCACGCCTCCGGTTTACCTTCCCAACCACAAACAACGAGGTGGAGTACGAAGCCACGATCTGGGACTTCGCCTGCAAAGGAATGAAGGTGGACAAGATCCAAATCTTGAGAGATTCCTGTCGTGGTTAACCGTGTTAGGCAAATCTGAGGCCAAGGAGGACCGAATGAAGATATACCTCAAGAAGGCCGAGGAGATCTTGACCTCGTTCAGTATTTCAAGATTCATCGTATCCCACGATGGGAAAACTGTCGGTGATATCCTCGATGAGTTAGGCTGCGTCGTCAACAAGTCCACCGGTGGAGGAGGTTCATGCTAGGAGCATCGCCGAGGCCCACGTCGGCATCATCACGAGATAGAACCGAACCGGATGTCCCCATAAAGGCTACACGGAAGATGGCGCCGCCCAAGATCGGCTCGAAGCGAAAAAGATGATGGCGAAGTCCCAAAGGTACCTCGTACATGAGGCGCTCTCTGAGAATCCTACCTTCAACCCTCACGAGATGCCTCGGGCGGAAGAAGCCGACTACGTGCTCAATGAGATTCACCGGGTCTTGTGGAAGTCACATCGGTCGCGAGCTCTCTCAAAGAAGGCGTTGAGGTCGGGATATTCTTGCCCACCTCGTCCAAGATTCACCGAGCTCGTCAAAAATGTCCGGTGCCACCGCACCTCCGGTCAGCTATCCCGGACCGATGCGGGCGGCTGCAAGCCGTGGCCTTTCATGCGGTGGGATCGACATCGTTAACCCGTTCGGCCGAGCACCGGTCGACGATGCTTAGTGTCGTGTAGATTACTTCACAAAATGGGTCGGTGAGCCACTTTCGAGCCTCACGAGCGGAGGATTCGAACATTCGTGTGGAAGAACATAGTCTCGCCGACGCATACCGCACATTCGATCTCGGACAACGGCACCCGGTTCGTGGATAGAAATTTCAAGGAATGGTGTGAAGAGCTCCGGATCGAGCAGCGTTTCACCTCGATCGCACACCCATGGCGAATGGCGGCACCGAGGTGACGAACCGCACGATTATACAAGGATTGAAGAAGAGGCTAGACCAAGCTAAGGCGATTGGGCTAAAAATCTCCCCAAGTCCTCGGTCCTCTGAGCGACACCTCGGACTTCGCACGGAGAAACCCTTTCAGTTTGGTCTACGGGACCGAGGTACATCATCTGGCCGGCCGAGATCGGCGCAAGCCCTCGCACTCTCCACTTGACCAAGCCGGGAGCAGGAAGACCTGCGTGTCGACCTTGATGCTCTCGAGGAGAAGCGAGCTCGCCTTCATAAACGAAGCCAAGCACAGGGCCGGTGCGCGGTACTACAACAAAAGGGTCAAAGCCTCCGCGACTCCAAGTGGGCGACCTCGTCCTCTGAAAATAATGAAACCAAGATGGGTGAGCGTCTTAACAAGTGGATCCGACATGGGAAGGCCCATACCGCGTTCACAAGGACCTCGGCAAAGGGGCTTACAAGCTAGCTCACATATCCGGTTGCACTTATCCCCGAACACGGCATATCACTCATTTAAGGAGTACTTTACATAGCTTCGATTTCGGATCGGCATCATGTTAGTCCCTTTATTGTTTTGCCAAAATCGATGTTGATTACATATTCATAAAATATTTGTTTTCCTAATGAATATTTCACTTCGTCCGATATCTATGTGAACATCTATTTGGATATACCACATTTAAACCTTCACAAGGGCGCCCTTCGAAGATGAAAAACCCACTAAGTAGGGTGCTCACTAAGCGCCACGCCTTTTCATGATTACTTATTAAATTGAACATCTCGGTCAAGCAGGCATACGGACTATTCATTGAATTGAGCGATCTACATGCACGCATCTGATTACCCATTAAGTTGGAATATCTACATGCAAGACATCCGGATCGGATCTTGTCAAATGTGACCCTTTATTTGGGAAAATATACATCACGTATCGGCCTAAATACATTTACGACCAAAGCGAAGTCTAAGCTATGTTTGTACCTCTCGAGGGAAAATGTACACTTGAAACGAGTCTAAATACATTTACGACTACATACAAAGTCTACGCTATATACTGAACTCATTCGGGCTTCCGAGCTCAGCCTCCAGGGACTCACTTGAGCTGCACCAGATTCGAACAAAATCTGGGGTCGGCGATGAATACCCGAAATGAACTCGGTGCCTCCACCCAATCAATGAGGTCGGCACCACCCAGCCTACTCCGGTGCGATGCGGCCGGCAAGGCGGTTTCAACCGAGAGGCGTTCTATACCGAGGTCACACCTCGGCCCCGAGCTGACGCCGGGCGGGACCACGCCTCGCCCGACCCGCCCGCCACGCCGACCGCCGCCTTCCACGCCCGCCCGACCGACCGAGGCGCCTCAAATGCTCCTCTCACCGGACCCGTTAGGCGGAGCACTTGGCGTGATCGGCGTAGCCACCCTCCTTTTCGTGTTCTTCATTATTGGACCGGTGGCGCCAGCTGTAGACTCGTGCGGGGCTAGGGCATCGTCGTTCTGAGCGACCTCGTACATCTGCATGTACTTCATGATGGAGTCGGCGGTCTTTAAACTTCTTGCTATTAGGCCCTCCTCGTCCTCGGCACCATGCCTCCATGCGAAGCTCGAACTCGATCGTCGGCCAGATATGGTAGTTCCACCATCCGTGGATTACCTTCTTGTACTCTGATGCATCTTCTTGAGATCCGAGCTAGCTCACTCCGTTGTCGAGCCGAGCATTCTCCTCGCGTTGCATCGGCCGTCCTTGGACCACATCGGCAGATAAATCACCCGCGGACTTGAGTTGTGTGATCTTTAGCTTTAACGCCTCGTTCTCGGCAGGGGGCGGGCCACTTCTCGGTCGGCCTCTTGCATCTTCTTATTCGGTCGGCGGTGATCGGTGACATCCATTCTCGCCAAAACTTGAGTCATTTCTGGACGATCGACTCCTCCAAAATAACACCTCTTCATCCTTCTCGGCCAAGGCACCCCGGGCCTCTTTTAACAGTCGACAGATCGTGGTCGAGCCCGAGTAATCGAGAATTAGAGTGCTAAAATAAAAAGACAACACACACTTTAGAAAGTTGTAAATATTATTATTTATGGTGAAAAGTTTTACAAATCTCGGGATCTATCGAACCCGGCAATTCAACTATTACAACAGTCCACCGACCTCGGGCTCCTTCTCGGACTCGCCGGCCTCCCGTTGGTCCTGCCCCGCTGCGGCTGCGGTGACCTTTCCTGAAAAGCTCGAGCTCGGCTCTCCTCCTCCTCCTCCACGGCTTGATGCGCACCTCGGCAAGAAGCTCACAAGCTCGGGATCTTCATCCACCTTGCCTTTGGGACACGACCTCGGTACCGTCGGGAGGCGAGTCGGAGGAGGCCAAAGCCTCCACCACGGGGAAGGGGCCGCCTCGGCCAATCTGCAGGCGTCTCCTTGTTCACCGCCAGGGGTCGACCTCGGCCCATCCATGCTTGACATTATCAAAGTCCCATCAGGCGACCAACCCTCGGTGGGTAGATATCACCCTGACCTCATCACGGCGGCGGATCGGAGATAAAGCGGAGAAGGTCTCGGACTCGGCGAGCTTCTTCGGTGAAGGCCTTCAACATTGGTCCTTGCCCGCCAGCAAGGCACTCGTCCGATCAACAAGCTTCTTCTCCACCTCGGCCGCCTCCTCTCGGCGCCCCAGCCTCGGCCGGGCCGCCGCAGAGCCCGATCCTTCTTCCTCGTGGCGGCCTCGGCGGCCGCGCAACCTCGACCTCCTTCCTCGCGGCAGGCGGCGAGAACTCGGCGGCGACGGCTTCTCTCCAGCTCCTCGTGCGGGAGGTAATGACATCGGCCATGCGGCGCAGCTCACTTGCTCTGAGGGCAAGTCACGAAAATCAAGCGGTCGATGGCGCAAAGAAAACATCTGCACTAGGGAAGAAGCGGATGATCTCACGGAGATCGGTACCTCGTGCGTATCATGGGGACGAGCCTCCATCTCCATACCCCGAGCTTAAGATGGGCTGAGGACCCGTCAGCAGATCGCTCAGGTTTTCCACAACCACGGGCTGCAGGATGGGTCCACCCCGCCTCGCCTTCTTCTTAGCTGGCTCCCGTCGCCCAGCTGGTGCAGGGCGAGACGAAGCCGGCCCCTTGCCTTCCTTGGCATGGTTAAGCTTCATTACACAACAAAAGAAGATCGCATTAGTACAGCGAGATCGGACACAAAAAAAGGGGGAGAAAAATAGACGGGGATGCCCTCACCCCGATCAGACCCCGCTCCCGACGCCTCAGACCTATAAACGCTCAGCCCGGCATTATTCAGGTCGTCCTCGGTGAAGTCAATAGATAATACCTCACCGAGATCGTTGAGTTGTTCCTCCATGAAGCCTAGGGGCTTCACCTTCACGTCCATCACCTTATCGAGGCCCCACTCATACCTCGGATACTCATCAGCCCGCAAGAAGAAAAACTTGTTACGCGATGAGAAACCTTAGAGGGGCCACTACCTTAAATTCGGCCGAGGAGACGGATAATACACTCCTCCCATGGTCTCGACGCTAAAAATGCATCAACACCTCGAAGGAGAGCTCGCCGGCAATGCCATAACAGAGAGCCTAGCCCTTCCACCGACCTAATGGAATTCGAGGTCGGTGACATATATGGATCCGAAAATATTCTTGGATACTAAGGAAAATCGGGGCTAAAGGAAACCTAAGGCTAGCTCTCAGGGCGTCTACATATACAGTAATGAAGCCACTCGGGGCCATAGCCTATCATTAGATCGCGGCGGTCACCACCACGCCTCATTCGGGATCCGTATTCCTTGGCTATTTCAAAAGGTCCTCTATCGTCAAACTCGACCTCATGGACCCACCCTCAATCCATCCCACATCGATGATACCGGCGAACCCTAGCACTAATTCCTGAGGAACTACCCAAAAGGTTATAGCATGTAATCCTTAAGACCGGTGGCACTAACGGGGAAGAAGACGGACGGCCGAGCACGAGGCGGCAGAACTTTCGAACGAGAAGCGAAGAATACATACTTACTTTTTTCGGGCGAGATATCGGGCTTCCTCAACAAGTTTGAAAGAAAAAATCGGAAATTTACGCAAATGTGTTCTCACGAAAACAAAGCGTCGAAAGAGAAGTGAACAGTTGCCTCATTTGACATATTTATAGGACAAATGGCGCCAAAACCGCCGCTTCAACTTTCACACGTGCTACACCGCTATTGGATGTGGAGTCGACGCAGACGCGGTTCGAGTGCCCAACTACCGCTGGCGCGTATGACGACGCTAGGTAAGATAGACCGCCGATCGACCTACTTAATCATCACACGGACCTCGGCGTCCTCCGGAAGGTGGCGCCGCGGTCGTACCTCTGCGCTTTCCCCAAATGGCGGGGCATCCAGATCGGACCTCGGCGTCCACCAACGGACTTCGCCCCTACGAGAATATCTCCATCCAGATCGGACCTCGGCGCCCAGCCCCGGTTCGGTGCCGCTCGCCACACCCCGGCATCCCAGAAGGGTGGTCACTCGGACTAACATCGACACCATCCAAAGATGACTTCTCCATCCGATCCGCCTCAGGGTCGGACATCGGCATCCTCCAAAAGCGGTGCAGCCCGGATCGGACCTCGACGTAACCTACGCAGGGGTCGTTATCCGTGTCGGACTTGACTTCCTTTGTAGCACATCTTTGTCCAACGACGACAACTCACTTCGGTCTTCGACAAGCGGTGCATGCCTGCAACGATGCATCACCCAACCCGCCGGAACCGATCGCCAAATAAATCCTCACGTCGAAAAGACAACACCTTCGACAACAACTCTCACCGAGCAACACCTCACCCCGGCAAAGCGCATTCTTCGCCTCACCCTTTCGCACGCTTGTTCCTCGATCGTCGTGGGGGCTATGATGGGATATGGCCCAACCGCCTGTGCCCATTAGCAGCCCCCAAACGACCGGGCCCAAGATTATGGACGGCCCACGCGGTTAAGCCAAGACCCCATCCTCTAAACCCTAATCGGTGTCGCCCACCAACCCCAAAACCCTACACGTGGCGCACGAGAAGAGGAATCAGATCCTGCATGCAGAGGAAGAGTCCCTACACGCCGGAGAGAGTCCCGACCAATGGAGGAATGAGCACGCCTTTAGAGCCCTCTAGACGATGTATAAATAGGAGTTAGATTGAAGGTAGAGGGTTAGCAACTTTCTTGAATACTAAGAGCTTTTAGATATACTCACCGTAACCGAAACATAGTGAAAGTATTGAGAATCACCTCCGCGTGGGCGTAGATCTCATTAACGATCGAACCACGTAAGTTCTTTAGACGTTTTTCTTCGCTTACATAAATCTCAGATATCTACATATTCTAGATTTATCATTCTACAAATTTAGCTCACTTAGTTAAAAGTTAATAGATTTAGAGTACGTATCTCTTGAATTTCATTTATTTCTCTCTCAGCAGACACTTCACCAAATAACTCCCATTCCCATTTTCTATGACCAGGGGCAGGAATCATTAGTTCGTTGATAAAAATGGATCATAATTAAACCCTCAAACAGAAAGAGTCTTGCAATATGAACGGATCCTAGCATGCATCAAAACTCTGACCTAATTAATAACACGGTTTATTTAATTACATTGTTTAGTCGAAAATAATTAAATATAGAAATTTCGGTGGTTGGACCCACACCAACTTCAAATTTTTGTATTTTAAAAATAGAGTTCGGTGAGCAAAATTTATTTCTCTTCCGAATCAGACATTGTCACTGAAAGCGACGGACATGTGCAAGAGAATTCTCCCATCACCATTTACTTGTCTTTTTCTCTCTTATAATTAATTGTTATTATAATCTCTCTTATCCGAATTTTAACCAAATCATTTTCCCTTTTTAATAAATTATATCAGATTATCAATCAGCAGTTTGTATGGATGAAAAAAACGAATCTTCGGTGGTATGAGAAAAACTACATAAAAAAAGGGAAAACCATTAGAGAAGCAACTATGTGTTTATATATATACAGAGTGGAGTTTAAATAAAAACTATTTTAAAGTGTAAACGTGAGAATTAAATGAATTCGTTGTGAAAGTTGATGATTCCACCGTAAAAATTATTGAATCCATAACTTTCGGAATTTTTTCCTGGGTTCGAATCACATGAGGAACGAAAATTCCAATCTGTTTGATTCAATAACTTTCCCGACATATTCATCATTTTTTTGTTCTCACGTTCATATTTTAAAAATGATTCTCACGTTAACAAATCGCTCACGCACACACACACACACACACACACACACATATATATATATATATATATATATATATATAGTTAGTTAGTTAGTTAGTTAGGTTCAAATAAGAACAATTTTTATCCTAAAAACTAAGAAGCAAATGAATTCGTATGAAAGTTGATGAATCTGTTGGGAAAGTTACTGAATTCAAAATTTTGAAATTTTTAACCCGAGTTCGAAGCCCATGAGGGGCGAAAATTTCATTTTTTTTTATTCAATAACTTTCTCAATGCATTAATCAACTTTCATAATGAATTTATTATTATTTGGTTCTTATGTTCTTACAATAAAAATGATCCTTACGTCAATCATTCCCTATATATATAAAAATGTTGATGGTTGCTGGTTAGTAGGTGGCAAAGTAGTAGCGGTCGGGCCGACCGAACTCGTCTTGCTTTTAAATTTTTCGTCAAGGGTTGGACCCAAATTTTCTGCCTAAAATATGAAGTCCAAACCAACCCCGAGCGGGCTTTCGGGCGGGCGGGCTTTTTTTAGATAATTTTTTAATTTTTTTTTAATATATAAAATTAATATTTTAAATTTAAAAAAATTAATTACTTAATTGAGATCCCATAACTCCTTAACTTAAATAAAGAATCAGTGATGAGAATATTTTGAACTTACTTATTCTTAATTTCTTATGATAATGTTTCTTGTATATCTTGACATATTTATGTATTTATGCGATGATGTTGTAATGCAGTATAATTTTAATTCTTTAATTTAAGGAGAAAAAACTAGTAATTACAAATCAAAGATAAATGATATTATTAAACATCAATCCCACTTATACGCATAAAATAATAGAAGAAAATAAATTAATTATACAATATATATTTAAGATCAAAGATTCAAAATAGATTTTACATACTATAAGGTCATTAATCATCAATGTATATATTTTTAGAGAATTTCTCTTAGAATTATTTTGAATGATTTATGAGGTTATTATTTTTTCTAAATTTATTTTCTTGACCAAGATGTGAATTAGTAAGAAAATTGTTACTATAAAATAAATAATTATATAAAATATAATTAATATTATTAAAAATTATAGATATGTATATTAAATAATATTATAAATATATATATTTAATAGAAATCAAGTGCTTTTTAACCCAAAACCCGGCTTTTTGGCCGGCCGGTCGGCCGGGGTTTTCTCGGCTTTTTTTAGGCCCGATTTTTTCTACTTTAATTTTAAAGCTCAAACCGCCCAACCCTGATACCCGAACGGCTTTTCGGTTGGGCTCATTTTGCCGGCTCTACTGGTTAGTGATTAATACCTCAACTATCTGAATTAACTTATAAGTTGAATTTTGAAACAAAACGGTAGACTATTTGCATGTAAAATTTGTAAAATAAAAAAGAGTTACTTTTGGGCATTGAATTTGGTGGGTGATATTAATACATAAATTGGTGGAGAGGACAAGATTGTGCGGTAGGAAGAGCTTGGCATGAACGCCACAAACAAGCTCATTATTCTCACCCATTTGCTGATTAAATAAAAAATGTATGAATTTTATTTAAAATGATAAACACGAATTTATTTTAAAAAAAGTTCGGTCTAAAGTTGATTAGAAGAATTTGCACGACTCTTTAATATGAAATGGACCGATACATAATACATAGGAATATATATAATTGTCGGATTCTGGTAGTATAATGTGCTTAGATAATATGTAGTATCTAATTTAAACTATATATTTTGAATATGTTGACACGTTAGAATTTGACAAGTTATGATGCTTTTTCTTTTACTTTTTCTAATTTTCGCAATGGGCAAAATGGTAAAGAGACACAAAACAACCTTCTTCCTTTTCTCTTCTCCTCCGATCTTCATTCTTTTTTTAAACAGCTACGGTGAAGGCAGACAATAGTGGCGACGATGGCGAACAACAACAATGAGTTCTTCTCGTTTGAATTCGAGGAAAAATAAGAAGGAGGTTTTGAGAGAAGATTAAGGGATCAAGAGAAATGGTGGTTATTGCGGTGTTTACGGCAAAGTTCATCAAAAATTGGAGTAGGAGATGGTGATTTACGGTGGAGTTTGCGAGCAATCGAAGAAGGTGAATCAGAGAAGAGGCGACGAGATGAAGCCCTCTGCGAGTAATATGCATGAAAATACAAATAAACCTACATATGCATAATAATACATAAACATTCTTATTGCAAAATAAAAACATGCATACTACTAAACATAAACATAAATATGCATATTACGAAACATATACCTACATGTTTTAAAACACAAACTCATAGATTTCTCATTCACGATATATCTCTTTCTCTTTTCTCCAATATGTACAAACACTTTTTTTGTTGATCATTTATTTTCTTTCTAATTATGAAGCTAGAATTTTTCAATCCAAACGAGAGAATAAATTTTGAATAAATCAATCTCATATATATTTTTTTGTTCAATATTATGTAACTTTTTGTTCTAGCATATGCAGTTTTCTGTTTTAAAACATGCATGGTTTGTTTTTCTATATCACACAACAAATTAAATTATGCAATTTTGGGTCCAATCGTGTATAGTTTTATGAATCATAATATGCAATTTTAGGTTCAATTGTATGTAGTTTTCTATTTATATGCATGGTTGATTTTATGTAGGACATAAAAAATCAAATTATTAATTTATCCTTACTGTAATGAAATCAACACCTAATGGCTTAAAAATCCAAAGAGATCTCCATAACTTTTATGACTAAGATTGGATATATATTGTTCCATAGGGACGGCCCAATGGTTAAGGTGGGTTTCTGTGGCCGAGAGGTCACAGGTTCGAACCCCACCAAACGCCTCTATAGGTTTGAGCTCACACCCGGTTATTCAAGTGTGGTTTACACTGCTCTGTGTGGTTTGCGAGCTATTGCAGGAGACCGTGAGGTTTACCTAGTCTTGCACCCTAAGGTAGAATCATGGGTTCCCATGATATCAAAAAAAGATTGGATATATATTATATGATCCCTCCTATGTGTGTGTGTGAGAGAATCTAAAAATGTTCTAAAGTTAATTTTAAGCCAGCAATAAATTTCCCTGATGTTCCCCGAACAAACTTAATGGAGCACGATTTGGTATTAAAATAAGGGTTACTTGCATATAATAAAATCAATTTTATTTTTTTGGATTGATAAATTTTTAAAGATCGCACTAAAATGGATTCGAACTTGAAATTTTTAGCTTCAAAAACATTAATAACTATTCTATCACTAAAGCCCTCACAAGCATACGAATTACTTTTACTTATTTTTTGATTTATAACACAATATTAAAGTTTTGGCACAAAAAATATGGTCTTTGTCTTTTGCGTGGTTGGCAATATGAATGAATTTTAATTGAATTTAGCATAGATTTGAAGACAACATTCTCCACTAATAGATGAATCATCCCAAAATGTATGGTATTCTCGCCACAGATTTTTATCATCAATATTATAAGTTATTCGTTACGCAGGGGCTCAAAAAATATGTAAATATAAACAAGACAAGGAACAAGTTTTAATAAATACAGCCTGATCCTTACATAATAATGAATAAATAAATGTACAATCCAAGGTAATGTTATGAAGTTTCGGCCGCCTAGCCTTGGCGACCTCTCCGCTTTTCAGCCCCTACCCCTAATAAGCCACGCCCTATCCTGCCTAAGCCCCGCTACACCTAATTTAACCTTAATTAAGAGCTAAGCTTTAGTGTGCTAGAGATGTTCAAACATGCCCAACCCGTTCCAACCCGACTAGTCAATCTGTTTCAGGACCAAGCTAGGTCATATATATTTTGACTTGATATGTTTCAGGAACAAGATGTCTTCGACATGAAAAGACTCGATTTTATGGACTGCTTCTGTTTTTTGATCAGTTGGATTTTCAACTTCTTAGTTGATTAGGCCCAAAAACTCCTTCTGGCCCAATGGGCTTAGACATATATGGTAGTTTGACAGCGATGCAGACTTGATTAGCGTTTGATCCCAAGAGTTGTAGATGAGCCGAGCTATTCATAAGCTACTCTAATTTTAGATTGATAAAAGCCCATTCAACCTTGTTTAGTGAAGTTCATAACTAAAAGAGTCAACCTTTGTGCTTGACAATACTCAACTCATTATCTCGGGAACAAGCTTATTAAGTTAATTAGTTTAAAACTATAAAATCATACAACTTATATTTTTATACTATAATTAGTAATAAGTGTATCAAGTCTTTAACTAACTTTATTTGTTATAAGAAAATAATAAAATATAATAAATATATTATATTTTTGTGAACATAATAATTTATTATATATTTTTAATAAAGCTCGTTAAGTTCGAAGTGTTTGATAAATAAAATGCGAGCTCGATGATAACGATTCTAGCTTGAACTTGTGAAGATTTTTTTGATAGTGGAAGTGCCATAAAGCACGAGCCAAGAAGACGATGTTTTCGTCTTCTACAATCGTCTGATATCTCGAAGAAGGGTATTAAGAGCTAAACTCTAGTGTGCCATATCTTAATTAGCATCACCAACCATGTTTAAGAATCCAACACACCTAAATTATGTTTGATTTGTATACTGAAAGCAGTTTGGTTGAGCTTGTATACAATGTTTCCTGTTACCACTATTACAATCTCCTATCTGAATTGAATACTTGATTGCATATATCTGAGTCACCTTATCTCATATATAAGTTAGATCATACAGTGTGTAGAAGCTCACAGAAGTCTGTATGATTGGTTAAGCTTAATGAGATATAAAAAGGATCACAGCTGAGACAACTTGAGGACGAGTTGTCGGTATAAGTGCGGTGTAGATAAGAAGTGACTTGACTTGGTTGCTTGTCTATCTTTGAGTGCGTCTCGACGTATTGATGGATCACGATGAGATGAGTTCTTCTATCGACCGTCGTGAAGAACCAAGATCTCGGTGACTTACGATGATCTAAACCTCGATAAGGTATTAGGTTAGTATGAGTTGCTGACCATTACTTTGACTTGTTATGGGTGAGGGTTATATGTTCTAACCCAATATTCTCCGCATCTTGGGTGGTGGCAGTGCTTGTATGTCATGCTAGTTATCTCAGACGAGTCACCGTATCCGTTTAGGATGATGGCGCCCTCTTAAGGAGCTCAAAAGTTTTATTGTACTAAACCCTGCAGGTTGAGTTAGCTCAAGTACAATAATGAGGTTGAGGTTGTATTAATTATTTTAAGCAGTCAGAATGCTATAAATAATTAATGGACGTGCGATATCTTAAATACGGGATTCGTAATGTCAAGTGCAAGCCCGACTCACCTTCGGCAATAAATGGGTAAGTCGGATTTATTCTCTAGTGGCATGAATGAATGTTTATAAATTAATTTATGTTCAAATGAACATAAGATAATTAATTTATTTGAGGCCCATCTTTATTCCTTGCATTTGATCCTCGAATGGCCTATCCAGTTCGTAGCTTAGTGTAAAAATCGGCGCCCCCTACTCTCTATGGTAAGGATTTGATCCTCTTTATCCATAAGGATATTATTATATTTATGGGATATGCATGGATCCTTTCCTAATGGGATTATGGTAATGCATTATAAATATAAGGTAAGAGATAAGATCAAGGTTAATCCTTAATGTTACACCTAATATTTTTTGAGAATCCCATTGTGCTTGGTAGTGATTTTCGAAAGCCATTAGATAGGATTGGGTGATTTTCCAAAGCATTCTCCATAGATCGTCCTCACTCGACGTTGGAGATTGGGCAACCGGGATACAGTCCAGAAGATCAAAGCACGAGTCTCGATCCATTCATCCGTTCATCTCAAGCGATTCAAAGGTAAACACGAGAAAACCCCTAAGTGTTGCAATTAATTATATAGACGCATGCTAGGAATATAATCAATGTATGGTGAATCAAACATCCAAGATAGATCCTCGGGAGAGGGTTAAAATTAGATTTCCCTACAATTGGTATCAGAGCCTGGGTTCAGTATCTTGGCTCTGTTGGATTAATTCACGTTTAATTATTACGTGCGCAATTAATTAATTGTTGAATCTGTCGTTCATCGTGGCTCGGTTTTATTTTTGTCGAATTTTGTTTTTCACCACGAGAAAATCCGTGGTTAGATTAGATTTTTCCTGTAAATCTTATCTGTAAAAGAAGAACGAAGACGAAAGCACGAAGAACGAGACGATAGAGAATAGGTCGCACGCGGCGTGCGGCGGCGGCACGCTTCGACTTGCGGCGCGCTCGCGGACGCGCCGTGCAACCATGCGCGTTCTCGGTGACACAGGGGCGAGACTCGGCGGCATCGGCTGCCTGGGCGTCGGTGTCGCGTGATTCTCGCGCGAGATGCCTTACGCCCGCTACCGAGCGCGAGAGCCATCGGGCGTGGTCGGGCGGCGAGACCTCGGCGGCGGCTCGGCGCAGCGCGGCGGGCGGCACATCTCGGCGGCGGGGTGCGGGCACGCGCAGCATCGCGCGGAAGCCTCGGCACCGCTTGCGCAGAGCGTGCGTGCACGCTGCGGCGCTGCGTCGCGCAGGCGCGCTTCATCCACGGTCGCTGGTGGCACGCGCATCGTGCGCGAGATCTGGCGCCGGCGCAGCACAGCAGGGCGCGGCGCGTTTGTCGCGCGAGATCCCGGCGCCTCGCGAGCAATCTCGCGACCGTGGCGCGATCACGAGGAAACGCGCGCGGTGGCGGGCGACGCTTGTGATTTCAAATGAGGCGGCACGAGATTCGCGAAACCTCGGCTGCGCGATTTTCTCGGCGAGCCTAGCACGCGCGAGGATGGGGCGGCGGCGATGGTGCGCGGCGGCCCAGCCCATCTTGGGCAGACCCGGCCCAAACCCGGCCCAGACCCGATTTTTCTACCCGAACCCTTTTTTCAAATCGAATCCGGTTTTGACGAATCCGGTCCGTGCCCGTGCACTCGAGGCCCGTTTTTCAAAGTTGATGAAGATCTGTACTTTACAATTCTTTGTAATAGATTAGGCAGGAAAGTGCAGGTTCCACGAGTGGGCCACGATGAACGTTTTATTTTATTTTAATCGTTCATTGCATGTCGTGGATGTTTAAATTATGCAATAGCATGCTATGTATGTTTAAATTACGTGAACAAACATATTACATGTTTTCGTGATTGGATGCGCATAGTAAGCATGCTAGGTTTATCGCGTTTTCAAGCATATTTTAGAATTCTGCGAGCATGTTTTACATGTTGAGTTCTATAGAAAAGCATGCTAGGATTACGTGATCTGCATGGACAAACCTTTTGAAACAAAAGACTAAGTAAGCAACCCGACAAATTAATTTTAAAATTAAAATGTCAAGACCTCCACTTTTGATCTCTAAACAAAGTGAGGCGACCGTGAGTAAATGTCCACACGCGTGGCTTGCTTGCACTATTTATCATAAGTTTGTTAGATGAGATTTCTAAATAAAACATTTTAAATCTATTGAGAAGTGGGAGTTTCATGTAAACGCCCACAGCGTGGCTTGCATGTGCGATTTTCATAAGTTCTCTATAGATAGTTTTAAAATGAGATAACAAAGGAATTTGGATTGGGCGGTATGGTCCTAGTGGTATGCCAATTCTAAGAATTCATTTTCTCTTTATTAAAATTATGGTCATTGCTTAGACATCACCGAGTACAACTTTCCGCCAAGTCCCTTCTGCGATAGTGATGTGGTTTAGTAAGGTCCAATCATTAATTTCATTTATCATAAGGATAAGTTGACATGGATTGAAATTAAATGACTAAAAGGTATATTTTAGTGCAGTCGAGGGGTTCATGTGTAAACGCCCACACGCTGGCTTGCATGTGGGATTCCTTGGGCGATTGGAGGTTTCAATCAATATTTTTTATCAAATGTTACAATATTGTTGTTCTGAATCTTTTAGATATGTCTCTTACACGATTATCAATATGCTCGCACAAAATCCCTTATCCGGTCCGAATTTTATCGAGTGGAAGCGAAACATGGAATATGTTCTTATCATTTGAAGAACACATGTTTGTTCACACTACTCCTAAACCCGATGCCCTTCTTGACGATCGACTAATGAGCATCGAGAGTCAAGCGGACTTTGGCATAAGTCGAACAATATGGCCAAGTGCTATATGATGACTACAATGTCCAAAGGCTTGCATTGCAAAGATCGACCGATGGTAGACGCGACGAAAGATGGTCAAGTCTCGAGAGTAAGTTTGGGCGGTCGGATCGGACGATCCGCTTCCACACAATGAGAGAAATCTTTGCATGTAAGATGGAAGAAGGAAGTTCGTCCATGAACATGTCTCCCACATGACTCGTCTCATGGATAGTCTTGATCGGTTGGGAGGAGGTATTGACGGTGAAGCGAGGTCGATATCATCCTCAACACACCGCCTAAGTCTTTGAGAACTTTCGCGTGAATGCGATCATGAGCAAGACCGAGTATACACTTAGTCGGTTGCTTAATGATCTCGTGGCGCGGAAGGAGTTATGGGAAAAGGAGCACATGCTCTTGCTAGCACATCTAAGGGCCCAAATTTTCCGTTGCAAAATGGAAAAGAAAAGGGCACCAAAGGTGGTAGAGGCGAGGAACTAGTGGGAGTAGTAGGAGCAAGAACATGATCACATCGGAGGCTCGAAGAAGCCAAGGAGAGGGCAAGTGCTTCAAGTCTTGCAAGGCTGGGCATTGGAGGCCAGTGCCCTATGCTCAAGGCTCAAGGTATGCCATTTGCTTTAGTAAGAGAAACATGTTTAGCGACTTGTTCTACCCATTCTTGGGTAGTAGACACAGTCTGATGATCATGTTTGTTACACCTGCGAGGGGTTCTGCGCGACAAGGAGTGAGTAATGGAGAGATAACGATCTCCATGGGCAACGCGCGAAAGTCGAGGCCGTTGCGATCGGAGATGTTACTTTATGTTTTGATAGAACAGTTTAGTATTAAAGATGTTTTATAAGTGCCGGATTTTCGGTACCTTGTTTCTATTTGAAACTATTTATTCATGGATATTCTATTATTTTTGATAGTGGTGTTTCTATCATAAGAAATGACGAAGTTATCTGTGTTGGCACATTAAATAATTCACTTTATACTATTTCTTCTAAACATAATACATATAACTATGTTGCATCTACATCAAACCTTAAAAGAAAGTTTTCTTGAAGATGACATCACATTCCTCTGCATCTTAGATTAGGTCACATCAATCTAAATAGGATCTAAAGCCGGCTAAGAATGGGCGTTGGGTGATCTCACGCTATTACTCCCACGATCTGCGAATCTGTATAGAAGGAAAGATGTCGACCGGACCTTCAAGGCGAGGGTTATAGATCCAAAGAAGTGTTGGAGCTAGTCCATTCGACTGTGTGGACCGATGTCCACAAGCTCGTGGAGAATGCAGTATTTTGTCACTTTCCTCGACGATTACTCAAGGTGCGGATACATATACCGCTTCACCACAAGTCGAATGTTTTGAGAAAATCAAAGAGTTTAAGGCGGAAGTGGAGCGAAGCTTGGTAAGAGTATCAAGTCACTACGGTCGATCGCGGTGGCGAATACCTCGATGTGAGTTTATGGACTATCTAGTGAAGTGTGGGATTACCTCCCAACAAGATTACACCGGCACACCACAAAAAATGGTGTGTCGAGGCGAAGAAATAGGACTCTTTTGGAAATGGTTAGATCAATGATGAGTTATGCGGATTGCTTATTTTGATTCGGGGTATGCCTTAGAAACGGCGGCATACTTGCTAAATCTAGTACCATCCAAGTCGATCGAAAAGACCCTTTCGAGTTGTGGTTTGGTATGAGCTGGTTTAAGCCACATAAGGATATGGGAAGTCCGGCACATGTGTTGAACAAGAAGGGCGATAAGTTGGAGGCTAGATCGACGCAAGGTCATTTATTGGCTATCCTAGAGGGACGAAAGGTGGTTTATTCTATAGTCCTAAGGATCGGAAGGTCATTATTAGCACTAATGCCCGATTCTTAGAAGATGATTATATGACAAACCATAAATCCAAAGTTGAAATCAATCTTGAGAATTAGAAGATGATCGTATTCCACCACCGATTAAGCCAAAGTGCGAGATGTCGTGTCTAGTGGGAGGATCGACACGGATACTTCAAGAAATTGAAATGGGTCGAGTTCCATTTGGAGATACTGGCCGTACAAGTGGCTCCTACCCGACAAGTTGTGCAAGATAGAGAACCACAAGTTCTCGCACCCACCGTTGCCATTGTGCGATGGCGACTCGTCGTAGTGGGAGGTTGTTCGTCAACCCGGCGATTTATGTTCGTGGGTGAATCTTGATTTAGTCCCGGAAGCGAGCAGAAATAATCGACCCATGGACATACAATGAGGCGATACAAGACATTGATGCAAGATCATGGCGCACGCTATGGAATTTAGTCCATAACAGCTATGGATGTATATGAAAAGACACCTCTACCGGATGGCAAGGAAGCCATAGGTAGTAAGTGGGTATACAAGAGGAAGAGAGATTCGGATGGAGAGGTTTCGACTTTTAAAGCCGAGCTTGTGGTGAAAGGGTACACTCAGTTGAGGGCATCGATTTAGATGAGACCTTTTCGCGTAGCAAAGCTCAAGTCCATCGAATTCTTACGCCATAGCACCCACTCAACATTGAGGTTTGGCAAATGGATGTGAAAACCGCTTTTCTAAGCGGTTACATTGAGGAAGGTAGAGACATCTATATGCAAAGAACCCGAATGTTATGTGGTCGGGTGAAGAACATCTATTATGGAAGCTTAAGAAGTCCATTTATGGGCTTAAGCAAGCCTCACGATCCCGGAACTTACGCTTTGACGAGGTGGTAAAGTCCCATGGATTTACCCAACGCTTAGCGAGAGTTGTGTGTATCGTTTAGATGTCAACGTGATGTGGTATTTCTTGCACTTTATGTAGATGACATTCTTCTAGTTGGCAACAATGTGAAGTTGTTATCGACGTAAAGAGTTGGTTATCCGATCGGTTTCAAATGAAAGACTTAGGAGATGCGGCGTACATTCTTGGGATCAAGGTTTACCGAGATCGCAAGAGGAAAATGTTGAGCTTATCTCGGGCGCCTTACATTGATCTTGTGATTACTGTTTTAGTATGCGGACCGCCAAGAAAGGATTGCTACCTTTCAGACATGGCGTTCCTTTATCTAAGGAGCAGTCACCTATGACTTGAAAGGAGATAGAGGAAATGAGACAAGTTCCTTACGCTTCCGCCGTAGGGAGTCTCATGTACGCAATGCTATGTCGATACCGATATCCGCTATGCGGTGGGCATAGTAGCTAGATATCGATCTAATCTGTATAGCTCATTGATCGCGATGAAAGCATATACTCAAGTACCGAAAAGGACTCGTGATTATAGTTTGGTTTACCATGCGAGATAGTCTAATGCCTTTGGGTTATCTGACTTCGGTTTCTAAGTCGACCGTGATGAGAAAAAGTCTACCTCGGTATGTGTTTACCTTGGGAGGTGGAGCCGTATCTGGCGGAGTGCAAAGCGGCGATGCATTGCGGACTCTACCATGGAAGCCGAATATGTAGCCGCCTTGAGGTCAAGCTAAGGAGGTCAGATGGTTCAAGAACTACCTCATGGATCTAGGTGTGGTACTTGGTTTGCCCAAGAGTATCATAGTTCTTGTGATAACTCAAGTGCGATGGCAAACTCGAAGAAACCACGGACCGACAAGGAGACCAAACACATAGATAGAAAGTACCATGTCATACGAGAAATCATGAGAGGAGGGATGTCTTGATTGAAAAGATTGATCGACGGATAACCTAGCGGATCCATTCACAAAGAGCTGCCGCAAAAGTCTACGGCGCACATTCGAGGACTTTGATTGCGCTTGATGGCACCCACTTAGAAAGGAAACTTTTGTATAAGTGGGAGAAGCAAAGTGATGGTTTTGTTTGTAATAGCTAATAGAGAGACATTGTATACTAAAAGTTTGCTTTAGTATAAGTGGGAGATTGTTGGTTTGTATCTTCGAAAGCGGTTTGGTTGAGCTTGTATACAATGTTTCGCCACCACTATTAAAATCTCCTATCTGAATTGAATACTTGATTGCATATATCCGAGTCCCCTTATCTCTATATAAGTTAGATCATACGGTATGTAGAAGATCACATAAGTCCGTATGATTGGTCGAAGCTTAATGAGATATAAAAGGATCACAAATGAGACAACTTGAGGACGAGTTGTCGGTATATAGTCGTGTGTAGATAAGTGACTTGACTTGGTTGTTTGTCTATCTTTGATGCGTCTCGACGTATTGATGGATCACGGTGAGATGAGTTCTTCTATCGACCGTCGTGAAGAACCAAGATCTCGGTGACTTACGATGATCTAAACCTCGATAATGTATTAGGTGAGTATGAGTTGTTGACCATCATTTCGACTTGTTATGGGTGAGGTTATATGTTCTAACCCATATTCTCCGTATCTTGGGTGGTGGCGGTGCTTGTATGTCATGCTAGTTATCATGACGAGTCACCGTATCCGTTTAGAATGATGGCGTCCCTTTAAGGAGCTCGAAAGGTTTATTGTACTAAACCTGCGCAGTTGAGTTAACTCAAGTACATTAATGAGGTGAGTGGTACTACTTAAGGAATTAAAGATATTAATTATTTTAAGCGATCGTAATGCTATAAATAATTAATGGACGTCGATATCTTAAATACGGGATTCAGAATGTCTAAGTCTGTCCGACTCACCTTCGACAATAAAGGGGTAAGTCGGATTTATTCTCTAGTGGCGTGAATGAATGTTTATAAATTAATTTATGTTAAAAATGAACATAAGATAATTAATTTATTTGAGCCCATCTTTATTCCTCAGTTTGATCCTGGCCGCCCGTCCAGCCCGTAGCTTAGTGTGAAAATCGGCCCTACTCTACTATGGTAAGAATTTGATCCTCTTTATCCATAAGGATATTATTATATTTATGGGATATGCATGGATCCTTTCCTAATGGGATTATGGCAATGCATTATAAATATAAGGTAAGAGATAAGATCAAGTTAATCCTTAATATTACACCTAATATTTTTCGAGAATCCCATTGTGCTTGGGAGTGATTTTCGAAAGCCATTAGAGAGGATTGGGTGATTTTCCAAAGCATTCTCCATAGATCGTCCTCACTCGATGTTGGAGATTGGGCAACCGGGATAAAGTTCAGAAGATCAAAGTACGAGTCTCGATCTGTTCATCCCGTTCATCTCCAACAGATTCAAAGGTAAACACGAGAAAACCCCTACGTGTTGCAATTAATTATATAGTACGTGCTAGGAATATAATCAATGTATGGTAAATTAAATATCCAAGATAGATCCTCAGGAGAGGATTAAAATTAGATTTCCCTACAACTTAACCCTAGTTAAAGGCTAGACTCTAGTATGTCGAGTATTTAGCTTCTGACGTCATTTGTGATCTAAAAATAGGAAATAAATGGCCATGAATATGTAGAGGCATATTGTCTGGGCATGAATTTATGTGGTCCTGTTATTTGCTAGGAGAAAACCAAGTCGACAACAGGAATAATATATTCAACCTTTTCGGACAGAGAAAATTAGAAAAACAATACAAGAATAATAATTAGTTGATATATGTTTTGAATCATGGGATCACCAAATCAAATTGCAGTCGATAGTCCTATAACTGAAAACGAAATATACATGGGCAAAGCCATGTGAGCAAGACATGGACACTGCATGTTCCTAAAACCCATCCACGTAAGCATGATTCAATATTGAAATAAATAAAAAGAAATTAAAAAAAAATCCTAAATGCCCATACCTTCCCATGTGAGTTTCATGCAATAACCAAAATCATGGTGTTGGTATGGGAAAGCCAAAAGATTATGTAAGAAATTGAACATGTTAGTCCTATATAGTAGTCTACATGTGTTGTAACATATTTGACGGGATTATTCACTATTTTTCTATAGGGTATAATCTATTAAAATATGTAGCTTCTATTTTTACATTTTTAGTACTTTATAATTGTTGTTAGTTGGTGCAGTTGAAGCCATCGAATAAACTTATTTAAATATGGTTCGGTTATTGTTGGATTTGTATAATGAAAGCAGTTTTGGTTGAGTTTGTATACAATGTTTCCTATTATCACTATTACAATCTCCTAACGGAATTGATTACTTGATTGCATATATCTGTGTCCCCTTATCTCATATACAAGTTAGATCATACGATGTGTAGAAGATCACGAAGTCCGTATGATTGGTCGAAACAATGAGATATAAAAGTTTCACAACCGAGACAACTTGAGGACGAGTTGTCGGTATAAGTCATGCGGTGTAGATAAGAAGTGACTTAACTTGGTTGCTTGTCTATCTTTGACGCGTCTACGGCGTATTGAAGGATCACGATGAGATGAGTTCTTCTATCGACCGTCGTGAAGAACCTAGATCTCGGTAACTTACGATGATCTAAACCTCGATAAGGTATTAGATGAGTATGAGTTCTTGACCATCACTGACTTGTTATGGGTGAGGGTTATATGTTCTAACCCAATATTCTCGCATTTTGGGTGGTGGCGGTGCTTGTATGTCATGCTAGTTATACAGACGAGTCACCGTATCCGTTTAGGATGATGGCGTCCCTTAAGGAGCTCAAAATGTTTATTGTACTAAACCCCGCGGGTTGAGTTAAGCTCAAGTACAATAATAAGGTTGAGTGGTACTACTTAAGGAATTAAAGATATTAATTATTTTAAGTAGTCGTAATGCTCTAAATAATTAATGGACGTGCGATATCTTAAATACGGGGATTCGTAATGTCTCTAAGTGCAAGCTTGACTCAACTTGGTAATAAAGGGTGAGTCGGCATTTATTCTCTAGTGGCGTGAATGAATGTTTATAAATTAATTTATGTTACGGTGAACATAAGATAATTAATTTATTTGAGGCCCATCTTTATTCCTTGCATTTGATCCTGGTGGCCCATCCAGACCCATAGCTCTTTGGAAAATCGGCCTATTATTCCTACATGGCAATGATTTTATTCTCTTTATCCTATAAGGATATAATTATATTTATTGGATATGCATGGATCCTTTCCTTATGGGATTATGGTAGTGCATTATAAATATAAGGTAAGAGATAGAATCAAAGTTAATCCTCGTATTAACACACCAAATTTTAGTCCATCACTAGAGCTTTGTGAGGTTCTCAAAATTGTGCCAAGAGGATTAGGGTGATTTTACGAAGCATTCTCCATAGATCGTCCTCACTCGGCGTTGGAGATTGGGCAACCGGGATCTGATCCGGAAGGTCAAAGCACGAGTCTCGATCCGTTCATCCATCCCGAGGCAGTTAAAGGTAAACACGAAAAACCCTATGTGTTGCAATTAATTATATAGGTGCATGCTAGGAATATAATCAATGTATGGTGAATTAAACATCGAAGATAGATCCTCGGGAGAGGTCAAAATCGATTTCCTACAATTGGTATCGAGCCGTGTTCGATATCTTGGCTCTGTTGGATTAATTCACGTTTGATTATTACGAGAGCAATTAATTAATTGTTGGATCCGCTGTTCATCGTGGCTCGCTTTTATTTTTATCGGTTTTGTTTTTCACCACGAGAAAATCCGTGGTTAGATTAGATTTTTCCTGTAAATCTTATCTGTAAAAGAAGAACGAAGACAAAAGCACGAAGAATGCGACGACAAACACAAATCGGACGCACGGCGGAGGTTGTGTGGGCGGCGGCACGCGACGTGCTCGGCGCCGCACACAGACCGTTCGGTCGCGTGCGTGCGCGCTTCTCGGCGCGGTGGCGGTGGGCAACAACACAGGCGACACGGCTCGGCGGCCGGGGTGCGGGCACGCAGCGCTTGGCGGAAGCCTCGGCATCGCTGGCGCTGCTGCCGGTGGCGCTCGTCGCAGGTCGCGGCCGCTTTCGCGGTCGCTAGGCGGCACGCACAACGCGCACGAGCGGGCGGCGGGCGCGCGTTTTTCGTGCGAGATCCCAGCGCCAGCACGCACGGGCGACGGGCGCGCATTGTCGCGCGAGATCCCGGCAGCTTGCGGCGGGCTCGCGGTCGCGAGTCGATCATGAGGCGCGCGCCAGCCAGCCTTCGCGTGACGTGACCGCAGCGTGCTTTCGCCGGGTCGCGGTCGCGGTCGCCGCGATCGCGAGGCAGCCCGCGAGGAGCACGCTGAGGTGGCGGCGCGCATGGGCTGTGCCCTAGCGCTGCCCACCCCATTTTGGGCCGGACCCGTTTTCGGCTTAGACCCGAATTCGGCCCGAATCCGGTCCGTGCCCGCACGCGAGGCCCCTTTTTCAAAGTTTATGAAGATCATGCTTTGTAATTCTATGTAATAGATTAGGCGAAAGTGTGTGTTCCACAGTGGCCACGATGAGCGTTTTATTTTATTTTAATCGTTCATTGCATGTCGTGGATGTTTAAATTATCTGAAGCATGCTATGTATGTTTAAATTACGTGAACAAACATATTATATGTTTTTGTGATTGGATGCGCATAGTAAGCATGCTAGGTTTATCGCGTTTTCAAGCATATTTTAGAATTACTGCGAGCATGTTTTTACATGTTGAGTTCTATAGAAAAGCATGCTAGGATTACGTGATCTGCATGGACAAACCTTTTGAAACAAAAGACTAAGTAAGCAACCCGACAAATTAATTTTAAAATTAAAATGTCAAGACCTCCACTTTTGATCTCTAAACAAAGTGAGACGCAGATGTGAGTGGCGATCCACACGCGTGGCTTGCTTGCACTTTGCTTATCATAAGTTTGTTAGATGAGATTTCTAAATAAAACATTTTAAATCTATTGAGAAGTGGGAGTTTCATGTAAACGCCCACACGCGTGGCTTGCATGTGCGATTTTCATAAGTTCTCTATAGATAGTTTTAAAATGAGATAACAAAGGAATTTGGATTGGGCGGTATGGTCTGGTGGTATGCCAATTCTAAGAATTCATTTTCTGTTTAAAATTGTGGTCATTGCTTAGACATCACCTCGAGTACAACTTTCCGAAGTCCTTCTTGCGATAGTGATGTGGTCTAGTAAGGTCCAATCATTAATTTCATTTATCATAAGGATAAGTTGACATGGATTGAAATTAAGCGACTAAAAGGTATATTTTAGTGCGGTCGGGGGTTCATGTGTAAACGCCCACACGCGCGTGACTTGCTTGCACTGTTTATCATAAGTTTGTTAGATGAGATTTCTAAATAAAACATTTTAAATCTATTGAGAAGTGGGAGTTTCATGTAAACGATCCACACGCGGCTTGCATGTGCGATTTTCATAAGTTCTCTAGAGATAGTTTTAAAATGAGATAACAAAGGAATTTGGATTGGGCGGTATGGTCTAGTGAGTATGCCAATTCTAAGAATTCATTTCTCGTTGTTAAAATTGTGGTCATTGCTTAGACATCACCTCGAGTACAACTTCCCGCGAAGTCCCTTCTTGCGATAGTGATGTGGTCTAGTAAAGTCCAATCATTAATTTCATTTGTCATAAGGATAAGTTGACATGGATTGAAATTAAACGACTAAAAGGTATATTTTAGTCCAGGTCGGGGGTTCATGTGTAAACGTCCATACGCGTGGCTTGCATGTGGGATTCCTTGGGCGATTGGAGGTTTCAATCAATATTATTTTATCAAAAGGTTACAATATTGTTGTTACAATTATGTGCGATCGTATGCTTATGTGTTTATATTATCTTTTTAGATATGTCTCTTACAATCGATTATCACTATGATCGCACAAAATCCCTTATCCGGTTCGAATTTTATCGAGTGGAAACGAAACATGGAATATGTTCTTATCGCTGAAGAACACATGTTTGTTCTCACTAATCCTAAACCCGATGCCCTTACTGACGCATCGACTAATGAGCAGCGAGAGTCAAGCAGACTTTGGCATAAGTCGAACAATATGGTCAAGTGCTATATGATGACTACAATGTCCAAAGGCTTGCAGTGCGAGATCGATCGATGGTGACGCGATCGAAATATGGTCAAGTCTCGAAAGTAAGTTTGGGCAATCGGATCGGACAGTCCGCTTCCACACAATGAGAGAAATCTTGGCGTGTAAGATGGAAGAAGGAAGTTCGGTACATGAACATGTCTCCCACATGACTCATCTCATGGATAGTCTTGATCAGTTGGGAGGAGGTATTGACGGTGACCAAGGTCGATATCATCCTCAACACACTACCCAAGTCTTTTGAGAATTTTCGTGTGAGCGATCATGAGCAAGACCGAGTATACACTTAGTCAGTTACTTAATGATCTCGTGGCCGCGGAAGGAGTCATGGGTAAAGGAGCACATGCTCTTGCTAGCACATCTAGGGGCCCAAATCTTCCGTTGCAAAATGGAAAAGGAAAAAGGGGCACCAAAGGTGGTAGAGGCAAGGGAAATAGTGGGAGTAATGGGAACAAGAACATGCACGCACCGGAGGCTTAAAGAAGCCAAAGGAGAGGGGCAAGTGCTTCAAGTGCGGCAAGATCGGGCATTGGAGGCCAAGTGCCCTATGCTCAAGGCTCAAGTACGCCATTTGCTTTAATGTGAAACATGTTTAGCGACTTGTTCCACTCGTTCATGGGTAGTAGATACGGGTGCGACTGATCATGTTTGTTACACCTTGCAGGGGTTCCTGCGGACAAGGGAGCTGCATGATGGCGAGATAACGATCTCCATGGGCAACGCGGTGAAAGTCGAGGCCGTTGCAGTCGGAGATGTTACTTTATGTTTTGATAGAAGTTTTAGTATTAAAGATGTTTTATATGTGCCGGATTTTCGGTGGAACCTTGTTTCTGTTTCGAAATTGTTTATTCATGGATATTCTGTTATTTTTGATAGTGGTGTTTCTATCATAAGAAATGACGAAGTTATCTGTGTTGGCACATTATATAATTCGCTTTATACTATTTCTGCTAAACATAATACCTATAACTATGTTGCATCATCTACAAACCTTAAAAAGAGAAAGTTTTCTTCGCAAGACGACACCACATTTATCTGGCATCTTAGATTAGGTCACATTAATCTAAATAGGATCCAAAGACTGGCTAAGAATGGAGCGTTGGGTAATCTCACGAGCCACTCCGCTCCCGATCTGCGAATCTGTATAGAAGGTAAGATGTCGACCGGACCCTTCAAAGCGAAGGTTATAGAGCCAAAGAAGTGTTGGAGCTAGTCCATGCGACTGTGTGGACCGATGTCCACACAAGCTCGTGGAGGGTACAGTATTTTGTCACTTTCATTGACGATTACTCAAGGTGCAGACACGTATACCGCTTCACCGCAAGTCTAAATGCTTTGAGAAATTCAAAGAGTTTAAGGTGGAAGTGGAGACGAAGCTTGGTAAAGTATCAAGTCATCTGCGGGTCCGATCGCGGTGGCGAATACCTCGATAACAAGTTTATGGACTATCTAGTGAAGTGTGGGATTACCTCCCAACAAGATTACAAGACACACCACAAAGAAATGGTGTGTCGAGGCGAAGAAATAGGACTCTTTTGAAATGGTTAGATCAATGATGAGTTATGCGGCATTGCCTATTTCATTCTGGGGTATGCCTTAGAAGCGGCGTATACTTGCTAAATCTAGTACCATCCAAGTCGATCGAAAGATCCCTTTCGAGTTGTGGTTTGGGCGCAAGCTGGTTTAAACCACATAAGGATATGGGGCGATCCGGCACATGTCTTTGAACAAGAAGGCGACAAGTTGGAGGCTAGATCCCACGCAAGTCTGCTTATTGGCTATCCTAGAGGAACGAAGGTGGTTTATTCTATAGTCCTAAGGATCGGAGGTCATTATTAGCACTAATGCCCGATTCTTAGAAGAGGATTATATACAAACCATAAATCCAAAGTTGAAATCATTCTTGAGAATTAGAAGATGATCGTATTCCACCACCGATTAAGCCAAAGGTACGAGATGTCGTGTCTAGTGGGAGGATCGACACCGATACTTCAAGAAATTGAAGTGGGTCGAGTTCCACCGGAGATACCGGCCGCATGGTGGCTCATATCCAACAAGTTGTGCAAGATGAGAACCACAAGTTCTCGCACTCACGTTGTCATTGTGCGATGGCGCCTCGTGGTAGTGGGAGGTTGTTCGTCAACCCGAGCGATTTATGTTCGTGGGTGAATCTTGGTTTAGTCGTGAAGCGAGCAGCAATAATCGACCCATGGACATACAAATGAGGCGATACAAGACATTGATGCAAGATCATGGCACACCGCTTTGGACTTAGAAATTGAGTCCATAACGACTATGGATGTATACGAAAAGACACCTCTACCGGATGGCAAGGAAGCTATAGGTAGTAAGTGGGTATTGATAAGCCTCATTTTACATGTTTTATTGGGTTATATTTGTCCTATTTCTAAGTGATAATTGATTGGTTGAAATGCATTTATGTTATATTTGAATGTCTTGAAAGATATGATGCCGTGTGTAGTTTGTGATGTTTTAGCATAGGTTTTATCTGAAATGGAAGACACACACGCGCATAAAGGATTGGGAGTTCGCAGGAATCTCGCGATCGCTCGGCGAGAATGCGAAATCTTTCCTCGCGACACGATATCGCGATTAAGTCCCGCGATGAAGACTCGCGAGGCAATGTTGAATGCGCAAAAATGGATGACTCGCGACCGGCATCGCTACATACCATCGCGACCAAAGGTCGCGAAGAAACGCGAGGACTATCACGACCCGAAGATCGCGACTTAACATCGCGACGTAAGATCGCGGCTAGGCGGACGATGGTCGCGACTTAACATCGCGACTTTTCTCGCGATGAAGACTCGCGATCCGAATTAAAGTAGGGTTTTGGAGTATATCGAGGCGACAAATGTATGCGCATACGTAACTTTTGAGAGCGAGATGATTTTAATTCTTCAGAACATCTTTTACATTAAGCTTTTATTACATTACAGTGATTTAGTTTGAATTGATTCCAGTTTCATAGTTAGTTTTCGGATTTCGATTTACGTCTGGATTCAAGTGTTACGTTATTCATCGTGGAATCATACGGTTTTATCTATTTATCTCAATTCATGTCATCTTTAATTATTTATTGTTTTGATAGTTTAATTATGAGTAGCTAATTTCCGTATTGATCCTGGGGTTTGTATGTCTGACTAGATTCGTGTAACTTATCTGTTGATATTGTTTTGCCGTCCCTTCATGATTTATAATTCTTGGCTTTAATTCTCATGTGTTGGTATCTGATCAATATCTATGCATGCTAGTTATGTGATTGATGTCCCTGCGGAATTAATTGCATAGTCGATATCTGGAATTTATAATATAGTTTTTGCCTTGAGACCCGACGGAGATAGGTGAGCTGTAGGAGGTTATATCTTTGTGTGCTTTTGGTAATTAGCTTACTTCTCTTGAGACCCGACGGAGATAGAGTTTAGGCTAACCCACTACTATAGGTTGTCCCGCGGAAACTATAGTTACATTAGTGATCCTTCATCCGAATGTGGATTAAATTGGTAAACAGATTAATAGGTTAATTGCATGAATTTGGTTAGGTTAAATACATCCCTAGGGTCAGTCTTTTATATCTGGTTTTATTCATATCTTTATTTTCAAGTCTAGATTTATAATCTTCTCTCTTGATTTGTGTTGCTTGGATAATAATAAAGGTTACGTGTTAATTACTTGTTGTGTTCTCGATTTGCGCCTCGTGGATACGATATATATACTTGCTATTTTACTATCATTTATTTGGTAGGAATATTAGCGATCAAATTTTACAAGAGGAATAGAGATTCAGATGGAGAGGTTTCGCTTTTAAAGCCGTGCTTGTGGAGAAAGGGTACACTCGAGTTGAGGGCATCGATTTCGATGAGACCTTTCGCCTCTAGCAATGCTCAAGTCCATCGAATTCTTACGGCCATAGCAGCCCACTCGAACCTTGAGGTTTGACAAATGGATGTGAAAACCGCTTTTCTAAACGGTTACCTTGAGGAAGGTAGAGACATCTCTATGCAGCAACCCAAAGGTTATGTGGTGAAGGGTGAAGAGCATCTAGTATGGAAGCTTAAGAAGTCCATTTATGGGCTTAAGCAAGCCTCACGATCATGGAACTTACGCTTTGACGAGGTGGTAAAGTCCTATGGATTTACCCAGGTTGCTAGCGAGAGTTGTGTGTATCGTTTAGATGTCAACGGTGATGTGGTATTTCTTGCACTTTATGTAGATGACATTCTTCTAGTTGGCAACAATGTGAAGTTGTTATCAGACGTAAAGAGTTGGTTATCCGATCAGTTTCAAATGAAAGACTTAGGAGATGCAGCGTACATTCTTGGGATCAAGGTTTACCGAGATCGCAAGAGAAAATGTTGAGCTTATCTCGGGCGCCTTACATTGATCTTGTGATTACTCGTTTTAGTATGCGAGACCGCCAAGAAAGGATTGCTACCTTCGTACATGGCGTTCCTTTATCTAAGGAAGCGATGCCTATGATCGCAAAGGAGATAGAGGAAATGAGACAAGTTCCTTACGCTTCCGCCGTAGGAAGTCTCATGTACGTAATGCTATGTAACGAGGCCCGATATCTGCTATGCGGTATGCATAGTAGCTAGATATCAGTCTAACCTGGACAAGCTCATTGAATGCGCAGAAAGCATATACTCAAGTACCGAAAAGGACTCGAGATTATAGGCTGGTTTACCATGCGAGATAGTTTAATGCCTTTGGGTTATCTGACTCGGATTTCCAAGCTGACCGTGATGAGAAAAAGTCTACCTCAGGCTATGTGTTTACCTTGGGAGGTGGAGCCGTATCCTGGCGGAGTGCAAAGCAGCGATGCATTGCGGACTCTACCATGGAAGCCGAATATGTAGCCGCTTGGAGGTCGCTAAGGAGGTGAATGGTTCAAGAACTACCTCATGGATCTAGGTGTGGTACCGGTTTTCCCAAGAGTATCATAGTTTCTTGTGATAACTCAGTGCGATGTAAACTCGAAGGAACCACGGACCCACAAGGCGACCAAACACATAGAGAGAAAGTACCATGTCATACGAGAAATCGTGAGATGAGGGGCGTCTTGATTGAAAAGATTGATACGACGGATAACCTAGCGGATCCATTCACAAAGAGCTCATCGCAAAAAGTCTACGAAGTGCGTTCGAGGACTTGGATTGCGTTTGATGGCACCCACTTAGAAAGGAAACTTTTGTATAAGTGGGAGAAGCAAAGTGATGGTTTTGTTTGTAATAGCTAGTAGAGACACATTGTATACTAAAAGTTTGCTTTAGTGTAAGTGGGAGATTGTTGGATTTGTATATTGAAAGCGGTTTGGTTGAGCTTGTATACAATGTTTACATACCACTATTACAATCTCCTATCTGAATTGATTGCTTGATTGCATATATCGTGTCCCTTATCTCATATATAAGTTAGATCATACGATGTGTGAAGATCACGTAAGTCCGTATGATTGGTCGAGCTTAATGAGATATAAAAGTTTCTGGTGAGACAACTTGAGGACGAGTTGTCGGTATAGTCGGTGTAGATAAGTAGTGACTTGACTTGGTTGCTTGTCTATCTTTGCACGCGTCGACGTATCAAGGATCACGGTGAGATGAGTTCTTCTATCGACCGTCGTGAAGAACCTAGATCTCGGTGACTTCGATGATCTAAACCTCGATAAGGTATTAGATGAGTATGAGTTGTTGACCATCACTTTGACTTGTTATGGGTGAGGTTATATGTTCTAACCCAATATTCTCCGCATCTTGGGTGGTGGCGGTGCTTGTATGTCATGCTAGTTATCTCAGACGAGTCACCGTATCCGTTTAGGATGATGGCGTCCCTTAAGGAGCTCAAAGGTTTATTGTACTAAACCTTGCGCAGTTGAGTTAAGCTCAAGTATAATAATAAGGTTGAGTGGTACTACTTAAGGAATTAAAGATATTAATTATTTTAAGCAATGTAATGCTCTAAATAATTAATGAACGTGCGATATCTTAAATACGGGATTCGTAATGTCTAAGTGCAAGCCCGACTCAACTTCGGTAATAAAGGGTAAGTCAAGATTTATTCTCTAGTGGCATGAATGAATGTTTATAAATTAATTTATGTTACGGTGAACATAAGATAATTAATTTATTTGAGGCCCATCTTTATTCCTCGCATTTGATCTCCTGGTGCCCATCCAAGCCCATAGCTACTGGAAAATCAGCGCCTATTATTCCTACATGGCAAGGATTTTATTCCCTTTATCCTATAAGGATATAATTATATTTATGGGATATGCATGGATCCTTTCCTTATGGGATTATGGTAGTGCATTATAAATATAAGGTAAGAGATAGAATCAAAGTTAATCCTCATATTAACACACCAAATTTTCGTCCATCACTAGAGCTTTGTGAGGGTTCTCGAAAATTGTGCCAAGAGGATTAGGGTGATTTTCTGTAGCATTCTCCATAGATCGTCCTCACTCGACGTTGGAGATTGGACAACCGGATCTGATCCGTAAGGTCAAAGCACGAGTCTCGATCCGCTCATCCGTTCATCCCCGACAGATTCAAAGGTAAACACGAGAAAACTCCTACGTGTTGCAATTAATTATATAGGTACATGCTAGGAATATAATCAATATATAATGAATTAAACATCCAAGATAGATCCTCGGGAGAGGGTCAAAATCAGTTTTCCCTACAGTTATTATAGATGTTACCATTGTAAACATTATATGTATCAATTGCTAATAGGACGTAACTTCTTTTTGAACATTATGTGATGATGTATAAAAGGATCACTTTGTAAAACGTAGCTGTTGAGTGTTTAAGAGCAATTGTATTGAATTAATAATAATTGTAGTAACCGGAAAAACGATTAATCCCATTTTAGTATGTGTTTGAAGTGCTAAACTTTGAGAAAATTAGAAAGAGTGTGTTTGGGTAAACTTATTTTAAAGAACTTATAGGATATTTCAAGAGCTTATAATATATAATATTTGAAAAACTTGTAAGTTGTCAAAGTATTTTGATAATTGAGCTTATAAGCTAGAGAAAAAAATCGTGAGTTAGAGAGAGAAATTGACGATAGGTAATGAACCATAGTAGGTTATTTTGGTAAATTCATTATTATTTATAAGCTTATGAAAAATAAGTTAGGGTTGAGCTACTTATTTTTAGGGGAATTTATAAGTTGTTGGAACTTATTTTTACAGTTTATAAGATGTTTAGAAGCTTATTTTACCAAACACTTTGCATCAGTTTATAAGCACATAAATAACTTATATATTATTTTGAAGAGCTTATAAGCTTAGTCAGACATCCTCTAAATACCAGATTCAAGGGATGTGTTCAAAACTGGACTGAAATGATGGTTGCTTATGCTTAATGAAATAAAAGGACAATTAGGATGATATTTATGTATGTTGTTAGATGTATCAATATGCTGTTTAGATTACATTGTAGCCAGCCTAGATACAATCGATCTCTCACTATATGATGTTTAGCAAAATGTCAAAACATGATTATTGCTTTTTGCTAAATATGAAAATTTCCACTAAAGTCGGCCCCTTGTTCCCCCACATCACAAAATTATGAATGATAATGATAGTAAATTATATCTTTTGTTTTCAATTATTTCATTCATCTCCAAACAAAAGACATAAATGAATGGATAGAAGAAGATAGTGACAAAAAATAGTGCACAATCAGGTCTAAGTTATTACAAGAATCAGTTGTTGAAACAGAATATATAAACATAAGGGTAATTTTGTCAGTTTGAGTACAGAGATGAGATTTTTTGAATTTTATTGAGATATGATTCTCGACTTTAGAGGGCGCATAATATCTGATTATATCAGGATATGCTGCTTATCATTGATTAATTTCCTAACACATTTCTATATGTATTAGCACTAATTCTAGCTAGTTAGGCTAGACATGTGATCGATGATCTAATTATAGTTTAGCCTTTGCAATTAAATCTTGTTTCTGGGATTATGAGGGATTCTGTCATGTGCTTGGAGACTTGGAGTCTCTACATATTCGTTATCTACCAATAATGTGATTAAACTGTTTTCCTGACACATTGCTTGGAGTACTTAAGTGTATACAGTTAATAAATGAATAGGGGTGTCTAAACGGTTTCGGTTTCGGTTAGAACCGGAACCGAACCGAAACCGATAAATTCGGTTAACCGAAAACCGACAAATTTGGTTATCGGTTCGGTTTCGGTTCTAGAGTTGAAAAAAATTTCGGTTATTGGTTAACCGATAACCGAATGGTTCGGAAACGAAAAACCGTTTTTTATTTTTCATTATTAATTAATTAATTAAAAATTATTAAAATCAATTTTTAATTATTTTATTTATTTATAATAAGTATCAGTTTTTTAATTATTATTTTATTATTTTAATTATCATTTTATTTATTTTTATTATTAATTAATTTTAATTCGGTTTTTCGGTTAACCGAAAACCGAACCGTCAGAACCGATCGGTTTTCATTAACCGAAAATTTAAAACGGTTCGGTTTCGATTCCACTTTTTTAGAAAAATTCGGTTCGATTAACCGAAATCGAACAATTTAACAGCCCTAGTTAATAGCTTGACATTATAAAATTGAAGTGGAATTCAAATTCGTAGGCTTTTACATCCCTCACCCCATGAATTAGGCTAATCAATGAGCTATTTTAATGATGAATTAAGTGATTGTTTTATTAAAAAAAATTGTCAAAAAGAATATTAACATGTGTATATATAGAATTTGGGTCATATAAGAATACAAATATAATGCGAAAGCTACACAAAACGTATAAAGTTGTTGCATTGAATCTAGATGTAGTAATTTTATACGTGTAGTACAACAACTTTATATATATATATATATTGGATTAAATACAAATCAATATTAAAGTATAAAATAAGAATCATTTTCAGTCCCTTGATTCATGAAAATCTACGGTGAATTAATCACCTTACTTAATGAATTCAAATACCTGATTCGAATCTCATGATGAGTGAATTTTTATATTTTTGAATTCATGCACTTTTACGGTAAATTTAGACACTTTCAAAACGAATTCAAACGATTTCATTAGTATGTAGTTTATACGTAAAAGATGTCAGATAGTCATATATATATGTGGATCAGTTAGAAATGAAATTATTTGTAAGAAATAAGAATAAATCTAAGTCATTGATTTTAGTAAATCAATGTATAATATTAATTTACGTTGTGCTACAGTACAGTACTACATATGATATACTTTAATTTCACATGATTTACTTAAATGTTATATTAGTAATTTTATTTTATGTTAAAAACGGTTATTTCCTTGATTTTAGGGATTTGTTGTAATTTATCTTGTAACTTCTTATTTTAGATAGATTATATTTTTGTGTTGCACATGTAGAATACATTCGTAATATTTTTCGTACAATAATAAATTATATTGCGTGATGTGTAATATGTGCCACATATTTATTAAATATGTATATTATTTTTATTATATGTGTGCTATAGAAAGTGTAGGTAGTGCAACAATAAATTATATTATGTGATGTGTAATGTGTATCACATATTTATTAAATATGTGCTATAGAATGACTAGTTTGTACAACATTATATCGTGCAGGCAGCAGATTATAAAATCCCTCATTTTTTTCGATAATTGGCGAGATTATCGGGAAGTGACGAGATTTACGTCTGGAGTGGCAGAGGAAATAATTTTCTTTTATACCTAACTTTCCCTTATTCGAATTTATTAAAAAAAATTCTAAAATCATTTAATATATTACCTTTAATCTGGACTATTGATATGGGATGGATGTGTGGATGTGATATATTCTTATTTCTTACACTTATAAGCATTCTCACCGGGACCACCCCCTATGAGTTGGATTATCTACAAACCAATTTTAAAGTATAAAATAAAAATCATTTTCAGCCATTGATTCGTTAAGATCTACAATGAATTTATCATCTTACTTGATGAATAAACACATGGGTTTGAATCCCACAAGTGACGAATTTTTATTTTTTGAATTCAAATAATTTTCATGACAAATTCAGACAGATTTCATGAGTTCATAGTTTATATGTTAAGGAGGATTTTTACAATAACCATTATATATATATATATATGTGTGTGTGTGTGTGTGTGTGTGTGTGAGATATATATATAGAGTTGATCAAATAGAACAATATTTTTTCGCGAACCTGTGAACTATGCACAACACGTATAAAATTGATGAACAATAATTTTGCTCTAAAATTGGTCTCTTGTGCACCAGAATGTTATCATTGAGCATCAACTTTATAAGCGTTGTGTATAGTTCGTAGGTTCGTAAAAAAGATGTAGCTCTAACAATAGCCAACCTATATATATATATAGGGAGTGGATCAAATGAGAACCACATCTTTTTTGTGAACTCTACGAACCATGCATAAGACGTTGAAGATGATGCACAAAACGGTATAAAGTTGTGCATAACGAAAACTTTCTAAAATTATTTTGTTGTGCAACAATTTTAGAAAGTTTCGTTATGCATAACTTTATACTTGCTTTGTGCATTATCTTCAACGTCTTATGCATGGTTCTCAAGTTCTCAAAAAGATGAGTTCTCACCGGATCAACCCTATATATATATATATATATAATATATATATATATATATATATATATATATATATAGAATTTGATTTGTTATGAAATACAAAAAACAAACCATGCATATAGTTGAACTGACTTATGCATATAAATGAACACAAATATGCATGCATGTTGAAAGCGTGCGCTTGTGCTCGCGGTTTGCCCCAGCATGCACTCACGCACTCCCCAGCGTCTGTTGAACAACATGCGTGTTTATGTTGTGTTTTTCTGCATATTTGTGTTTTGTAACCAACATTTAGGTTTGTGTTTTGTTATATACATGAGTGTGTTTTGTCATATGCATGTTTGTGTTTCGTGGTCAATATGCATGAGTGTGTTTTGTTATATACATGAGTCTATTTTGTCATATCCATATTTGTGTTTCATGACCAACATGTAAGTTTATGTTTTATTATATGCAAAAGTATATTTTGTTAAATGCATGAATATGTTTTTCGACCGTAGAATTTTCATATATCCTTCCTCGTCAGTTCTCTCGTCTCCTTCTTCATTTAGCGGCGACATTTGCCATTAACCACTGCCATAGCCACACTCTCTCTCAATCTCTCAATTTTCTCTCATAATCCTCTTCTCCTTTTTTCTCCCTCAATTTTCTTCTCAATTTTTTTTTCTCTCTAAAATCTGATGTTCAATGTCGTTGCCGTCGCCGCTGCTTTCAATCATCGTCGTTGTCCCACATCGTCGCAATAGGAAATTTTTTTTGAAGAAGTAGATCAGATGAGAGGAGAAGAAGAAAATTGTTTTGTTTTCATTCTCATTTTATCCTTGGCGAAAATAAGAAATAATAATGAAAATGGGCCATCATTTGTCAAATTATAGAGCATTCACATGTTCAAAATATACGGTCTAAATTGGATATTACATACTTCCAAGGACCGGTAACTACCGAAACTCAATCCTATATATATATATATATATATATATATATATATATATAAGGAGTGGATCAAATGAATCACATCTTTTTTTGAACTCTGCGAACCATGCGTAAGACGTTGAAGATGATGCACAAGTCGGTATAAAGTTGTGCATAACGAAAACTTTCTAAAATTATTTTATTGTTCAACAATTTTAGAAAGTTTTCGTTATGCACAACTTTATACTGTTTTGTGCATTATCTTCAACGTCTTATGCATGTTTCTCAAGTTCTCAAAAAAGATGAGTTCTCACTGGATCCAACCCCTATATATATATATATATATATATATAACCTTCTTATCGTGGGAATTGTGAGAATATTGCAATGAACATATAAAGTAACTACATTAAGTGCAGTTACTTTCTACGTTCAATATAGTGTTCTCACATGTCTCACGATAAAAAGTTTTGTTTAAATAGAGAGAGAGAGTTTGTAAAGGCAATCATAGTCTTGTTATAATTAGGGTTGGAGAATTGTTCAGAACTGTTCTTTACATAGGATTAAAATCTCTCTTATTCAAAATAAATATGTTTTAGGAAAATTTTAAATAAAATCAAAATAAATGTCATTATAGCTTTGTTCCTCTCCCAATTCCATTATTACCCCTAGTAGCTCACCTCAAAACATTCTTCATTCTTCACTAATTGCAAATTCATAATTTATTTGATATAATCTTTGACAAAAAGAAATTCCCTTAATTTAAGTGCATAATATTAGAATGATATATATTTTCGTATATATTATATTAATCAAAACATAGCCAAAAGCAATCCCTCCGTCAGTGGACTTTATATCTGAAAATTGGGTTTTTGAGCCGCCTACTATAATATGGCCTGCTCCGTATCGGCTCATTAAGCTCGAACATAATGGGCTTTGGGGCCTTCGGCTAACATATCTACAGTTGCAGGGCCCTTCCCACATTCTACAGAAAGGATCTTTCCCAAACTTATAGGAGATGTGAAAATGAATATTTGAGTGTTAATTTTAAAAATAGTGGACCTTTCATCCCATTTGTCCGGATTGTGATTCATTTGTATTTTTTAGTTTGGGTGGAGGATTGAACACGATTGGTGCGAGAAAAATCCAACATATTTTTAATATTTTTAGGTATTTTGTGTGGCTTATAAAATCACTGTAGTTTTAGGTAGGTGTAAAATCAACGAGATGGTCTCCTGTACATTCGTCTGTATATATAGATTTTGATATTTTTCTTCAATATAAATGATACTTTTTAAATTATAGAATAAAAAATAAATGATATTTTTCTTTAATGTAAATTATACTTTTCTTAACAATAAATGATATTTTTGTCGGTCCATACAATGCGAACGAATGTACGAGAATTTTTGTAAAAGCCAATTAATTTATAATCAAATCTATCGAAGTTTTCACTTATTTTGAATTACTTCATTCATACACATATATGGGTAAATATCAATTTAAACCCTAAACTATATATGTTTTATCAAAAATATCCTGAACTTTCAAAAATATCAATTTAAACAATCAATTTAAACCCCAAACTATCCCGAATACATGGATACATTTTTATACAAATATGATAGTTTGGGGTTTAAATTGATATTTTGAAAATACTGTGATATTTTGATAAAACATGATAGTTTAGAGTTTAAATTGATATTTACCATATATATATATATATATATATATATATATAATAGGGTTGGATCAGGTGAGCTAATCTTTTTGAGAGCTTGAGGCAATCGTAAGGCGTTGAAGATGATGCACAAAGCGGTATAAAGTTATGCATATAAAACTTTCTAAAATTGTTGCACAACAAAATAATTTTGAAAGTTTTCGCATGCACAACTTTATACTGCTTTGCATCATCTTCAACGTCTTATCGTGGTTCTCAAGTTCTCAAAAAGATTTAGCTCACCTGATCTAACCCCTATTTATATATATATATATATATATATATATATATATATATATATATAGGTTATAATACAAACCCCTAAAATAAGAAATAAGAATTCATCTTGATCATCCATTTATCATTAATCAATGGTTAAAGATTAAGTTATCACATTCCCTATAATTAAGGGACGGTATTTTCGTAATATTCTCGTAATTATTATACCCTAATTTGATTTAATCATAATCACACATCTTCATCAATGGTTTAAATTTGTTCCATTTCTTATTTTTGAATGTGTTTTATTTGAACGTAATATATATATATATATATATTTGAAGACGTAATTATGTACTTTTCAGCTCTAACAGAATTTATATATTTTCCATATATTGAAGATAATATTACCCACTATTTACGTAAACTTTATCGAATTTCACATTAATATTAAAAATTTCATTTGTCTTTTTCAAATAGAAGACACCAGATCAAGGACCGAACTCCACAAACTCAGATTTGGGACAATCCAGAGCTTGTAAAACGCAAGGAACCGCACGCTACGCAACTGCAGACACCGCGCCAAAATTCTCAACCGTCAAAACGAACCATTCATGCACACTCTCCACCGCCATCACCAGCTCCGCCGCTGATCGCCGCCGCTGCTGCTATGACTCTGGCGTCTGGACAGGCCGTATTCTTGCTCCCACCGTCGTCTTTCTACCGACATGGGATACCGCCACGACGGCACCGCCGTGCGTGGAAGCGCCGCCGTCTCAAGCTCCCCACCGTCCGCAGCGAGTTCAATCCCACGCCACCGCCTCTCGACAACCTCTTCCACAGCATGCTCTCCCAGTTCCCTTCTGTTAGTTCGCTTGATTTGATAGCCCCTGCGGTTGGCTTCGCCTCCGGCATCGCTCTGTTTCTCTCTTCTAAAACCTCCAAATTGCTTCCTAACCCTAAATTAGTCATGAATTCGAGTTCCGATATTGGAGAGTGGATCCTATTCACCAGCCCGACGCCGTTTAATCGGTTCGTGATGTTGCGGTGTCCGTCTATTGATTTCCCTGAAAACGAATTTATGGAAAATGTTAGCGAGAAGCTTGTCAAAGAGGACAGGCATTATGTGAATTTGAACAGCGGTAGAATTATTCAGCCAGTCGAGAGCAATGATGGTGGCGAAGATGAGAAATTGGTGTACCAGAGGCTCTGTGTTGGCACAGAGGATGGCGGAGTCCTATCGTTGGATTGGCCGGTTAATTTGGACCTTGAGGAGGAGCGAGGGTTCGATACCACGGTGTTGATAGTTCCAGGGACGGCGGAGGGGAGCACTGAGAGGAAAATTAGGGCTTTCGTGTGCGATTGCTTGAGGAGAGGCGTTTTTCCACTGGTCATGAATCCAAGAGGATGTGCTGCCTCACCATTGACTACTCCACGGTTAGCATCTCTGAATAATATTTCAACTGATAATACATATTCATTGCTTATACTATTATCCATTTCGGTTTGTGTACATCGAAATTGAATACGAATACAACTGCACTGCTGGATATTGGTAATCCTAGCCAAAGTTTCATCAAGTTTAGTGTAATAGCTTGTTTTTACAATTTCTACTCTTATTTGGGTACATCAAATAGGAATCTGATAGGCACATTTTAGTAGTTTAAGGCCGAATTTGACCAAGATTAGTTTAGTAGCCTGTTCCAAACCTGAGTTGTGCCTGTGGCTGTTAGTTATACATGATTTTTTTCCCCCCCTTTCTGACTTTGCTTCCTCATTTTCCGTTTTGATTTTGCCTCCATTAGAGCAGTCCATTACTGATTCTCATGCAACAACTGTTTACGTTTATTTTAATTTCTGCTTTGCTTTTCCCAATTTTAGTACTTGATGTGAAAGTTTTACATGGAGTAGCTGATTGATTACTTCCGCGAGTACAATGTCTTTCTTGGCTTGTCTATGGACAATATTGAACTGGATGGATTCAGTTAATAAGAATCTCCTCTCTGACATACTTATTTAGGATATTTCTCGCACAGATAACTGTTCATCAAAAAAAGGTTTGATAAAAACCTGGAGAATCTAAATAGATCTTGTGAATCACTGTAAAACGCACAGGACTCAATCTAGTGAATTGTGCCATCAGGTATTGGCAAAGAGAATCTGGAGGTCCTCTAGTGCTTGGTTTGTATGAGCTGTCAATCAGTTCTGTCCACTTCGATTATTTACTATTGCAGATAAGAGATATATAATGCATTTGTTGGTCGACAGCACCGACATCCACTCACTGTTCTCATTCAAGAAGTCTAGATATTCCCTTGTATTAATCTGTTTGTGTTGGGTGATACGGTGGTTTCCCTTGGTTATAAGCATATAATTGTTCCCTTTTGTTGGTTCAATCAAAACCATAAACATTCTTGAACTTACTTTAATACTTCCTTAGGTTTCTTCTTTGATGCATATTTATGAACTACATAGTTCTTCTTTTGGTGTACTTTGATATGTATCTTTCCTTGAATAGGTCTCCTCCTGTCCTTAAAACTGAATTTCTTAGATGAGACATCTCTTCTGTAACTTCTTGGCATCAAAGTTGTACTCTAACTTACTGATGGGGCTGATTCTCATATCAGAAAATACTTCGATTCTTTTTCTTCTCAGTATTATTGGTTAAAATGCTGTCACAGGGCTAATGATATCTAGCATTGGTGATAAAGATCCATGCTTGTTTAGTTGTCTGAATGTACCTTTTTGCAATGCAATGTATTTTTCTTTTAGCATCTGGATTGGGGTGGAGTCTGCAAAACCTAAGAGTGACACATTAGTCATTCATCATCTAAAAATTACCTCTTGATCATGTTTTTTAAAAAACGCTTAATTTTTAATGTAGAAGAAGTTACATCCACAATAAATAGTTGTTTTTGATGGATGCTGTTGGGCGAAACAAATATAAAAATGTTAATCATTTAGTTTCCTGATACACTTTTATTCCTGGATTGGCAAAACAAGCTGATAGTAATGCTATAACTACTTCATTTATGTAGGTTATTTACAGCTGCTGATAGTGATGATATCTCCATAGCTGTTCAGTACATAACCAAGAGAAGACCGTGGACAACATTAATGGCAGTTGGCTGGGAGTATGGTGCAAATATGTTGACGAAGTACTTGGCAGAATTTGGTGAGCGAACACCTCTTACGGCTGCAATATGCATAGACAATCCCTTTGACTTAGAGGAAGCCACAAGGTCCTCTGTCTACCATCCAGATTATGATCAGAGGCAAACAGATGGCTTGATTAAGATACTTCAATGTAACAAGGTTGTTTTCATCTATTGGCATTGCCTCACATCCTTTTCTCTAGTATACTTCTTAGGGTCACGGTTCTCTCGCAGGAGAGTTTTCATTCTCATGAAAGAGATTTTCTATGAGTCAGTTTTAAAATTCAAGAATCTAATGCATTAACCTTGAAACTAATCGTTAAGAATCATTGGAACTTCAACATCTGTTCCAATGTTGCTTACTTTTTTTTTTCTTTCTATTTGTTCATCCATCTATTGAATCTGTACTCAGGAATTATTTCAAGGCCAAGGTAAAGGATTTAATGTTGAAAGAGCACTGTCGGCCTCATCTGTTCGGGATTTTGAGAGAGCAATTTCTATGGTTTCTTATGGATTTGATACCATTGAAGACTTCTATGCGAAATCAAGCACACGAGATGTGATTGACAAAGTGAAAGTTCCTGTTCTGTTTATACAGGTTTTATTTCTTTACTGTGAAACTTTTTCTCTCGGAGATTACTCTATTAGTGATTGGTTGTTATATGTTAATGGTGCGCTGATTTTCTTAAAAGAGTCCCATGCAGCATCTGAATTACTCAGATTCAGTGGAAAACAAGGGTTGGATACTTGGAGGGTTATTTTGGAGTTTCTGAAACTAAGAGGGTGTATACTGTACTGACTCTACTGAATCAAGAAACAGTTAGAAGTATCCTGTATGTTTTTTGTTCATGACGGGTTATTACTTGATATTTTGGAAAATTTTAATCTTGTGATTCAAAGTCAAAATAAAAAGTTTACCTCAAATTTGTTGGATTTTATAATGTTCTTCATTATCCATTATGATTTTATTTTCCTACTTTGTCAAAGATATGCATTGAAAATGTAAAATATATAGTGTATTTAATATTTTTTTTTAATATTAACTTTGCATCTTATCTCGTATTTTGATCAAATATGTGTAATCTTATATTTCTTCAGAATTTTGGTAAGTTTGTATGAATTTGCATAGATGCTTATCAGTAATCTGACTTTTCACTGTACTTGAAAAATATAGCATATTTATCAGACTTATAATTTAACAGTTGTGCTTGTGATTAATTCACAGAATGATGATATAAAAGTTCCATTCTTCTCTATCCCACGGAGTTTGATAGCAGAGAACCCATATACAAGCCTTCTTTTGTGTTCTTATAAGCCGTCTAGCAAAAGTATGAATGACAGGCAAACTTTTTTTTGGTGCCAGCACCTTGCATTGGAGGTAAATATGTTTTGAGCATTTTTATATACATGTTATTGTGACAATATTTTGATATGCACTGAATTTATAGCGATAATGCTTGCCTTCAGTGGCTCTCAGCTGTGGAGCTTGGACTTCTAAAAGGTCGACATCCACTTCTCAAAGATGTTGATATCACCATAAATCCATCAAAGGGTTTAGCACTGGTGGAAGGCAGAGCTTCTCCTAAGAGCGGAAGAGTTGGTGGAGTCTTGAATCTTACTAATGAGAGTTCTACAAATCCTGAATCGGAGATGTTTCAGGTAAATGGTACAGCCATGAGAACTCAATTAGGATCTAACAAAGATATAGGAGAGCTGCATATCAAAGGATTGCAACTAGAGGACAACAATGTGGGGAAACAATTTGATGCTGTTGTTGACCCAACCACAGAGGAGTCAACTCTTCTGACATCGAAAGAGGTCAAGTACTACAGACTGCAGAAGTGTTGATGAAAATGCTTGATGTTACTATGCCAGAAACTTTGTCAGACGAACAGAAGAAAAAGGTAATGTCCTGCATCATTTAAACTTAATACAGTGTGGGTAAGGCATTTTTGGCTAGTTGGTAGACATGAGACTGGAGAGTTATATCTATCAAGTATTGGGAACATTGCAGTGTCCTTGGTCTTGGCCACTCATAAATAGTTTTTTCTTCTATTGGAACTTATAAATAGAAATTATATGTAGCATTAATTGTGGTGTTAATTCTACATATAATTTCTATTAATTGTGGGTTAATAATCAGAGAGGAAGAAATCTAATTTTTTTAGGAAATGTTTAAGATCTAGAGGAAATTTGAACTATCTGCAGGTTTTTAATGCTGTGGGTAAAGGAGAGACCATAATGAAAGCTTTGCAAGATGCTGTTCCTGATGATGTTAGAGGAAAGCTCACAACTGCTGTTTCTGGTATCCTGCAGAGTCAAGGATCTGATTTAAATTTTGATAAATTATTAAAGCTAGGACGTAATAGTAGGGAGGCACCAAAATATGAATCAAAGGTGCTAGACAAAGACAAAGATACACTAGAAAAAGCAATTCATGGTGAAGATGTTCGGCCCCTAGACCAAAAGAAGAGGGCTAATGACTCTGAGGAACCACTAGAAAAAGCAATTCATGGTGAAGATGTTCAGTCTTTGGACCAAAAGAAGAGGACTAATGGCTCTGAAGATGGTTCATCTAGTGATGATCATAGTCCTGACATGTCTTCTAGGGATATGGAATCAGAGAAACAGGCATCAAAGATTTTAGAGAAAGAGAGTGACCTCGTTCCTGATTTGGGGAAGGGGTCCCATAATGAGACAGGAAATTCTAATGAGCCTGGTGATAATACTGTCGAAATTTCTGATAGGGAAATAATGGCAGAAGTAAATCCAAAACAAGATTCTTCCAGCATGTTTGATGGGCCTGATGGAGCGAAAGATATTCTTGACCAAAAAAAGGGGGAAGGAGGAACTGGTAAAAATCAATCAGATCCAAAAACCGAATATAATGAGCAAAAAAATGACGTTTCAAATGATCATAAATCTGAACCCTGTAACACACAGGAAAATCCTTCAGCTCCTCACCCCACTTCTGAGGCACTTATGGAAAATGAAGTGGAAAACAATCAGGGGAAGGAAGAAAAAGATCCAATATCTGCTTTAAGCCAAAATATGAGTGATTCATCAACCTTCAGTGTCTCTCGGGCATTCAATGAATTAACAGGATTTGATGATTCGACCCAAGTTGCCGTTAATAATGTATTCAATGTAATTGAGGGCATGATTGATCACTTGGAGGAGAAAAAGGACATCCTAGATGAAGTCAAGAACAAAAATCTATAAGTGAAGTTAATGGAGTAGAGGAGGTGAAGGAATTTAGTAAAGACTCGGTGTCTAAGAATCATCTGCTGCAGGATGACCTCAGATCGTCAGTGACAATAGATGGCAATGAAAGCGCCCAGTCTGGTCACTCAGAGGTTTCTACTTTGCAAGATAAAGAACTCTCTGGGGACATATATGAAGGACAGCATAATGCACATGGTGCATACAACTATAATAGCACTGGTAAGACCGAAAGCGAAATCAGTTTTCTGCTTGCATCCGGAGAACTTCCAACTAAAAATTTAGTGACAGATTTGAATAGAAGTTCAGAAAAGACTCCTATATCTTTAACTAATTTTCCATATGGTGATCCACTTTACAAAGAGTGCCTCAAGACATATCTTTCTTTGAAGATGAAAAATGCAAAGCCTCTAGGTGTGCATAAACCACCAGCATTGTATTTAGACTATATCGCTGAAGAAGGTCAATGGAAGATTTTAGAGCACACTGAAAATGATACTGATTGTAGAGAAGATAAGACTGACAGCCTCCCAAGATCTAGAAATGGTGATAATACTATTGAACCATCCTACGTGATACTAGATTCTGGTAAATCCGAGGACCCAAATGAAGAACTTGAGAAGGGTACTGTCAGCAACAATGCTGAGTTCAATGAGACCAGATTTGATGGTTCCACACCTCTCATCAAAAGTCTCATATTGAAATGTTTAGAGGTTGAAGTTGGACGTAGAATCAGTGCTTTTGATCTGGAAGATCTGGAACTCAAACTTGCTAGAGAGATGGAGTATGTTGCCAATGCTGTATCCATGGTTGCAGGGAAAGGGATGCATCATATGGATAAATGGAACGATAACCTGCTAGGGAAACTTGGCATCCTTGATGGAGAGAACGTAGTCAGAGCTATTTCATCTGCTGTTGAGGACACTGAATATTTGAGAACAGTATTGCCTATTGGTGTTATCGTGGGCTCTAGTTTAGCTGCACTGAGAAAGTTCTTTGATGTGGCAGCAGTGAATGGTGCTGATGAACAGCATTTGGCCCTTGATCAGGTTGATAAACCAACAGAGAGGCTTCTTCTAGTTGGTGAAAATGAGAGTAGGCAAAGGCCCTTAAGGAAAAGACAAAATAAAGATAATTTCACCAGTTATACTGATGACGACGACGATGATGATATTGATCTTGGAAATTCTAAAGTTATAATGGGTGCTGTTACAGCTGCTCTGGGGGCATCTGCTTTACTTGCTCATCAACATGTAAGATAACTTTCTTTGACTATTAATTATCTGACAAATATTTGTTTGTACATATAATTTCTTCTTTTGAGTCGTTTTATTCTTTGATCATTTAAGGCTCTGCATACGATCAATTTTCTTCTAACACCCTGCTCGTGTATGAACTGCCTTTTCAACTAGTGGAGGCTAGCTGAACACTTGTGTGTTTGGCAACATGACAATTTCTGCTATAGAACTTAATTTGTATATCAGATCAAGCCTCGACTTTATTGATGACAACCAATTGACACATGATGGCGTTTTGCAATGGCCTTCCTCAAATGGCTATACTCCATATGATTTGTGAAAAGGAAAATTTGATGCTTTGGATTTAATATATGACTACTGGATACCATCACTTCCGTTGGATCTAAGTTGCTACTGTTATTTATAGGCTGGACTAATAATTATTTATCTTGCATTTGTCCATAGAAATCCTGAATGATGCTGCTTTTTTCGTATTTGACATGCAAACACTATCATTGATATTGCTGGATTGTGGGTTCACTATCTCTATATAAGTTGTATACCTTATGTATGTGTAGGTGCATCGAGTAAATGCATTCAGTATCTACCCTTTTGAGCTGCCTAAATTTTACAATGTGCTTTAGAGTACTGAAATTATCAGACCTTTGAAGGAACCTCTGAGTGAGAAAAAACAGAGCAAAGGATCTTTCGAGCCTGATGAAGTGCACAACAAAACTCAGAGCAATATTGTGACGAGCCTTGCAGAGAAAGCAATGTCTGTTGCTAGTCCCGTGGTTCCTATGAAGGAAGATGGTGAAGTTGATCATGAAAGGTTTGGTTTGTTTACTTTCTCCCACATACAATGCTTGTTTCTTTAGTTGTTTTCTTTCTGGTCATACTGTTGAACTCTTGAATTCGTGAAATAGGATTGTATCCATGCTTGCTGAAATGGGACAGAGGGGAGGTATGTTAAGGCTTATTGGCAAAGTTGCTTTACTTTGGGGTGGAATACGTGGGGCTATGAGTTTGATTGACAAACTTATCTCATTTCTGCGCCTTTCAGAACGCCCATTGCTTCAAAGGTGAACAGTTTTACTACTTTTTAGATAGATTATTGTCTTCATAATTTGGATTATATATTTGTGTGTTAATTCCTTAAATGTATAGCATCTCATATCTATATGCTGGAAGTTTGTGGAATTCTGAAGCAGTTCTGTTTCCTTAAAATACGCCATTTTAAGTGGACATTGTGCATGTTCAGGTTTCCCTGTATATCTAAATATTTTTGGATTAAATTGTAACCTGGTTCTCTACTCTCTCTCTCTATATATATACACATATAAGGGAGGGTTAATGTGAGAACCATTTTTATCATGAGAACGTGAGAATAAAAAAATTATGAATTCGGTGTGAAAGTTGATGAATCTCCTTGGAAAGTTACTAACCCCAAAAAAATGGAATTTTCACCCATCATGAGATTCGACCCCTCGGTGAAAATTCCGAAGTTTTGGATTCAATAACTTTTCCAGCGGATGCATTAACTTTCATAGTGAATTCATTTTGTTCATAACGAATTTTCGTGGTTCTTAATTTTCATGATAAAAATGTTTCTTATTTGAACCTCACTATATATATATATATATATATATATATATGAGAATCTTCTCTACTTGTAAATATACTATGTATTTTTCTCTCCAATTGTCTCTCTTTATGCTTCTCTACAGATATATATTAAAATGTTCAAGTAGTACCTGAAAAACTATCCAAAGTAAATTTATGTCACATTTTTGTTATCCATGAAAAGAATTCATATCTTCAAGATTGTTACATTCCACTTGTATACAAAAGCTAAAGAAAAAAACAGATGCATGGATATAGAAGATATACTGTTTGTTTCACGGGTTGTACCATTCCGTTGTGGGGCAAGTAAGATAATATTTGCGGTCAGTTATAAATTTTTATTATTGCTGTGGTATATGATATATGATATATGATAATCATATTAGATATTATTTTAAATTTCCAACATGAAATAGTTATTTTACAAAGGAAAATGAACCGTGTTGGTATTTGCTGTGTGTGTATATATATATATAAAAGCATATTTGCAGTACTTTTAGGGATCCCTGTAATTGGCAGGTTTTGTTATTAAATTATAAATATACCAAGTTGTTAAAACATATGAGATGGGGCATAAAAGTGTATTTTATTCAATGAAGAGTACACCTATATATACAAATGTTATCAAGCTAATTAAGGTAAAGGCTAACCCTAATTGTGCATCTACCATATATACTTTATAATACTCCCCCTCAAGCTGGAGCATAGATGTTAATCATGCCAAGCTTGTTACAAAGATAATCAATTCTAATCCCATTAAGGGCCTTAGTAAAGAGATCCCCTAACTGATCTTCGGTCTTCATATATCTAGTAGAGATGAGGCCACACTGAATCTTCTCATGAATAAAGTGACAATCAATTTCAATATGTTTGGTTCGCTCATGAAAGACGGAATTGGATGCAATGTGAAGTGCAGCTGATTATCACACCATAACTTGGTGGAATAGGAGCAGTTAGACCCACTTCATGTAAAAATTGATGTATATACATGATCTCACTAACTGATTTAGCCATAGCTATATACTCCGACTCTGCACTTGATCGTGAAACCACTCTCTGTTTCTTGCTTTTCCACGAAACCAAGTTTTCTCAGAAGAACACACAAAATCTCAAGTAGATCTTCTATCTTCTTCGACCACCTTGATCGAAGATCGAGAAGCACTCGATCCTATCATGGCCATGATCACCATACAAAATTCCACGTCTAGGTGCTCCTTCAAATAACACAAAATCTGCTCCACTGCTCTCCAATGATCAACCGTTGGCGAAGACATATACTGACTCACCACACTGACTGGATAAGCTATATCAGGTCGTGTCACTCTCAGATAATTCAACTTTCCAACCACTCTTCTATACCTCTCGGGATCATCACATAACACACCATCTTTAGTAAGGTGTAAATTAGGAACCATTGGAGTGCTACGTGGTTTAGCTCCCAACTTTCCTGTCTCCGAGAGTAAATCAAGCACATATTTCCTTTGAGTCAAAAGAATTCCTTTCTTACTTCTCCTTACCTCAACACCTAAGAAATACTTAAGCTCTCCCAAATCTTTAGTATTGAACTGAGTAGGGAGAAAAGCTCTCAGAGAAGCAATGCCTTCAAAATCACTACCAGTAATCACAATATCATCAACATATCGACCAACAAAATAATACCGATTCGACGCGTTTTGTAGAAAATGAATCATCGAGTTCTTGTGCTTCATACCAAATGTCTCAATAGTACGAGCAAAAGTACCAAACCATGCACGAGGACTCTGTTTGAAACCATACTGATTTACGAAGATAACATACCTTGAGACTCACGAGCAACAAAGCGGGACGGTTGCTCCATATAATCCTCCTCGACCAAATCACCATGAAGAAAAGCATTTTGATATCAAGTTGGTGGAGGCCGGTGATAACGGGCTGCCAAATGAAATAAGAAGCGAATAGAGGTGAGCTTGGCCACGGGGAGAACGTCTCACAATAATCAACACCATAAATCGAGCATAGCCTTTAGCAACAAGCGAGCTTTAAACGATCAATAGTCCCATCGAGTTGATCTTAATCAAACACCCATTTACAACCAATTGGTCGTTTACCTTGGGAAGGTCCACCAAAATCCAGTGCCATTAGCATACAAAGCGATCATTTCTCAATCATAGCTTTGCGCCATTCAGGATGGGCCCAAGCTTTAGCAACAGTCTTAGGAATAGACTCGAGAGAAGCAATAAATGATCGAGACCAAGGAGACAAATGATGATAAGACACAAAAGCAGAAATGGGATAAATGCGAGAACGTTTACCTTTTCGGAGGCGATAGGAAGATCATCACTGGGAGTAGGATCAGACGACGGTGCAATTGGATCATCAGGAATAGAATCAGACGGAGAGGGGACCAAGTCAGCGAGTAGCAGGAGCAGGATCACGAGTAGAGATAGGACGGCGAGTGTAGTGATATAGGATAGGAGGATCAGGCATATCAGATACAGAAGGGGCCTGAGGAGATGATGTAACCGTATATACCAAGAACTCGGTTTCCCCTCGGTGGAGAAGAGGCGGAGTAAAGGCGTATTTTGGAGAAAGCTACATCGTGAGACACAAGATATTTGTTTAGGCGGGGCAAAACATCGATACCACTTCGGACTCGAGAATAGCCTGAAAATGCACTTAATGACACTGGGTTGAGTTTAGTAACACGAGGTCGGACATCACGAACAAAACAAGTGCTACCAAATATCTTAGGCTCAATAGGGTAGAGAGATCGAGATGGGAAAAGAACATGAAAGGGTGACAAACCAGAAAGGACGAGAGGACGGCATACGGTTTATGAGAAAGCAAGCGATGACACAAGACATCCCAAAAGCATTTAGGAACTTGCATGCCAAAGAGTAAGGCTCTGGCTGTTTCAAGAAGATGCCGATTTTTTCTTTTGGCAACCCCGTTTTGAGCCGGTGTGTCAACACAGGAAGTCTGATGAAGAATGCCATGGGTCCTCATATAACGACAAAAGGTGTCAGATAAATATTCCTTAGCATTATCACTTCGTAAGATTTTGACAGGCACACAAAATTGAGTCTTAATTTCAGCACAAAATGCAGAAAAATGGGTAAACAACTCAGAACGACTTTTCATTAAGTAAAGCCATGTCAAACGAGAATAATCATCAACAAAAGTAACAAAGTACCGAAAACCAGTCTTTGATGTAATGGGACAAGGACCCCAAACATCAGAATGTACTAACTCAAAAGGAGCATCGGCTCGTTTATTGACCCGTGGACTCAAACTAACACGATGGTGTTTAGCAAACCGACACGACTCACAATCTAAAGAAGACAAACTAGAAAACTGCGGACACAGTTTCTTTAACAAAGGAAGAGATGGATGACCCAACCGACAATGCGCATCCATAGGAGTGATCGTACCTGTACATGCTACTGAAGACGGTGGTTGCGTATCAAGGATGTAGAGGCCGCCTGATTCATGTCCTTTACCAATAATCTACCTCGTCGTAAGATCCTGAAACAAGCAATAATCAGGAAAAAATGAGGCACTACAATGGAGATTGCGAGTAAGTTTACTCACAGACAATAAATTAAAGGAGAGTTGTGGGAGACTAAGAACAGATGATAAGGATAAAGATGGTGTGGGTTGGACAGTTCCTGATCCACTAACAAGAGATTGTGAACCATCAGCAAGAGTAACTGGATGAGTATGTTGATGTGACTCGAATTTAGAAAACAAACTAGGATTACATCGTCATATGGTCTCATGGCACTGAATCAATAACCCGCCAGGTGGGCGAGGAAGCTATGCAGCAAGTAGGATTACAGAATCGACAATAGCGGGGTAGAACTAGGTGAGAAGTCTGTTCCTGATGTTGCAAAAACTTTGCATACTCATCGGTAGAAATAGTGATGGAATCACTAGTATGACCCGAAATGCAGTTACGCTCGAAACATAAGCGGATGGAGGAGTCTTCTTGGATTGAAGCCGCGGACGATGGCGTTTGATATGCCGAGATCATGGCAATAACGACACTCCATGCTATCTTGCCGGTTGCCACGCCTGAACTACCCTTAGAACCACCAGTCTTGTATGGTGGCTTGCCAGGTGCATAAGAAGGAGTTCGGCTGAGAAGAGCACTGTCTGAAGGCACAGAAGAAGTGGTCAGAGAGCGCTCAGTACGAAGAAGTCTACTAAAGGCTTCCTCCAAAGACGAAATTTGAGTATCAGAAAGAACTTGAGACTTAGCGGTCTCAAATTCGGACGAAAGTCCAGCCAGGAAACTCATAACTGCCATCTTTTCGCGCTGAGCCTTTTGCACTCTTTAACATCTGGACTGAATGGAAGTAGTGCATTCAACTCTTCATAAGTTTTCTTGAATGCCATAAAGTAATCTGTAAGGCTTTTGTCACCTTTCGCCGGTTTGTAGAAAGCTTGACACACATCAAACATACGAGAAACATTCCCTTTGCCGGAATATAGAAACTCAAGATACGCCATAAGAGCTTTGACTATATTACAGTGAGTAATCAGACCGATAACCTCACCATCAATCGAATTACATATCTGAAGAAATAACCGAACATCCTCCCGAAACCAAGCCTTCTGCTGCGTGGTGTCTGATGGTGGATCGTCAGTCAAATGAGCATCCATAGAGATGCTCAACAAGTAGAGCTCAATCGTCTGACGCCAATCCCAATAATTGGTAGAACAAAGCTTGTGGTCCGTGATTTTCGACATCACGGGCACAATATCAATAGATTTATTTTCTCCAGACATATTAATAACCGAATAAAGCCAGAAATCCAAAAACAAAAGCAAATCCAAACGCCAAAACTGGCACAAATCTCAAAAAACGAATCTGTTCGGACGAAAATCGCACACCGATGATCGATGCAGATTGAAACTGGGCTAGAACTCACCGGGAAGACAAGACGATGCTAACGACGTTGGCCGGAGGTGATTCCGGCGTCTCACGCCCTTCACGCCGTCGGCCGCGGCGGCGAATCAACCAGCCGGCACGTGTGAAGTACACGCGGATTCGGCTGCCGGTCTGGTGGCCGTCGGCGCGCCGGGAGGCGGGGAAGACTCCTGGGTGGGCGGTGTTTACCGGTGAGCGTCCAAACGGAGTGGGTCGCGAAAACCCTAATTTTTTTTTTTTTGTGTTCTAAAACAAATATGAAAATCCAACCCCCAAAATTCGAAAACCCTAGAACCTAGGGCTCTGATACCATGTTAAAACATATGAGATGGGGCATAAAAGTGTATTTTATTCAATGAAGAGTACACCTATATATACAAATGTTATCAAGCTAATTAAGGTAAAGGCTAACCCTAATTGTGCATCTACCATATATACTTTATAACACAAGTAAAACATGTAAAATGCACGGAAAGGAACGAAATTACAGCTCATCTTGCGAATCTCTGTTTGATACATTACAATAAGTCCACTTCAAATTAATAAGTTTGCTATGAAAAATGAAGCATATTGTTGCTTGCTTGAAACATGTATGAGACTCGATTTATTTTTTCTAATAGGAGTAATTGACATTTCCTTCTCTTGTAAATACAGGATCCTTGGCTTTGTCTTTATGGTGCTGCTTCTATGGTCACCTGTTGTTCTTCCTCTGCTTCCAACACTCATGCAAAGCTGGGCAACAAATAACCCCTTTAAAATTGCTGAGTTTGCTTGCATTGCTGGCCTCTACATCTCCACCATGGGCATGATTACATTGTGGGGCCGAAGAATTCGCAAGTATGACGATCCTCTTATGCAATATGGGTTCGATTTGGCTTCACTGCCTAAGGTATGGATTCAACATCATGAAAGCTCCCTATTTTATAAGTTGACCCACGATGGAGTTATACTGAAGAGGAAGTGGGGTGTGGTAAAGTTTAGTGGCGCCTGACACCCTTTCTTTTGGTTCTTCCTTGCTGCAGTTGTTTTGAGATTAAAACTTGTTGAACACATTCATTTTGGATTAGAACTTTGGAGTTTACTAACTTTTACTTCATTGCTTATCTAGTTTAACATATGTGATGATGATTGTGCCTGCAGTTGCTGAATTTTCTGAAGGGTCTTGCTGGAGGAGCCGTCCTTGTTACACTGGTTCATACTATCAATGCATCACTTGGATGCGGACATCTACATTGGCCAACCATGTCTTTATTATCTTCAGATCCTGTTGCATCGATGAAAGCATATGGACAGATGCTTCTGCTGATTGTTAGAGCAATTGCAACAGCAACTGTTGTTGCAGTTGTGGAGGAATTGCTCTTCCGGTCATGGTTGCCCCAGGAAATCGCCGCTGACTTTGGATTTCACCGTGGAGTATTTATCTCGGGACTTTTGTTTGCTTTATCTCAAAGGTAGTAGGTTTTCATGGTTCACACTGCATTCCATTCACTGGCGATAACCAGCTAGCATTTCTCACCCAACCAAGATAAACATTTATGGCGGCTACTTTGTTATATGTATTTGTAACTCTATTTCCTTGCACTTCAAAACTTGACTATTGTTAGTATGTCTGAAGCTGCTTATGATATGATTCTCAGGTCCTTATTGGATATTCCCGGTCTATGGTTGTTATCCATAAGTCTATCAGGAGCTCGGCAAAGAAGTCAAGGAAGTCTCTCACTACCAATTGGACTCCGTGCAGGGATAGTGGCTTCTAATTTCATCTTAAGAACCGGTGGCTTTCTCTCATATCTACCCACTTATCCTCTATGGGTAGCCGGTGTCCGCCCTTTTAAACCATTTAGTGGAGTTGTTGGTCTTGCCTTCTCTTTGGTTTTAGCGGTTATTTTCTACCCTAAACAGCCAGCTCATAAGGAGATAGGAAACGGAGTCATCAAAGAGTAAATATTCTCTCATTTTACTCATGCACAAGCTATTTTTCAAATACATGCTGCTCCCAAAATGTTGGGCCACTGAGAGAATGAAGCTGAATACTGCTCGAGAGCAGTTTAGAGGATACTGCACCATACTTTGTCGTGGCACTCGTAAAATTGTTCAAATCTGTAGCTGGGATATTTGCAGTTGTATGTACAACCAATTTTGAGCAGGAACGGGTATGTGAAACGTCATACCCATGATATATACCTTGCATAAGCATGTAAAATGTTAACTTTTTGGGAAAGAACATTATGTAGATTAGATGTATTAGGCTAGGTATCTTCTTTTCTGGTAAATTCTTCCTTGTAATAGACAGAATCTGCAAATCAGAATGAAATTTATACTGCATGCTTGTAATGTATGTTTCTTGTTTGGAAATTGACTTTTCCTAATAGGTTCAAGACTTTTTTCTGGCAGCAGCAGGAGCCCAACAATGTAGGGGAAGACGTGTTGGCTCATAATCATGAGCCCCATCAAGAAATACTTTTCAACTTGAATTGCTTACATTTCTCTACTTGTATCTAAACCACCAAAAATTCTCAAATCAACTGTTTCAAGAAAACATAAGTCTCCACATTTACATTGCAAAAACGTCTACAGCTACCGCACGATTCGGTCCAAATTCAACCAAAGACCGGTATCAGTGTGGACTCCAACCAGTCATCTTCTCCATGCAAGAACTCTTCAACTGCAAACTGCCTCACCATTTCCACATTACAGTTGTTTCTACACCCAACCCATGAGACCCAACGCCTCATAGCCACACCGGGTCTGTAATTCCTGCACTCGACGTACTCCACAGTATCCGTGTTGCTATACTGACCACTCCAGCCACCCTCGAGGGTGTATCAGCTCTCCAAGATAGATATTCGCCACGAAGACCCTTGAGTACTTCCTCCACAGCCTCCCTAGATACGTTGGGAAGTGCGTCATCTGTCACATTGAGCTCTGCACTGCCTCTGTGGTGCATTTTCTGCAGGCTGCTCCCGGTGTTCTGATTCGGAGCCTCTTTCGCCTGAGGTGTGATGGTGTTCCTCTGCCCTCTCAGTGGCTTTTGTACCAGTATCCTGCACTTACTGAACACTGCTGCTGCGTTGCCAAAGATGAAGTCGATGGTCCCTTAAATCGTGTACTCATGGTAAAGCTGGTGCAGTGAGTGCGCATAGAGCGTGTCTTGGTGGGAGACGATCCCACAACTGTAAAACGTAGCGTTTGAGGTGACGCGTAAGGCCACTCCTTGGTGCTTCTTTGCTGCTGCGGTGTTCTCTATGGTGATCTCTGGCTATGAACTTGTCTCCCACCACAGCTGAGAAATGAAAAATGATACAATAAATTTTAGTCGCATTTTCAATATACATTATTGTTATACTAAACAGAGATAATTAACCTACTTAGTGTAGCTGATACAAATGTGGAAAATCCATCTGCTAAACTTCTTGAACCAGTGATGATTGTTGAGTTCATTCCATCTCCAATCAACATGATGTTCATATTTTCTCTTGGGATTACTCATTCTCTTTGTAAATCCCTGCATTAATCTTTGATCACATAAGTTTTCATACTCATATTTGGTAACTGCAACTGCATCTCCAATGAGGTTGTACCTCCCTCTTTTATAACAATCCACCACCACATTTACCCTCAAATTCCTCACTATTTTCCTCTTCCGACAAGTTGTTTCTTGACTGTATCTTGGTGGCTCTCCACAGGCTTGATCAATGCCAAGATGTTGTTGATCATGTGAGAAACCGGCGTCAACAAATTTTGTAGATATTTGTTATTTCCTTTACTTCCAACCAAATCGACTTGTTCCAAATCCAAGAAGCCATTGATGCAGGTGTGCTCATTAGTCATGGCCGTGCTCAAAAGGGTCTTCATATTTTCATACGATTGAGGCGGGAAGAAGGGAGAGGACGAGCTCGGCCATGGTGAATTAGAGCTCCTAGAGCGTCTGATAAGCAGCTCCATGCAATCTTGGGCGGTGTTCCTCTCCGATAAGTTCAATTCTTGATCAGTAAAGTGATCGATGAGGCCGGTTCTTGCAACCTCGACGCTATTGACGGCTCAATTGGTGGTGAATTCGAGGAGGTTTGTGAAGTTGTCAAGGATGGAACGGTAGAGGGAGGGGTAGAGTGTATGAGCAGGCGTCGTTGATGTGTGTTATGGTGAAATGGGAGATGATGATACTTTGGAATTCATGGATATATTGAAGAATGAGGTTACTGAGAGACTAGCAGAGTAAATGGAGCTTCTTCTTTAAGGCTTCGTTTATTAGTGCCCAAATTATGCATATGGTAGACCAAAGGTAAAAAAAAGAAAAATTAATTTTGGGAGACCGCCATGGTGGCTTCAAGATCAACCCCAACCTTTCAAAGTTATCATGGGAGATCGCCCATGGTGATTTTTATATTAAGATAAAATCATTACACTTTTTTGTATATTATATTAAAAGTTATCAAATTTTTTGTTTTTTCATTCTTTACAAATACCCATCAATATTGTCATAGTTATACACACAATATAATTATCTCTTATTATCTACATATAATATCAATTTTTACTTCCAAAAATTTCATTTTTCTCTCTTTTCTTATTGATCCCAATTAAAATTCTTTTTAAACTCCCAAATTTTTCAAAACTCTCAAGATTATTATGCAGACCTTTAAAATTTGTGACTTATGAACTTCCACATTTTGTTATAAAACAAATATACTTTTATTACAATTAATATATTTAGAAATAATATAAAATAATGTTGTGGTTGAATAGTTGGATTATCATTAACAAACCATAAAAAATTAATGTTGTAGGATTGGATGAAATAATGATGATATAGAAAAAAAATTAATTAAACATTGAAATGGTTGGATGATTGGATAGTTGAGGTGATTCCTAGCTTAATGGCGAGTAGAGATGGCAGTGGATCTTGAACCCGGTTCAGATCCACGGATCCAGATCCATTTTTCAAGATCTAGATCTTCAAAATTAGGATCCAACAGATCTGGATCAGATCCGGACCATTTCTTTAAAATTCGGATCTGGATCTTGATTTCTGAGATCCAGATCCAGTCCAAATCCGATTCATGGATCCATGTATATATAATTTATATTTTATTTATAAGTTTATTATATTGTTTTTCTTTCTAATCGAAATTGGATAAATTAGGTTATAGAATTAGATGGTAGGTCAATAACATTAGAAAATTATATCTTGAATTTGAAAAAAAAAATTGTATATGAATTAGATATGAGTGATCTATTTGCTAAGATATGTGTGATACTTCTATTCTTATTGTAATATTATTTGTTATTATGAAAACAAAAGTGAATTTGTAACTAATATCTTCTTGTATAACAATGATTGTAGAAATTTTAAATAATTATTATAGTGATTGTATATTTAGATTATTATTATGGTGTTACTATAAATTATAGTTGGTTTATGGTTTATTTTAGAAGATAAAATATGTGGATCCGTGTCTAGACCCGGGACCTTGTGGATCTCATGGATCTGGGTCTGGATCTAATTTTTTTGGACCCAATAAATCTGGATCGGATCCGAACTCAAGTAAAAAATTTTAAATCTGGATCTGAATCTAACAAGATCCGGTCCAGATCCGATTTATTGCCATTCTAATGGCGAGTGATATCAAGATTCAAGCAAGCGCGGGATTTGTTATGAAATGACAGAAAAGGCCTGCTCAATATTGGTTTTCTGTTTGTTAAGAAATAAAATTTTAAGGGGGCCAAACTTATATACCACTATTTGTGAAATTATATACCACTCATATCCATTTTCAAAATTTACTACAGCCTATACCCAATTCGTTAAAGTAATATATTCTTCTGCAAAAAGGGAAGAGTGATGTGAATGGAGAATCTGATTCTTTAACAAATTAAAGTCTGCAAATTAAAGTCTGTGCAAATTAAAGTCTGTAAACTCCCAAACTCGATTAAAGTCTGCAAACTCGATTTTTGCAGATTTCGAGTTATTGAGTTTGGCTCCTCCTTCTTGACTATCGTTATACCACTCATATCCTCTCTCACTTCTTTCTTTATACAATTTTCAGAAATTTCGAAAGATAAGAGAGAGATTGACGCATTTCCATTCAAAATCTTTCTTAATACAATTTTCAAAAAATTTGAAAGATAAGAAGAGAGATTGAGCAGATTTTTCATTCCCATTCCCGTGAAGAACAACCCAGAATCAATAGTCGAGCCTGAATATTCACTTCCCTGAGGTAATTTTTTCAATTTATACACGTTACTTGTTGTTTCCGGTCAACTAAGCTTCTCTCCGGTCGAGGAAGCCTTCTTTCCGATCGACTGAAGAGAAAGCTTCCTCGACCGGAGAGAAGCTTAGTCGACCGAAAATCTGTAATTTTTTTAATATATACATATTACTCGTTGTTTCCGATCGACTAAAGCTTCTTTCCGGTCGACTGGAGAGAAGGCTTCCTCTGGGAGAGAAGCCGTACCTAGTCGACCGAAACAAGAGTTTATGTATATATTGGAAAATCAGTGTATAAATGTTGTCTCCGATTCGTGGGAGACGACCTTTTCGACCGAAACACTACACTTGATTTTCCAATATAAATTACGACCGATATCAATTTAATTTTCTAATAGTTAGTTATTAATTGAATTTTGTAATAATCTTTGGGAACCATATTTTACGATTATTTTCGAACGAACGAGTGACAATATGTCGGACTTACCGGTATGTTTTCTTGTATATTATTTTGAAACAATATAGTTATGCGATTTTTAATATATTTACAGTATGTATATTTTGGATAAATATTGTTAAATGTGATTGAATATGAGTAATTAAATATTTTGAATAATGTGATTGAATATGAGTAGTTAAATATTTACCGATATGGCTTGAATAATGTGATTGCATAAATAGTGTTTATGGCTTGTATGTTTTCGATTGGATGAGATATTTGTTTTGGCTTGCATAATGTGATTGAATAAATAGTGTTTATGGTTTATATGTTTTCGATTGAATATTTGTTTTGTTCCTGTAAACTTTAACTTGTTTAATGTGAGATATTCATCGAATGGATCCTAGATAGTTTAAATTAAGATTTTTAAGGATTTTAATTAATCATGAAAACATGCAGAAGTTAATAATACAATATTATATTTTATTTAAGATTTTTAAGGGCTTAATCAAAGCCATTTTTTAAAGTATAATACAAATAAGAAATACTATTCAATTTGTGACACGATTAAAAAATTAATTTATTAACGAATAAAATACAATAATATGTAAATTCAAGTTGAGTTTACCATTAGGATTAGCATAACTAGATTTAAAATAGTATATATTTATCTATTGTTTACTAAGTTGGATTGAAATTTGAGATATCTACACTTCAATTTGACATAACTTCATCAATTCATATCCTGTTAATACAGATAAAAAATATTTAATTATATATTCTATCAAACCATAATCTTAAACACTTCAATTTGACATATCTAATCTTATACAGTTGAGTTTTGTAGAGATTTGACGAAAATTCAAGTTTGTAGATATATACGAAAATTCAAGTTTATAACTTACTTCAAGTTTAATATAATTATTTTATAAAATTTATTTATTTAAAATTCATAATATGTAAAAAAACTCTTTATCCATATTATCATTTGAAATTTCAGCTTTGGATTATCATTGAATTAGTCTCCTACGTATTTTGATAATGACAAATCTTAGTTCATTCAATGAATATAAGAAATCCAATAGAAAAGAAAAATTAAATAAATAATTTATCTCTAGATGTTTATAAACAATCAAATATTTTTCATTATGCTTCTCAATTATGTTGTAGTGGATATGTAATAATTATGTGGAAATTCACATTTATAGCCATCCAAGTTAATGAATGTCAAATTATAGCCACCAACATAAAAATGTCAAATTATAGTCAATTTTGTATTTTTGGACCCATTTGCCCTTGCCCTTGAATTTGAAAAATCGCGGGTTTATCAACGCTCTATCAAAAATAGCCCGGTTACATGTGCATTTCAGTTTCCTCACCAACGCTCAATCCTCTTCCGATTCCTCTCCCCCAACCCTCACCAACAACGCCGATTCTCTTCCAACGCGAACGCCGTCATGACCCCTCACGAACGCTGCCACCTCCGTCATTACTTACCCAAATGTCTGATTCGGAACAGTACATCCGGGCCGGCAAAGAAGTAGAAGGCCGAAGAAGAAGTAAGCGGCGAAGAAGAAGTGAAGAAGGCGCCGGCGAAGAAGAAGAAAGAAGAAGAAGAAGAAGAAAGCGAAGAAGAAGAAGAAGAACAAAGCGAAGAAGAAGGCGAGGATGCGAGAAGGAAGAAGAAGAAAGCGAAGAAGAAGGCGAGGATGCCGAAGAAGAAGAAGAAGAAGAAGAAGAAGAAGAGGAAGAAGAAGAAGGAGAACCCGAACATGCGACTTCGGGTAATCACATAACTTAGGGTTTATTGTTTGAAATGGAATTTATTGTTTGAAATGTCGCATAGAATGTGATTATGAACTCGAATTAGCTTGGGTGATCACAATTGCATCATTTAATTCAAAATTATGGTGTGATTTAGGTATGGACCGTTGATTATAAACCTGGATTGGGTGATGATGATTGAATTGCTCGAGTTGGGGATATTGGGACTATTTGGTCTTGATAGTCCTAATAGTCCCAATTAGATTTAGTCTTTCTTGCTCGATGTTGGGATCATGAATTTTGTTAGTTTGAAATCATGCTTATATTCTGCTTGTGTTGAATTGCTCGAATTGGGTCTATTAGGACTATTTGGGACTGATGGGCCCAATAGTCCCAATTTTGATTTAGGATTTCTTGCTCTGATGTTGGGATCATGAAGTTTGTTAGTTTGAAATCATGCTTATATTCTGCTATGCTTATGTTGAATTGCTCGAATTGGGTCTATTATGACTATTTGGGACTGATGGGCCCAATAGTCCCAATTTTGATTTAGGATTTCTTGCTCTGATGTTGGGATCATGAAGTTTGTTAGTTTGAAATCATGCTTATATTATGCTCTGCTTGTGTTGAATTGCTCGAATTGGGTCTATTAGGACTATTTGGGACTGATGGGCCCAACAGTCCCAATTTTGATTTAGGATTTCTTGCTCTGATGTTGGGATCATGAAGTTTGTTTGTTTGAAATCATGCTTATGTTACGCTTACATTGAATTCTTTGTAGTTGGGACTATTGGGTCTTGATAGGCCCAATAGTCCCTTTTGAATTAGGTTTTCTTGCTCGATGTTATTTTGTGTTTTATTAGGTCGATTAGAATTTTTAAGAGAACCTTTACAATGAAGAATCATAAGATACAAACTACGATGAAGGAGAATATGTTTGCGGTTGTTCGAAATAATTTTGCAATCATGTGGGCGAAGTCGTGGCTGCGTTTGAAGCCTCCGCATTTGGTAGTTACCTCGGTACTACAACTCTGATTCAATCACAAAGATGCATGCACTACCTACTCGAGGCAAGTCATTGGTGTCCCTGGACCACGATCCAAATTCTATTTGGTTCGAGGTGCATAATCCAAGTGCAAGATTCTCGAGGTTGAGTTCGCCTCGTTTACGGTTTAAGGTTTGGAGCAAGTGAGTTCGATCCCTACATCGAACATGAAATACCGAGACTTCCTCTACACCAAGATTCAAGAACAAGAGGTGAAACCGAAAGAGTTATGGGACATGTTCACCAACGAAATTGGGACATTGGAACTCACGAGGACGTGTGAAGCTATCGAGGTCTAGTAGGCGCTATTGTTGTCTTTGGGGTATAATCTCGACCAATGGAAGATCCTGCATGGATCGGGCATTGGTTGAGGATGCACAAGAATGGGATCAATTCCATGGGATCCTCTCTTACCAAATCCTCACGGGCGGTGACGAATGTCGAAGAGCTAACAACAAACATCGCATACCATTTTCATGCCAATACTTTGGCTTTTCTGGTACATATTCATTTCAAATATTTCATAAGACTCTGTTTGCATTGTGCATCTTCATTTTTTCTGGTACATATTCATTTCTGCATACCATTGTACATCTTCATTTTTATTTATTTTTTGCATTGTACTAAGGGATGGATCTTCAATGCATTTCCCGAGTTGGGAAGAAATATCGGAGGTTTGAGGCAAGATTTTGAGGCTGGGAAGCCACGGGGTTTGATGTATATCTACCACAGATCATACCACCCAATTGATATCAATGAGGTACTATCTTCTTTTTTTGGATAACAGCATGAATGCTTATTGTTGGCTGTCTAGAGTTGGGACTATTGTGACTATTTGGTGCTGATAGTACTAGTAGCCCCAACTAATTTTGATTTCAACATTTTTTGATCACATAACTGACATATTGATGTTGCATCATTATTATTTCGCAGTTGCATGGTGTGTTAGAAGCTACGGATGATGAGGAAAATACCGACTACTATCGATCGTTGGAGCCGGTTGGTAGCTTTTTCCAATTCTTATGCGATCCGTTCGGGAGAAAAGCGAGCAAAAGATTAGCGAAAGACAAGAGTCTCAAGATGCGAGCGAGATGATGAAGGAGATGCCGATGATGAGGAGATTATTAAGTTCGTGAGGTTTCTTCTTTGTGTTAGGCTGCAGCCCGGAGAAAACTAACAGGAGAATGCTAAAACAGCGGCGGTGAGAGGAGGAAGAGTCCTCGATGAAATAAGTGATTACATTGTGAAGAGGTTGAAGGTGAGTTGACGGATGAGTGGAAGGCTTTATTTGAGTGATGAATTTATGGACCCGTTAGCGAAAAGAATCGCACCAAGATACGTGGGGCGCCGAGGCTGGGAGAGCCCAACCGAATAGGAAGCGAGAGAGAGCAAGGGAATGCCGGAGAAGCAGACGAGCAAGGGAACACCGAGAGGAGCAACAATCAGTGAGTACATACAAACTGTTTTCTTTGTGTATTTTGTAGTTGGGACTATTGGTACTATTTTGTCATAATAGTACCAATAGTCCCAACTACAAATTATCATTTTTTCTAATCTACCCTTTATAATAACAGAGAGATGAGCATGAGGCCAACTTACCTCCCTTCAGCCAACTCCCCACTACCCAAGAGATTGAAGAAGAGCAAGCTTTTAATTTGGAAATACAAGAAGGAGTGTTCTGGAGGAGACGCATTCAAACACGGGATCCTTTGCTCAACACCAACTTGGCACTCCAACAGGCGTTCCTGACATGACGAGCCTCCAATTGGTGAAACCTCGAAATACCCATCGACCGATCCCGCGAAATTCACCGTCGGCGATACTCGAGAGTCCATTTAGGACTATAGAAACTCGAGCTCCGACTTCCGTAAATTCATGCGAAAGAAGAGGAGGAGATGTAATAAATCTTATTATAGTTAATTATCTTTGCAATTATTATGGATTATTGATCGGTTTTAAACCGATTTGCGGGAGGAATGTCGACTTGCCATATCTTGTTAGCCAAATGTTCTTTCTTTGTTATCAAAAATCCCGCGAAATGTTGGAGAATGTGCACATCGACGATATGTAGCCATTCTAGCCAAGGCTCCAGATATGGCAAGGTCAGCAACGGGTTAATCAGGGGATTGTTGTTCCAAGTTCATTCATGGTAAAATTATTTCAATTCTCAATATTATAAGTTAAAAATGCAAGAAAGTTTGCCAACAATCTAACACTCCCATCTAATATAATTATAGATGGATGTGGAAGTCGTCGGAGAAAATGCATAGCAACGAAGCACGGGAATGGGCTTTGATTTAAAGACCGAGGAGGTGGTGCCTAAGCGATCTTGAACATCTAACACGGTTTGCAAAGGGCTTGCGGCTGAATGAATGTGGGGTGAAGAATTGGAATGAAGGCGACAAGGTATGAATTCTAGTTACGAAATCATGTTGGGCTATTGGGACTATTTGGTTCTAATAGTCCCAATAGGTCCAGTTCTGAAATGCATCCATGGAATCATGCTTGGATTCTTTCTGAATATGAACCTGATTGAAATGCACATGTTGGATTCTTTCTGAATATGAACTTGATTGAAATGCAAATGTTGGGCCTATTGGGACTATTTGGTTCTAATAGTCCCAATAGGTCCAGTTCTGAAATGCATCCATGTAATCATGCTTAGATTCTTTCTGAATATGAACCTGATTGAAATGCAAATGTTGGGCCTATTGGGACTATTTGGTTCTAATAGTCCCAATAGGTCCAGTTCTGAAATGCATCCATGGAATCATGCTTGGATTCTTTCTGAATATGAACCTGATTGAAATGCACATGTTGGATTCTTTCTGAATATGAACTTGATTGAAATGCAAATGTTGGGCTATTGGGACTATTTGGTTCTAATAGTCCCAATAGGTCCGATTCAAATGCATCCATGTAATCATGCTTAGATTCTTTACGAATATGAACCCGATTGAAATGCAAATGTTGGGCTTATTGGGACTATTTGGTTCTAATAGTCCCAATAGGTCCAGATCAAAATGCATCCATGGAATCATGCTTGGATTCTTTACGAATATGAACCCGATTGAAATGCACATGTTGGATTCTTTCGATTATGAACTTGTTATAAAGCGCATTAGTAGTTATTTTCAAGTTCTCATGCAATTAGTCCTATGTGCCATTTGCGGGGAACATTGGGTTGTTTGTGAAGTACAAATGAGAAGATTCAAAATGATTACGTGGGACTCAAGCGAGCACTGTATGAGACTCATCTCGAAACATAGAAAAGAAACATTCGCACCACTCGGTTGAATACTACCCCAATTGTTGAAACATCCAAGACTACAACGATGACCGGGACTCCCAAATTCACAGAATGGGCTCTTTCCTTTCCTCGTAAAGGGCCAACAACCGCAATGAAGGACGATGTGAGTGCATGGGCCACTTGCTCTAAAAAGCATGGAGAATCGGCTAACCGATTTGGCGGATAAGGCCATGACCTCGATGACTTTGAGCAGTACTGACGCACATCGCAGACGATTTATAATTATAGCACGGACGGAAGATGATTTCAATGTGATGCAAACAATTAAATGAGGAGGTGAAGGATGAAAACAACAATATTTAGTATTTAGTATTTAAATCATTAATATTTTGATGAATGGGTATGGAGGCGCTTAATATTTAGTATTTAAATCATAATACATTTAATACAATTAAATCTGTTAGTACTAAATGTATGTACCTATTTTTGTAGGATATATAATATAAATCATTATTTTGCATATTATATTGCTTTATGGTAGTTTTTACCTAATTGGCATGGACTATAGGTTCAGATTACATGAAATAGTACCAACCGATAGGGACTATAGGCACTATTTTCCCAACCTTCACGGACGAGATAACGTTGGCTTGTTAGTGTACAAGTAAAGACAAGATAACGTTGGCTTTATTTTGTTTGGACTTAGTAATACTATTATGCTTGTGATTTCGACTAGTTGTCACGGGCAAATTATCAGTGCAAATTATTGTAGTAGTTTCGTTTACTTTGATATATAGCTATGCATTACAATCAAAGTTTTATAATCATACTCACTTTCTCTTGCTGAAAATGCCACCATTGATAAGAAAATCACAAGAGGAAATTTTTATGACTCTCTCGGACAAAACGTGTTGAAGGGAGTTTTGTTCGACAAATAAAGTGTTTTTGTTATCTACGCAACGAAATGCTAATTGGAGTTACGAGCGATAACTGGAAGCACTTATAAGTCATGCTAAAGGTTCGGTTTGTTGTCCCTGTTCGACTTTTTACCAAGGTGAACTCTATCTTGAAAAACTAGAGTTCATGAAAGAAATTACAATACATACAAATGGTTACTGGCTTGGGAAATTTAAACCTCGGCCGACGGACAAGGAGTTGTTGTTTACCACGATCAAGCAAACTGAGCATCTCATAGCGGTACATTTGTTTTTCCAACATCGCACTCAAGTTTAATACATTATTCATTTGTTTTTCGATTTTTTGGGTTTTAAAATTTTTATCAAGCAGTATAACCACGTATTAAACCGTTGGTGGGCATATATATTCAAGAAGGAGCCATATTACGGGAATTCACTTGGTTTTCGGCGTCAACAATCGTAATGAAGAATATGATTGTTATGATCATGAAGATTTACTCGTTATTCGGGCTCAAAAAGCGATGACGATGATGAGTATCCGACAACGATGAATTTGTATGTTTGTCAATGCTTTTGTTATCTCCTATGTGTAAGGACTCGAAAAGACTTTGGTTTTGTGAAAAAAAAAATTGTGTGATTTTATATTTCATTGTCATTATCCCACAATTTGAGATGCATAAGTTGTGCCTTTGCCCACAATTTGAGATTCCTTCGATCGAGGTCGTATCACCGATGCTACAACAGACGATTACTCAAATCAATTCTTAATTCCCAATTCATGACGGAACAAAACACAAGAAATAACACAAAGTTTAATGTATAAATGACAATAAATCCTCATTACGAATTCATAAAGGAATAAATAGATAAAATTGTGAAATCCTCAATCCTCAATTGATCCTCGGCTACATGTCCGACGAGTATGCCCACCAATACCACGAATCTTGCATTGCTTACGTCGTCGGCGTTTACTAGTATTTACCGTCTGCTACTAGAAACTTCTTCAAGCGACAAATTTATATGGGCATTGCAAGTGTTACGGTAATGCCTCTCGAAAACATCGACCACAAAATTTGTTGCATGATGATCGAGATCCGAACCACCGAACTCATCCGGTTCTTACGGGACGACCAGCTTGTCTAGTATTGGCGGCGTTCAACAATCCTCGAAGAAACATCGAAGAATTTCCCGCTTACGGAATAGGAATCGCATCACCTCTCCGCATATATTTCACGCAAAGGCGAGTGGTATAATAATCACTCACATATGCAACATGAGATCGCTTCGTTTGATCGCAACCAAAATAAAGATAAAAATTCAAACGTAAATAAGTTGGGACTAATGGAAATAATACCGTATGGCGGTGTCGCATGAGAACATGGAACAAGATCCATATTGTATATCGAGCAGTGCACGTCCTACTCTCAATGTCCACTACATGATGCTTTGCTTTGAAGATACCTTGTACTTGGTGGGCGAAATTGCTTCAATGCTCATGGTATGGGCCAACTCAATTGCTCTAGCCAATCTAGACTCTCCATACGCAGATTAACTCTTAAGTTCTATTTGTGGCCTCTGCGCGGCTCAACAAACCCTTTGTCCAATCATAGTGCGAACACACTCTAAGAGAGTACAAGCGGGCAACTTTCTGCCCAACGCCGACCATTCAAGCACTCGGCACAATTGGATGTTAAAACCGATACCGGCCTTGCGGGACACTTTGATCGAGCCCATCTAATAGGATCAATTGCCATCAACTTAGCATATGCGCCGGTGAAAATGCCTCCAGATTCTTCATGCGCCTCAAAGTCACGACATCTATATGCACTCGCAACATCTTGGAACAATGCAATCGCCTTGTCTCCCCTCTTGATGTTGCCTTGTAAATGGTAAACACAAAGTCCATGAGGTGTACCGGGTGAAACTGATCCAAAGCGTTCTTGATCTTGAGATGTTGGTCGGAACACGAGCGATGAAGTTATCGGGGCATCCAAAAGTACGGCATTGTCTTAAAACCAAGTCCATGAAGCGTCGCATTCCTTGTCACCAAACCCAAATGCTAAAGGCAAAATCTGTTCATTTAGTCCTTTGTAGCAACCACGAACATAATACCGTTGTATTTCCCTTGAGATGTGTGCCGTCAACCACAATAAGCGGACGACATGCCTTGAAACCTCTTATACATGCATGAAGAGCCATAAGCGATTTAAGCGTACCATCTTCATCGGTCTTCAAATCAACTACTGAGCCGGGTTTGATTGCTCAACATATAAAGATACCTTGGGAGCATCTGGAATGACTTGCTTGAATCACCATATGTGAGTGTGAGGGCTTGGTTCCTTGCACCCAAGCGGTTCGGTATTTTATTTTGCACCAAATAACCTATGTACACATGCAATCGGTCCCATATTCAAAGCATTTTCGAAAACATTATTGAATAAGTTGGGACTATAGGTACTAGTTTGAAGAATAGTACCAATAGTCCCAACCGCAACTCCCAAAATAATCGGGTAATTGAGGACTAAGGGTACTATTTTGGTCAATAACACCAATAGTCCCCATATTCCAAGCATTTTTCGAAAACATTATTGAATAAGTTGGGACTATAGGTACTAGTTTGAAGAATAGTACCATAGTCCCAACCGCAACTCCCAAAATAATCGGTAATTGAGGACTAAGGGTACTATTTTGGTCAAATAACACAATAGTCCCATATTCCAAGCATTTTTGAAAACATTATTGAATAAGTTGGGACTATAGGTACTAGTTTGAAGAATAGTACCAATAGTCCCAATTGCAACTCCCAAAATAATCGGGGACTATTGGTGTTATTTGACCAAAATAATCGGGGACTATTGGTGTTATTGACCAAAATAGCGGTTGGGACTATTGGTACTATTCTTGAAACTAGTACCTATAGTCCCAACTTATTCAATAATGTTTTCTCAAAATGCTTGGAATATGGAGACTATTGGTGTTGTTGACCAAAATAGTACCCTTAGTCCTCAATTACCCGATTATTTTGAGTTGCGCTGGGACTATTGGTACTATTCTTCAAACTAGTACCTATAGTCCCAACTTATTCAATAATGTTTTCTCGAAAATGCTTGGAATATGGGGACTATTGGTGTTATTGACAAAATAGTACCCTTAGTCCTCAAATCTTTCTCGCATGTGTGGTGACCCGTTCATCAACTATCCAAGCGGTGCCCATCGCAGCTTGCGTGGTCGAAAGGACGGTATCCCTATTGTGTTTGCAAACCGGATGATATCTTTTCTTAGTAGATCTTTGCGTATAAAACTCGAGGTGGTTAAGAAGATGATACATACCAATGGATGCTATCATCTTGGACTTATTGGAAAAAATAGCACCCTTTGCAAGTGTGTCGACAATTGTGCGATCATCAACACCAAGTCTTGCACTCCTTAAATCTTCCATAGGAATTGAGCTATGGAGCGATGCGGGAATTATCCATCGTCGACAATCACGGTTTACCTCATGACTACTCTCTAAAGGTGAAACATTGTGTCGAATGCTCCCATGACCTTCATCACCAACATCTTCGTCACCCCATCTTCTTCACCAACATCTTCTTCACCAACATCTTCTTCGATACATCTTCACCATCAACATCAAGATTCTCAACATCAAAGTTTGGATCATCGTCATCGTTGAAATGATAATTATCAGTTAGAATCCCTTGGAATCGCCGTCGTAGCTATTGGTGTTTGAGGCGAATATTCGATGTAATAGTAAACTTGACAATTACGCATTTATTCGGGTTATAGTGATGTATAACACGGGTCTTTCAACTAATCCCATAACATAAGCCAACTCAAAATCATCGATAATCTTTATTCTCATACTTTCATACATTTACGAATTATCCAATGCATCTATTTCATACATGTATCCACTCATCGGCTTGACAAACGCAGTTCAATCTTACTTAATAATTTTAAAGTCTATACCATCTGTTTGGTATAGGAATAATCTCTCTTCTTCCACCCTTATAGGGTTATCTTGAGACCATTCCTCCATGTGCGAGAATGATTGAAGTTGGTGCCATCCGAACAAAGAAATTAGATATATTACTACATTTTCTTGGCCTATTGGGACTATTATCACCAAATAGTACCAATAGGTCCAACTAAAACCACCAATTCAGTTCATATAATCGAAATAAGAGCATGATTTCAAAGCATAACGCATGATTACAAAAAGAGAACTCTCCTTTGAAATCACAATAAACACTAAATAAAATTGGACCTATTGGGACTATTAACACCAAATGGTACCAATAGGACCATTATCTGACCAAACCTCCGCTGTCTATTACTCTGTATTACTGTTGGGATAACTCTGTATTACTCTTCTAACAAATAATACGCATTTTGACACCTACTCCCTCTCTCTTTCCAATATCATAGAAATTAACACAAATAATACGCATTCTTCTATCCAATTCATCAAAATCAATAGCAATAGTGATAACCCATCATATAATGACTAACAAATTCATCAATCATTTGTTATTGTAAATTAAAGCACAAACCTTTCAACTAGATCTGACAAGTTTCAACGTTTGCGAGGCGGAATGCAAGCGAGGCGGTCCCACGGAGAGAGAGACAAAGAGAGTCGAGCACGATAGAGAATGACGGACGTAGATAAACTTAATTCGGCGAGATGAAGAGGTGCGACACCACGAGAGAAAGAGAGAGAGAGAGAGAGAGAAAGTAAATAGAGAGAGCGGGAAAACACGTTCCAAATAATTCAGACACGTTCCAAATAATTGATTGTTTGTTTTGATTGAGGGAAAACACGCTCCAACTCAATTTCATTAAAGGCAAATGGGTCCAAAATACAAAAGTTGACTATAATTTGACATTTTATGTTGGTGGCTATAATTTGACATTCCTTAACTTGGATGGCTATATAAAAATTTTTCTCAATAATTATTGTAGTAGTTTGTTGGTTTGTTATACGTTGTGTAATATGTGGCATTGATATAATTGCAGGCCAGTCCTGTTTTCTTGAGGCCTACTACGATAAATGTTCTGACGGATGTAAAGACATATTATAGGACATAATATTTGAAGTATATTAAGAATGTGTTGCTAGATAAGGGCGGCGAAGAGTTGCTAAATATATTTAAGGGGGGTTGCTTTAGTCATATGATTGATTGGATTCTTGGGCCCAAGTCTAGTTTATCTTTGCACCATATAGTCTCCCGTCAAATAGAACCTACGCAACCGAAAATGTGGTTTTTCATCAATGGAAGAAATATATGTTTTTCCATTAGGGATTATGCTCTAGTCACCGACATGCAATTTGGGATATCATCATTTGATCCCACATTAGACTACGACTTGAGCAACGTTGAGGTATATAGGATTTTTTGTCAGGGCACACATATTACATTAGGTAATCTATTAGATAGATTTTGTAGTGATGATGTTAATGATGTAGATTTAGGTTTATATTTACATGTGGCCCACGTTATTGTCCTCTATGGATTCGTATTTGGGTACGAGACGGGCAAGATAATAGCTGATTGGGTTTGGGCATTGGTTGACGATCTGGAGGCATTTTACCGATTTCCGTGGGGGGCATACTCTTACCAGATATTGAGATACTATACGACACATTGTCAACCAAATGCTAAGTACCACTTTTACGGACCAGTCTGGGCACGATATGTTTGGTCACTCGAGATCATACGGACTTGGGAAGTATATGGGAAATCGTCGACCCCACAACATCCAAGATTGTTGAGGTGGAAGTTCAAGAGTAGGCTCTCACCGGCAGTGTCAACCTCTTTTGAGCAAGAGTCTTGAATTTTATTAAATTTTAAATCATGTATGAGGTATTGTATTTATTAGAATATTAAATAATATCTTTCAATTTATTGTAGGTCGATTATCATCTCACATCGATCGAGCCGACTCGTTCGAGGTTAACACCATTTCTTGGGCGTCATCTCATACCCTCTCCACTCGATGTGAATTTTACGATCCGTCAAATACTTTGAGGGAGGACGACAGTTCCTTCTCGTCGTCTTTGTAGCGGGGTGTCTCGTCCGGTGGATGAGCCTCAGCGTGAGCGTCGAGTTCGATGAGGATCCACGGTTTTTAGGATCGATATTTCGGACTCTCCATCGAGCGACCCTGAGCCTCCACCTTCAATACCCAGCCAGAGGACATCGTCGGCTGAGTTCGTTGAGATTGCGGTTGCTGAGGAGCCGCAACGACCATCTGTGGATAGTCGTCCATCTGTTGAGAGACGGGATACGGGGAAACATGCCAGGCAGCCAACTTCTTCTTCATCGAACAGTGGTGGTGAGTTCCCCCGACGTCTTAGTTCCATCGATCATCGTTGGATCCAGAAAACTATTCGGAGAGTGAAGGCGAGCGATGCAACACATCGAAGTCTATCGAAGACAAGTGGATTCAAAGATGAAAAGTAGTTTGAAAGTTTATTAGAAGACTCGATGTGGTTGCGCACATAATCGACGTCGTATACACCGCACCTCGTGCCCCACATCATCCGGCGATGACGACGAGAGATGAAGATCGGGAGCGGCGGCCCGGTCCGGATGTCCCTCGAGGCGGTGGACATATTGAGCCGGTGAGCCAACACTACATCAACTAGTGATACCACCACGACTACTCTCACGGATCCATGGTATCGGTCTTGGGCGCATCTCATGAAGAGTCGGCTCATCATTCCATGTCGGAATGGACCTATTTAGTGATTTGGCGATCGTAGCGTCATGAGATAGACTTTCGAGCCTATCGACAGCAGTTGGAGCAACATGTAACTATTAAGTCTCATATTTGGCAGTTTATAGTATTTCATTATATTTGTTATGTTTTTTATTTTACAGCGACTCATATGCTTAAATGTTTGTAGTTGGAAGTCCGGAGAGTTGAACGGGCATAGAGACCTTCGGCTGCAATGAGGTCACCATATGTTAATAGCCCGATACCACGTTCAATTCCCGTAGATGTATTCATGCAGTACGAGCGTTTCTTGACGAGAAAGAATGCATCTATGGTTATTCGGGGTACTAATAGGACACTCATTAATCATTTTTTCGTGTGTATCGAAATTGCAGAGAGGCCTTTTGATGTTCGGGTAAGTACTTTTTTATACAATATAATTATTTTTTGAATTACATCTACTTATATTGATATGTATCCCTAAAATAATTTTACAGACAGTCGATCTATTCATGATGCATTTGAGGATGAGACTCGATGTCGGGGTCGACTTGTTGGATGGGGTGGATTGTAATAACACAATCATCCTTGATACAAATTTTTTCGTAAGTATTGTGTCTTTAATACAATCAATATATATTATATATGTGTAGTATCTGGAATTAATTAATTTTCAATGTTGAATAGAAGTTTCTGTAAAATTAGTGGTTTGAGGTATCTGCAGCGCTTCGTCTATGATTCAAGACCCGCGTGATGCACGGTGTTGATTACCGTGAAAACATTGTTATGGCATGGAAGTCATCAGTAGCATTGGGCTGCGGTTGTCCTCGGCTTTGTCGGTCAAAGATCATGGTTACGTGCCGCGCGGTAACCTATTTATCTGATAAGTTGCAAAATTGAAATTTTCCTTGTTTATTTTCTCTAAATATTAATTTTTATAGATAATCATGCCTGCGTTGTTGAGCGACATTTCGTGATATGTCGTGGATATCTTCTCGGTCATGCGTGCTTTTGACTCGCAATGTTGGAAGATGGACAAGGATCGATTGGATGCGAGGATGTTGGACTTGGTGTGCTGAATAAATTATTATGCATTTTCTTTTTACTCTAGATGGTTCGATAGTAACTCCACCACATACCACCATGGAACAATGATGCGATTATTACACCAAATGAATCTTTAGAGAATTTGACCCGAATAGCGATGTCAGTGATGGTCCATTTGCGTGCATGATTATAGTGTAGGGAAAACCATGTTTAGCCCTCTCCCAAGGATCTATCTTAGATGTTTAATTCACCATACATTGATTATATACCTTGCATGCACCTATATAATTAATTGCAACACGTTGGAGTTTTCTCGTGTTTACCTTTGAATCTGTCGGTGGAATGGATCGAGACTGGTGCTTTGACCTTCTCGGTGTATCCGGTTGCCCAATCTCCAGCGTCGGTGAGGGCGATCTATGGAGAATGCTTGGAAAAATCACCCTTTATCCTCTCTACACTTTTCGAAAATTCTCTCCCAAGAACAATGGGAGTCTCGAAAATTATGATGATGATTATTAATCATTGACCTAGATTTAATCTCTTACCTCATATTTATAATGCATTACCATAATCATATATGGAAATTACCATAATCCCATATGGAAATTACCATAATCCCATATGGAAATTACCATAATCCTTTATGGAAATTACCATAATCCCATATGGAAATTACCATAAACCTTTATGGAAAGGATTATTACCATAATCTTATATGGAAAGGATCTATGCATATCCGTAAATATAATAATATCCTTATAGGATAAAGAGAATCAAATCCTTGCCTTGTAGAGCATAGGGGCGCGATTTTGCCTAGCTTACGGGCTGGATGGGCCACCAGGATCAAATGCAAGGAATAAAGATGAGCCTCAAATAAATTAATTATCTTATGTTCACCCGAACATAAATTAATTTATAAACATTTATCCATGCCACTAGAGAATAAATCTTGACTTACCCTTTATTACCGAAGTTGAGTCGGGCTTGCACTTAGACATTACGAATCCCGTATTTAAGATATCGAGCGTCCATTAATTATTTATAGCATTACATTGCTTAAAATAATTAATATCTTTAATTCCTTAAGTAGTACCACTCAACCTTATTATTGTACTTGAGCTAACTCAACTGCGGGGTTTAGTACAATAAACCTTTTGAGCTCCTTAAGGGATGTCATCATCCTAAACGGATACGGTGACTCGTCTGAGATAACTAGCATGACATACAAGCACGCCACCACCCAAGATACGGAGAATATTGGGTTAGAACATATAACCCTCACCCATAACAAGTCAAAGTGATGGTCAGCAACTCATACTCATCTAATACCTTATCGAGGTTTAGATCATCGTAAATCACCGAGATCTTGGTTCTTCACGACGGTCAGATAGAAGAACTCATCTCACTGTGATCCTTCAATACGTCAGAGACGTACCAGCATAGACAAGCAACCAAGTCAAGTCACTTCTTATCTATACCGCAGCCTATACCGACAACTCGTCCTCAAGTTGTCTCGGTTGTGAAACTTTTATATCTCATTAAGCTTGACCAATCATACGGACTTACGTGATCTTCTACACCTTGTATGATCTAACTTATATATGAGATAAGGGACACGGATATATGCAATCAAGTATTCATTTCGGATAGGAGATTGTAATAGTGGTAACGAAACATTGTATACAAGCTCAACCAAAACCGCTTTCGATTATACAAATCCAACAATCTCCCACTTATACTAAAGCAAATTTTTAGTATACAATGTGTCTCTCTACTAGCTATTACAAACAAAACCATCACCATCACTTTGCTTCTCCCACTTATACAAAAGTTTCCTTTCTAAGTGGGTGCCATCTAGCGCAATTCAGTCCTCTAACGTCCCGGCGTAGACATATTCGGTAGGCTTTAGCGGAGTGCCATCTAGCGCAATTCAAGTCCTCTAACGTGCCCGACGTAGACTTATTGCGGCAGGCTTTAGCGGTGCCATCTAGCGCAATTCAAGTCCTCTAACGTGCCCAACGTAGACTTATTGCGGCGAGCTTTCGTGAATGGATCCGCTAGGTTATCCGTCGTATCAATCTTTGCAATCAGCCGTCCCCTCGCCTAACGATTTCTCGTATGACATGGTACTTTTCTCTATGTGTTAGCTTGCCTTGTGGATCCGTGGTTCCTTCGAGTTTGCCATTGCACGAGTTATCACGATGAAACCATGATACTCATGGGCAAACCGGTACCACATCTAGATCCATGGGTGGTTCTTGAACCATCTGACCTCCTTAGCGACCTCAAAGTGGCTACATATTCGGCTTCCATGGTAGAGTCCGCATGCATCGCTGCTTTGCATTCCGCCAGGATACGGTTCCACCTCCCAAGGTAAACACATAGCCTGAGGTAGACTTTTTCTCATCACGGTCAGATTGGAAATCCGAGTCTGAATAACCCAAATGCATTAGACTATCTGCATGGTAAGCCAGCCTATAATCTCGAGTCCTTTTCAGGTACTTGAATATATGCTTTACCGCAGTCCAATGAGCTTGTCGAGGTTAGGCGATATCTAGCCACTATGCCCACCGCATAGCGAGATATCGGGCCTCGTGCATAACATTGTATGCATGAGACTTCCTACGGCGCCAACGTAGGAAACTTGTCTCATTCCTCTATCTTCTTTGCGATCATAGGTGACGCCCTTTAGATAAAGGCACGCCATGTCGAAAGGTAGCAATCCTTTCTTGACGGTGCATACTAAAGCGAGTAATCACGGTATCAATGTAAGGCGCTGAGATAAGCTCAACATTTTCCTCTTGCGATCTCGGTAAACCTTGATCCCAAGAATGTACGCTGCATCTCCTAAGTCTTTCATTTGAAACGAATCGGATAACCAACTCTTTCGTCGATAACAACTTCACATTGTTGCCAAATAGAAGAATGTCATCTCGTAAAGTGCAAGAAATACCACATTACGTTGACATCTAAGCGATACACACAACTCTCGCTAGGCAACCGGGTAAATCCATGGGACTTTACCACCTCGTCAACGTAAGTTCCATGATCTTGCATCATTGTCTTGTATCACCTCATTGTCGTCCATGGGTCGATTATTTCATGTTCGTTTTACGGGACTAAATCCAAGATTCACCCACGAACATACATCGCTCGGGTTGACGAACAACCTCCCACTACGACGAGGCACTACGAGCACAATGGCAACGGTGGGTGCGATAACTTGTGGTTCTCATCTTGCACAACTTTCTTGGTAGGTACCACTTATGCGGTCGGTATCTCGGTGGAACTCGACCCACTTCAATTTCTTGAAGTATCCGGTGTCGATCCTCCCACTAGACTCGACATCTCGTACCTTTGGTCTAATCGGTGGTGGAATACGATCATCTTCTAATTCTTGAAGAATGATTTTAACTTTGGTTTATGATTTTCATGTAGTCCTCTTCTAAGAATCGGGCATTAGTGCTAATAATGACCTTCCGATCATAGGACTACAGAATAAACCACCTTCGTTCCTCTAGGATAGCGATAAACAGACATTGCGTCGGATCTAGCCTCCAACTTGTCGCCTTCTTGTTCAAAGACATGTGTCTGGATGTCCCATATCCTTATGTGGCTTAAACTCGGCTTGCGCCCAAACCACAACTCGAAGGGGTCTCTTGACCGACTTGGATGGTACTAGATTTAGCAAGTATGCTGCCGTTTCTAAGCATACCCCGAGCGAAATAAGCAAAGTTGCATAACTCATCATTGATCTAACCATTTCCAAAAGAGTCTATTTCTTGGCTCGACACACCATTTCTTTGTGGTGTGCCCGTGAAATCTTGTTGGGAGGTAATCCCACACTTCACTAGATAGTCCATGAACTCGTTGTTGAGGTATTCGCCACATGATCGAGCAGCGATGACTTGATACTCTTACCTAACTTCGTCTCCACTTCCGCCTAAAATTCTTTGAATTTCTCAAAGCATTCGACTTGCGGTGAAGCGGTATACGTATCCGTACCTTGAGTGTCGTCAATGAAAGTGACAAAATACTCGTACCCTCCACGAGCTTGTGTGGACATCGGTCCACACAGTCGAAATGGACTAGCTCTAACATTTCTTTGGCTCTATGATCCTTCGCTTTGAAGGGTGCGGTTAACATCTTACCTTCTATACGGGATTCGCGGATCGGGAGCAGATAATGATGAAATTACCCAACGCTCCATTCTTAGCGGTCTTTGGATCCTATTTAGATTGATGTGACCTAATCTAAGATGCCGAGAGAAAAGAGGTGTCATCTTCAGAAGAAAACTTTCTCTTTTAAGGTTTGATGTAGATGCAACATAGTTATAGGTATTATGTATTGCGAGAAATAGTATAAAGCGAATTATATAATGTGCCTACACGAGATAACCGTCATTTCTTATGATAGAAACACCACTATCAAAAACAACTGAATATCCTTGAATAAACAATTTGAAAGCAGAAACAAGGTTCCATGAAAATCCGGCACATGTAAAACGTCTTTTAAAACTAAAACTGTTTTCTCAAAACATAAAGTAACATCTCCAACTGTAACGGCCTCGACTTTCGTCGCGTTGCCCATGGAGATCGTTATCTCGCCATCATTCAGCTCCCTTGTCCGCAGGAACCCCTGCAAAGTGTAACAAACATGATCAGTCGCACCCGTGTCTACTACCCAAGAATGGGTAGAACAAGTCGCTAAACATGTTTCCGTTACTAAAGAAAATGGCGTACCTAGAGCCTTGAGCTTGGGGCACTTAGCCTTCCAATGCCCAGTCTCACCGCACTTGAAGCATTTGCCCTTCTCCTTTGGCCTTTTCAAACCGCTGGTAGAGCCCTTTGTATTACTCCCACTCTTTTCTTTAGCCTTAGCATCTCTTGAATTCCACTTTTCCTTTTCATCTTCGATAAGCGGTGATTTTCTTTGAGGTGCGTACTAAAGACATGCATCTTTGCCCATTTGAATTCTTCCGTTACTAGATCCTCTTGCAATGAATCTAGAGTATAACTCTTATCATAAAGGACTTCTTTATAACCAAGTCATCAAAAGACTTGGGCAAAGTGTTGAGGATCATATCGATTCGACTACGTCATCAATATATCCTCCAACCAATTCGAGCTCTCCAAGAGATTAATCATTTGCTCTACATGGTTATGCACCGAATCGCTTTCCTTCATTGAACTTGACATTATAGATTTTGTCAAATTATGACAAGCGATTACGTCCGACTCTCATACAATTTCATAAGACTTAGCCATATCATGGTGCATCTTCCATCTCTTGATCTTTGGAGTTACGGGACTCGCACATGGTGACCAAAGAAGGCACTTTGCCATTCTATTTGATTTGTCCCATTTCTCGTGCTCATTGCGCTCCTCATCGATAGATGAATTGTCTAGAGGCTTAGGACGGGTGTAGTGAGTACAAATAGATTTTCTTCCGCAATAAGAACATTCTCAATGTTTCGTTTCCACTCGATAAAATTTGGACGGATAAAGGATTTGTGCGAGCATATTGATAATCGATGTAAGAGACATATCGAAAGCGATAATGTAAACACATAAGCATACGATCGCACATAATTACGTAACAATAATATTGTAACCTTTTGATAAAACAATATTAATTGAAACCTCCATCGCCCAAGGAATCCCATACGCAAGCCACGCGTGTGGGCGTTTACACATGAACCCCTCGACCGCACTAAAATATACATTTTAGTCGTTTAATTTCAATCCATGTCAACTTATCCTTATGACAAATGAAATTAATGATTGGACCTTACTAGACCACATCACTATCGCAAGAAGGACTTGGCGGAAGTTGTACTCGGTGATGTCTAAGCAATGACCACAATTTTAACAATGAAAATGAATTCTTAGAATTGGCATACTCACTAGGACCATACCGCTTCCAATCCAAATTCTTTTGTTATCTCATTTTATATCCATCTCTAGAGAACTTATGAAAATCGCACATACAAGCCACGCGTGTGGGCGTTTACATGAAACTCCCACTTCTCAATAGATTTAAAATGTTTTATTTAGAAATCTCATCTAACAAACCTATGATAAACAGTGCAAGCAAGCCACGCGTGTGGACGTTTACTCACAGTGCGTATCACTTTGTTTAGAGATCAAAAGGTGGAGGTCTTGACATTTTAATTTGAAAATTAATATGTCGGGTTACTTGCTTAGTCTTTTTGTTCAAAAGGTTTGTCCATGCAGATCACGTAATCCAAGCATGCATTTCTATAGAACTCAACATGTAAAACATGCTCGCAGAATTCTAAAATATGCTTGAGAACGCGATAAACCTAGCATGCTTACTATGCGCACCCAATTACGAAAACACTTAAAGGTTTATCAACGTAATTTAAATATACATAGCATGCTACTACATAATTTAAACATCCACGACATGCAATGAATGATAAAAATAAAATAAAAACGTTCATCGTGGCCCACTCGTGGAATCTGCACTTTCCTGCCTAATCTATTACATAGAATTGCAAAGTACAGATCTTTATAATCTTCGAAAACGGGCCTCGCGTGCACGCACGGACGGATTCGGATTCAGCAGGCCTCGCGTGCAGGCACGGACGGACTCGTCAAAAGCAGTTCGGTGGAAAACGGATCTGGGCTCGGCCCCGTCACGCGGCGCGTCCGCGAGCGCCGTGCACGCCTTGCGTGCCGTCGCCCGCACGTCGTGCGACCCATTTTTCCCGTCGTCTCGATCTGGCTGCTTTCGTCTTCGTTTTACTTTTACAGATAAGATTTACAGAAAATAAATCTAATCTAACCACGGATTTTCTCGTGGTGAAAACAAAATCCGACAAAATAAAACGAGCCACGATGAGCAGCATTCAACAAATAATATATTGCGACGTAATAATCAAACGTGAATTAATCCAACGAGCCGAATCTTGAACCTCGCTCGATACCAATTGTAGGGAAAAACTATGTTTAGCCCTCTCCCAAGGATCTATCTTGGATGTTTAATTCACCATACATTGATTATATACCTAGCATGCACCTATATAATTAATTGCAACACGTTGGGGTTTTCTCGTGTTTACCTTTGAATCTGTCGGGGAATGGATCGAGACTCGTGCTTTGACCTTCGGGATCAGTATCCGGTTGCCCAATCTCCAGCGTCGGTGAGGACGATCTATGGAGAATGCTTGGAAAAATCACCCTTTATCCTCTCTACACTTTTTCAAAATTCTCTCCCAAGAACAATGGGGTCTCGAAAATTATGATGATGATTATTAATCATTGACCTAGATTTAATCTCTTACCTCATATTTATAATGCATTACCATAATCCTATATGGAAATTACCATAATCCCATATGGAAATTACCATAATCCTATATGGAAATTACCATAATCCCATATGGAAATTACCATAATCCTTTATGGAAATTACCATAATCTCATATGGAAATTACCATAAACTTTTATGGAAAGGATTATTACCATAATCTTATATGGAAAGGATCTATGCATATCCCATAAATATAATAATATCCTTATAGGATAAAGAGAATCAAATCCTTGCCTTGTAGAACATAGGGGTGCCGATTTTGCCTAGCTTACGGGCCTGGATGGGCCAGCCCAGTGATCCAATGCAAGGAATAAAGATGGGCCTCAAATAAATTAATTATCTTATGTTCAGCCCAGAACATAAATTAATTTATAAACATTTATTCATGCCACTAGAGAATAAATCTTGACTTACCCTTTATTACCGAAGTTGAGTCGGGCTTGCACTTAGACATTACGAATCCCGTATTTAAGATATCGAGCGTCCGTTAATTATTTATAGCATTACATTGCTTAAAATAATTAATATCTTTAATTCATAAGTAGTACCACTCAACCTTATTATTGTACTTGAGCTAACTCAACTGCGGGGTTTAGTACAATAAACCTTTGAGCTCCTTAAGGGACGTCATCATCCTAGCGAATACGGTGACTCCATACGAGATAACTAGCATGACATCAAGCACGCCACCACCCAAGATCGCGGAGAATATTGGGTTATAACATATAACCCTCACCCATAACAAGTCAAAGTGATGGTCGACAACTCATACTCATCTAATACCTTATCGAGGTTTAGATCATCGTAAGTCACCGAGATCTTGGTTCTTCACGACGATCGATAGAAGAACTCATCTCACTCGTGATCCTTCAATACGTCGAGACGCACTACCGGCATAGACAAGCAACCAAGTCAAGTCACTTCTTATCTATACGCATGCCTATATACCGCAACTCGTCCTCAAGTTGTCTCGGTGTGAAACTTTTATATCTCATTAAGCTTGACCAATCATACGGACTTACGTGATCTTCTACACATTGTATGATCTAACTTATATATGAGATAAGGGACACGAGATATATACAATCAAGTATTCATTTGGATAGGAGATTATAATAGTGGTAACAGAAACATTGTATACAAGCTCAACCAAAACCGCTTTCGGTATACAAATCCAACATATAGAACGTCTTATTTCTAGTTCACCGAGCATCGAATGGGGTATGGCGAATGTTTTAGCATATAGAAAGAAAATAGGTGGTAGTATATATGAGTTATGTGAGCCATATAAGAAGCTGAATGGAGGAGCGTCGATTAGCAGAAAGTAGCATATACTATATAATGATTTTTTTTTATATTATCTCATTTAATAGATTCTTAGTTATATTAATCTTCAATTTCAATTTCAATTCAATTCAATTGCAATCTTCAATTTAATAGATTATTGGTCGATATTATCGATAATTGATTAATTTCTTCATATCAATAACAAATAACAACAACAACAATAATAATAATAATAATAATAATAATAATAATAATAATAATAATAATAATAATAATAATAATAATAATAATAATAATAATAATAATAATAATAATAATAATAATAATAATAATAATAATAATAATAATAATGTTTTTACATGAATAAGTGCTTTTATTACAATGTCACTCGTCTCTTGACAAGTAATGACACTTACGATGCATATGAGATTCATTACCACACAAGCTACATGTCTGTGGTGCAGGATTTCTACTACTTGATCCCACTTATGTTGGATGACGATATCGACCCACTTTGGGCGTGACTGACGGACTATATTAGGAGGCATAACGTAATTCCGGCAACATCGGAGGAACAATCCAACTAGACCGTGGTGAGCAGGATTGATCCGATCTGGTATGCTTGGTTAGCTTTGCGAATGGTAGTACTCCCCACATAGTTAGATATATGGTGACCTTTATGACTAAAAAATTTATATAATCAATTATATGTAAGTGAAATCAATTTGATCCAAACAAATTAACATAATTAAACTTAAATTCGTACCATATAGCTGCAACAGCATGAGAACACGATATCATATCCATGTCCCACTCCAAAAACGCACACGATTATGTATTGAGATTCACTCTGAATGTTTTGCTTCCGTGCTTGACTTTGAAAGTGGAGTCTGATGAGGGCACTACATCGTATCTGTGTGATATTTCCATTGTACCATGATCTTACGTGCTGCTTCAGGGGTCAATTCAGCTGTGTACCTCTTTGTTGCTTCATGTCTCTCATCGAACCATTTTTCTATAATGTGATGGATTGCCTCAATCATTGAGCAAATTGGCAATCGTCCGACCCACAATAATCGAGAATTGAATGATTCGGCAATGTTCGATGTCATAAAAGCAGAGCGCTAACGGGCACCGTGATTTAGCCCACTTCTTCACTCCAACCTCCACCAACTTGGTATATGCGCCACTACCATCGGCCTCGACGAGAGACTTTAACATAGCCATCGCTTTTCAAAGTATGCATCTTGTACGCATAAGCGGCTTTATGGAATAACTGCGGATGGTTTCCCAAACGGGTTGATTTTTTCAGAGATGGTAGTAGCATAATCCGTGTCTTTGCATCGGGGTACACACTGACCGCATTCATTATCTTCGACATGGGCATCCGAAACAATCAATATCTCGAATTTAATCCATAAGCGGTTTGTAGTCGAGATAGAAACCAAGTCCATGAGACATCATTCTCGATCGGACCAATTCCATAAGCTAATGGAAAAACTTGCTCGTTGCCATCCTTTGTCACGGCAACGAATAATATGTCTTGACCCTTCGATGCGTACCGTCCACTACAATCACGGCCGGAGGCACAATGTGTACGCCTAACTGCATGAACCGAGCGCAACAAAGAGGTGATGGAACCGACCATCGATCCAATATCCAAGTCGGTCATCGAACCGGATTGCTCATTCGTAACATATCGAGATAACTCGGTAGTAGTGAAATGATTCTTCATGTCCACCGTATATCATCTCGATCGCCTATTATGGGCTCGCATTGCTACATTATATGTAACGTGTACACTTTGTACTCTCGCCGCAAATCAGCCATAATGGACCTCGCTTTATCACTTCACCGTCTTGGCGTATTTTTCGTGATATGTGTCTTTGTAATTACACGGGCATTCACCTTCCTTACTCCGATATTCACTAGGTTACATGCGCAAGTATGTATAGCATCAAACTTGCGGACAAACCAAAATCCACCACTATGCGATGCACGTGGTAGAAAAGGACACCGATTGTGATATCGATATTTGAATGTAATCCTCGAATTATCGGATCGAGGAATAACAAATTCTACTCGACGTTCCAAATGCCATAGCCCCACGGATATCTTGATTCACCCTTCTGCAGTCGAAGATGGAACCTTCGCTCGACTCGTCGAGTCTGGATCCGAGTCCGGGGACGAGCAAAGAGATTAAGCATCATGAGGAATAACGAGAACTAGCCGCTCTTCGATCTCCTCTACTTCTTACGGCTCTAGGCCTTCTATGTGCGATTGCGTGTTACTCGCATAATCGTAGATAGAAGCTTCCGAATCCACCCTCTCGACGGATCCATCGTCAATTTCACGACCAACTACTTAATCGGTAATTAGGCCGTGACATGGGTTAAGAAGGAAATTCTAATAATTAATAACGTCAACAATGATCAAAATATCTCGAGAGACAAATAGGGTACCAACTTTTATCAAGAAAAATTCAAATGTTTATAGACTAAAGAGGTAAAATGGAATTGAACAAAGGATGATTTTAGGTCCTCAAACCACAATGAATAATCGAATAAAGAAGAAGAACAATGGTGGAGGACAGAAAATCCAAACGGAGTAACCAATATCGAGAATAATGTACACTTTCGAGCATACTTCGACAACTTTGAGAATTTATCAACTTCTTAAAACATGGTTTAACAATGATCCAATAGCATAATATTGAATCCAACAAAAACAATTATGAGCATTCGAGTAAATCCTTATTCACAGAGCATTTAACATGATCACTTCGTCATAGCAGAACATATAAGCAAGCAAAGGCCAAAATTCGGCAACGAAAAACATGGCTGAGAATTATGTGTGAAGACATAATTCTCTGGGCAACAAAACATGTTAACATCAAATGAACAACATTGACAGTTAAACATATTATCATGAATCAAATCATCTAGAGAAGCTCCTTTGCGCAGCATTCGATTCCAACATCCTCTCGAGCTCAACCTGCATATTTAGAAATATATGCAGGGCGTGAGTACAAGAATGCACTCAGTGAGTATACGCCAAAACATAAAACATTTCCCTTATGGCTATAAACTTGACTTGCCATATTAATAAACTTATGCAGGAGTTTTATTGAAATTACCTGCATAAGACATTTTGAACTTGCTCATACATGCTCATCTCATCATCATATCATATGCATATGCATATGCATGTTTCATGTCGCATGCAACTTTCTCTTTTCTACCCATATCTATGGGTTATTTCCGCGTGTTGAGAAATAGGTCTCCTTCTCAAACACCTTAATATCATATACCCGAGTTGGTCCCGAAGGTTACCAACTACGATCATACCCGACGTCGGTCATTTCTTTCTTTCTTTGTTTCTTTCTTTCTTTCTTTTCCGTGGATAGATAATGCATTATGCTTATGCTCATGCTCAAAACTTTCACAAGTTAGTCAACTTTTCAAATAAATGCATATCATACAATCTCATATCATCTTTTATGCATAAGCATATCATGTCATTTGAAATTATATAAAAGCATAAGCATATTATTATAGAAAATATGTTTACCCACCTGGCGACAGTCACTCGAGGACTGTATCTTCTATCTTCACTTCGTTATTTTTCCCACTCGGGTCATCAATCCACATAAAACGGCATAAAAGCCTATCAAGAACCAAACAAGAACATAACTTATCTTAGTCGTCGACACGACTATATCTTCTCGATATAAAACACATGGTCTATCAACACTTGGGTTATTGCATCCTCTAACATCTTAAACAAACAAATTCTAACGAAATTTCGACAGAGTAACGTTTATAAAACGCATCGCCATTTCAATACCAAATCCACCAAACTTATCCCAACTTCACCAAATCATCACCATATGTCTAAATTAGTATAGAAAACTCAACAACAACTTCAACTATGAAATCTTCGCCAAAAACTTAATGACCCCTTAAGACATAGCTTTATGTCCGACATCAAAACTTACGTGAGACGTCATCTAACACCAACGAACCTCTATACATGCTCAACTATCATCAAAGATCATCAATTTATCAACAAAATACAAAGATCAAAGCTTTAGCCTTGAAAACCCATTTTTGCCGACAAACTAAAATTTTACAATTTTTAAATACGTCGGCCGAAAAATCCGAATAAATCATTTTAAGCATTATCCATATCATAGAATCTAAATATTAAGTCAAAATGCTCAAATAAAAATCAAAAATCCAACATTATAAGGCTTATGGTTTTCGGCCGTTTTGGGAATTTCAACATAGTTTCGATCTCAAACATTTTTCTTGCTCCAAACATGTTTATATCAATCCAATAACACATATATGAAGGCAATTCAAGCATATCAACATCATATATTCAAGATCAATGCACCTCGTATTTTGAAAATTATACAAAATTCGAACAATAAACATATGCTTCAAATTGACATTAAACAATACGTGAGCGTCGAATCTATCATAATATCATGAAATAATCAAACAAAACATACTCCTTCATAATTTCACAATATGACCGAAAATTTGAAATGTGCATAGGTTCATGATTTTAAATTTTTCAAACCGTAGATGTGTTCTAGAGACGAGATTATACCTCGTTTCGAAGACGGATCGAAAATTCAACGGTTGGATCTTTATATTTTTCCCTTGAATTTTTCAAAAATTATTGCGTGTGAGTGTGTGTTGGACGTGAGTTTTGGGGAGGAAAATGACGGTGAATAGTAGTTCCAAAGTATAAAATATGTATTATGTAATAATTTATTTTATTTTTGATTTTCTTAAAGTGGTGATTATTCACTACTTCTAGAAATCTTTTCTTTTCTTTTTCTCATTTTCTTAAATAGATAAATAATCACTTTTCTTTAGAAATTAAATATAAATATTGTAAAATAATGCATAGCATATTTATAGAAAGAAATCGAAACTAATTATCTGATAAAACAATCTCTACTTGAATCTCTGCTTTTGAACTCAATAATATATCATAAACATCAAAATATAATTATAAAAATATATTCTTGACTCCGAAAATCATTTTAAATATTCTGCTCTTAATTCGAGCTTAATCGGCAAACGCCGACGTCACAAAAGCATAGATTTTGAAACTCCCAATTTTCTGTAATCAAGACTTCATTGAGCATGTATCATCATCTCAAGACCCTTGGAATCTAGGTCTTCTTATTCTAAATAAGATCTAAGAATCTTATCTCAAATCTATCTCAATTCTATCTTCATAACTCGAAGCTTAACGTCAAAGCTTCTAACTTAAACAACTCTTTCTTAAGGATGCAATGCCCTTCTTATAAAGCTCTTAATCAGAAGCTAATCTCTGCGACAGAAAATGCGGGGTATTACAGTCAAACTCTACAAATGAGCCATAGCTCACAAAAGCAGACTCGCGTACTTCTTCCTCTTCATCTGACTCTGTTTCATCTTCTTCTTCTTCAGCGTAGTCTTCATCATTGCTGTCCTCGACAAGTGTATCACCGTTGCGACATATGTCGGAAGCAATTCTCGATTGATCCATGTGTTGCGGCATATATTGAGGTGTATTAGCATCAAACCAATCGGATGATGCAAATTATTGTGTAAACGACTCATCGAGCGATATGTGTTGGGAAGTGTAGTCATATGTTGGCGGATGGTATCTCGCGAAGGTCTATATAGTTCTTGCTCGATTGGGATGTGTCGGCATCGTGAGTCACATAGACCTACGGTTGGGCATCATGAGCCAATCGAACAAGTTGATCATCATTACTTAAAACTAATTTGATAATTCTACCACTCCGAGATCTCGATAGATAATGCAGTTGGTAGGTTGTACTCAACGAATTTGCCAACACAATTTGATCAATCATCTCTATGAATTCCAAGATAATTACATTGTCCATTCGAACAAAGGCATTTGACTGATACCCTCCAATATAACATAAAGAAGGATCTCAGTGCCCTCCATATCTAACAATAATGTTCTTCCATCCCGACATCTATAACAACAACAAGATTACATTAGCAAAAATATATAGTCTTAATATGATTTTTCTAATGTATAAAACAAATATACAGTCTTAATGTTTACACTAAAATTATCGCTACAATAAGAAAAAAATAGCAATCTAATCAAAGTCTAATTAAATAATTAAAGTCTCTACTATAAATAATCATCTAAACGAATTATCCAATAATCATATCCAATTATCTAAACGAATTATGCAATAATTATAAATAGCAGAAACAGTCGAATTATCTAAACAAAATAAATCTAAACAAAATTAACAATAATACTAAACAAAATAACAAAATAAATCTAAACAAAATTAACAATAATACTAAACAAAATTAACAATAATAAATCTAAACAAAACTAACAATAATAAATCTAAACAACATAAATATTATAAACAACAATAATTAACGCATGAATTAATTAGTCATTTATATTATAATTAATTACTATATTCATCCTAATTGAAAAGACTTAGTTTCTTAAAACTAAAATAACTACACTAAAATTATCCTAATTGAAAAGACTTAATTTCTTAAAACTAAGATAACTTATTAGACAATTATTGATTTACACTACTACAATTAAGAAAATAATAGCAATCTAATCAAAGTCTAATTAAATAATTAAAGTCTCAACTATAAATAATTAAAGTCTCTTACAAGAAATTAATTAAAAAGGGACTAATCTAAGCGAATTATGTGGGACTTAACTAAACAAATTATCCAATAATTATATCCAATTATCTAAGCGAATTATGCAATAATTATAAATAGCGAAACAATCGAATTATTAAACAAATAAACAAAATAAATCTAAAAAAAATTAAGAATAATAAATGTAAACAAAATTAACAATAATAAATCTAAATAAAATAAATATCATAAACAACAATAATTAACGCATGAATTAATTAGTCATTTATATCATAATTAATTACTATATTGAAAAGACTTAATTTCTTAAAACTAAGATAAATTATACAATTATTGATTTATACTAAAATTATCGCTACAATTAAATTAAGAAAAAATAATTAAATAATTAAAATCTCAATTATAAATAATTAAAGTCTCTTACAATAAATTAATTAAAATGGGACTAATCTAAACGATTTATGCCGAGAATTATCTAAACGAATTATCCAATAATTATATCAAATAATCTAAACGAATTAATAATTATAAATAACAGGAAAAAATCGAATTATCTAAAAAAAATAAAAAAAAAATCTAAACAAAATTAACAATAATACTAAACAAAATTAGCAATAATAAATCTAAATCAAAATTTAATAAACCTAAACACTAAATCCAAATTTAATCAACCTAAACACATAAAAATTCATAAATCAAAATTTAATCAACCTAAACACATCAAAATTCGAATAACTTACTTGTTGAGAGATAGCTGGATCTGGATTGAAGAAAGAAATTTGAAAATGTTGAATATAAAATCGAAATGGGTAATTTGAATGCTAAAAGGATCGAGAGCAAATTTTGAATGCTAAAACCGAAATGCTTGGATTTGTGATCTATGATCGATCGGTTGTAGTATTTATGGAGAGAGAATTGTGTAAAATTCAAAATTGAATTATTGGTGGTCAAAGAGATTCCTTCATTTCTCTTCTTTTTCAGTAGTATTTCTCTTCTTTTTCAGTTTGTAAGCTTTTGCTTTTTTGCAGAGATTCATCTGTTTTTAATTTGCATTCCTTAATTTAAAGTGGAATTATATCATAAGTTCATTTAAAATTAATTTCTAAATCAAAAAAGCTCTCTCTCCGGTCGACAGTTTGATGTCTCCGGTCGACATTTCCTTGTTTCCGATCGACCGGAGACATCAATTAATAATTAGTATTAAATTCATTTGATAAGTCGAAGATTTCGGTCGAAAATAGGCTCTCCCCGATCGACAATTCAAAGATTCTGGTCGATTGGAAACATGATTAAATAAGTTATTTTTTATACTATAATTCTTCGATAATCCTTGTTTCCTGTCGACAATTCGAAGATTCCGGTCGACCGGAAACATGATTAATTAAGTTGTTTTTTTATAATTTATAATTCTCTGATTCCGGTCGATTTTTTTCTAATTTATAATTCTCTGATTCCGGTCGATAATCCTTGTTTCCGGTCGACTGGAAACAAGGATTATCGACCGGAATCAGCTAGTTTTATGTGTTAATTAATTTTTTGATTCATTTATGTTTTAAAAAAAATGATTCAATGATTTAATTAAAACTATAAAGTAAATTAACAAAATAATTTTGCAATAATTAATTGATTTAATTAAAACTATAAAGTAATTTAACAAAATAATTTTGCAATAATTAATTGATTCACATGTTTGTCTGGCATGTCATTTCTCGAAGACATTCACATGTTTGTTTGTCATACATTTCTCGAAGACCAGCGAAGACTGACTTGAATATATATTAAAAAAAGCAAATGGATATATGGTGTATCAAATTTAAAAAATAGCTATACTCTGTACACACAATATACGTAAAACACATTTGCAGTCAGTATTATAATTAGTGTGTTTCATTTACAAAGTGTGGACAAAGAAAAATTGAAACGCCACAGCTTGAAAAATTGTTAATAAGACTATTTTGACAACAACGACTTTTAAAAATAAGAACTGCAAAATTATAATATTAAAGACGATATATTTGTGAATGATGCAGTTTGAGAACGAAGTGTGTTTTTGTAACTGTAAGGCCAAAAAGAAATTAAATAAATGAAAAGTAAACAAATTGGTGATGCAACTGTGATGTGAAAATTGCCTTGATAATTAGTAAATCATATATGATAATGTAATTCTCCTTTGGGGTTCAAGGGAACATTTAATTATTATAGCCTGACTCTTGCCACACTGCACATCATACATGTAGATATAGCAGAGAAAAATCAAAAGTTTATTTAAGATACTGACATCCAAAGAAAGTCGAAATTACACAATTCGACTCAATACTTCAAACCAAAAAAAAAAATTGAGGCAGAAATAGGCCAATCACATAAACATCCATTTTCCAATTCAAAAAGAAAAGAAGAGAAACAGCATCGAATGTGAGGTTTGCTTTATTGATCAAACTCCATAATCATATTTACTCAACAGCCCGTGGAACAGCTTCAGCCTGAAACCAAAGCACACATCACATGTCACCATTTTGTCACTACAATTTGACTTAGCTCTCATTCAAAAGTGGGAACTACTTACCAACTTGCGATACTTGAGCGCATAGAACATCTCAAGGTAACGCCTGATCTCCTGCCTATCCAGCTTCGACACGTATTTCCAGAAGCCGTACACCCCCGCCAGCGTCAGCAGCCTGCTCGAATATATCTGCCACGTGTACCTGCATCAACCACCATCATCATAAACCACTTTCAGAAAAACAAAAAAAAAAAACAAAAACAAAAACAAAATCCACACGATTCGAGTTGGGCTTCCCCTACTTCTCCTCGATTCTCTTAAGGCCGCCTGCAGCGATGGCCTCCCAGTGCCCCGGCTCCTTCTTGCACTTCTCGAAGAAGGCCACCAGCGTCTCCGCCACCTGCTCCCCGTTGTACGGGTCAATGTGGAACCCTGACTTCCCGTGCACGATTATCTCCGCTGGCCCTCCGTGGAGTGTCGCGAAAGTTGGGAGCCCACACGTCATTGCCTCCACCACAGTCAGCCCGAAGGCCTCGTAGAATGCCGGCTGCACGAAGGCGCCCCTCGTGTCAGCAATGCAGCGGTAGAGCTCCCCGTTCCTCACCCGGTTCATCTGGGACGAGATCCACCGGAACTGCCCGTTCAGCTTGTACGTCTCGATTAGATCGTACATCTTCTTCATCTCTGCCTGCTCCTCCAAATCCTTCGACTCCTTCCTCCTATCGCCACCAACAACGACGAGATTCGCCAACTCCCTCAGCTTCGGGCTCTTGGCGTACAACTCGACCAGACCAGTTAGATTCTTGACCCGGTCCAATCTAGCCATTGTGAACAAGATCGGCTTCTTCTTGTCCTTCAGCACACATCTGCACGAAAATGAAGGTCGAGATCATTCCAACAGAGACGAATGGACGAAAGTGAATGGGGGTCGGGTCAGATTCATCTTACAGATGCTCCTCATTTTCGACTTGGCTGAAGAGAAGCTCCTCAATCTCAGGGTGGAAGGCCGTGAGCCTCCTCTCCTTCTCCGTGTACGGGAAGTAGACGTTCGTGTCAGCTCCAGGGGAGACGATGTTGAACTTAGGGTCGAACACGTCGATGCCATGGACGACGCGGTACAGTCCCGGCATTGTGAACGCCATATGACTCTCGTACTGCCCCACTGTGTCCTTGCTGATGATCAAAACACACATACTCGGCCTCATTATTCAACAAAAGGGATCAGATTAGCAACAAATTCATCAGTCATAAACTCAAAAATCACAAACCTTCCAGCAATCTCTTGGAAGGTGCTGGTGATGATGAAGTCGGTATGATTCATTGCATAAAGATCGGCAGTAAACTGGCATGAGAAGTGATACTTTTCATCAAAATTCTTCAAGTAAATATCGGAATCAGGGTATTTTGTCTTCTCCAACGCATGAGCAATCGTACACTGCACAGGAAGAAGCATAAAACAGTCAAAATCTCATAACGAAATTGCAGATTTCACTTCAATTATATACATACCTGTGTGACTCCTAGCTTGTGAGCAAGCAAGGAGGCGGCGAGGTTGCCCTCGCTGTAGTTGCCGATGATCAAATCGGGCTTGCCTTGTAACTCCACCGCCATTTCTTTCGCAACATCCTACAAAACGACATAAAAACATCAGCATTCGTCAATAAACGCATAAAAAGCATGTATATATAGGCGTAGCGCGTAGTCTGTCTCACCTCGGTGAAGGTCTCCATATACGGCCAGACCTCAAAACGGGAGATCCATTTGCGAACAATGCCCTGCTCAGTCCTAAAGGGGACTCGAAGGATATGAGAATGCTCGGCTCCAAAGACCTTCTCGAGGCGCTGGCCACAAGTGGTCCCGACTGCATCCGGGAGCAGCCGAGTCACCTATACAACAACAAGATGATCATCATAAACAGAACCAAATGAAAAATCCTGTATCCATATGCAAAAAAACTAACAATGAGGATTCGTGGCGTGATGTCGAGCCCTTGCTCCTTGATCCGTTTCATCATCTCGCGCTCCAAGGCCGGGACTTGATCCAAGATGTAGACAACCTTCAAAGAAATCAATGGTGAGATATAGATAAGATCATAACATATACCAATTTATGCATCTGCTAGTATATATACCTGGCCACCAGTGTCGGGGTAGCCTAACACATTCTCTTGAGCGAAGTAGCCGTGAGGCGATAGAATGACGACGTTGAAAACCATGGGAATCCTTCCGAGAAACTTCTCGAGAGTGCACGAATCCGGGGCCTCGAGGAGGTCAAGAAGCATGGAGATCATCTCCGACACGCGCTCCGCTGTGTCGCCCCACCCTCTCTCCAACCCAATCTCCTGAAACTTGTGCTCGAAATCATCGTACACCGTCTCTGGAGGCAGGGTGGAGAGATACTCCTCAGCTTTCCGCAAAACACTTTGCAGAGCGTTCAGATTTTGTATCCTATCATTCAGCATTATCGTCTGCACAAGCAGAATCATTCTCAGAAATGAAATCCAAGTCGAAAATTCTTGAAAAGAATTGGTCCGTATTTTACCTTCCCCTTGTAGTTATGCATGCGGAGGAAGTCAAGGAGAGGAGTCATGCTGTCCCTGTCGTGGAACATCTTCGCGGAGAGATGCCTGTTGAGGAACTCCACTCCGTTGCCAATCGACTTCGTCAGCGTGGGCTTCGGGAAGGAGGCCGTGAAGGGGGCAAAATCCAGCTCCAGCACAAAGTTGCCATTGGCACTGCACCATTCACAAAACAGATCCTTGTAATAAATTCAGTAATCTCAAACAAACAAAAAAACAAACAAACATACGTTCCGTCGACAAGCTCCTCCTTGAAGTGGAGATACTCGGGCACAGTGAGCTCCTCGACCACCAGCGCGTTCACGTTCACCCGGACGTACTCCCACACACCGGGCCTCAGCCGAATCGCCAGAGCGACCCACGGAGGCAGCACGATCGCCTCCTGCGTGCTCTTCAGCACATCCTTGAAGGCGTGATCCTGCAGCTTCGCCTTCTCGGCCGGCCAGATCGCCTCGAACTCTGCCACCAGCTCATGAGGCTTCAGAATCCCTTTTCCATGAGCTTCAATCCTGCAAACATTCACACAAATCAATCCGATATCAACGTTTTTCAACATCATCAACAATCATTTTTACCTTGATAGAAACAGCAGAATCTCGTTGCGGTGAGCAGCGAGAGTGGCGTCCAAGCGCTCGCGGAGGCTGTGGACGCGAGTGAGCACACGTTCCGCCATTACAGGTGAGATTGTCCGGTTCACACTGAAATTTCGACTGTAAGAAAAATGAGGAGATTACAAACTGGGCTTATCCAAAAAGAAATGGGGTATTAAATAGGAAAACTAGTCAATGAGTGCTTAGGCTTAGACGAATCTAGAAGATCACCTAAAAAATTTCTTTACCTAACACACCTTGAATATCCATGGTAATCCACATGCTCAAATTTATAAGGTTGCGAAATCGAATACGGAAAGTATATCATAGCGTGCGTAACAAGAACTTTACACACTCAATTAAATTCGTATCTACTATTACCTATTTTCACACAGATACGTTTATTTCTTATGGCAAGAAAATCAAGATCATTAATTGCCTGGATAAGATATTTTTATCTAAAGATTAAAACTGAAAATGGGATTTAACAGAATCGCGCAGTTTTGGAAAATGAGACGATAAGTTAACAAAATTAAAATTACAGCAGCAAGATTTCATTTTTTTCATCACTAACAAGGCAAAGTTTTCACTTACAAGAAAATAAAAGTTCTAGGTTACTGCAGAAAAATAACTTCTTAGGCAAAAAAAAATGTGATAAAAAAATGCATCCTTCTTCTCTTCAATGCAGTAAAAGAAAAAAACTAAAATGTGGATACTTTTTTCCCTTTTTCTTACCTCACACAGCAGGAAAATGAGGAAAAAGAGCCAATCAGAGGTCAGGGTCAATGAACCAATGGGAAGAAAAAGGAGAAAATTATTTGGGGAAAAAAGTGAAGGAAACCAATAAACAAACAAACGACACTATTGAATTGAATGAGCAAATGAAAGAGTTTTGGCTGTGATGGTGGAGAATGGTAAACGAAGAAGGCCTCTTTATATATGCAAAAAATGGGGGCATATTCCAAAACCACTATCTCTGAAAACCACACACAGAAATGATGGTTTTGCAGTACAGTGATAAAGCTGGAGGTCGGTGGCACTTCGCATTTCGTGAAAGAGAGAAAATTCTTTCTCACCTTCCTGTTGTTGGGTAAATTTCTTCTCAATAAATTAAAAATCAAATCTTTTTTTATTTTTCAGGTAAAACCACTGATGATTATCGTCACCAAACCGCTGCTGCTCGGAGGTTTTCAGTGGACCCATTTGTTTAATGATGTTTATATCCACTTTGCTTCTTGTTGATAGGATTATGTTTTGTTTATGTACTGTTGTAGTTTATTTAATTCGTCGAGATGGATTTCTTTTGTGTATATTTTTCTGACTCACGACGGGCTTTCAAAATTTTCAAAGCTTTGTGTAGAGTTTGACTGCAATGCAGCTGGTATACGTTGCCGCGTATTTTAGTCGATAACAAGGTTATAAATGTAATTTAACGGATTTCGGTTTCGATTTTCTAATTTCTTATTAGAATTTTCTATCTTTCTTTTCTTTTAGAGAACTTTCAATTGAAAAATGCATAATTTTAGCCTAATAAATTGATTTTGTAATAATTTTAACCTAATAAATCAATAATACCTCAATCAAACCCAATGAATTGATCTTGTGATAATTTTAACCCGTAAGTGATTTTTTGCACCAAAAAATACATTCAACATCGAGAAATGACATATATAAACCACAAGTTAAAAACGAAATTGGAAATGATTTACGGGCTATTTGTTATTCGATGTCTATTGTGTTTTCTATGCCGAAAAATGACTTATGGGCTAAAATTATCACAAAATCAATCCATTAAACTTGATTAAGATATTATTGATTGATTAGGCTAAAATTGTCATAAAATCAATTTATCATGCTTAATTGTATATTTTCCCACTTTCTATCTTTTTCAGTATTTTATATTTGATTTTAGTTATGCATTATAATAACTTGCTGCTTCTTAATAACGCTATATGCAACCACGGACCTAAAAATTTATTCAGGGGTCCTATTTAACGATAATATCAAAGTTTAGAACGTACTAGTTTGAATTTACGATTGTTTGTTCTAATAAATTTTATGCATCTAAAATCGGGTTTATGTCATATCATTGATTGTTATAACAAACTATAATAATTAGGACACTGAAATAGTAGTTTTAATAACGTCAAATACTCGAGTTTATTAGTATAAAGTATTATGGAAATTATGCAAATCTATCACTTGACAAATTTGTAGGGCTGACAATTTTTGACACGACACGAGAACACGACACGAATACGCATAAAATTAACAGGTTAGTGTACAACTTTATCGTGTTCGTGTCCTTATCGTGTCGACATGATAAGGACATGATAATTTTGTGTCGTGTTCGTATCGGATCCGTGTCGTGTTCGTGTAACACGATAATTTTCGTGTTGCATTCGTATTCGTGTCGGATCGTGTCATTTTCGTATAATTCAATAATATTTATAAATGTTTAATATTAATTTAATTTAATTTTATATATTTTTATTTCTTTTATTAATTTATTTTCTAATTTTAATTTGAATTTATCGTTTCGTGTCGTGTCAACACGAAAAAAATCGTGTCATATTCGTGTTCGTGTCGTGTCCGTGTCAATACATTTTGTATCGTGTTCGTGTTCGTGTCGGAAAGATCCTTAACGGGTCGTGTTCGTGTTTGGCTTTATCGTGTCATTATCGTGTCGACTCGATAACGATCCGACACGCACGAATTGTCAGCCCTAAAAATTTGTTAATGCCTGAATGATGAGCAAGGAACTTGGTGATTCGACGTGAAAAATATGTAATTTTTTTAATGCATGTGAGGTTAATTTATCGACTTTCAAAAAGTATCCAAAATATTGCCACAAACTATTTAGCTTTAAGTTTCCGAAGAATTGTCCAAAATAGATTTGCACTTTTTTTTGTCATTTGAATATTAATTGGTCAAAGTCAAATGTTCATGATAGAATTTAAGAAATTGCTGATAGTTTTAGTATATATTTGAGTATTAGCCATTTGATAACCATCAATCTGATAATGTAGTGTTATTATTTCCTTTGGTGAAGATGATAAAGCATGCATGAAAGTGAAATGAAATCTAAACAAATAAATAAAAACACACATAAGAATTTTATTAAAAGAAAATCTGAAATAAATATGTTTATATGATCGATGGATGGCGAACATTGTCTCATGTTGATTGATCATTAATTGTAGAAGCTACACTATTTCAAATCTTTTGAGCTTTGGATAGGGGTGAGTATTCTGTTATTCGGTCGGTTTCGAACGAAAAAATAACCGAATCGAATTAACCGAATTTTTCAAAAAAATAACCGAACCAAATCGAATTTTATTCGATAACCGAAATATATTTTGGTTATTTCGGTTAAACCGAATATTTAGCAAAAAAAATATTTTTCAAATAAATAAATAAATAATATTATATATTGATATAATATGTATAAAAATATTTTTTTATATGTTATATATATATATATATATATATTCTTAAAAAATAATAATAGAATTAAGGATATTGATATATTAAAATTATTCTAAATAAATAAGTAAATAAATATATATATATATATATATATATATATATATATATATATATATATATATATATATATATATATAAGAGGAATCACGAGTTTGCTCGGGTCAATTGGAAAAAGCCAACAGTTTAATAAGCTTCGCTAAGAGGGCAAGTGATTCATTTCAATTCATTGCAAAGACCCAATTGTGCATCTCTAGAAGTAGTCTAGACTCCTTTGGTCACAAGGAACCATTCAGTGGTAAACCCGTCTGTCCGTAAATAGAGAATGAAAGAACTCCTAAAGCGTTGAAAGAAGCTCGGATGAGTATTCCGACTGGAACTAGCCGTTCTATGTCAGATGATTCAACTGGTTAGTTCGCGTCCGTACTTGCTTCCCCTTTTTATCATCCTTTATCATTCACTAAATAAGTAAATAATATATATATATATATATATATATATATTAGTCGGTTAAAAAATTCTGAACTGATCGAAAATCGAATTATCGAATTTTAATTTGATTTTAACCGAATTAATCGAACCAAATTTTATTTTTCAGTTCGATTAGGTTTGATTATTCAGTTTTCGAATATTTTGCTCACCCCCTAGCTTTGGGTACACTTCAAAAATTTCCAAGAGAATCTTCTTTCTTGTAAGACATTTCAGGGGAATTTGAACAAGACTTTTTTAAGGTAACGATGGCTTCTCAAGATATTTCAAACAAATCAATTCAAATTATAGCATTTTCTCGGTTGAATAGTGTTTATATTTATTTTTTTGAATTCCTTCATCAAAAAATTGTACTTTTTTGACCTTTTTATTTTATTCATATTTACAATATGATATTCCTTCTTTAATAACTATATTTCCATGTAAATTACTTCACAAGACAAGATATATATATATATATATATATATATGCTCAACTAATTTCAATATTCTGTATGATTTTAAAATAATTATTCGTTATGAAATTAATTTTGTCCTTAAATTTTTAATTGAGAGTTCTATAATGCAGACGTGGAGAGAGATAATTGGACCGTCAGGTATGAGGCAAACGGTCAGGTTTGATGTGATTTTATCCCCCCCCCACTGCGTATCTTATCGTTGCTTTTTCCTTTTGCCTTTTTTTTGCATTCCGGTTTTCCGGAGGGACATCCAATCACCCATTCACATTTTTCCTATTTTTAGTTCCACTTTCCAATCCAAATCATTGACTAAATATACGAATATTGTGTTAGGTTTAATTTGTCATAAATCAAAGATAAATAAGGTTAATTTTAATAAAAGATGAGATAAAATATAATCTTTCTATTCATGAATAGTTAATACCAAGAAGGAGAAGAGGATATCATTAAACTCATAAAGGAATGATCATTCGTAATCATAAAATTATACGTCATGGAATTGGGAATCATTATTTCATCCGTAATACATTTCTACATATTAATCATCTCCTTGTAATAACACGAGATAAGATAATGTCTGTATTTAAATTTATTTTTCATAATATATTTGTTTTAACTCACAATAAGATGGTCTCACATAAATAAATTTTTTTAAATAAAAATTGATAAATGAAAGGATAGTTTTGATGATACAAAAGCATCTCGCTCCCGTGCAACAGTTAAAATATTTTTTCTATGACGAGGGTAACACTCTGGTCATGTGTAATAGTTTTCCATCCACATACGAAAAGTAAATCATACTTTAAAAATCAGACGTGACCTATTCGATTTATATAAGACGTTACGAATTGGAATATATTAACTGGACAACATAAAAAACGTTATATTAACGATTCAATTCAAAAACGAGCAAGTAGTTATATTTATGATTCTGTATATACTTAAAATTATTATTGCTGATTTTTTATTTCATACGACTAATTATAAACTATTAATCTAATATCCATCTATCATTTCAAGAGACGATGCAGACTATGCAGAGATGGTATTGCTTTGCTATAACCATGTTAAAAGTGGTCAAGAAAATACCAACCAGACTTCCTTTTACACGAATTTATGAAAAATAAAACTTTGTCTGATTTCATAAAGACTAATTAAGAAAAGTATTTGCATATATATCTTGCACTTGTCTTCTTCTCCACCTAATTTTCTCAAAGAAACAAACACGAAACTCGAAAGTGAAGTTGAGTTGGGGATAATGTTTGACTAGTGATGCTCTTAATTATAATTAATTAGGTCGTATAGCATAATTACCGCCATTCATTATGGCTATCACTTAGGTGAGGGTAACTAACATTACAATTAATGCTGCGGACATTAGGTATTAAGTTATAGGTATCGATGTTTGGCAAAATTAAATGAAAATTAGAGGTGGCTTTTTGTAACGACGTTATTATATGAGAACGCATAAAGATTATATTATAAAACTCAATTATAATGTTGTCCGCGCGTGAAAACTCAATTAGAGTGTAGTTTTCATACATTCTTACATAAGAACGATCTTATACGAGACTTTGTTCAAAAATTGTTGATCATCGTCAAATATTTGATTTTCAGAACTCAAGTACACAAATCTAAGTACTGGTCGTGAATACTCTTAGAAGTGGCCTATATAAACTGATATGTATACACAAATATATACATACTTACATATAGAAAATTAGGTTTAAATTGAATCATTTTTATTCTAAAAACTAAGAACCAAATGATTTTGTACAAGTTGATAAATCCGTTGGAAAAATTAATGAATCTAAAAATTTAGATTTTTTTTACCCGAGTTCGAATCTCATGAGAAAATTTATTGTCACTTGTCATTATCAAAGGCAAACTAATTGTAGAAATATGTCTATATTGGATGGGACCTAATGGTTTACGTGAGTTTTACTTGGTCTCAACAAAGTTATACTTAATTATATCTACCGTAGGTAGTTTGTAAAGGCCGCACATGTTGACGAGACATTTATTGCAATTATTTGGAGGTATCAATTATAAAAACGATAAATTGCACAAAACAAGTCGATGTAAGTTTCTATTTATCAACAATCACCACCATCTCAATTATTTCATTAAAATTATTTTTCTATAGTTTTAAAAATAATTTCATATGATAGAAAACATATGAGAAAATTGTGCTTCAAATATTGAAATATGTAAAAAAAGAAGAAGAGAATATTATATTGTGCTTCAAATAATATCAACATTGGAGTTTATTTATAGAGAATTTAAAAATATGAATTTTGACATAATTTATACTCTAAAATAATTATCAATTTAAATCATATATAAAAAATGCACTTGTCCAATAATATTATGCCAAGTGTCATAACCCCATTTGAAGAGTACAGAAGTTGTTCCATAAGTTGGTCTGTGATCACCTATCATCCAATCGATCGAACCAAAAAAAAATATTTTTATTTTAAAACTTTTGTCTTGTAGGTATGACCAATGAGTTTTGGTTGTTAATGAAGGTAGTCTAAGGGGGATTGACTTATAAAATGATAAAATTCAAATTCATGACATGAGCAAAAGCTCTATCGAAGTAATTTTCCAACATTTAAAACAATATTGTATACTCTTTAATTAGCATAAGATAGTGGAAAGCTTTTTTTTTAATACAATAATAGGAAAAATGAAATGGAAATAAAAATGATATAAATTTCTATTTTTTCCTTATGTTAGCCGTATAAGTTTTTTTACTTTAACATATAATCAGGTAATAATACCCACAATATTTGTCTCAACGCATAAAATATAAAATAAATCTATACTTAAAATAAATCTCATACTAGCAAGAATATAAAAATTGGTACTTTATAGAGGATATGTGATTGATGCTATATGCGCATGTATATACAATTTGTACACATTTTCCAACTGTATAAGAATATAAATAATTGACACTTGTAAAATTAGGCGCAAAAGTGGCCACAATCGAACTCCAGATTCCAGCATCTGGAAAACTAAAGACGCAAATCAATACATTTTCGTATATCTTATGCAAAGGATACTATATTCTTCATTTTAATTTTTTTCGATATAAAAGAAAGACTTCTTTTTTATTCTGGCCGTTGAATTTGGATGAATTTTTTTTTTATGCAATTTCCAAAGTAGGAGTTTAAATAATCAGTTAATTTAATTAGTGGTTAAACTTAAAATATACAGTCCACAAGAAATATGTGAGGCTTGGAATTATGAGTGATCGATCTTAATTTCGTAAGGGATATAAATGAACAAGAACACCAATGATTTACGTGGTTCGATCTATGAATAAGATCTACGTCCACCTGGAGAGAGAGAGAGCTTGTGTATTGAAAATATGAGGAGTGATTACAAAAGTGTAGATGATCTTTTCGCCTAATCTATCCTCTATTTATACACGATTATGATAACCTAGATCTCGAATCCGAGATCTATTCTAAGATAGGATTAGAATCCTATCTCCTCTCTAATTAGGATTTTGTAGATATGACCAATCTTCTGCGTTCCTCTTGGTTCCCGAGCTTTCTTGGGCGGACTCGTATGGGCCGAGCTCATATCGCTTATTTATGTTGGGCCCGATGCTTGGGCCCGAGTTGGGTCATATCCTATCATATCCCCCAAAAAAAGACGCAGAAGCGAGGTCGCGATGGGTTTGGGGGATATTTGCCAGAGATGTGTCCGTGACGGAGTGGAGTATGGTCGATCTAGTAGTTATCCTTGTATCTTGACTTCGTATTTTGTCGGCTTGACTTGATTGAGCTTTGCCGATGTCTTTGGATGGGCTTTACTTGACCAGGCTTTATGCCGAGGTCTTTGACCGACTTCACCGACGAGGCGCTTTGCCGAGGTGTTTGGGTCGGCCACCGACGGTGCTTTATGCCGAGGTCTTTGACTGGCATCGCTGACGAGGCGTTATGCCGAGGTCTTTGACTTGCTTCGCCTGACGAGGCATTTTGCCGAGGTGTTTGGGTCGGCTTCGCCTGACGAGGCTTTATGCCGAGGTCTTTGATTTGCTTCGCCTGACGAGGCGTTATGCCGAGGTCTTTGACTGGTTTCGCCTGACGAGGCATTTTGCCGAGGTGTTTTGGGTCGGCTTCGCCTGACGAGGCTTTATGCCGAGGTCTTTGGGTCGGCTTCGCCTTTACGAGGCGTGAAGCCGAGACTGAACGCGGGATGCCTCATAGCATTTAATGCGCATTTAATGTAGCAGCGGTTGGATTCCCAATAAAGCGCATATTGGGAGAATAACTTCCGTGATACGCCTTTTCGCCTATCACTTGTACATTTCAATATTCAAAAATTTCTGAAACTTCTTGTATTCCAAAAATTTCTCTATCGCTATTATCGTCCTCGCGAGTTTCAGTGCTATCTTCCTCGAATCTTAAAACCAGTAAGTTATGGCTTCCTCATCTTCGTCACCTTCTTCTGATTCTCACGGCCCTGAGCGCCGTATTGTGTCTGTGTCACCACCGGATTCTCCGGTGGATTTTGAAGTTTATTCTCTTGGTTCCCCCCAAGCTACCTTGTGTAGATTAGATTTTCCGCCTTTCTATGATTTAGGTAAAGTTTCTTCGTTTCCTTCTATTTTGACAATTCCTGCGATATTAGAGCTTGCCTCTAAATTTTTTGTTCCGAAATCCGTTGGGTTAATTGCCCCTCGTCCGGGGGATAGGGCTAGCCTCCCTCCGCACGGATTTGTAACGATATATGAGGACGCCTTAAGTCGCGATTTCGCCTTCCTTATCCTTCCATGTTTGTTGAGTTACAACACTTTTGCTATCCCTTCGCCCAATTAACACCGAACTCTTTTCTTCACCGACGGGCCTTGGTGTATATGTGTATAGACATAACTTCCCGTTGAGTCTAGGGCTCATCCTTAGATTTTTCGCCTTAAATTTAGTGCGGGGTGGTATTACTTAGCGCCCGTCAGAATTTAAGATAAAGACAATCGAAGATATCAAACCGGCGGAAGAAGTACTTTTCGCGGTTTAACGGCTCTACGAATTCGCTTGGGCGTGATAGATTGGCCGATGTAGCCGTTGGAGATTGCTTCGCGATGTGGAGCGTGTCGGGCGGGGTTGGCACAGGTCGACGAAGTCTTCTCCGAGGCCGAACTAGCGGTGCGTGAGCCCCTATGACCCTCTTTGCTGCGGAGGTAGGCGAGGGTGAGGCCCCGCACTTAGCTTTAGTGTCGAATATTTTGTGTTGCTCGTATTGACTTGATATGTGTTATTTACGTAGTGGAATTCGTCTCCTCAAGGAAGAAAGGGGTTGGAGTCCGAGGCCGAGCAATCCAAGAAGGCGGCGAAGACTCGCCGAGGTCACCTCCAGGAGGCTGAAAAGAGCGACCTCGCCTCGGCCGCACGTCGTCGCCTCGGCCAGAGCGTCGTCGCCTCAGCGAAGCATTAAATCCGCCTCCGCACCTCCCGCCTCCGGAAAGAAGCGTCATCCTCTTGCCGACGGCGGCGGCGATTGCACTATCCTCGGTACCCAGGCCGCACGTCCGTCTTTTCCCCAGGTAATGCACTGTGCTGTACTTTTTCGAGCCGTGTTGAGGCTTTGCTTGACGTTGTTAGCTTTATTACAGGGAACCGAGGACGTGAAGGTCCAATTTATAGCGGCGTCCGAGCTTGTTGTTGGGCATTTGAATGATGCCGTGGCTCATTTTGAGCACTTGGCTCGCTACGCCCACGAGCAGGAGGGGGAGAAGACCCTTCTTGTGGTGGAGGCGATCGAGGCGGAGGAGAAGGCTCGGGTTGCGGCCGAGAGGGAGGCCACGGCCTTGGCCGTGGTGGAGAAGGTCAGGGCTGGGATTGAGGCTGCACGGGCGGAGGCGTCGGCCGAGATAACTTTTTTGAAGGCCGAATCGGCTTCGCCGAGGCATCGAGGCCGGATTGAAGGCCGAGTGGGCGTCGAGCTTAGGGAAGCCGAGGCGGCCGCAGGGGAGCTCTCGTGCTTATACCGAGAAGCTTTTTATCTCGGAAGTTTTTCGGTGGCGAACAAAATGGCCGAGTCAATAAGAGGCGGTGTTTGATACTGACGACGCTGCCGATGACTATCTTGACTTAGATAAATACAAGTATGGATACGGTGGTGGAGACCGACGCTACCGGTGCGGTCTTATGTTGGTCTCCTCATTGGCGGTCAAGACCACGCCGTCGTTCGTAGTCCGGCCTCGTCCTCGACTCTACCGATCTGAGTCCGTCCGTGCTTTCTCGGTGGACCGAGATCCCTCTCGGCTATCATGGCCGAGTTGACTAAGGGCGAGGCCGGTGGCGGCGATCACGAAATGCCTCGAGGCTGTTGAGGCCGAGGTAGCGACTGCCGAGGCTGAGGCAGGCGGGGTTGGCACAGAGGAGATGCAGCTCGGAGCTGATGGCGGGGTCAGTTGATCCCTTGTAATTTTTAATTTTTTTTTTCTTGTACTCGCGCATGATATTCTGCCCTTGAGGCCTTAATAAAATCTTTCGTTTGACTGAAGTCTGCTTATTATTTTGCTGTATTCAGTTTGTTTCTTGAAACCTGGTTCGCCTCCTCCGTGGACGAAGTCAAGGCATTGAGACGAGCTCTTGAAGTTAAGGAGGTTGAAATCCTTCATTTGGAGGGCAAGCTCGGCCACGTGCGGGAGGAGGCCGAAGTCAGGCTTAGGGCGTCGCAAGAGAAATTGGACGAGCTTCATGCTCGGATTTTGGAAATTGAGGAGCAGCTCGAGATTGCAAAGGATAAGGCCAAACCGATCATTGAGGAGCACGCCGAGTACGAGGAAGTCATCCACCGGTGGTGGGATGACCATTCACGAGTCGGCTAAGGTTATTGAGGCCGCTTCCATTGCGAGGTACAAAGCGTGAGTACGCAAGAAATCTGGCGCTTCTGGGCGGTTCGCGAATTGAAAAGACTGGAGGCATATATAAGGCATCGTTGCTCGACAACCACAGCTCGAACTGCTTCAACCGATCTGAGGCCTCTTCTTCCGCCGGGCTTCTCTCGCTGCCAGACTACAATTTGTTCAATTTTGAAGATCCGGAGTGGCGAGCTCAAGAGAGACGCGCTATGGCCCAAGAGCGACGTGGATCCTCAAGGAGCCGAGTCGGGCGTCATCGAGCGGCCGAGGTCGAGCTGGTAGGGCTGCGTCGTCGAGTGGCCGAGGTCGAGCTGGCAGGGCTCATAGCGTAGATCGAGGACCAGGTAGAGGTAGGATTAGTATAGATGTGCTGTTGAATCCCGATTTTGCTAGGGATTGGCTCAGCTTTTCCCGGCCTCCTGGGCCCTCTTCGTCCTCGTGATGTACAAACTGTATATGTTGAAATAAGAATTATTTTTGCTTTGTGTTGACTCTTCGAGAACACTTGTCTTTAATTACCGTAACCAATAAGAAGGTAGGTCGTCCTTGTTTAGGCGAAGATAGCTCGTCCTTGCCGTAAACAAAGGTAGTTTGTCTTCGTACGAAGGTATCCGTCCTCGAAATAAACGAAGGTATCCATCCTCGTACGAAGCTTCCTCGAAATAAACGAGGGTAGTTCATCCTCGTATGAAGGTATCCGTCCTCGAAATAAACGAAGGTATCCGTCCTCGTACGAAGCTTCCTCGAAATAAACGAGGGTAGTTCATCCTCGTAGGAAGGTATCTATCCTCGAAATAAACGAAGGTATCCGTCCCTCGCACAAAGGTATGGGTTCTGTTTTGCCAAGTTTTATCGGGAGGGTGGTCCCCTCACGCGTTTGTAGTTCGTCTTCGATTAAGCGAAGGTAGTCATCTCCGTCGGGGTATAGTTAGTCCTCCAAGAGGATATAGTAATTTTATAAGAGTTATATGCATAAGTGACAAATGAAAACATGCAAGACAAAAAATAGATAGAGAAAGGAAAAGATTTTTATTGATAAAAGATAATGGAACAAGACGACAAGACTCGGACTCGACCTAACAGGACTCAAAGACGAACAAGTCTCAACTTTTGACACTTATGCAAAATATCTCTTCAAATGAATGATGTGCCATGTGTTGGGTATTTGCTCACCGGACAAACGGGCGATCTTATAGGCTCATTTTCCGAGGACTTCTTCGACCCAGTAAGGTCCTTCCCATGTGGCTTCCAGTTTGCCGAGCTTTGCGGCTTTATCGACTTCATTATTTTGAGCACGAGGTCGCCTACTTGAACCGGGACTTGACACCTGGTTGTAATACCGAGCTACTTGTTGTTTGTACCGAGCTTCCTTGATGTGGCGAGGTCTCTTTTCTTCGAGCGCATCTAGATCGGTTCGTAGATTTTCTCATTTGCTTCACGGAGAAGTGAATGGTGCGAGCTCGATATTCCGATTCGCAGGATCACCGCCTTGGTTCCATACGCCGGTCAGAGGCGTTTCTCCGTTCGCCGTCCGAGGTGTTGTTCGGTATGACCATAAGACTTGTGGTAAATTCTCCACCCAAAGACCCTTAGCTCGGTCAAGCGGGTTTTGAGACCCTTCACAATCGTCTCATTGGTGACCTCGGTCCGACCATTTGCTTGAGGATGGGCCACCGAGGTGAACTTTGTTGGATCCAAGTTCTCGACACCGCTTTGAATATCTTATCGATGAACTGCGTCCCATTATCCGAAAGAAGGATATGAGGGATGCCGAATCGACATACTATGTTCTTCCGCACGGTTGAGGCGTTTTGCTTGTGATCTTTGCCAGGGCTCGCCTTCTACCCACTTCGTGAAGTAGTCAATCGCGACAATCGGGAATTGAGTTGCCCGGTGCTGCGAAAGGGCCTACAATATCGATCCCCATTGCATAAATGGCGAAGGGCTTTAGACGGAGGCGAGGTCGGTGCATGGTAGCCTTAGCACGCCCCGTGAATTTGACACTCTGACACCTTTCACAAGGTTAAGTGAGTCTTCGAACATTGTTGTGATAGTATCCCCATCGCATGACCTTTTCGACAAGGTCGGGTCCGATGTGACTTCCGCACGATCCTTCGTGTACTTCCCGTAGTACGTAATCAGCTCGGTTCGGGCCCAAGCACCTTAGGAGAGGCTGGAGGTATAACTTTTTGTAGAGAATACCCTGCTCAAGTATATACCGCAATGATTTGCCCAAGATCCTCCCGCCTCGAGCTTATCCCGGGTAGTTCGCTTTCTCCGCATAATCTCGAATGGGAGTCATCCATTTGGCTCTTCATCCGAGACCACGTTGACCTCGGCTCCTTCATCAAGATCGCCTATGCTTGTGTTGGATTTTCTCTCTGGTGGGCTTGTTGACGACGATGCCAATTTGCTTAAGATGTCACCGACCATTTTGCTCCCTCGGGATGCGAATTATCCGAAGTGAGAGAAAGTTTGTTGTAGGCTTTTGGCTTTCTCGAGGTATTTCTTCATCCCATCGCTTTTGCCTCGTCTTTCCCCAACATGTGGCTTACGATGACTTGAGAGTCACTATGAACTTTCTTGCGTCGATTCAAGACTTTGAGCCAGCGAAGTCCTGCGATCAAGGCCTCATACTCTACCGTTGTTCGTATTTTGAATGAGAACCGAAGTGCGTCACGCGACCTCTTGGCCATCCGTCCAAGGAGCAAGATGTCGACTCATTACCCGTTTTCGAAGCCCCGTCAACGTAGACTTGCCAAAGAATCCTCGATGTTTTCTCCACCGGTTCGGGTTCACTTTATCCGACACGGACTCGGGGCTTCGGTTTCTCGGCTGATGAGCCTCGGCAAGAAAGTCCTCTAAGGCTCGACCTTTGATGGCTTGACGGGGCGAAAGATATATCATGTTCGCCCAGCTTCAATTGCCCACTTGCAATTCTCCCGAAGCTTCGGCCGTCAACACTTGCCGAAGTGGATAGTCGATGAGGACTTGTATGGGATGTGCATGGAAGCGGACGTAGTCTCCTTGCAAAGATTTACTAATGCTAGGCGAGCTTCTCCAAAGGTTGATACCTTGTTTCTAGGCCTTTAATGCTCGGTGATGAAGTATACCGAGTCGACGTCCTTCCTCTCATACCAAAATCAGACTTATTGTTTCGTCCGGCGGCGGGTATAGGGAAATGACCTCTCCTTCTTTCTAACGCAGACGAGTAGGAAGTTTGGCGAGGTAGTTTTGAGATCTTCAAAAGCGGACTTATGTGTATCATTCCGGAGAACTCCTGAGCCTTTTGAGTACCTTGAAGAAGGGTAGTTGCTTGTCCGCGGCCTTTGAAAGAAAGCTTAGTCTTGGCTATGCAGCCCGTCGGTTTGTGTACGTCGTGAATGGTCTTCGACATCTTCATTTCTAGAATGGTTTGAACCTTGGATGGGTTGGCTTTTAACCCTTCTTGTGAAACCCAAAGATCCTAAGAATTTTCCGGACCGAACTGCAAACGTGCACTGGGGTTCGGTTTGAGGTTGACTTTTGAAGTAAGCCAAGGACGATCCGGAGGTCGGAGACACATGCGGCTTCCTCCTTGCTTTTTACTACGATGTCGTCGATGTACACCTCTACATTCCGGCCTATGTAGGGCTGAAATATTTTGTCTACCATTCTTTGATAGGTAGCTCCTTCATTCTTAAGTCCGAATGGCATCTTCCTGTATGCAAAGACTCCGAAGTCTGTAATAAAGGCTATCTTGGCCGCGTCTTCGTCATCCATCAAGACTTGGTGATACCCTTTATACAAGTCTAAGAAACTGAAGACTTCGAACCCGACCAATGCGTCGACCTTCTTATCAATGTTGGGAAGGGGATAGCAATCCTTTGGGCAATGTTTATTGAGGTCAGTGTAGTCAATGCACATTCGCCATCCCCCTCCTCCTTTCTTCACCATCACCGGGTTGGCTATCCATGTCGGATATTTGACTTCAAACAATATGCGAGCTTTTAACAATTGATTTACCTCGTCATGGATGACTTGGTTCCGTTCGACTGCAAAAATTCGTTGCTTCTGCCGAACTGGTTTTGTGCTCGGGTCGATGTTAAGCTTATGGGTGATGATACCCGGGGAGACCCCGAACATGTCGAGGGGCGACCAAGCAAACACGTCTCGGAATTCCCTCAGGAGTTGGATAACCTGTTCTCTTAATTCAGATGCCTCGGTAAAGCCAATCTTGAAGACCTTGAGTGGCTCGTCTTTGTATAGCGTGACCTCCTCCACCGGCTCTGAGATAGGCGTTGTCTCTTTACTTCCAACTCCTGGGTTTCTTTGGTTGCTATGCCTGTGGGTGCTGGGTTGGAGCCCCTGCACCTCGTAGGGCGACCTGTAAGCATTCCTTGGCCTGCTTCTGATCTCCTCGGATCACAGCTACCCCCCCTTTTGTGGGGATCTTCATCGTCAGGTGGTATGTTGAGCATACCGCCCTTACAGCGTTCAGCCAATCTCGCCCCAGTATGATGTTATACGGCGAGTAGGCCTTCACTACGAAGAAGTGTACCACCTTGGTGGAGCTCGTCGGAGCTTTCCCTACCGTGACAGGTAGCTCGATTATCCCTTCCGGGCGTGTCTCTTCTTGAACGAAGCTTCGGAGTGGCAGCGGTGCCTGTGCGAGGCGCGCCTCCTCTACTCCTAATTTATCAAAGCATTCCTTGAAAAGGATGCTTACCGACGCGCCACTGTCGATGTATACGCTTTCACCAACTTGTTCGCGACCACCGCTGGATTACCAGTAGCGTCACGGTGGGGTACTACCGCAGGCTGTGGTCGCTCTTCGAGAAGGTGATCGCCTCGTCCTTCTAAACCTTTTGTTGGCGGTTCGCGATATGTGGACCTCGGGCTTCGACTTTCAGGAGGACTTCATGACTCGTGTGAGCCCCATAATAGTGGAGATGACTCCGTCATATTGCGGTTCGTCGTCTCATTCTTCGTCTTCGCCGTGCCGCCTTCTTGTTAGGGCACAATTCCCTTCTTTTTGCTTTCCTCCTTTTAAAGCTTCATGAGGGGCTTCGTCTTTATCCAGCTCGTCGGTCATGACCTTTGTATTTTCTCGGGACCCCGTCCCGCACTAACATCTCGATATCCTCCATGAGGTCTCGGCGCACTCCATGTCGTGCCCGTAATCTTCATGGAAGGAGCGATGAATTGTCCTTTGTTCGGCGTTTGACCCCTTGTCATTGGTCGAGGTTTCTCGAACTTATCCATGTGGAGTTCGTAGATTTACGCCTCGCTTAGTCAAAGGAGTGTATTGAGGTCGTTCGGAGGTGTTGCGGTCCGAGCACGGACTCTATGGGCGTATTCTTTCCAAGCGCTTCGTCGGCCTTGGCTACTGATCTCCCGTCGCCCTTCTCTTCTTCCTTTTCGGAGGATCCATCTTTTTCGCCTCGCTTCATTCTATCGCCCTCGTCCGCCTTGGCGAACCGATCGGCTATCGCCATAGCTCCGTGGCGGACGGGGTTCGTGCCACGATCTCTTTATATAAAGCCCCGGCCGGATGCCGCTCGGAAGGTCGAGATGATGAGGAGGTCGTTCACGTCTGCGACCTTCGTTTCTTTATTGAACACGGTCATAAAGTCGCTGATGGACTCGTTTCGATCTTGCCTCAAGGTGAGGAGATGTGCCGAAGTTATTTTTGACTCGGCCTTCTGGAAGAACCTTCGATGGAAAGCCTTCATCAGATCGCGGTAGGAACCAATGCTCCCAGGAGGTAGACTCTCGAACCACCGGCGGGCGTTGTCGACTAGCAATTCTGGGAAGAGCTTGCACATATGAATTGTGCCGAGGCTTTGATTGATCATATTGTACTGGAACTGCGAGAGAAAGTTCTGCGGGTCCCTTAGTCCATCGTAGGGGGTGATTCTCGGCACCGGTATTTTTCCGGGTGGGGTGTCGAGTATTTCGTTTGAGAACGGGTAAATATCCTCCCGCACCGTCGAAACCACCCTCTGGAGAGTGAGGCGAGTTCGTCGACCGAACTCGTTTTGGTAGTGAGGCTAGCCTCGCGGCGGTCGCGATGTCCTTTCCAGCTGCTCGTCCCTCCCGCGGTGGGTTTGGGCCCCGAGTTGTGCGGAGGTGTGAGCGCCCATGATTTGGATGCTGGGGAATCCACCTCGTCGCGGTGCCTCGTGTTTAGACGAGGCTTCGATGTTCCTTTCTTCGGGATGCGGCTGACCTTGTGCTTGGCCGAGGTATTGGAGGATGCTCTCCTTGTTTTTCTCAAGAAACCCCTCGACGGGCGTCGTCGAGGTTTATCCGAGGCTGGAGGTTCTCCTCGGTTCTTCCGCGATCTCGCCCGCTTTGGTATCCTCGCTTCATGCGGGATGGGATTCCTTGTTCGTCGAGGCTTTGGACATGCCCTTCGGGGGTCGATTCCAGGACCGGGCTTTTTCCAAGCTGAGCTCGGTGTGTCCGACCGCCGTTGTTGTTGTTGTTGCCGGCGGCGACTCGGGATGCGTGACTTCTGGTATACATCGTCGTGATTGATTCCTTGTAAATGAAAGTTGATCGAAAACACAAAATTTTCGTTCCCACAGACGGCGCCAGTGATCGATCTTAATTTCGTAAAGGAAATAAATGAACAAGAACACCAAGGATTTACGTGGTTTGATCTATGAATAAGATCTACATCCACGGAGAGAGAGAGCTTGTGTATTGAAAATATGAGGAGTGATTACAAGAAGTGTAGATGATCTTTTCCGTCTAATCTATCCTCTATTTATACACGATTATGATAACCTAGATCTCGAATCCGAGATCTATTCTAAGATAGGATTAGAATCCTATCTCCTCTCTAATTAGGATTCTTGTAGATATGACCGAATCTTCTGCGTTCCTACTGGTTCCGGAGCTTTCTTGGGCCGGACTCGTATGGGCCGAGCTTCATATCAGGCTTATTTATGTTGGGCCTGATGCTTGGGCCTGGGAGTTGGGCCGTATCCTATCAATGAGGGTTTAGAGTGAGATTGTGGCGTGATAATAAAGCTTAGTCTAACAACTTTTAGCGGAACACTCCTTGATCTAGTCAGTGGCGTAGTTAGGACTTTTTAAGGGGGCTTTATTGCATAATTATTCATTTTGTTCATTAAAGTTGATATGAACTGATGGTAATAATTTCGATGATTGTCAATATTTGAAGAACAAAAAAAATGAAAAAATTGATGTGGGTTTGAGCCTACCCATGCTTGCATGTGGCTTCACCACTGAATCTAGCTATACATAAGTGTTGATTTTTTTGTCTTTTCTTTTCGGTAGAAACGTACACACCAATATAAGTAGGGGTGCTTATACGGGTATCGATTTTCGGTTAACCGATAATCGAAACCGAGGTTCGAGTATCGGTTATCCCTTTCAATTGAATTTCGGTTATCGGGTTTAACCGATTAATCGAAACTAATTAATATAATTAATTATTAATTATTAAGTAAAAATTATTTAATTTAATATTATAATTTCTGTAATATTTGAAATAATCTCGGTTATTTTCGGTTAATTTTTGTATTTTTTATTTTTTTTAAAATTAATTTTAATTTCAGTTAACCGCTAACTAAACCGACTAACCGAATAGGTTAATCGGTTAATTATTTTGTTGGTATCGGTTCGGTTAATTATTTTTGTTTTTTTCAGTTTCGGTTAACTGAAATTTTGATTTCGGTTAACCGAAGCCGAACCGAATCTCACCCCTAAATATAAGGCTAAAAACCTTATGATTCGCAAAAATGGTATCTAATTATTGGGGAAGAACTCGGGAAATCATGCTAGTAATTTAAAGTGCTAATGTATGTAAGTAGCCAAAAAAATAGGAGTAGAAGTTTTATAGCCTACTCCATAAAAACATGAGTTTTATAGCCATTTTGGCTTAAAAAGACAAATTAGCCCTGGACCACAATTCAAAAAAATTCAAAAAAAAAAAGAATCTCTCTCATGACTCACGTCTCACTTTCTCTCTCAGCAAACCCACTCTCTCTCTCTCTCGAGTCACTCACTATCTCTCTCTCTCTCTCGACTCACTCTCTCTCTCTCAGCAAAAAACAAAAGATCCACGGACGCGGCACTCCATACCCAAAACCCACAGCAAAAAACAAAAAATCTGTGCACTCCATACCCAAAACCCATACGCAAATTCAATCACACATTAGCACAACATGAATGATACGGATACAGATCCACGGTACTCCCCGGACGCGGCCGAGCAAGCGGCGGCTGAAGGAGAGAGCTCCTCCATGGCGGAAGAAGCTTCTTCGCCGGAGCAGTCGCCGTCGTGCACGCAAGCACACCGTCGACCTTCTGCTTCAGGTCGACAAGCTTCAACTTCAGGCACCGATTTAGGAGCGCCACCGCCTCTGGTGAGTAATATGACATTTAAAATTGAATTTTAATATGATACACGATAGTTTTCATGTATGACACGATAGTTTTCATGTAGTTTGTGTGTTTAACAACTTAGAAATTGAATTCAGATTGCTATGTTGTTGATATTATGTGAAAATTAGAGTGGTTCTTCAACACAGTGCTAATCGTGTACTGAAGATCAGTACACGGTTAGCACCGTGTACACGGTTTGAATCGTGTACAACGTTCAATAATTATTTCCATCAACATTCATAGTGTATACTGATTAATCTTGTGCATTTACAGCCTCGTTATAGGTGATTACGAACACATATGCAAGGCTATACCGGACACATCAATCAGTACATCCGAATTGATGTGTTAGCCGAGGTGAGGACATGTCTACAACAGCGTGGATGTATTGACGTATTTAGAGGGAGCTGCTTTGGGCATCTTCTTGGTCTCAGGAGAGGGAAAAGCGTAAATAACGCGCTGCACAATCTGATGTCCAGACAGGTTGTTGATCCTAGTCTTCCTGAGTTCGAGATATGGTTCCACGTTTGTGGATCCGATATACGATTTGGGATGCTTGAGTTTGCCCTAGTCTCTGGATTGCGCTTTGGACCGTCTTCTTTTGATCCGAGCTTGAGGCACGATATTCCCCAGACCACCATGTTCTATAAATTGTTTCGGGGTTGGAGGACTAATGTTTCAGAGCTTCGCAGTCGATTCATCAAACAACGGCTGGGTGATGATGCCGAGACTACTTGAAGGCGGATTTTATATTAGTAGCGTATCTCATCGTCCTTTGCCGCGATAGGGAAGCCATCGAGCCTTGGGTTTGGGCATTGGCTGAGGATTTGGATACGTGGGAGATTTTTCCTTGGGACTCCTATTTATTCCAGATCCTCTATCACGGGATTGATTTGCTCAAGAGGCACCCGAGCGAGGTGGCTGCTTCGAGGAAGATGTACCATTTCTATGGTCCTGTTTGGGCCTTACAGATTTGGTCGTATGAGGCCATCCCGGACTTAGGACATATGTACGGGTGCCGAGACAACGATATATGGTTGCCCAGATGCTTGATGTGGGCTACATGGAAGTCCCCGACCCAATATATGGATTTTTACGAGCACGTAATTTTAATCTCATGTTTAATATTTGTTATATATTTATTAAATACATTATAATCAATAATGTGTATTTTTTTTGTAGCGCTTATGTCATCCTGTGCTGGAGCCGCTCGAGGTCGAGTTGACAGAGGCATATTACTTGAGCCTATTCGAGGGCGATCCTTTGGCTATTCGGTTTGTGCCTGTGGGGCGGCATGATGAGCCTGCGCCTGCGCCACAGCAGGTGCCTGTGCGTGAGAGAGTGCCCCGCAGGAGGTTGACAGAGCATGTCCATGTCATGCATCGAGTGGCGAAGGCAGCTGGGAAGCTGAAGTGCCGAGATACATCTCGGGTTGTTGAGCCTAGTAGACCTGGCGTGTCTCGATTGCAGTCGAAGTGTCGCAGACACTCATCACAACATGAGGAGGAGCCAGAGCTAGACCATGTGTTCTGCGAACACGCCAGGAGTGTTTGACTAGACGAGGCCTCAGTTGCTGCTATAATTGAGAGTGTCCGTTGTGCCATTGTGGACGACGATTCAGAGAGGGGCCTCGTAGCCTCGAGTGGCTCGACGTGTGTTCGAGCAGTTGTAGGATTTCTTCGGGCGCAGATCTTCGAGATGTAGATCTCGTACCCATTTTCTCGCACGTGGAGCTCGCCGGCTATTCGAGCATATCGGTCGGGCGCTCAAGATCCCAAAGATGGAGGTACCTCGCAGTAGCCACCGATGATCTGCTACACAGCAGGTCGATCCAGATCAGCGGCCCCACATTAGCCACCGACGATCTGCATCACGGCAGATCGATCCAGAGGAGGGGCCCCACACTAGTCACCGATGATCTACGTCATGGCAGGTCGATCCAGAGGAGGGAGCCCGCACTAGCCACCGACGATCTGCTTCACGGAAGATCGATCCAGATCAGGGGCCCAGCACTAGCCACCGACAGCAGAAAAATATCTCTTGAAATCCTCTGATCGACAGGCATATGCAGCCGACTTGATAACTGTACAAACATGCTACCCAAATCGCGCCATATTCTTCTGCAAATGGTAAAAGCACAACACATGCGCGATGTTCGGATACACGAACTCCACAGCTTTTTCGATGCCCTTATGTTGATCAGACACAACTAAAAGATCACCAGGATGACCAATGCACGAACGCAGCCGAGATAAAAACCAAGTCCATGACTCCTCATCCTCAATCGGACCTAACCCAATAGCAAGCGGGAAGATTCCTTCATTTTCATCCTTCGTAACAGCGACAAAACAAATTCCTTAGTTCTTTCTCTTAAGATGAGTCCCGTCTACAATGACGACTGGCCGTATGTAATGCTTGAAAGCATGCAAACTCTGTCCAAGAGTAAGAAACAAATATCGAAATTCTCTCAACATCATATAGTGTCCCGGGGTTAGATTCTCTCAACAGATACAAATATGATGGAAGCAATTTATAGGACCGTTCGAAATCGCCATATGTCATCTCTATAGCGACGTTTCTTGCTCGGAGAGCAAAGCTGTAATCCATCTCAATGCCAAATTGTCGATTCATCTCTCCAATCATCTCTTTCGGCTTCAGTACCACACCTTCATCGACCAATTTTCGTGCAAAATACTTGCCAACAATATTAGCAGGCACCTGTCGTGGAGCAGTGCGATTCAAATCCAAGTGATAAGTATGATTGTTGTTCAACTTAATTACTCTCCATATCGTTGCCCTCTGGACGGCTCGTAGCTTAAAAGGACAAACGTTTCCATGCTTGCAAACATATCCCAAACGTGTTTTACTTGACCGATCGACCACGTGCTCTACATGATTCTCCAAGTGGTACAATCCTACGGCTATCGCCAAGTCATCTTTCGTCTTAAATATCGAATCACTACATAATTGGCCGGTATGGGCTCCACAAGGTTCGACCCAATCTAATGGCAATGCACTGTCACAATCAAGTAGTGGAATAACCTAGTTGCGCAACTCATGCTCTGTATCATCCTCTCTGGTTCGTGAAGTTGTAGCATGAGCATCACTATCATGCTCCAATGACCTTATCAAGATATCCTGGTTGTCGAATCCAAGCACCAAATTCAGTAGCCAATGAATCAAATATATCTCTACGACGGTTCGTGTCTTCCTCTTCATCTGAATACACCGCTCGTCTTCCTCCTCATTTGAAGACAATGGCTCATCTTCATGTATAGCTGAACCAGTACATCTTGCATTAGACTCGGGCAAGACTGTAGATCGTTGTGAACCATATAATACTGGTGTCTCTGTGTGTAACGTGGCTTGTAGATTGCTTGCTTCTTCAATCACATAAACAACTGGATCATCCTTTTGTTCCACAATCAATCGGAACAAATCAGTGTCAGTTTTCAACGATACTTTTATTCTTCTTCCATCACTAGCGCTCGTGGTATAGAAAAACATATAATCCGATCCACCATTGTTGCCTACTTGCTCATGAATCTCTCTTAGCAAATTAGCACGTGAAATTTTTTCTACAGCCATGTATACGAGAATCTGGTCGCCGCCTATGTACTCTGCTCTATCCCAACTACCACCATGATGTATAATAAGATATTGCCAAGATATCTGTTGCAAAATAAGATATAAAAGATAACAGTCATATACATAGGATGCACGGGATGCGTTGTGTGTAGATAGTGACCGGCATTGGTCGTACACAGGCTGTGCACAGCCATGCACGGTCGTGCACCGCACACGGACTATGCATGGTCATGCACCGTGCACGCACCATGCACGGTCGTGTATTGTGCGCGACCGTGCACGATCGTGCACTTATAAATGCCGTGCATTGATGAATTCAGTGCGGCTTGAAATGCATAGGTACACGATATGGCCGTGTATTGTACACGGTTCAGTATTAGCAAATCATATTTTTAAATTTAACTAATTAAATGATCCTAGATATTAAATTAATTACTTTATTAACATAAAATAAACACAAATAATATATGTGACGCATAATATTACTACCGTGTACAATCATGTACTCAAGAACGCATTTTTTTTCTTCAAAACATTAAATTTATCATTCCAGTAACATAAAATTATTAAAAAAAACATATTTAGGTTGTAAATCATCGGTATCGATTCGATTCCCGACTCCGGTCCGGTCCGATCGGGACTTGGATTCGGTCAAAAATTATAATTTTAGTCCACATTCCGAATTTTCTTCAAAGTCATTATCCCGAATTACCCTAAATGTCAAGTCCCAAGTCCAAAGTCCGAATTACATGTCCCGAAGTCCCAAATTAAAATTAGATATATTTAAAATCGGACTTGATTTAACGGGACTCGGGACTTGTAAATCAAAATTTCGGTCCGGTCCCGGTCCCAACTCAGTAAATTTCGACTCGGGGTCCCGAATCCGTCGGGACTCGGGTCGGGCAGAAATTTCAGTCCGGTCCCAAATTCTCACCCCTATGTGTACTCAAGAACATGTAAAAAAAATTCTATACGGATATTAATTTACCTTAATCCAGCTAGCAATGCTCGATTTCCACTGTTTGATTGAAAAAAATGCAGGTAACTTGTTCTATTAATTATTTTCGTCTCTCTTCCTCTCTTTGAAATTGTAATGTTACAAATGAATTCGTTTGTGATTTGAATTCAATGTCTAATAATTTTTCAAATTAAATATTTACCAACCTCTTTTTACAATTAATGTTTACCAACTTTAATTCAATTCATTCAATTTTTCGGTAGAGAGAGAGAATAGCGAGAGGAGCTCATTCAATTCCATAGCTTTGAGAGAGAGAGAGAGAGAGAGAGAGAGAGAGAGAGAGGAGTTATTATTTTAAATGGTGAGTCAAGGGATAATTATGTCTTTTAACCCAAAATAGTTATAAAATTCATATTTTTATGAGTGTGAACATAAAACTTATTCCACTATTTCTTTTGGTTAAATATAAAGATCCCCCTACTTTAAATGTATAACTAATTGATATTTCCGGAAGCATACAAAAATGGTATAAAGATACTTTGTCGATATTCTTGCGTAGATTCCACCACGATAGGGTTTTTGTTTTGCTCGTAAACGGTATAGCTTTTCTCTATTTGGAAGCAACACGCACTTTTTCAAACTTTCATTTATTTTTAAGAATAAAGCTAGGTGTGTCTTGAAATAATTTGAGAATTTATTTGAAGATGTATATTTTCAGCTAGAAGATCCAAAACAAATTATAAAACCACATGCAATTTCACAATAAGAGTTCTCCATGATGCACAAACATTGACTCAATTTTTAGTTTTAACCCAGTTTTTAAAATATTGTAATAATATCATTTCTTTCCATTTTCGATTTTGTAACACATGAGACACCCCAAATTCTTCCACTAATCAAAATCATAGCGTAGAATATTTATTATAATCTTTATTCCATATATTAATTATGATGGACACATTTTTTTGGTGCATATATTCTTCGATTTTGTGTGGTTATAAAAGATTGGAAGCTTCTGATTTGCTATAAATTGAAAGGTGAAGACATTATTCAAATGTTTCAAATGTTAAGTTAAAATTACAAATTAAGTCAAAGTTTATGCACTTTTTAACAATTAACTCATTAAATATAATGTGGATATTGATGTCTCAAATAATGAATGAAAAAATTAATATGTGCAGTTATGCTTAATTGGAGTTGTTATATTTTGACAATTGATTTTAGAATATACTCCAACCGTTCTTTTTAAGTGTTCATGATCGTTAAAAATATATTCCAAGGAAATTGAGAATTTTATCTTTATAGCTTTATTAATTATCATGTAGTATATATATATATATATATATAACTAATTACTAAATCATAAAAGTATTAAAGATGGATAAAAAAATTATCATTAATTTATTCTCAAATTTTGAACTATATAAAAAAATAAAAAAATATGACAATTATAAAAAAGAAGAGGAAATATATGGGTGAGAGAATGTTCCAACTAACTCTCATGAATTAACTTAATTGTCATTTTAAGCAGTTAATTTTCGATTGAAGATGAAAACAACATAAATTGCATAGTTTAGAAATATGAATTTCAATGGTTTTTAAAGTATAATTATGATGAATTCACAAGATGACATGTTTGGAACAAGTTTATGCTTTCATTTGCTCATCTTTTTAGAGTTGATACTTGTTTGTACGTTTGGATGAAATTTTAGAAAAATATAGCGAGAAATGTTAAGATTGGGCCTCATAAGATTAAATTATAGTTTGATAGGAATTCGTTGACCAAAACCGTGTGCAAATCGAGCTTGGCCGAGAGAGAACAGAGCGAAACAAGAAGACTGTGCGCACTAGACAACACAGTGGTCGTGGCACCATAGCACAAAAATGTCGTTTTGTCGCGGCAGACAAAGTCATAGCTACGACAAATGTCGTGGTGGCATGAGGAAGTTGGTTTTCAGGCCACCGGTCAAGGTTAGCTCGGCCACAAGCCACGACCGTGGCCCCAATGCTCATTATTTTGAATTTTTGTCAATTTTTAGATTTTAATTTATTTTTAATGTTATTTTCATCCTTGTTATGACTCAATTATCTTCTTTGTTATTATTGATTATTTTTAGGATTCAATAACTTTTCTCCTCTTATAAATACCTCCACATACACTTGATTAGGTATAATTGAACTCTTAAATTTCCTAACAATTTCTTAGAGTTTATTTAGTCTAGCTTTTAGATTTACTTGTTAAGTAAAGACTGAAGACTCGGGACTCAAGGATTGACGTTGTTCATCGTAATTACCAAACACATATTTTATTTACTCGTCTATTTAATTAATGTTTTTTTATTTCTTTTTATTTTTATTTTTTTTTAATTTTGCATGGCTAAAATTCTAGTTGATTTTGGAGTTTTTATGATTTAATTGAGATTATGTGATTGATCTATTGATATAAATTTATCTCTCACTTCATGGTTTGTGGTTCTTGATGCTTATTTCATGTTGAGATAATTTGTCACTATTGATGCGTGCTAGTTACTTAGTTAAAATACTTAACCGGTTTAATTGAGTAATCAAATTCAAAAGCACAAAGTACGAGTAGAGATAATAATAAGAGGAATAATCTTTGTGAACCTTTTGTAGCTAGTATATTTTGTTGAGACCAAGTGGAAATTGATTTTATGCTAATCACTATCACAAAATTTATCGAGAGAGAGATTGTGGTTGTATATGTAATCTTTCACATGATCTGAATTTATTAAATATTGATTAAATTTGATTGATAGGTTAATTGCATTCATTACAATCTTATGGTCAATTTTGATTTTCTGTTTATCAAAGTCTATTTTTTGAAGACAAAGCATCTTGAAAAATGACTAAATATCATACGAGCAGCAGATAAGTCGAAGCTACTGATATCCACGTCAAGTGTCTACTGAAGACTCTGAGTCATCAAACTGATAAAAAATGGAGTCCAGCCTACTGATAAAATATGAAGTTGACCTAACTAGTGAAACCCGAAGTCAACGTACTGAAGAAACACCGAGTTAACTCAACTAAAGAAATACGAAAATATGTAAACCTTTAGTGTTTGACTTTCAATGTGTTCTGTAGATAAAATCGACAAGTTAGGGCTACTTTTCAGAGTTGCAGAGCTCAAATATATGATGTTTCCAACATGGAAAGCGATGTACGAGAATTCAAACGGGCATATTTCAAATGACAAATGGAATGAATGTGACTGGTGTTTCCTCCAATTGTACTATTCATCACCCCCTCTATAAATACACGTAGAATCCAACATTTGAAAGTTACCGAGATGTTGTGCAATCAAATACTCAAAAGTACCCAAAGTTCATATCTTAAGAACATTCATCCAACGATTTCGAAGAAGAGAGTTTTTAAAGTGTTATCAGTAAATCCTCAAAGCTCACACATATTTATCAGCTCAAGACTTCAGCATACTCTCTCTTATTTTTTAGGTCTTTATCTTGTCAAATCCTAAGCCTAGAAACCTTGAGTTGTCATTTGTGACAGCTCAAATTTAAGTTAGAAAACCCTCTACCCAAAACCCTCAAAAAGTTTAAGTAGAAGTTGGACAAGTAAGAAACAAAGTGTTAATTGCTGAAAATTTGGTTATCTTGCACCTATAAGCAAGATGTTAGGTCGACTGCACCCGTAAAGCAGTCAGAGATTTCCTAACACCAGTAAATGTAGGAAGAACAAAACGTTAGTCGGGATACTGATAAGGCGTATTTCAGTACTTAGGTTTTCTCTTGTACTCGTAACCAGGACTTAATCTCAAGTAGTTGATTCACTATGTTATTAGTTTGTAGACGTAGGAGCTGATGTCTCTGAACAAAGTTAGAAACTAAGTGTTATTTACTTTCAGTTCTTTACTTTCTATATTGCCTTAAATTATATGTTATTGAACTGAACATCTTTAGCACACGCAGCACAACATACTGTTAAAACCCTATATCAGTTTCAGTTTGATACTAGTGCGAAAACTAAAACTCACTAATCATTATCTGACTAAGTATCTTACACCAGCATCAGTTTTCAGTGAAGGCATAACTGTAACAACCACATTCCAAAAACACATTAGTTATCAGTCCAACTAACCAGTTGTCTCAGCAGTCAGTATGATTGTTAACTGATATACTCAGTATAAGACTTTCCTTATTTGAATAATCAACAGTAATGATATCAATATTGAACTAATTTGAATTAACTGATATTTAATAATCAATAGAAAATTCAATCTTGTTAATTTTTTTTTTTAATTTACCTTAACTAGTATACTTCCTTTTCTCCTCCCTCCATACACCGATATGACTTACAAGAGACACTGTCAACAATGTCCTAAACCATTGGAACCTCCATCACATTTATATGCGTAGAAATTCAGTTTTAGGTGAAGAATATCCATTATGAAAAAGAAACTGCTTATTTACCAATACATAGGGAACAAATCCTATATATGTTGAGTGTTATTTTTGCTTCATAAGTTAAAAAACTAGTTTTGGAGCGTGCATCTTGATTCTTGGAATGGAAGTATAGTGACACGTTTTCTCCTTGAAAATAGGATTGGGCAATGAAATCTAAATAGTCGTACCGTGTCTCCTTTCCGTAGGTCATGAAACTACTCAATTAATTTCGTAAATTAAGTTCACTTAAAAATATCATTATAATTGTAAATTTTTATGGTGACGTGGCGAGATCACCTGTCGAAAATCAAGACGAAGACTTGTAGTTTTGATTAAATACAAAGTACGTACTATATATGTATTGTACACGCGTTAATTGATCTTGATCTAGTTTTAAGTTGAGTCCCAATTAATTTTATATAGGGGCCATCCCAATCAAGCCGATATGTGTCATTGTTCGCCCATAAAACTCATACTTTGGAGTTTGACTTTTAAAATGATGAATCATATACTACTTATGAGAGTTGCTCACTCGTCCTAAGAAATAATACAGGAAGAAAATGTGATATATATATATATATAAGATAGTTAATGTGAGATGATAAATCTAGTATATGTAGATATGCGAGATTTATGTAAAGCGAGAAAGAACACCAGCGCTTTTACGTGGTTCGATCACAATGAGATCTACGTCCACTGAGGAGTGATTCCTCAATACTTTCACTATGTTTTGATTACAGTGAGTATGGCTAAAAGCTCTTAGTATTCAAGAAGTTGCTAACCCTTTTACCTTCAATCTAACTCCTATTTATACATGTCTGAGGGCTCCTAAAGGCGTGCCCATTCCCTCCATTGGCCGGGACTCTTCCCCTGGCGTGTAGGGGCTCTTCCTCTCGCCTCGTAGGATGCTTGCCCGCGCGCCACGTGGAGAGTGGCGCCCGACTCGAGTTCCGGGGCTAGGTTTTGGGGGCGATTAGGTTTGCCTTGGCTACCGTGGCTACCCCGTGGGCCCATTACTAATGTCGCCCACTGCTTTGGGCTCGCAAGGCATGTGTGGTTGGGCCATATCCCATCATAGCCCCCGAATAGTCGAGGAACAGCCGTGCCGAAAGTGAGGCGAAGAATGCGCATTGCCGAGGTAGGATGTTGCTCGGCCGATGTTGTCCTCGGGTTTCTCGATCTCTTTGGTGTCGATGTGATTGGTTCGCCGATTCGAACCGAGGTAGACGATTTTGACGCTCTGGGCGTGTGCCGCTTGTTGGGGACCGAGCTGAGTCGCTCGTCGCTTGGCAAAGTTGTGCTGCAAAGGAAGTCAAGTCCGACCGGATAGCGACCCCGCATAGGTTACACCGAGGTCCGATCCGAGCGCACCGCTCTTCCGGAGGATGCCAAGTTCGACCGAGAGGCGGATCCGTAGGGATGACATATGTTTAGCCCTCGCCCGAGGATCTATCTGGATATTTAATTCACCATACATTGATTATATTCCTAGCATGCGCCTATATAATTAATCGCAACACGTAGGGTTTTCTCGCGTTTACCTTCGATCCGCCGAGGTGGATCGAACGGATGAACGGATCGAACGGTCGAGACTCGTGCTTGACCTTCCTGGATCGTATCCCGGATGCCCAATCTCCAACGTCGAGTGAGGACGATCTATGGAGAATGCTTCGGAAAATCACCCTTTGCTCTCTTCACTATTTTCGAAAATCACACTCTTTTCTCTCAAGAGGGGGACGAAAATCTTGTGGTCAATAATGAAGCATTAACCTAGACTTTATCTCATACCTTATATTTATAATGCACTACCTTAATCCCATATGGAAACTACCATAATCCTATATGGAAATTACTATAATCCTATATGGAAAATTACCATACTCCTAGGATTATTACCATACTCGCAGGATTATTACCATAATCTTATATGGAAAAGATCTATGCATATACCATAAATATAATTATATCCTTGTGGATAAAGAGAATAAAATCTTGCCTTTGGGAGCATAAGGGCCGATTTTCCTCGGCTACGGGTTCGGACGGGCCAAATTGTGGATCAAATGCAAGGAATAAAGATGTGCCTCAAATAATTAATTATCTTATGTTCACCCCGAACATAAATTAATTTATAAACATTTATTCATGCCACTAGAGAATAAATGCTCGACTTACCCTTTATTACCGGGTTGAGTCGGCTTTGCACTTAGACATTACGAATCCCGTATTTAAGATATCGAACGTCCATTAATCATTTATAGCAATCAATCGCTTAAAACGATTAATAACTTCATTTCTTAAGTAGTACCACTCAACCTTATTATTGTACTTGAGCTAACTCAACCTGCAGGTTTAGTACAATAAACCTTTGAGCTCCTTAAGGGGCGCCATCATCCTAAACGGATACGTGACTGACATGATAACTAGCGTGACATACAAGATCGCCACCACCCAAGATGCGGAGAATCTTGGGTTAGAACATATAACCCTCACCCATAACAAGTCAAAGTGATGGACAACAACTCATACTCACCTAATACCTTATCGAGGTTTAGATCATCGTAAGTCACCGAGATCTTGGTTCTTCACGACAATCGAAAAGAAGAACTCATCTCACTCGTGATCCTTCAATACGTCGAGACGCATCAAAGATAGACAAGTAACCAAGTCAAGTCACTTCATCTATATCGCAGCTCAAACCGACAACTCGTCCTGTTGTCTCGTATGTGAAACTTTTATATCTCATTAAACTCGACCAATCATATGCACTTACGTGATCTTCACACAATCGTATGATCTAACTTATATATGAGATAAGGGGACACGACATATGCAATCAAGTATTCAATTCGGATAGGAGATTGTAATAGTGGTAACAGAAACATTGTATACAAGCTCAACCAAACCGCGATACAAATCCAACAATCTCCCACTTATACTAAAGCAAACTTTAGTATACAATGTGTCTCTACTAGCTATTACAAACAACCATCACTTTGCTTCTCCCACTTATACAAAAGTTTCCTTTCTAAGTGGGTGCCATCAAGTTTAATCCAAGTCCTCTAACGTGTCCATCGTAGACCTTTTATGCAGTGCTCTTCGTGAATGGATCCGCTAGATTTTCCGTCAGATCAATCTTTTCAATCAGCACGCCACTCGCCTAACGATTTCTCGTATGACATGGTACTTTCTCTCTATGTGTTTGGTCGCTTGTGGGTCCGTGGTTCCTTCGAGTTTGCCACATCGCACCGAGTTATCACAAGAAACTATGATACTCTTGGGCAAACCAGTACCACATCTAGATCCATGAGGTAGTTCTCGAACCATACAGCCTCCTTAGAAGCCTCCGCCGGCTACATATACGGCTTCCATGGTAGAGTCCGCAATGCATCGCCGCTTTGCACTCCGCCAGATACGGCTCCACCTCCCAAGGTAAACACATAGCCCGAGGTTGACTTTTTCTCATCACGGTCACTTGGAAACCGAGTCCAGATAACCCAAAGGCATTAGACTATCTCGCATGGTAAACTAGACTATAATCTCGAGTCCTTTTCGTGTACTTGAGTATATGCTTTCTGCAGTCCAATGAGCTTGTCCAGGTTAGATCGATATCTAGCTACTATGCCTACCGTGATAGCGTATATCGGGCTCGTGCATAACGTTGCGACATGAGACTTCCTACGGCGGAAGCGTAGCGAACTTGTCTCATTTTCTCTATCTCCTTTGCAAATATAGGTGATCGCTTTAGATAAAGGAACGCCATGTCCGAAAGGTAGCAACCTTTCTTGGCGGTTTGCATACTAAAACGAGTAATCACAAGATCAATGTAAGACGCCCGAGATAAGCTCAATATTTTCTTCTTGCGATCTCGTAAACCTTGATCCCAAGAATGTACCTGCATCTCCTAAGTCTTTCATTTGAAACCGATCGGATAGCCAACTCTTTACGCCTCGATAACAGCTTCACGTTGTTGCCAACTAGAAGGATGTCATCTACATAAAGTGCAAGAAATACCACATCACCGCTGACATCTAACCGATACACACAACTCGCTAGGCAACCGGGTAAATCCATAGACTTTACCACCTCGTCAAAGCGTAAGTTCCATGATCGGAGGTTCGCTTAAGTCCATAAATGGACTTTAAGCTTCCATACTAGATGCTCTTCACCCTTACCACATAACCTTCGGTTGTTGCATATAGATGTCTCTACCTTCCTCAAGGTAACCGCTTAGAAAAGCGGTTTTAACATCCATTTGCCAAACCTCTAGGTTCAGTGGGTCTATGGCCGTAAGAATTTCGATGGACTTGAGCATTGCACAGCGAAAAGGTCTCATCAAAATCGATGCCCTCAACTGCGAGTGTACCCTTCGCCACAAGCCCGGCTTTGAAAGTCGAAACCTCTCCATCGGAATCTCTTCCTCTCAGATATCCACTTACTACCTATGGCTTCCTGCCATCCGGTAGATGTGTCTTTCATATACATCCATAGCCGTTATGGACTCCATTTCTAAGTCCATAGCGGTGTGCCATCAATCTTGCATCTATATCTCAGTATCGCCTCCTTGTATGTCCATGGGTCGATTATCGCATGTTCGTCACCGACTAAATCCAAAGATTCTCCCACGAACATAAATCGCTCGGGTTGACGAACAACCTCCCACTACGACGAGGTTCTACAGCACAATGGCAACGGTGGGTACAAATACTTGTGGTTCTCTAACTTGCACAACTTGCTGTAGGTACCACTTGACGGCCGGATCTCCAAAGGAACTCGACCCACTTCAATTTCTTGAAGTATCCGTGCCGATCCTCCCACTGACTCGACATCTCGCACTTTCGCCTATTCGGTGGTGGAATACGATCATCTTCTAATTCTTGAAGAATGATTTCAACTTTGGATTTATGATTTTTCATGTAGTCCTCTTCAAGAATCGAGCATTAGTGCTAATAATGACCTTCCGATCCTTAGGACTATAGAATAAACCACCTTCGCCCTCTAGGATAGCCAATAAACAGCCTTGCGTCGGATCCGCCTCCAACTTGTCGCCCTTCTTGTTCAAAGACGTGTCTTTGATCGCCCCATATCCTTATGTGGCTTAAAATAGGCTTGCACCAAACCACAACTCGAAAGGGGTCTTTTCGACCGACTTGACGGTACTAGATTTAGCAAGTATGCCGCCCTCTCTAAGGCATACCCCGTAACTAAATAGGCAATGTAGCATAACTCATCATAGATCTAACCATTTCCAAAAGAGTCATATTTCTTCGCCCGACACACCATTTTCATTGTGAGGTGCCCGTGAAGTGCGCCGGGATGTAATCCCACACTTCACTAGATAGTCCATAAACTCGTTATCGAGGTATTTGCCACCGCGATCAGATCATTGAGGACTTGATACTCTTACCTAGCTTCGCCTCCACTTCCGCCTTAAACTCTTTGAATTTCTCAAAGCATTCGACTTGCGTGAAGCGGTATATGTATCCGCACCTTAGTAATCGCCAATGAAAGTGACAAAATACTGCATTCTCCACGAGATTGTGTGGACATCGGTCCACACAGTCGAATGGACTAACTCCAACATTTCTTTGCTCTATAACCTTCGCTTTGAAGGGTCCGTCGACATCTTACCTTCTATACGTGATTCGCAGATCGGGAACAGAGTAACCGTGAGATTACCCAACGCCCATTCTTAGCCGCCTTTGATCCTATTTAGATTGATGTGACCTAATCTAAGATGCCAGAGAAAAGTAGAGTCATCTTCATAAGAAAACTTTCTCTTTTAGTGGTTTGATGATGATGTAACATAGTTATAGGTATTATGTTTGGCGTAAATAGTAGAAAGCTTAATTATATAACGTGCCAACACGTATAACTTCATCATTTCTTATGAGTGAAACACCACTATCAAAAATAATGAATATCCATGAGTAAATAATTTGAAATGAAACAAGGTTCCTACCGAAAATCCGCACATATAAACGCCTTTAAAACTAAATTTTTTTCTCAAAACATAAAGTAACATCTCCAACTCGCAACGGCCTCGACTTTCGCCGTTGCCCATGGAGATCGTTATCTCGCCATCAAACAACTCCTTGTCCGCAGAACCCTCGCAAGGTGTAACAAACATGATCGCTGCGCCAGATCTACTACCCAAGAATGGGTAGAACAAGTCGCTAAACATGTTTCCGTTATTAAAGCAAACGGCGACTGAGCCTTGAGCATAGGGCACTTGGCCTTCCAATGCCCGCCTTGCCAAGACTTGAAGCACTTGCCGCCTTCTCCTTGGCTTCTTCAAGCCTCCGTGGCAACCATGTTCTTGTTCCCATTACTCCCACTATTTCCTCGCCTCTACCACCTTTGGTACCCTTTTTCTATTTCCATTTTGCAACGAAAATTTTGGGCCCTTAGATGTGCTAGCAAGAGCATGTGCTCCTTTTCCCATAACTCCTTCCGCAGCCACCGAGATCATTAAGCAACCGACTAAGTGTAAACTCGGTCTTGCTCATGATCGCATTTACGCCGAAAGTTCTCAAAAGACTTGGGCGGTGTATTGAGGATGATATCGACCTTGGCTTCGTCAATACCTCCTCCCAACCGATCAAGACTATCCTGAGACGAGTCATGTGGAGACATGTTCATGGACCGAACTTCCTTCTTCCATCTTACACGCCAAGATTTCTCTCATTACGTGGAAGCGGATCGTCCGATCCGATCGCCCAAACTTACTCTCGAGACTCGACCAAATATCGTCGCGTCTACCATCGATCGATGTCAGTATGCAAGCCTTTGGACATCGTAGTCATCATATAGCATTTAGCCATATTGTTTGACTCATTCCAAAGTCCGCCGACTCTCGCCGCTCATTAGTCGATCGCCGAAGAAGGGCATCGGGTTTAGAGTAGTGAGAACAAACATGTGTTCTTCAAATGATAAGAACATATTCCATGTTTCGCTTCCACTGATAAAATTTGGACCGGATAACGGATTTTGTGCGAGCATATTGATAATCGGCGTAAGAGACATATCTCAAAACGATAATGTAAAACACATAAGCATACGATCGCAAAAATTCGTGAACAATAATATTGTAACCTTTGATAAAACAATATTAATTGAAACCTCCAATCGCCCAAGGAATCCCACATGCAAACCACGCTGTGGACGCTACACATGAACCCCCGACTGCACTAAAAATACCTTTTAGTCGCTTAATTTCAATCCATGTCAACTTATCCTTATGACAAATGAAATTAACGATTGACCTTACTAGACCACATCACTATCGCAAGAAGGGACTTCATGGAAGTTGTACTGAGGTGATGTCTAGCAATGACCACAATTTTAACGAGAAAAATGAATTCTTAGAATTGGCATACTCACCCTGACCATACCGCCCAATTCAAATTCTTTTGTTATCTCATTTTATATCTATCTCTAGAGAACTTAAGAAAATAGCACATGCAAGCCACGCGCGTGGACGCTATACATGAAACTCCCACTTCTCAATAGATTTAAAATGTTTTATTTAGAAATCTCATCTAACAAACTTATGATAAACAAAGGCAAGCAAGCCACGCGTGTGGATCGCCACTCACATGCGCCTCACTTTGTTTAGAGATCAAAAGTGGAGGTCTTGACATTTTAATTTGAAAAATTAATTAGTCGGGTTGCTTGCTTAGTCTTTTTATTCAAAAGGTTTGTCCATGCGATCACGTAATCCTAGCATGCTTTTCTATAGAACTCAACATGTAAAACATGCTCGCAGTAATTCTAAAATATGCTTGATAAACGCGATAAACCTAGCATGCTTACTATGCGCATCCAATTACGTAAAACACTTAAAGGTTTGTCAACGTAATATAAACATACATAGCAAAGTTACCGCATAATTTAAACATCCACGACATGCATATGAACGATAAAAATAAATAAAACGCTCATCGCGCCCAATCGTGAAACCCGACATTTATATCTAATCTATTACATAGATATACAAAGTACAGTAATTAAACTTGAAACGGGCCTCGCGTACGGGCACGGACCGGATTCAACAAATGGGCCTCGCGTGCACGGCACGGACAGAAAATCTGGATTGGGCTGAAAACGGTCCGGGCCGGTCGGCCAACTGCGGCCGGGCCACGCCGCTAGGGCAAGGCCCGCCCAGCCGCCACCTTATCGCCCGCCGCCGCCGCTGTCCCTCGGGGCTTACCGCTGTCGCTAAAGCGACCGACACCCGCCGAGCACGCTGCGTTGCCACGCCCGCGCGCCAACATCCGCCGAGATGTCGCCGCCGCCGCCGAAACCGCGATCATGAAGTCCGCCAAGCCGCCGGGTTTCGCGCAACGCTGCTGCCTGCCGCTCGCTAGCTCGCTTTCTGGCCGCTTCGCGTCATCTCGCGACCACTGCCGCCGCTGGGCGCCAGGATCTCGCGCGAACGCACGCCTGTCGCCGCGCCCGCGATCGCCTCGCGATCGCGAGGCTCGCCGCGAGATACCGCCCGTGGACCGCCGAGACCCGTTTTCCCGCTGCTTCTTCTTCGTTTCTCGCTCGCTTCTTCTTTACGTATAAGATTTACATAATAAAATCTAATCTAACCACGGATTTTCTCGTGGTGAAACAACAAAACCGACAAAATAATAAACGAGCCACGATGAACGATGATCCACAATTAATAAAACGCACGTAATAATCAAACGTGAATTAATCCAACAGAGCCAAGATTCGATCCCGTGCTCGATACCAATTGTAGGACGACATATGTTTAGCCTCGCCCGAGGATCTATCTTCGATATTTAATTCACCACACATTGATTATATTCCTAGCATGCCTATATAATTAATTGCAACACGTAGGGTTTTCTCGTGTTTACCTTGATCCGCCGAGGTGGATCGAACGGGATGAACGGATCGAACGGTCGAGACTCGTGCTTTGACCTTCGGATCAGATCCCTGATGCCCAATCTCCAACGCCGAGCGAGGACGATCTATGGAGAATGCTTCGAAAATCACCCTTGCTCTCTTCACTATTTTCGAAAATCACACTTTTTCTCTCAAGAGGGACGAAAATCTTGTGGTCAATAATGAAGCATTAACCTAGACTTTATCTCATACCTTATATTTATAATACACTACCTTAATCCCATATGGAAACTACCATAATCCTATATGGAAATTACTATAATCCTATATGGAAAATTACCATACTCCTAGATTATTACTATACTCGCATGATTATTACCATAATCTTATATGGAAAGGATCTATGCATATACCATAAATATAATTATATCCTCAGGATAAATGTAATAAAATCTTGCCTTTGGGAGCATAAGGGCGCCGATTTTCCTCACACGGGCATGGATGGGCCACCTGGGATCAAATGCAAGGAATAAAGATAGGCCTCAAATAAATTAATTATCTTATGTTCACCCGTAACATAAATTAATTTATAAACATTTATTCATGCCACTAGAGAATAAATGCCGACTTACCCTTTATTACCGGGTTGAGTCGAGCTTGCACTTAGACATTACGAATCCTCGTATTTAAGATATCGAACGTCCATTAATCATTTATAGCAACTGATCGCTTAAACGATTAATAACTTCATTTCTTAAGTAGTACCACTCAACCTTATTATTGTACTTGAGCTAACTCAACCTCGCAGGTTTAGTACAATAAACCTTTGAGCTCCTTAGGGACGCCATCATCCTAAACGGATACTGTGACTGACATGATAACTAGCGTGACATACAAGATCGCCACCACCCAAGATGCGAGAATCTGGTTAGAACATATAACCTCACCCATAACAAGTCAAAGTGATGGACAACAACTCATACTCACCTAATACCTTATCGAGGTTTAGATCATCGTGAAGTCACCGAGATCTTGGTTCTTCACGACGGTCGAAAGAAGAACTCATCTCATCAGGATCCTTCAATACGCCGTAGACGCACAAGACAGACAAGTAACTAAGTCAAGTCACTTCTTATCTATATCGCAGCCTAAACCGACAACTCGCCCTTAAGTTGTCTCACCGTGGAAACTTTTATATCTCATTAAGCTTGACCAATCATACGTACTTCGTGATCTTCTACACATCGTATGATCTAACTTATATATGAGATAAGGGACACGATATATGCAATCAAGTATTCAATTCAGATAGAAGATTGTAATAGTGGTAACAGAAACATTGTACAAGCTCAACCAAACCGCTCAAAGATACAAATCCAATGATCCGGATAGGGAAATCATGCCGATGATGCCGAGGTTCGCCCCGAGGACCGCCTTCTAGGGATGCCGAGGTCCGATCCGGATGGAGATGTTCTCGTAGGGGCGATGTCCGCTGGTAGACGCCGAGGTCCGATCCGATGCTCCCGACTTTCGGGAAAGGCCGAGGTCCGAGGTTCGAGCCATCCGAGGTCAACGTAATCATCACACGATCGATCTTGTGGTCTATCTTTCCGTAGAGTACGCCACACGCCAGCGCATACCGGGCACCGAACAGCGTCGCACGCCGACTCCACATCCAATAGCGGTAGGCATGTGGAAAAGTTGAAGCGGCGGTTTTAGGCGCCATTTGTCCTATAAATAGCCCAAATGAGGCCACTGCTCACTTTCCTTTCGACGCTTTGTTTTCGTGAGAATACATTCGCGAAATTTCCTAATTTTCTTTCAAACTTGTTGAGGAAGCCCGATATCTCGCCTAAAAAGTAAGTATGTATTCTTCATCTTCCTTCTCGCTCTAAAAACTCGCTCGCTTCGGTTTCGGCCGTCATCTCCGATGTAAAGGAGTATATGTGCTATAACCGCATGCGTAGGTCCGTAGGATTGTGTGCTAGGTCCCGCCGTATCATCGGTATGGGACGGACTTAGGGTTGGTGTGGCGAGGTCGAGGTTGACGCTGGAGGAGCTTTTGAGATAACGGCGAATACCGTATTCGGAGGAGGCGTGGTGGTGCTCGCCGCGGTCGGATGATAGGGAGATGGCTCCCTCCCACGGATTTATCACCGATATGTAGATAGCTTGATAGTTGGCCTTAGGTTTCATTTGGCCCCAATTTTCCTTAGCCTTGAAGAATACTTTCATATCCCCATATGTCAACCGACCTCGAATTCCATTAGGTCGGTGGTGGGGCTAGGTCGTCCCCGCCACTTGTTGGCGGTAGGTGTCCTTCGAGGTCTTGATGCTTTTTAGCCAAGACCATATCTTGGTGTATCATCCGTCTCCTCGGCTGAAGTTTAAGATAGCGGCCCTCGAAGGTGTCCCATCGGCATAATAGGTATTTCTTCCTGCGGGTGAGGGGCATCCGAGGTATGAGCGGGCCTCGCGATGAAGGACGTGAAAATCAAGCCCCGGGCCATATGGAGGAGATGCCGAACGACCTTGGTGAGGTTTTGTCCATTGATTTCACCGAGGACGACCTGAATAATGCCGGGCTGAGCGTTTATAGGTCAGAGGCATCGGGAGCGGGGTCTGATCGGGGTGATGGCATCCCCGTATATCTTTCTCCTTCCTTTTTTATTTATGTATGTTGCTGGCATGTCCGACCTCGCCAGCCGAGCAAGTATTTCTTTGTTGCGCTGAGGTGGAGGAGCGGAGGGGGGCTCACGATCACCGGTCAAGCCGCCCGAAGAAAAAGACGAGGCGAGCCGGACCTCGCCAAGCCCCGGAAGGTCGACGACATTAGTCACCGATGACGGGCCTCTGCCGGGTCGGGCCCGCACCGGAGGCGCAGACTGTGGCCGCCGAGTACGGGTGCCGCCCAACTCTGCCGCACCCTTCCCAAGGTACAAAGCTGTTCCTCATCTCGCCTTATCCGCCCGCGATCCGTATTAACTCAGGTTGCTTTTTTTTTGGATGCGAGCTCGGTGATGGAGGTCCCGCAAGATGCGGTTGGGGACCCCAAGTTGCCACCGGGTTGATTGCCGAGAGCTCACCCGGTATGAAGCGCTGGAGCGGGAGCTTCTCGCGGCTCGGGCGGATGCCGATGCCGCCGTGGTCACGCTGGCGGGCCGAGGTCGCGAGGCCCGAGGTCGCGAGGGCCGCCGAGGCCGCCTCCGCCTTAGAAGGGCACGGCACCGGAGGGCCGCCTCGGGGAGCTCAAGAGGCTCACGGGAGGCGGCCGGGCGGCAGGAGCTCGAGGACGAGAGGGGCTAGGCGGCCGACTGTGGCCAATGCCGAGGGCCTTTGCCAAAGAAGCTCGCCGAGTCGGAGAGTTTCTCGCCTTCATTGCCGACCGGCCGCCGCACTCAAGCCCGTGATTGTGTCAAAGCACCCGAGGGTTGGCGGTCGCCATGCCCGACTTTGACAAGGTCAAGCATGGTCGGGTCGAGGTCGCCACTCGCGAGATGAACAAGGCGCACGCCCGGTGGTCTCCGAGGTCGGGTCCTTCCCGTGTTGGAGGCTTTGGCGCCCAGCCTCCCTTCGACGGCGGAGGCCGCCACCAAAGGTAGGAGGACGAAGATCCCGAACCCGTGAGCTTCTTGCCGAGGTGCGAGGAAGAAGCAGAGGAGGAGGATGAGCGCGGACACCGAGCTTCCTTCCGGGGGGCCAAACTCGTGAGCAGCAGAAGCGGGCAGCGGAGGCGGTCGTCGACTCCGACAAGGCGGCCGAGGTCACGACCAATGTAATAGTTAATTTTTCGGGTCGATAGACCCTTAGCCTTGTAAACATTCCAACTTTGAGTAATAAAATTTATCACTTTCAAATGTGTGTTGTTTCTTTATTTATAGATTCCGCATCTCAATACCTTGGACTTGATCATAAATTGCCGACTGTCGAAAGAGGTCCGAGGTGCCATGGTCGAGAAGGACGAAGATATGCTATTTTGGAGGAGTCGATCGTCGAGCCGACTCAAGTTTTGGCGAGAATGGATGTCACCGGCATCATCCGCCGACCAAGAAGACGATGCAAGAGGCCGATCGAGAAGTGGCCCGCCTCCTGGCTGAGAACGAGGCGCTAAAGCTAAGAATCACACAACTCGAAGTCCAGGGGGCGGATTTATCTGCCGATGTGATCCAAGGACGGCTGATGCAATGCGAGGAGCGGCTCGAGCTGACAACGGAGGAGCTAGCTCGGATCTCGGAAGAGCATGCAGAGTATGAGAAGGTAATCCGCCGGACTGGTGGAACTACCATATCTGAAGCCGACGATCGAGTTCAGAGCTTGCTGGCGGAGGGCATGGTGCTGAGGGATGAGGAGGGGCCTAATAGCAAAAAGTTTAAAGACTGCCTCGACTCCATCATGAAGTACATGCAGATGTACGAGGTCGTTCGTAAACGACGTATGCCCCAGCCCCGCAGCGAGTCTACAGCGGGCTCCACTGGTCCAATAATAGAAGAACCCGAAGAGGAGGGCGGCTACGCTGATCACGCCGAAGTGCTCCGTCTGATGGGTCCAGCTGAGAGAGGAGCATTTAGAGGCGGTCTTGGCAGGCCTGATCGCCCCAGTCATCAGTCGGCGTGGAGGAGGCGGCAGTCGGGGCGAGGTCGTGGTCCCGGCCCGATGTCAGGCTCAAGGGGCCGAGGTGTGGCCTCGGCACAGAACGCCTCGGGTCCGAACCCATCCGTGCCGGCTCAGAGTGCATCTGGAGTGGGTCGCGGTGGTCCCGGAGTCACCACTTCAGGTCGGGGTGTCCCCGAGCCCGCGCCGAGCGCTCCTGGAGTAGGCCGCGGTGAGTCCGGCCTTGTTGACTGGGTCGAAGGCACCGAGTTCATTCTCAGTGCACCGCCGACCGGAGATTTTGTTCGTAATCGTGCGGCTTGCAGCAAGACCGGCGAGGTGGAGCTCTGAGGCCCGAATGAGTTTGATATAGCTTAGACTTTGTATGTAGTCGTAAATGTATTTAGACTCGTTTCAAGTGTATATTTTCCCTCGAGAGGTACAAACATAGCTTAGGACTTCGCTTTGGTTGTAAATGTATTTAGATCAGATACGTAAGTGTATATCTTCCCAAATAAAGGGGCATAATTGACGAGATCCGATCCGGATGTCTTTGCATGTAGATACTTTAACTTAATGAGTGATCTGTATGCTTGCATGTAGACGCTCAATTTAATGAGTTGCTTGTATGCCTTGCACTTAGACGCTCAATTTAATGAGTAATCAGTGAGTGCGGCGCCGCTTAGTGAGTACCCTACTTAGTGGGTTTTTCATCTTCGTAAGGGCGCCCTCAGAAGGATAATTGTGGTATATCCAAATGGATGTTCACATAGATATGAGACAAAGTGAAATATTCATTAGAAAACAAACGCTTTATCAATATGTAATCAACATCGATTTTGGCAAAACAATAAAGGGACTAACATGATGCCGATCTGAAATCGAAGCTATGTAAAGTACCTCCTTAAATGAGTGATATGCCGTGTTCGGGGATAAGTGCACCTGATAGGTGAGCTAGCTTGTAAGCCCTTTGCCGAGGTCCTCATGAACGCGGAATGGGCCTTCCCATGTCGGATCCAGCTTGTTAAGACGCTCACCCATCAAGCTTCATTATTTCAGAGGGACGAGGTCGCCTACTTGGAGTGCGGAGGCTTTGACCCTTTGTTGTAGTACCGTGCGACCTGCCCTCAGTATTGGCTTTGTTTATGAAGGCGAGCTCGCGTTTCTCCTCGAGAGCATCAAGGTTGGCACGCAGTCTTCCTGCTCCCTGGGTCGAGTGGAAGTGCGAGGGCTCGGTGCGCCGATCTCAGCCGGTATGACGGCCTCGGTCCCGTAGACCAAACTGAAAGGGGTTTCTCCATGCGAAGTCCGAGGTGTTGTTCTGTAGGACCAGAGGACTTGGGGGAGGTTTTCAGCCCAATCACCCTTAGCTCGATCTAGCATCTTCTTCAATCCTTGCACAATCGTGCGGTTCGTCACCTCGATCTGGCCATTCGCTTGCGGGTGTGCGACCGAGGTGAAACGTTGCTCGATCTGGAGCTCTTCACACCATTCCTTGAAATTTCTGTCCACGAACTGGGTGCCGTTGTCCGAGATCAGAATGTTCGGTATGCCGAAACGGCAGACTATGTTCTTCCACACGAATGTCTGAATCTTCCGGCTCGTGAGGCTCGAAAGTGGCTCAGCCTCGACCCATTTTGTAAAGTAATCTACATCGACGACTACATCGGCCGACCGGTGCTCGGTCGAACGGGCCAACGATGTCGATCCCCCACTGCATGAAAGGCCACGGGCTCTGCAGGCTGCTCAGATCGGTCTGGGGTAGCTTTTTGACTGTGGAGTGCAGCTGGCACTTCGGACATTTTTTGACGAGCTCGGCCGAATCTTGGACGAGGGTGGGCCAGTAATATCCCGACCTCAGCGCCTTCTTTGAGAGAGCTCGCGACCCGATGTGACTTCCACAAGACCCCCGGTGAATCTCATTGAGCACGTAGTCGGCTTCTTCTGGCCCGAGGCATCTCAGGAGGGGTTGAAGGTAGGATTTCCTGTAGAGAGCACCGTCATGTACGAGGTACTTTTGGGATTTTGCCATCACCTTTTTGGCTTCGAGCCGATCTTGAGGCGAAGGCGCCATCTTCCAGGTAGGCCTTTATGGGAGACATCCAGTTCGGTTCTATCTCGGTGATGATGCCGATGTGGGCGATGCTCCTGGCATGAACCTCCTCCACTGGTGGACTTGTTGACGACGCAGCTAACTTACTAAGGATATCAGCTCGGCAGTTTTCCCCTCGTGGGATACGATGAATACTGAAGTACCTGAATGAGGTCAGCATCTCCTTGGCCTTCTCGAGGTATTGCTTCATTCGGTCCTCCTTGGTCTCAGATTTGCTTAACACCGGTTCACCACGACCGGGAATCTCAAAGATTCGATCTTGTCCACCTTCATTCTTTTGCGCGAGTCAGGAGTCCCGAGATCGCCAGTACTCCACCTCGTTGTTTGTGGTCGGGAAGGTAAACCGAAGGGCGTGAGGTCACCTCCTGTTTGTCTGGGCCGAGGAGAAGGATGCCTGCTCCGCTGCCCGTCTTGCATGAAGCTCCGTCCACGTACATTTGCCAGCCAGCCATCGTGGTGCGAGGACGATTTCTCATTGTGGGGGGGCGGCTGGGCGACTACTGGTTGAGCCGACCTCGGTGAATTTGGCCTCCACCAGAAAGTCAGCGAGGGCTTGCCCTTTTATGGCCGGCCTGGGGGAGTACGAAATGTCGTGCTCGCCGAGCTCCAGTGCCCACTTGGCTATACGTCCGGATGACTCTGGTTTTGACAAGACTTGTCTCAAGGGTAAGTCGGTCAAGACACAGACGGAATGGGCTTGGAAGTAGGGTCGAGGCGCCGCTTAGCGCTCACTAGGGCCAGCATACCTTTTCGAGGCTGGTATACCTTGTCTCCGGTCCTTTGAGAGCTCGGCTGATGAAGTAGATGGGGAGTTGTCGTCCGACCTCATCCCGGACCAATACCACGCTGATTGCCTCGTCCGAGGCGGCCAAGTACAAAGAGAGGAGCTCGCCTTCTTTCGGGGCGGTCAGGGTGGGCAGGTCGGCGAGATACTCTTCACCGCGTGAAGGCGACTGGTGTTCCTCCCGCCAGCGAAGTCCCGAGCTCTCCTCAAGATCTTGAAGAAGGGAAGGCTGCTTCTCGGTGTCCGAGACAGAATCTGAGGGCGGCTAGACACCCAAGGAGTTTGTGGATCTCCTGATGGTCTTTGCACTTGCATGTCAAGCAATCGCTTTCACCTTAGTGGGATTTGCCTTGAGACCTTCTTGAGAAACTCAAAGATCCTAGGAATTTTCCCGTCTTCACCATGAATGTACACTTGTGGGGTTGAGTTTGAGGTTGGCCGACCGGAGGAGGCGGAGAATAGTTACGAGGTCGTCGGCACAGACTCTCGCTTTTTAATCTCGACCACGATGTCGCCGACGAGACCTCGACGATCCGCCTGATGTGATCCTTGAATATGGCGCCCACCATTCTTTGATAGGTAGCCCCAGCGTTTTCGGCCGAATGGCATCTTCCGAGACGTAAAGACACCGTCGGTGATGAATTTTGTCTCCGGGCGCCCTCCCGGCTCATTAGGACTTGGTGGTACCCTTTGTATAGATCGAGGAAGTTCGAAGGTCTCATGGCCCACCGCTTCCACCTTCTTGTCAATGTCGGGATGGGTAGCAATCTTTCGGGCAAGGTTTGTTGAGGTCGGTGTAGTCGACACACATCGCCATCCTCCCGGCCGAACCACGATCGGATTAGCCATCCGTGTCGGTACTGACTTCGAACAAGATCTTGGCCTTCGGAGTCGAGTCACTGCCTCTTATGACCGGTTGCGCTCGCGCAAACACCCTCTTCTTTGCCGAACCGGTTTTGTGGCCGGGTCGATGTTGAGACGATGAGTTATGAGCTCGGGTGACACTCCGATCATGTCGAGTGGGGACCACACGAACACGTCCTCAGTATTCCTCGTGCGCACGACACTCTGCACGAATATCATTTGGGCCACGGGCGCCGACCTTGACAACTTTGGAGGGTCGTCAGATAGCCGGAGGTCTTGGGTCGGTTCGTCCGAGGTGGCAGCCTCGAGGATTCTCAGAATTGCTATGCACAGGCGAGGCTACATCTTGGGTTGAGACTCGTAAGCACTCTTTAGCCGCCGTTTGGTCACCCCGGATGCTTAGCACTCCACCGGGTGTATTTTGATGGTGAGTGGTATACCGGCGACGGCCTTGGTGGCATAGAGCCGCCTCCCGTGACGATGTTGTGCGGGAGGAGCTCGGACCGGAAGAATTGACGGCCTTTGTGACCGACACGGGAGCACGCCCTCACGGTAACGGAAGGGTGATTACACCTTGGGTTGAACCGCCTCTTGAGTGAAGCTCCACAACCGGATGGTGCGGGGTGTATTTGAATTTGTCCGACTCGAGTTTATCCGCACAACTCGGAAGATAATCTCGACGGAGGCACCGATGTCGATGTAGACCCGGTGGGCGTTCTTGTTGCCCACCACGGCTTGTATCGTGATGGCGTCTTGGTGGGGCATGATTTTGGGCACCGGTCATCTTTGGAGAACACGATGTCCTCACCATCCCGGAGTCGCTTGTTCTTCGGCTCCTCGTGTAATACCCCGATTATTTAAACGCCTAATTACGATATTAATTTCGTAAATTAGAGTATTATTATGATAATTTGATTATTAATATATCGAATAATGATTTCGATTATTGTTGGAATGATAAATTCTTATATTTTATTCACAAATGAATGTGAATTGAGAAATACGAATATGTAACGATTTCAACAGGTATATTTCTACGTCGATTACGTATCGATATTTTAATGCTCGTGATGTTTTCTAAGTTTTTAAGCTTAGAATTTAATTCCATTATTATTGGAATATATTTAATAGAGCCGTAATCAGCTTTATTTCGACCATTTTGAAATGAGTCGATAATTAACGTTTAGAGACGTTTCGAACGTTAACGTTTAGAGATGACTTGAGAATCAAGTCTAACGATCAAGGAATTATGATATTTGAATTCCTATGATTATTTTATATAATTAGAATATTATTTAGCATTGAAATAATGTTAGAAAATTTTGGAATTATATTTTTGAATATTTAAGATTCTAAAATCCTAAATCGAGAATTAGGGTTTTCTACCTATGGTTTGATTCTAATAATTTTTCCTATGATATAATTTATCATCTAGGATATATATTATGCTATATATCTACTTATAGCATGAAAATGGATTACTGGGCATTAATATTATGCAATTGCCGAGAATTCCCTATTGTTTATAACATAGGATTATTTTAATTTTTGATCATTCAATTTGTGATATTTCTTAAGTGTAGTATTAATACACACTTACCAAGTAAAATGTGTAGATGAAAAATACACTAGCAATATGTTTGTATTATTGCCGATTATTTTGACATTTTGTACACAATTCTTGATTTTGATTTAATACACTTGAGAGTATTATTTTTGGGAAAGAGTGTAATAAATACACTAGTAGTTACAACACCAAAAATCTGAATTCTCTATCCCATGCGCTGAAGTCGACGGCAGCATATGAACTTGGGACAAAACTTTTATTTTGTTATCCCAAAAAGCTTTAATAAAGCTTCCAAGTAGTTAATGAATGTAAGAGATATTTGTTAGGCATGACCTCATTCTTTGACTAAGTCTAATTCATTTGTGTCTTGATTCAATTGTGAGAGAGCCGAGAGGAGCATGAGATGTGTTGTTTCAATTGTGTTAAAATTGCCTAAGTATATAATGTCTTAGCACACAAACACAACTCATTTCTTCCTCTTTCCTTACTGCCGTGAACTTCCAAAGAAAACCAAACCCTTTTCTTCTCCTTTTATCTTCAAATAGCTTGAGCTCTTTTTATCCTACAACCGATCGACTCCGATAATGAGGTTAGATATCGAACAAGCTTCGATAAAACCTAAATTTTTCAATAATCTTACGGTTTAAATTATTATTTTTAGCATGTATTATTTATGCAATAAATCATGCTAGCATGTTATAAGCTTAGGATTTATGTTATATATGTTAATATGTGCATAGATTATTTATTTCCTAAGCTTAGCAATTTTTTTAAATTATTTTGATGATGCTCGATTCTTGCTAGGTATGATTTAAGGTTGGATTATTGATCTATAGTGTTGTAGTGCATGGTATTAATTTAAGAATTTTTGGAATACATTTGTTTAATTTGTGAAAACTACCGAGAATGCTTAGGCTTGGAACCTTGGTGTATAATTTTTATATGCATGTTATAATAGCATATTATTGATCTAGGGTATTGATTAAGTGATGTAGGAATTTATTAGAATTTTTGGACCTATATACCTATTTTTATTCAATAGGGCCGAGAACTAGGGTGCTTGGATTAATGGTTTATACTATGTTATTACATGATATTATGATGTATTAGTGCTATATAGATTTTATAAAAATTGTTTGGTATATATATACCTATAGTAGCCGTGAGCTGCGATTGGTTATTTCTTGGTGTATGGTTTGATTTTATTAAACCATAGGTTATAATTATATTATATGTTAATATTTGAGGCTTGTGTGTAATTATTGGAATTTTTGAAAAATTTTGGTGTTATTTTTATAAATAACCGTGACATATTCTATGAAATAGGTGAGTTCCAAATTTTCCTATAGCGATATTAATACATATTAATGATCATAGTGTAGAATAATACACTATATGAATTTAAAGGATTTTTGGAACAAGGTTGGAAAATTTTTGATATAGCCGTGAGCTATGTTGTGGAATTAAGGAATTTTAATTCCTTTTTAATTAAGAATAATAAATTATTATATGTCTAAAAATTATATTAGACATAATTGAATTTTTGAGATTTATTAAACATAGAACATTATGTTTAAGACGAAACATTATATTAAATAACGTTAAAAGCATAAAATAATGCTTAAAGTATTAAAAGATTAATATTGAAAGAAAATATTAATCGATTTATCGATTCGCGTGAAAATCGAGAATTGAAAAGAAATCGATTGAAAATCGATTTATATTGAATTTATTCATTAAAATGGGATTTATTTAAGATTTATAAAGAAAAGTCAAAATGGTTGACTTTCGAAATTGACGTCTGAAAATATGTTCGATTAAATACGCTAATACGTGAAAACGACACTTTTATCTGAATATCTCAATTGTGAGAAAAGATTTGAATTGAAATCATTTTATTGAATAACGTTATTATCGTTAAATATTTAACCTAAAAGGTTAAAATGAGACGTAGATCATATTACGCCTCTCGAGATACGAGAATTATTTTATTGAAATACGCATAGAAACGACGATAAAGTTTATTAGAACTTGAATTATTATTCTATTTATCAAAGTTGAATGAACTTTGAAAATCTCGGCGTGTCAACGTGCTAAACGTAAATTTTTAAGTAAAGGTGGGACGTGAAGGCTCACACGCAACCGGAGGAGAACACGCGTATCGAAATTGAAGTTCAAAAGTAAAGGTGGCTTTACTATACTCAAACCGGTAGAATTTACCAAATGATTTATTTATAATGCTTTATTGCAAGCAAATATTTATGAACCGATTTATTTAATTACCCCCAAAATGTTTATGTTTTATGTATGTATCCAATCCATGATTGTTGATGCATAATGTTGGGTAGCTCCCACTTTATGACATGCTTGAATTCAGATTCTTGGAAGTACCCCCAAGGATGATGGAGAATTCGTATCCCGTGGCCGAGATGGCTCGGATTTTGTGCACCGATTATTTTATGACTCTTTGAAAAGGGTGCTCGGCGGTCACGGCCTCAGTGAGAGGAGGCCTCCTCCAAATAAGTAGGAATTGTTGTGGAATGAATTATTGTGGTGGATATGGATCATACATACAAGGAAAAATGTCTCACAGTATTTAATCTTTATGGAAAATGAAAGAAAATATTTAGTAAGCACGAGTATTTCAAATTAAAACCTCGTGTGTTCTTGTGATGGGGCGAGTAATTTAAACTTGATAAATTATTTTGGCATGAGCCATCGAGTGTAATCTTGTACTCACCGCATGTTTGTTTTTAAATGCGCAGTTGAGCGGATGATGGATGGAGATTTGTCGGGCGGTGGAACCCCTTTTGAATGTAATATTTTAGAAACCTCAATACACATCGTCATATGTGTATTCACACGTTTTCACTGCAATTGAATTAATTTATCTTATGATGTTGATTAGTTAAATACTTACAACATATGAGTCTTGTATATATATCGATAAAGTTTCCTTAATTATTATTCCAAGTATTAGTCCCGCTAAATCGCACTTAGGATTTAGGGGTACATTACCCTCGGGGCGGCCTCCGAGCTTCATTCTTCAACGACGACCTCGTCGTCCCTACGGGGAGTCCGGTGATGGCATAGACCTGCTCCATAGCGTTGGGACCTTCATCCTCGTCATCTTCGGGCTGGGTCGCCGTCAAGGTCGGACCGCAGCTTGTTGCCACCGTTATTCTTCCCTCTGTGTTTTTATTCCCCGGCCGAGCTCGCCGAGGTATTTCTTAAGGGCTCCTTCTTTGACGAGCTCGTTAATCATGAGCCCAGTTCCTCGCAATCCTCGGTATCGTGACCATACCCCCGTGATAGTCACAATACTCTCCGCCGACCTCTTCTTGATCCTCCTTTCATGGAGGGCTTCGAAGAGCTCGGCATGGAGCTCGAATATCTCCGCTCTCGATTTGAGCAGATGAGGTGCTTTGCCGCCAGGGGCTGGCCGAGGTCCGAGCCTGGACTCCAGAGGGCCCTTCCTGATTCTCTCGAAGGCACTTCGGCGTTCAACGCCTCGACCTCGGTCATCCGGCTTCTTCCTTTCAGCCCGCTGCTCGTCCCAGGTCTCCTCTTTTCGGTCCGACTCGCCTCCTTCGACGGTTGTCTCACCGTGTTCCAGAGGTGGCTAGCCGCCTCCCGGCTTCACGGGTGATCTCCTTGTTCGGTCGCCGGTCGGATCCCGCTCGAACGCTGATGATATAGAGATCGTTGTTCTCATCGATTTTGAGGGACTCTGATGAACCTCGAAACGAAGTTCGACATCGTCTCTTCCGCGCCTGGCGGATTGTGAGCAGGTCGGACGAAGGTGCCGGGGTGGCATTTTCTCGATAAACGCCACTTAAACGATCCATGAGATCCTCGGAAGCAGCAGTATACTATTTTGGCGGGCGAGGTGAACCAAATATCGGGCGTTGGAGATCAACACCTCGGGAAGATCTTGCACATGTGGAAATCTTCCATTCCTTGATTCGCCATGTTAGTGGTGTAGGCGAAAAAGGAAGTCGGAGGGTCCCCGAGGCCATCGAGGCGGCGATGTTGGGTGCCCTATACCGGGCAAGGCGTGTCCGTAATCTCTCCGGAGAAAGGAGATGATTCTTCCGCCTCCGGTCGAACCCCGGAGATCATCGCCATCTCTCTCTTGGAGGGTGGGAGACCGATAACGGCTCATCGCCTCTCCGGGAGGAGTTCGCCCACCTTTCTTCTCTCTCGCTCGCCGGCCCTCGGGCGGTATGCCGAGGTGGAGAGCGACTTTCGGGTGACGAGGTGGCGATCGTTGCAACCCCTTGACGAGGTGATCGACTTGGCGGCGGATTGGTGTACGCTGCTCGCCTATTGTGCCGAGGTGGCGCTGACCGCCTCGGTGGGGTGGCGACCTCGGGCGCCCAGATTCGCCAGCCGGGCACTCGGGAGGTGCCGCTTCATTTGTCCTCCGTGGAGGAAGCTTTGAACCGCCAAGGTCAAGCGTTGAGGTCGGTCACACCGCCGAGGGCCTCGTGGGACGAACGAACTGTCTGTTCGTCCCTCATTGAGGTTGGTATCTTCCCTTCGTGAGGCGGCGATCCCGAGGGTGTATGGAAACGTTTTCCATGTTGCCCTCGTGTGTGTGACCGCCAGGCATCCGCGATCTCCTTCCGTGGCCGAGTGACCACCGGTTGTCCTCGCCATGTTGTTGCCAAAGATCGACGGCGCGATCGCACGTGTTCTTGCCATTAAGTGTTGTGTAGAGATGAAGCTTTTTGTTCGTAGCTTTCCCACGACGGCGCCAATGATAAATCTAGTATATGTAGATATGCGAGATTTATGTAAAGCGAAGAAGAACACCAAGCGCTTTTACGTGGTTCGATCGTTAATGAGATCTACGCCCACGGAGGAGTGATTCCTCAATACTTTCACTATGTTTTGATTACAAGTGAGTATGGCTAAAAGCTCTTAGTATTCAAGAAATTGCTAACCCTTTACCTTCAATCTAACTCCTATTTATACATGTCCGAGGGCTCTAAAGGCGTGCCCATTCCTCCATTGGCCGGGACTCTTCCCTGGCGTGTGGGGCTCTTCCTATCGCCTCGTAGGATGTCATTCTTCGTGCGCCACGTGGAGAGTGACGCCCGACTCGAGTTCCGGGGCTAGGGTTTTGGGGGCTGATTAGGTTTGCCTTGGGCTACCGCGTGGGCTCACACAATGTCGTGCCCACTGTTTGGGCTGTCGGTGGCCCGTGTGGTTGGGCCATATCCCATCATGAGAATCATTTTTATTATGAGAACTAAAAAATGATGAATTCATTGGGAAAGTTGATGAATTCATTAGGAAAGTTAATGAATCCAAAAAAAAAATGAGATTTTCGCTTCTCATGGGATGCGAACCCTGAATGAAAATTTTGAATTATTGGATTTAATAACTTTCTCAACGAATTCTTTAACTTTCATAATAAATTCATTTTGTTTATAATAAATTTTTGTAATTCTTAATTATCACGTTAAAAATAATTATTATTTGAATCTCACTCTATATGTAAACGAAAGCATCGATCCTTCGGATATCCTATAAATAAACTTTACTTCGAAGTCTAGATTGCGCGAGTCCCTAAACGACCTAAGCCGCACACACTACAAAATAAGCGATCAACACGGAAAATTCACGTCAAAAACCTCGCCTCGATCCGTCGCTAAACGGATTAGCGATTTTAACTTGGGGTCGCTGAAACCTGGTTGGTAAACGCTTAGCGACGGAATTGTGTCCGTCGCTAAAAATAGCGACGGATCGGCGACGGAAAATTCGCCGCTAATCTGCGACCTCACAACGGTCGTTCGATATAAATACCGTTAATGAGACGCTAATCCGTCGTAATTAGCGACGGATTAACGACAAACTTATTTCGTAGCTAAAATTCCGCCTCTACTCCGCCGTTATTTTGACTCTAACCGCCCTCGATCCGTCATAATTAGCGACGGAATAATTCCGCCGCTAAATTTATAGTTTTTTCTATCACAGAAAAATTCCGTCAGAACTGGTGAGAATCGCCTCTAGTCCGTCCGCAGTTACGCTTGGTTCGCTTATTTCACGTTGTTAATCCGCTCTAAACCGTCGCTAATCCGCCTTTAATCCGCCGCTAATCCGTCGCTATATTTACGATTTCACGACTTCAATTTCAATTTTGATACCAAACCTGCTTTCAAACAACCAACCCAAACAAATATACAAACAACCAATTCCATCCAATTCAATCTATTCAATCCAACCAAACAAACCAATTTCAACCTCCAACCAATTCCATTCATACAATACAAACTATGAAAACAAACCAATTCAATCCATATAATACAAACTATCGAAATAAACCAATTCAATCCAAACGGCATAGATTTCAATCCAAACAAAGCATTTCAATCCAAAATACCGTAATATCCAAACAATCCCATAAAAACAATTTAAATCATGCGATAAGTTAACAAATTCATAATACAACCAATATGACGAGGTGAGGGAAACGGAGCTCATATCACGAGGGGGGAACGGAGTGGTCATGAAACGCCTAGGGCCTCCTCGCCGAAATAAGACTGAGCCTCGAATCGTTTCTTGCACGCTATCTCGCCTCACCTCGCCTTGCATTCGCCTCAGATGCGCCCGCCGCCGCCTTCCAATCGGGCCTCCGCATCCAATATCCGTTGTTGATAAGCGGTGGGATCGCAGGCGGGCACTCTCCACCGAACGAGACGACGCCGCTTCTCGCATGTATGCCCGTGATAGAGAACCAGCTCCAAACATCCTATTCTTTTCTTCGGGAGCTCCCATGACATTTTTGAGAATTTGAGTCCTATCTGCGCGCCTCATCACTCCCCCGTATTGGCTCAACTGGGTCTCATGTTCCTCAACCTCGCTCTGTAATATAATTTCATACAATTATTATTTAATTAAATGCTCGTTGTTGCGCTTAACGAATATACTTACCGCGATACTCCGAAGCTTCCCTGTCAGATAGCTCCCGCCGTCGGTGGCATGATACTTCGAATACATCCCACCGACATCTTCTACGGCTACTCCACGCCTCTCGCCTATAAATAAGTCAAACAAATTAAATAATTAACAAGTATCACGATTCTTAAATAAATTTACTATATCTAAAACTTCAAAGTATTTACAATCTCTCGCGATACCGAGTGCAAAGCGTGAGCCACCCCGATGCTTGACTATCCCAAGAGAGACGCTATGTATGTTTAAATTACGCTGACAAACCTTTAGTGTTTTACGATTAGCGCGATAGTAAGCATGCCAGGTTTATCGCGCTTATCAAGCATATTTTAGAATTTCATGAGCATGTTTTACATGTCGAGTTCTATGTACAAGCATGCTAGATTACGTGATCTCGCACGGACAAACCTTTTAACAAAAAGACTGTTAGCAACCCGACATATTAATTTTCCAAATTAAAATGTCAAGACTTCCACTTTTGATTCTAAACAAAGTTGATACGACCGAGTAAACGCCCCACGCGCGTTTGCTCGCACTGCTTATCATAAGTTTGTTAGACGAGATTTCTAAATAAAACATTTTAAATCTATCGAGAAGTTGGGAGTTTCATGTAAACGCCCACACGCTGCGGCTTGTATGTGCGATTTTCATAAGTTCTCTAGAGATAGATATAAAACGAGATAACAAAAGAATTTCAATCGAAGCTGTATGGTCCGAGCGAGTATGCCAATTCTAAGAATTCATTTTCTCACGTTAAAATGTGGTTTGCTTAGACATCACCGAGTACAACTTCCCAAGTCCTTCATGATAGTGATGGTCTAGCGAGGTCCAATCTAATTTCATTTTCATTAAGGTTGTTGACATGGATTGAAATTAAACGACTAAAAGGTATATTTTAGTCTGGTCGAGGTTCATGTGTAAACGCCCACACGCGGCTTGTATGTGGAATTCCTCGGATTGAGGTTTAAATCAATATTGTTTTATCAAAAGGTTACAATATTATTGTTAAATTATGTGCGATCGTATGCTTATGTGTTTACATTATCTTTTCGATATGTCTCTTACACCGATTATCAATATGCCGCACAAAATCCCTTATCCGTCCAAATTTTATCGAGTGGAAACGAACATGGAATATGTTCTTATCGTCAAGAACACATGTTTGTTCTCACTACTCCTAAACCCGATGCCCTTATCGACGATCGACTAATGAGCAATGAGAGTCAAGCTGCATTTTGGAATAAGTCAAACAATGGCTAAATGCTATATGATGACTACTATGTCCAAAGGCTTGTACCGCAGATCACGACGGTGAGGCGATCGATATTGGTCAAGTCTCGAGAGTAAGTTTGGGCAATGGATCGACAATCCGCCCACACAATGAGAGAAATCTTGACGTAAGACGGAAGAAGAAGTTCGTCCATGAACATGTCTCCACACGACTCATCTCATGGATAGTCTTGACTGGGATGAGGTATCGACGGCGGCCAAGGTCGATATCATCCTCAATACACCGCCCAAGTCTTTTGAGAACTCATGAATGCGATCACGAGCAAGACCGAGTTTACACTTAGTCGCTTGTTTAATGATCTCGTTGTCATGGAAGGAGCATGAAAGGAGCACATGCTCGCTAGCACATCTAAGGGCCCAAAATTTTCATCAAAATGGAAAAGAAAAGGGGTATCAAAGCGGAAGAGGCAAGGCAAACAAGGGAGAATGGAACAAGAACGTGGTTACACCGAGGCTGAAGAAGCCAAAGGAGAAAGCAAGTGCTTCGCTGGTAAGATCGGGCATCAGCGCCAAGTGCCCTATGCTCATGCTCAAGGTACGCCGCTTTTAGTAACGGAAACATGTTTAGCGTGACTTGTTCTACCCATTCTCAGTAGATACAGCGAACGATCATGTTTGTTACACCTGCGTGGGTTCCTCGACAAGGGAGCTATTTGAGATGGAGATAACGATCCCACGGGCAAAGCGCGAAAGTCGAGGCCGCGGTATTGAGATGTTACTTTATGTTTTGAGAAACCGCTTTAGTTTTGAAAGACGCTTTATATGTGCCGATTTTCACGAACCTTGTTTCTCGCTTCAAATTATTTACTCATGGATATTCTGTTATTTTGATAGTGGTGTTTCTATCATAAGAAATGACGGTTATCTCGGTTGCACGTTATATAATTAGCTTTATACTATCTCGCAAAACATAATACATATAACTATGTTACATCTTCATCAAACCCTAAAAGAGAAAGTCTTCGCAAGACGACACCACTTTTTCTCAGATCTTAGATTAGGTCACATCAATCTAAATAGATCCAAAGACCCGCTAAGAATGAGTTAGCTGGTAATCTCACTATATCTGCTCCCACCGCTAATCCTCGTATGTAAGGTAAGATGTCACTGCACCCTTCAAAGCGGGGGTTATAGAGCCAAAGAAATGTTAGAGCTAGTCCATTTCGACTGCGGTGGGACCAATGTCCACACAAGCTCGCAGGGTACGAGTATTTTGTCACTTTCATCGACATTACCAGGCACGGATACATATACCGCTTTCACCGCAAGTCCGAATGTTTTGAGAAATTCAAAGAGTTCAAGGCGGAAGTGGAGACGGTCAGTAAGAGTATCAAGTCATCGCTCGATCGCGGTGGCGAATACCTCAAGAACGAGTTTATGGACTATCTAGTGAAGTGTGGGATTACATCCCAAGATTTCACCGCACACCACAAAGAAATGGTGTGTCGAGCCAAGAACAGACTCTTGGAAATGGTTAGATCAATGATGAGTTATGCAACATTGTCTATTTCCTTGCTGTATGCCTTAGAACAATGCATACTCATAAATCTAGTATCATCCAAGTCACGAAAAGACCTTCGAGTCAGGTTTGGGCTAGTTCCCGCTAAGCCACATAAGGATAGTGGGCAAAGACACGGCCGAACAAGAAGGTCGACAAGTCGGAGGCTAGATCCGACGCAAGGTCGTTTATCGGCTATCCTAGAGGAACGAAGGTGGTTTATTCTATAGTCCTAAGGATCAGGTCATTATTAAGACTAATGCTCGATTCTTAGAAGAGGACTACGAAAAATCATAAATCCAAAGTTGAAATCATTCTTCAAGAATTAGAAGATAATCGATTCCACCACCGACAGCTAAAGGCACGAGATGTCGAGTCTAGTGCGAGGGATCGACACCGATACTTCAAGAAATTGAAGCCGGGTCGACCCACCGAGATACCGACCGCATGCTGGTACCCACCAGTTGTGCAAGATAGAGAACCACAAGTTTCTCGCACCCACCGCTGCTATAGGCTCAGAGAACCTCGTCAGAGGGGAGGTTGTTCGTCAACCCGAGCGATTTATGTTCGTGGGACAATCTTCTGACATAGTCCCGTGAAACGAACAGCAACAATCGACCCATGGACATACAAGGAGCGATACAAGACATTGATGCAAGATCATGGCACACCGCTATGGACTTAGAAACGAGTCCATAACGGCTATGGATGATATGAAAGACACCTCTACCGATGGCAAGGAAGTTCGTAGGAGAAGTGGATATACAAAGGAAGAGATTCCGATGGAGAGGTTTCGCTTTATACAGTGCTTGTGGCGAAGGGTACACCTGATCGAGGCATCGATTTCGACGAGACCTTCGCCTCGAGTAATGCTCAAGTCCATCGTAATTTTTCCGCCATAGCAGCCCACTCAAACTAGAGGTTGGCAAACGGATTTAAACCTTTTCTAAACGTTACCTCGAGAAGGTAGAGACATCTATATGCAAGAACCAAGGTTATGTAAAGTGGGTAAGAGCATCTAGTATGAAGCTTAAGAAGTCCATTTATGGACTTGCAGCCTCCCATCATGGAACTTACGCACGACGAGGTAAAGTCCCATGGATTTACCCAGCTGCCAGCGAGTTGTGTGTATCGGTTAGATGTTAACGGTGATGTGGTATTTCGTGACTTTATGTAGATGACATTTTCAGTCGGCAACAACGTGAAGTCGTTATTAGACGAAAGAGTTGGTTATCCGATCGGCCTAAATGAAAGACCTAGGAGATGCAAGCACATTCCTGGATCAGGCCACCGAGATCGCAGAAGAAAATGTCGAGCTTATCTTAGCGCCTTACATTGATACCGTGATTACTGCTTTAGTATGCGCACCGCCAAGAAATGATTGCTACCTTCGCATACATGCCTTTATCAAGACGCAATACCTATGACCGCAGCGGGAGAATGAATGACAAGTTCCTCACGCTCCGCCGTAAGTCTCATGTACGCAATGCTATGCACGAGGCCCGATATCCGCATGCGGTAGTATAGTAGCTAGATATCGCCTAACCCCGACAAGCTCATCGATCGCAAGAAGCATATACTCAAGCACCGAAAAGGACCTAGATGATTATAGTACCATGATAGTCTAATGCCTTCAGTTATTGCACTGGATTTCCAAGTCGACCGTGATGAGAAAAAGTCAACCAATACATTCTGGGAGGAGTCAGATCCTCATGTGAGGCAAAGAAATGGCATCATGGACTCTACCATGGAAGTCGAATATGTACGCTGAGGCTCTAAAGAGGTCAGATGGTTCAAGAACTACTCATGGATCTAGACGTGGTACCGGTTTGTCCAAGAGTATCATAGTTTACAAGTGATAACTCAGCAGGGCAAACTCGAAGGAACCACGGACCCACAAGCGCGACCAAACACATAGAGAGAAAGTACCATGTCATACGAGAAATCGCTAGACGAGGACGGTCGATTGAGAAGATTGATACGACGGATAACCCAGCGGATCCATTCATCAAGAGCTCGCCGCAAAAGTCTACGACGGACACGTTGTGGGACTCGATTGCATGGCACCCACTTAGAAAGGAAACTGTATAAGGAAAGTGATGGTTTTGCTCAGAATAGCTAGTGTAGAGACACATCAGATACTAAAAGTTTGCTTTAGTATAAGGAGATTGTCGATTTGATAATCGAAAGCATTGGTCGAGCTTGTATACACATGTTTCCTCGTTACCACTATTACAATCTCCTATCCGAATCAATACTTGATTGCATATATCCGTGTCCCCTTATCTCATATAAGGATCATGTAGAAGATCACGTGTCCGTATGATTGGTCGTTTAACGAGATATAAAAGTTTCGCAACCGAGACAACTGGCAGTTGTCGTACAGCTGCGCAGATAGATAAGCAAGGACTTGACTTAGTTGCTTGTTCATGCCGGCACGCCCCGACGACAAGGATCACAAAGAGATGTGTTCTTCTATCCGACCGCCGTGGAAGAACCAAGATCTCATGACTACAACGATCTAAACCCCGATAAGGTATTAGCGAGTATGAAAGGTCGACCATCACTGAACTTGTTACTGGGCGTAGGAGTATCTAACCCAAGATTCTCCGCGATCTGGGCAAAGGGCAAGGCTTTGTATGTCACGCTAGTTATCTCAGATCGAGTCACCGTATCCGCTTAGACGACGACGCCCCATGAGTTAAAGGTTTATCAGACTAAACCCCGCAGTCGAGTTAGCTCAAGCACAATAATAAGTCGGTGAGCTACTTACTATGAATGAAGTTATTAATTATTTTAAGCAATTAATGCTATAAATATTAACGGACGCTCGATATCTTAAATACGGGATTCGCATGCCTAAGTGCAGTTCGACCACCTTCTGTAATAAAGGGTAAGTCAAGATTTATTCTAGTGGCATGAATAAATGTTTATAAATTAATTTATGTTCACACGAACATAAGATAATTAATTTATTTGAGGCCCATCTTTCTCAGATTTGATCCCTGGCCGGCCCAACCAGCCCCTCGCTCTAAGAAAATCGGCTACCTGTCTCTCAAAGGAAAGATTTTATTCTCTTTATCCCACAAGGATATAATTATATTTACGATATATAGATCCTTTCCTTACGGATTATGGTAATGCATTATAAATATAGGTAGATATAAAGTTTGTGTTAATGCTCATTAATCCCACATATTTTCGAGAATCCCATAGTCTTTGGGGAGGAATTTTCTAGAGTTTTGTGAGAGCAAAGGGTGATTTTTCCAAGCATTCTCCATAGATCGCCCTCACCGACGCTGGAGATTGGGCAACCGGATACCCGTATGTCAAAGCACGAGTCTCGATCCGCTCATTCCGCTCGACCCCGATGATCCAAAGGTAAACACGAAAACCCCTACGTGTCGCAATTAATTAGACGATGCTAGGATTATAATCAATGTATGGTGAATTAAATATCCAAGATAGATCCTCTGGCGAGGGCTAAACATATGTTTTACCTACATCGCCGTCAGATAGTCAAGATTCTCAACAGTCATCCCGAGGTGGCAACTTCGAGGTTCTCAATTGCTAGGCCCGAGGTAAGCCGCATCTGGTCGAGACTCGAGCATTCTTTAGCCGCCGCTTGGTCACCCCGAATGCTTAACACTCCCACCGGGTATGTATCTTAATGGCGAAGGCACGGAGCGACGGCCCCGGTTGCAGACAACCAATCTCTTCCTAGATAATGTTGTATGGAGAGGAGTTTGACCAAGAAAATCGAACGGCCTCGTAACCGACTGAGACGACTCCACGATAACCGCGGTAATAACGCCTTCGGTCGAACCGCCCCGAGTAAAGCTCCGCAACCGAAGGCGCGGATGTATCAATTCCTCCAACATCAAGTTTATCCAGCAGCCTGAATATGATGCTAACGAGGTCCGATGTCAATGTAGACCCGATGTACGCTCTGTTGCCTACCATGCCAGTATTGTAATGGCGCCCCGCGAGGCATAATTGGTATCTGGTCGCTCGAGAACACGATGTTCTTCCATCCCTGAGTCGCTTGTTTTTCGGCTCTGGGGCCGGCCTCCGAGCCTCATTTCTAAGTGACGATCTCGCCGCATCAACGGGTAGTCCGTTATAGCATGACTGCCTATTGCATTGGGACCTTCGCCTCGCCATCTTCAGTCGGGCGTCGCTGAGGTCGGTCCGCAGCTGTTACCACCTCCATTTTTCCTCTCGCGCTTTTATTACCCTACCAGTCGGCCGATGTACTCTTCGGCCCTTCTTGTTGAGCTCAACTGCGAGCTCAAGATCAGAATCTTTCCAGACGTGACTGCACTGGTAGTCACAATACTTTCCCCGCTGACTTCTTTCGATCCTCCTTTCATGAGGAGGCTTGGAAAGAGCTCAGCGAAGCCTCAAATATTTCTCGCCTGGATTGGAAGCAGAGGCGCCGCTATCGCTGTGGCTCGCCGAGGTCCCACCGATTCTAGTGGCCCTCGATTCTTTTCGAACGACTGCTCAAAGACCTCGGCCTCGATCCTCCGGCTTCCTTCTTTTCGCCATCCTGCATCTCTCTTCTTCCGTCCGACTGTCCCTATCGACAAAGTTGTCAACCAAGGTCCAAAGACGACTAGTCAGGTTCGCCACGTGATCTCTTTATTCGCAGCACCGGCCTAATCCTCGCTCAACGCGCTGATGATGTAGTAGATCGCTACTCATCTATTTTGGTGATTCCATGATTAATCTCGAGACTAAATTCGACATCGCCTCGCCCCGCCCTCGCGGACAAGCGATCGACGAAGGTTGTCGAGGCGGTATCTTTGGTAAAACGCCATTTGAACCGATCCACGAGGTCTTTGAAGCAATGGATGTCGCTCCGGCGGTTGAGCAACCAACGCCGAGGCCGGAGATCAGCACCGTAAGACCTTACACATGTGGAAATCTTCCATCCTCGTTCGCATGTTAGCAGATGCAGTGAAGTCGGCGATTCCTGCGCCATCGATGTAGCGATATTCGAGCACCCAGACGCTGCGGGCGTGGTGTATCCGTAATCTCCTCGAAAGCGAGATAATCCGTCCGCGCCGATCAATCCGGGAGCTGCCGCCATCTCTCCTGGAGGAGCGAGATCGATACAAGGCTCGCTGCCTCTCGGTGAGTTCGACCGCTTTCCTCTTCTTCCGCCCAATCATACGGGTATTACGCCGATGGTAACGGCCCGCTGGATGGTACTGGGGCGAATGAACCGTATTAGTTCGGTCATCGTGCCGCTGCGAACGCGATTGCTCAAGAGCGAAGACTTTGCCTCAGAATCATCAATTCGGCACTTCGGAGGCCCGCCCGCTTGTCCTCCTGGGTTGAGTAAACTCGAATCGATTGAGTCGGTGATCGGGAATTCGGACACCGCCGACCGAGGACCTCGTGGAGCGTGAACCTCCTGCTCAACGGGTACCGAGGTCGGCATCTTCTCCTCGCTGGGCGACCTCCCGCGTATGGAAGCATTCTCCATGTAGCCCTGTGTACGATCACGGGTGGCATCCGTGATCCCCTTCCTGGGCTGGCCATGACCACCGATCGTCTCTTCACTTGTTACCAACATCGCCAAGAAGATTTTGCGCTTGACGTGTCCTCGCCATTAAATTGTAGAAAACACTTTTGTTCTAAAAGAAAAAGAGTTTTCCCACGCATTCGCGCCAATGATAAATTCTGGTACGTTAGTATGAAAGATTTAGAGAAAGCAGAAAGAACACAGTGAGTTTTACGTGGTTCGATCAAGAAACGATCTACGTCCACTGAGGCGACGATCCTCAAGATGTTCACTATAATCAGATTACAACGAGATCTCAAAGAGCTCCAAGATTCAGCATTCGCTAACCCTTTTACCTTCAATCTAACTCCTATTTATACATAAACGACCTCAGAACTAATCCCTCGAACCATGGGCCACGATCCTTCCTCAGAATCCACTCACGATCTTAACCATAATCGTCTACGATTTCCACCGCTACCCCCATCATCTTCGCCTCGACCGCCTCTTTATCAGTGCCGGAGGTCATGGCTCGCGCTGCAACCAACAGCAAAGACAGGCCGCGCCTGTACTAAGCGCCCGCTACGCCTGTGAGGCCGCCATATCCTATCATTGTGATATCCATTTCACTCTTATTAAATTGATATGAGATGCACGTAACAACAAATTCGAAACACAAAAGGAATCTGATATATGGTGTAGCTTTCATAGGATTGGAAGAAAAGAAAATCACTTTTGACTAATGTGGCGTGGGGACAAAAAATATTCATATATGTTGAATTAAGCATATATATATATATATATATATATATATATATATATATATATATGTGGATATACCAAATGCCTTCGGATCATCACCAATAAATCATTCAGAATATACAAAAGGAAAAGTGATGAATTTTAAATGCATATAAAGTTCAATATATTACTGAAAATGAAGTGCGTCTTTTCTGAAACTGATTCACGAGCGCCAAAATAGAACAATTTTACATATGTGATAGTCGAAACGAGTTCACTTTAATTTCACGCATTGGGTGGGACCTGAGACTATTGGGTTAGGGAATAAAAGAGAGGCCAACAATCGAGCTATTATTGCAAATTGGTCGTCCACCTTTATTTGTCAAATCATGAGGAACATCAATATCAACATTACAACATATCACATGCTTTTTATGATTCTTTTAGATAGAGAGTTTCTCTAAAGGCATCTTCAATAACTTGTCTTTTCAATACCCTCGAAACATCTCTCTCTCGTAGTTGAAAATAAACTATTAGGAACAAACAATTTTTTAGAGTTAATCATGTCCCACTTTTTAACGTTTTTTCCGAAAATATCATCAACTTATATTCTCTCCAAAAAGCCTCAACTTTAAAAAAAATGATTTATGTCTTTCCTTATGAATCTGACGATGGAATGACGAGTTATCCCACGATTTTATGGTGATTAGTTTTAATTCAGTTTGATGAAAAATTAAAGAGGATGAGCATAATCTATCAAGGTAACTCATTATTCCACCGCCAAATTTTATAAGAGGAAATTAAACATGCTTTTTTAAAATTGAGGGTTTTAAATGAACGTAGGAGTTGTGGCATTTTATAGAAAATACTAAAAATTGGGACACAAAATATGATTATTTGATGGTCCTCGTATGGATGTCACCGGCATCGCCACCGAATCCAAAGGAAGTTGTACGAGGCCGATCGCTGAAGCGGGTCCGCCTCCGATCGAGAACGAGGCGCAGAAGCTGGCGACCACACAACTCAAGTCCGCGGGGTCGATTCATCCGCCGATGCGATCCAAGGACTACCGATGTAATGCGAGGAATGGCTCGAGCCGACAAATAGAGAGCTGCCTGTGATCTCAAGAGCATGCAGAGTATTAAAAGATAATCCACGGACTGGTGGAACTATCATATCCGGCCGACGATCGAGTTCGAGCTTGTCATGAGGCAATGCAGTGTCGGGGATTTGCGAGGGCCAAATAGCAAGAAGTTTAAAGACCGCCGACTCCATCCCGGCACATGCACATGTACGAGGTCGTCGCGAACGACGATGCCCCAGCCTCAAGAATAGTCATAGTCTACGCGCCGGTCCAATAATCAAGAGCTCAGGAGGGGCGGGTTATCACGATCACCGTGCTCTGGCCTAATGGGTCCAATTGAAGCGAGCATTTAGAGGACAACACTGCGTGTGCCTGGAGAAGCGGCGTACAGGGCGCAGGCCGACGGAAGGGCGGCAGCTGGAGGCGAGGGCGTGGTCCCGCCCCGGCCGCTCACGAGGTCGAGGCGTGACTGGTATGTGAATTGCCCCCCGAGCCCGCCCGTGGTCGGCCCTGCACCGCACTGAGCAGCCGAGGTGGTGCCGCCCCTCATGATGGGTGGAGGGCACCGAGTTCATTCCGGCATTCATCGTCGACCCGGGATTTTGTTCAACCACCTCACCTCAAGTAGCCCCTATGAGGCGAGCCCTAAGCCCGAATGAGTTCAGATATAGCGTAACTTTGTAGACAGATATAAATGTATTTAGACTGCTTCAAGTGTACGCTTCCTCTCGAGAGGTACAAACATAGCTTTGGACTTCGCTTTGGTCGTAAATGTATTTATTCTCGTATACGTATTGTATATTTGACGAGATCCGATCCGATGTTTTTACATGTAGATTTTTAACTTAATGAGTAATCGAGGCGCGTGCATGTAGCTTTCAAATTAATGAGTAGTCCAGCGCGCTGCAGACCGAGACGCTCAATTCAATGAGTAATCTACACGAGCGGCGCTACTTTTAGTGAAGACCCTACTTAGCGGTTATTCATCTTCGTAAGGGCCCCTCGTGAAGCGTTTAAATGCGGTATATCCAAATAGATGTTCAGATATTTAATAAAATGAGGCTAAATGAAATACTCATTAGAAAATAAATATTTTATTCAACAAGTATATAACATCGCACTTCGCCAAGCAAGTGAGATTAACACGAGGTCGATCCGAAATCAAGCTATGTAAAGACTCTTAAATGAGAGATATGCCGTGTTCTCGGGATGTCGACCTGATAAGTGAGATAGCTTGCAGGCCCTCACCGAGGTCCTCGTGAACGCGGTATGGGCCTTCCCATGTCGGATCCAACTTGTTAAGACGCTCACTGGCCGTTCATTATTTCAGCGGACGAGGTCGCCACTCAAAGCAAGGAGGCTTCGACCATTTTGTTGTAACACCGCGACACCGGCCTCTACTTAGCTTCGCTTATGAAAGCAGAGTTCGCTTTCTCGAGAGCATCAAGGTTGGCCCGCAGTCATCCTCGCTCCCATCCGGTCAAAGTGAAAAAGACGGGCATGGTGCCGACAAATTTCATGACGGCCCTCGCCCATAGACCAAGCCGAAAGCATGCTTCTCCGTGCGAAGTCCGAGGTGTCGCTCAGAGGACCCCGAGGACTGGGAAGGTTTTCACTCAATCGCCTTTAGCTCTGGCTCTAGCTCTTCTTTAATCCTCAGATGATCGCAGTGTCTGTCACCCCTGGCTTCAATTCATTCGCATGCAGCGCGATCGAGGTGAAGCGCTGATCGATCCGGAGCTCTTCGCACCACCTTGAAATTTTTGTCGACCTAATTGGGTGCCGCTGTCCGAGACCGTACGCGCGGTATGCCAAGCGTGCGACTATATTCTTCCACACGGGGTCTCTAATCCTTTGCTCGTTAGGTTCGAAAGGCTCGGCTCGCCACCCATTTTGTGGAGAGTTCATGGCTACGACTAAACATCGGTTTTATTATGGTGCTCGGCCCGAACGGACCAACGATGCCGATCCCCCACCGCATGAAAGGCCATGGACTCGCAGTGCCGCATCGGTCTCGAGGTAGCTGACCGTGGAGTGAAGCCGCACTTGACACTTTTTGACGCAGCCTGGCCGATCTTCAATAAAGCGGCCAATAATATCCCGATCTCAACGCCTTCTTTCAAAGAGCCCGCGACCGATGCTGGCTTCCGCAAGATCCTCTCAGAATCTCATTAAGCACGTAGTCGGCTTTTTCCGCCCAAGGCACTGTGGAAGGTCAAGGTAAGACTTCCAGAAAGAGAGTCCTCATATATGAGATACTTGGATTTCACCATCACCTTTTAGCCTCAAGCCGATCCTCGAGAGTGTGCCAACTTCCGTGTAGCTGTGGCCATCCGCTTGCTCACCGCGATAACGCCCGACGCGGCACCTCGATGCTTCCGAACGGACTTCCTCCATCGCGGATTTGCGGATGACGAAGCCAACTTACTAAGGATGTCACCGGCTGCAAGCCCTCCTGGATTTGATGAATACAAGCACCGAACGAGGTCAAGATCTCTTCGGGCTTTCTCTCGCGTATTGCTTCATTCGATCCTCCTCGCCTCAGACAGCGCCTAAGACCCGTTTACTACGACTGGAATCTCCAAATATCCGGACTTTTTCCACTTTCAATTCCTCAGCGCGAAGTCCCGTAGATCGCTTGCTTTGTACTCCACTCGCTGTTGGTGGTCGGAAGGTAAACCGATGGCAGACGCCACTTCGCTATCTCGGGCCGAGGAGAATGATGCCCGCCCGCTACCTGCCTTGCATGAGAGGTTCACCCACTTATCCGCCAAAGAACCATCTAAGCGATGCAAGGACGTTCCTCCACTGTGAGGCTAAGGACCTCTCTCGGTAGAGACGACTCCTTGAACCTGACCTCCGCCAGAAATCAACAGAGCTTGCCCTTTATGGCCGGCCCGGGAGAGTACGAGACGTCGTGCTCACGAGCTCCAAGGCTCACTTAGCTATACATATCAGTATGACTCGGCTTTGATAAGACTTGTCTTAAAGGTAAGTCCGTTAGCACCGGACGGAATGAGCTGAAGTAGGGCCAGAGGCGCCGCTCATGCTCACTCAGGCTGAGCTACTCTCTCGAGGTTGGTGTACCTCGCCTCCGGTCCTTCGAGAGCCCGGCCGATGAAGTAGACGGGAGTTGCCGTCCCATCTCATCTCGCACTCAAGCATCAAGATCGATTGCTTCGTCCGAGGTGGCAGACATAACGATAGGGTTTCACCTTGCTGTGGGATTTGATGAGCTCAGGTGTTTCATAGATATTCCTTCACCGTGCGGGCGACCTCGTGTTCTTCCCGCCAGTGAAATCTGGAGCCTCCTCGTGATCTTGAAGGGAAGTCGCTTTCAGCCGAGATAGGAATCACCGAGGAGGCCAGCATCCGGCGAGTTCGTGTATTTCACGGATGGTTCTTGGGACCTCGCATGTCGAAAGCATCGCTTTCACCTTGGTAGACTGGGCTTGTGCCTTCGAGAAACCCAAAGATCCCGTGAATTTACCCGCCTTCACCACGAATGTGCACTTCGGGGATTAAGCTTCGAGGTTGGCCGACCGAGAGTCAAGGATAGTTTCGAGGTCGATGGCGCAGCTTCTCGCCTTTTGCTTTTGACTACTATATCGTCAACGAGACTCAACGATTTCCCTATTGAGCTTGTATACAATGTTTCCTCGTTACCACTATTACAATCTCCTATCCGAATCAATACTTGATTGCATATATCTATGTCCCCTTATCTCATATATAAGTTAGATCATACAAAGGTGTAGAAGATCACGTAAGTCCGTATGATTGGTCAAGCTTAATGAGATATAAAAGTTTCACACCGAGACAACTTGAGGACGAGTTGTCGGATAGCCGCAGATAGATAAGAAGTGACTGACTTAGTTGCTTGTTTATGCCGGTACGCCTCGACGTATTGAAGGATCACAGGAGATGTGTTCTTCTATCCGACCGTCGGAAGAACCAAGATCTCGTGACTTACGACGATCTAAACCCCGATAAGGTATTAGGTGAGTATGAGTTGGTCGACCATCACTTCACTTGTTATGGGTGAGGGTTATATGTTCTAACCCAAGATTCTCCGCATCTCGGGTGGTGGCAAGGTCAGATGTCACGCTAGTTATCTCAGACGAGTCACCGATCCGCTAGGAAGATGACGCCCCTTAAGGAGCTCAAAAGGTTTATTGTACTAAACCCCGCAGTCGAGTTAGCTCAAGTACAATAATAAGGTCGAGTGGTACTACTTATGAATTAAAGATATTAATTATTTTAAGCAATGAATGCTATAAATAATTAATGGACGCTCGATATCTTAAATACGGGATTCAGAATGTCAAGTGCAAGCCCGACTCAACTTCGTAATAAAGGGTAAGTCAAGATTTATTCTCTAGTGGCATGAATAAATGTTTATAAATTAATTTATGTTCGGGTCGAACATAAGATAATTAATTTATTTGAGGCCCATCTTTATTCCTTGCATTTGATCCCTGGCCGTCCCATCCAGCCCGTAAGCAAGAAAATCGGCGCCTATAGCTCTCAATGGCAAGATTTTATTCTCTTTATCCTATAAGGATATTATTATATTTATGGGATATGCATAAATCCTTTCCTTATGGGATTATGGTAATGCATTATAAATATAAGGTAAGAGATAAAGTCTAGGTTAATGCTCATTATTACACAAGAAATTTTCGAGAATCCCATAGTTCTTGTGAGGAGTTTTCAAAATTGTGCCAAGAGCATTGGTGATTTTTCCAAGCATTCTCCATAGATCGCCCTCACCGACGCTGAGATTGGGCAACCGGATACAATCCGTAAGGTCAAAGCACGAGTCTCGATCCGCTCATCCCGCTCGACCGACCTCACAGATCCAAAGGTAAACACGAGAAAACCCTCCGTGTTGCAATTAATTATTTAGACGCATGATAGGTTTATAATCAATGTATGGTGAATTAAATATCCAAGATAGATCCTCATAGCAGGCTAAACATATGTTTTCCTACAATTGGTATCGAGCCCGGATCGAATATCGCTCGCTGGATTAATTCACGCTGATTATTACGCGCGCTAATTAATTGTTAGATCCGCTGCTCATCGCGGCTCGCTTTTGTTTTTGTTGGATTTGTTTTTCACCACGAGAAAACCGTGGTTAGATTAGATTTATTTTCTCAGAAATCTTATCCGTAAAAGAAGAACGAAGACGAAAGCACGAAGAACGAGACGACGAAGACTCGCGGAGAAACCGGACGACGGCGCGAGCAGGTGCTCGCGCCTCGCAAAGACGGCTGACTAGGCGACATCGGCGTGGTCGGGCGCGCACGGCTCGGCAGCCGCGCATTGCGCGGCGCGCATCTCGCAAGCTGACGCCAAAGACCGCTCGGCCGCGAAGGGCGCGCGCACAGCCGCGGAAACCTCACGAGGTCTCGGTAGGCGCGGGCGACGCGAGGCGCGAATCTCGCGCAGGCCTCGCGCGCCGGGCGCCCGGCGACGCGCGCAGAAACCTCACGCGCGCAGCGTGCTCGGCAACGACGCTGGGCGCGATTATCGCGCTGGAAACCTCGCCGCTAGATAAGCGCCGGGGCTCGACGCGAATCGCACGAGAAACCCCGAGCGCGCACGCGCCAGACGCGAAAACCTCGAGCCCGCTCGGCAGATGCGGACGGGCGACGCGAGCGGCGATTCTCGCTGGGCCTCGGCGGCCTCGCACGAGATTCAGCAGACGACGCTCAAAGTCGGCGATTTTTCTGTCGCGGTCGCCCACGCGACGCTGGCAGCGAGGCTTCGCTGCACGGGCTGCGCCCCAGCGCGCTGCAAAGCCCCGCGTTTCGACCCGCCTGCCTTTAGTTCGGGCCCCCGACCCAAACCCGCCCGACCCGCACCTTCGCCAACCCATTCGATTTTTTCGCCCGATTCCGATTTTCAATCCGATCCGCCTGCTCCACCGATCCGCCCAAATCCGCTTTTGACGAATCCGTCCGCGCCTGCACGCGAGGTCTGCTTTCAAGTTTAATTGCACTTTGCAATTCTATGTAATAGATTAGGCAAGAAAGTGCAGTTTTCACGAGCGGGCCACGATGAACGCTTTTATTTTATTTTTATCGCTCATCGCATGTCGTGGATGTTTAAATTATGCAAGAGTACGCTATGTATGTTTAAATTACGCTGACAAACCTTTAAGTGTTTTACGATGGCGCGCATAGTAAGCATGCTAGGTTTATCGCGCTTATCAAGCATATTTTAGAATTTCATGAGCATGTTTTACATGTCGAGTTCTATGACAAGCATGCTAGATTACGTGATCTCGCATGGACAAACCTTTGAACAAAAAGACTAAGCAAGCAACCCGACAAATTAATTTTTCAAATTAAAATGTCAAGACCTCCACTTTTGATCTCTAAACAAAGTGATACGACCGTGAGTAAACGCCCACACGCGCGGCTTGCTCGCACTGCTTATCATAAGTTTGTTAGATGAGATTTCTAAATAAAACATTTTAAATCTATCGAGAAGTTGGGAGTTTCATGTAAACGCCCACACGCGGGCTTGCATGTGCGATTTTCATAAGTTCTCTAGAGATAGATATAAAACGAGATAACAAAAGAATTTGAATTGGAAGCCGTATGGTCCGAGTGAGTATGCCAATTCTAAGAATTCATTTTCTCACGTTAAAATGTGGTCATTGCTTAGACATCACCGAGTACAACTTCCCGCCAAGTCCCTTCTTGCGATAGTGATGTGGTCTAGTGAGGTCCAATCGCTAATTTCATTTGTTAAGGTTGTTGACATGGATTGAAATTAAACGACTAAAAGGTATATTTTAGTCCGGTCGAGGGGTTCATGTAAACGCC